>JAMKCF010000007.1:9382104-9982104 GCA_023634235.1 Pisaster brevispinus
ATGCCACTCGAAGCAGTCAATAGCACCTTTGGACTGCTTATTCTTTTCAACTCGTACTCTAATAATAAATAATAATAATAAATCATTCTTATAGAGCGCATAACATAACCGAAAGAAATCTCAATGCGCTTAACAAAAAAACATAGATACAAATTTATACAAGTTACAAGCTGACTGAAAACATAATGTTCTACAATGTGTGTGGATAGGCTAGTTGGAATAGGTGGGATTTTAGGCTGGTTTTGAAACGGTCGAGAGTGTCTACTGCTCGAAGTGAGGATGGTAGGGCGTTCCACATCTCGGGTGCAGCATGAGAAAATGCCCTGGAGCCGTATGACTTGGTCCTGGCTGTGGTTGTTGTGAGGAGGCCTTGAGAAGATGACCGCAGAGATCTTGACGGAATGTATGGACGGAGAAGCTCGGAGATGTAACTGGGTGCTTTTCCATTCAAGGCCTTGAACGTGAGTAGGAGTGTTTTGTATTGTATTCGCTGCTGGATTGGGAGCCAATGAAGGTCTCTGAGTATAGGAGTGATATGATGGCGTTTCTTAGAGAGAGAGACTAAGCGGGCAGCAGAGTTTTGAATACGTTGCAGTTTCTGTATATCCTTGTCGGGGAGACCAGTTAGTAGGCTGTTACAATTGTCGAGGAGTGATGATACTAGCGCATGAACCAGGATCTCTGCTGTGTGTTTGGTGAGAAAATGACGAATTCGACCAATTCTCCTCAAAGCAAAGGATGCTTTGCGGCATACGGCATTGACCTGTGGGCGCATGCTAAGGTGGCTATCAAAAATCACACCCAGGTCGCGAACTGATTCAGTCGGTTGAGCGTGGAAATCACCAGAGGTTATGGGGGAAATCATTGGGCTCCCTCTGGCGTATGAAGATGATAAGTGAAGCACTTCCATTTTACTGTCGTTCAAAACGAGGTAGTTGCTTGTCATCCATGCCCTAATGTCACAAAGACACTTCTCGATTTGTTGTGTTGCTTGGTGTCTGTTGGAGGGTTTCATGGGTATGTACAGTTGTGTATCATCTGCATACAGGGCGTGGGAGAGACCGCTTGCCTTTGGGAGAGACCGCTTGTACTCTACAAACTGGTCTCCAACCAACTCATACTCAACCAACTGGTAATCAACCAACTCATACTCAACCAACTGGTACCCGACCAACTGGTACTCAACCAACTCATACTCAACCAACTGGTAATCAACCAACTAATACTCAACCAACTGGTACTCGACCAACTGGTACTCAACCAACTCATACTCGACCAACTGGTACTCGACCAATTCATACTCAACCAACTGGTTTCAACCAACTCATACTCAACCAACTGGTAATTATCCAACTCATACTCCAACCAACTGGTAATCAACCTACTGGTACTCGACCAACTCGTACTCTACGAGTTTGTACTCAACCAACTTGTACTCAACCAAATCGTACTCAACTAACTCATACAAAACCAACTGGTACTCAACCAAATCGTACTCAACTAACTCATACAAAACCAACTGGTATTCAACCAACTTGTACTCTACGAACTCGTACTCAACCGACTCGTACGAGTCGGTTGGAGTAAGACTTGACCTGTTTTTGTTGTACCAGCAAGTTTACCAGCCATTTACTTCCTACCGTTTCGTAAAATGTATTATCTTTGTTTTGATTTCAGACCTTGCTTACCAGGGATTTGGTGACGTGCCCAGCTTCAAAATAGTATTAGTAGGTAAGTGTGTAAGGCCAGTGAAATGTTGTTACTGACCGATTGCAAAGACGCCACATGAGACTACAATCATCTGTCCATGTTGTGGGAGTCAAATGCATGTAAATATTGTCTGGCCACTGTGTCGCCTGAAATACACATTGTACAGTAACATGTGGAAAACTCATCTAGAGATTATTACATAATAATAATAATAATAATAATGGGCTTCTTATATAGCGCTCATATCTGTCACTCAGTGACACTCGAGGCGCTTTAACATTGAGTATTTTCCTGCAAGGTATGAGGGGCTACGTTTGAAGTATGAGACCTTCTCCTTTACATAGCACCATGTAATGGTTTACAAGGTGCTGTGGTGCAATATGCTGCCAATCAAACCAGGAACACCGGGGCGGACCCCTTCTCTTTTCGATAAGTGCACTGGGTTCTTTTACCTGCGTTACACAACACACGGGACCAATGGCTTTACGTCCCATCCGAAGGACGAAGCAAACATGGTTAAGTGTCTTGCTTAAGGACACAAGTGTCATAACCAGGAATCGAACCCACATTCTGCTGATCAGAAACACAAGACTTTGAGTCTCGTGCTCTTATCCGCTCGGCCACGACACGCCATACATGATGTTATCGCTCACCTTACTCTGGTGGTCAGGTTCCTTCCTCCTCTAGGACCCTGGTTTGAACAGAATCCCGCCGGGGGCGCTATTTGGATTGGTTTCTCAGTCCCTACCTGATTGTGTGGGGTTTACCTGCCACATCTCAAAACTGAAACTTACTTCTTTGTCTTCTCTCCATGGTGGTTCTTGTCTAGTGTAGTGAGTAAGTTCACTTTTCTGAGAATCCTTGACTTCACAACCAGAATTAATAAATGAAATGAAATACTCTAGTTTTGTGATGAGATTATATTTCTAGTTTCAAGTCCTTCATGTTTCTTTTGTTTCCAGGTGATCCTGAGGTTGGTAAGAGCAGTATTTTTATGCGTTACTTCTTGAATCAGTTTGACTACAGCTACAGAACGACGACTTCAGTCAGTATTGGTGAGTCACATTTTGTAAACTTCATTCCGGGTCAAGATGATTTCATCCCAAATCCTTGAAAATCCACCCCTTGGTTTGATGTGAATTTGATGTATTTGGTACTGCACCCCCAAGCTTTGATTAGCTTGTTATGGAACATAACGTTGCAGCCCCTGACCCTACAACATACAGACACGCTCTTTTCTTGCCTTCTAGTGTGATACTTTTGTAGTCCCAACGTTGGCATGACACCAATGGAAATTGATGTGACAAGCTCTCATTAAATTCACATTAAATATAGTTGCTTCCTCCACGAAATGTCCTTCACCTGTAGAACATTTATCATAATTATAAGTTTACCTTTCTTGTAATGAAACCCAAGGAACTCTCAAAAGTTCCTTGCACTTTAAAGGATTCTTGTGTAGGGAAGAAATGTCAATTTTATTTGCCATTTTCATTTTGAAAAAGACACTTCCACAGGAAACTTTTGAAGGGGCACCAGGGCAAAGACCAGGGCAACAAAGGCCATTGCCTTCCAAGTAAATCCAGGCCGGAAATGCCCCGTCAAGAATGAGGTTCAAGACCTGCAAGTTGTTCCTTGCATAATTTATCTTAATTTTGAGTTGGACAAAGAAAAAAATGACGAGACCAGGATTTGAACCTGCGACCTCCGCAACGTGCAGGAGCTCTACCAACTAAGCTATTTAGCCCTGTGTTGTAAATATCTTTGTTCAGGGTGCCAGTCAGAAGCCGTACAACCTTTAACTGCCGTGTAGCCGTGGATACACCAAAGTTTACGCTACAACCTGAGAAACAGCAGCAGAGGGATCACCTTAAGGGGATGCGATTTTTTATTTCAAGTATCAAGTCATAAACCTCAATTTTTCAAATAATTTGTCTTAACCAACTGTCTATTTCTCAATCGTGCAGAGAATGTAGTGAAGAAGCTGAATGTTCCGGAGCATATCATCGTATCAGTGACGATTTGGGATCTTCCAGGCCGTGAGGAGGTCGATCTGAGGAAGAGCTACTACAAAGATGTGGATGCTGCGATAGGTAGGCTACTTATGTCTGATTGTAGTCTTGGTGTAAGACAAAAGTGGTTTTATCTTTAATGTAAGGTCCTAGATTACGACCATTACCATTTTTATAACAAAGAAAGCTTTCGGATAGATATTACCCCCTTTTTTCGGGGTCATTATCAAACTATCACCCTACTTTTAATGATTTATAAAAAAAGTTCTTTAGGGGTTTGATTGTAGGCTGCAATTCACGCATATCAGCCTGGTGCAGTATATTGTACATGGGGAGACCCCTGCACCTGCAGGCATTTTGTGGACTAAGTCAGGTTAGTGTGTACAGTGGCTGTAAGTGGTTCGGTCATGAGAAACGTCTTGCACCAAGAAAAACACAGCACAAGCAAAACACAGGTCAATCTGAGGGCAACTTAAGGCTAAGTGACAACACACTGCACAAATACATGTGGTCAGGTTTAGGGGATAGTCATAAAAACGCCCGATATAGTTTGTCAATGATTTTGCATTTTTTTATATACATATTTGTTTTTGGTTTTTGATTTGCTATGTTGATTCAACTTAATCCAACAGGCACAATATTCGTCGTACTTTTTTCTGTTTTCCAATTTCTTTTTTGCTCTTGGAAAAGCAGAATTTTTTTTATTAATAAGGCCTGAAACGTATATTGGAGGCTACACTGACCATGTGTACACGTAGGACAGCCCCAGTTCCTACTCGTTTCCAAGGACCACATTTCATGCCTGACCCAAACAAAAACTGGGTTCTTGGGGGTGTTGATGGCGTGGTGGAGATTCTCAATGCAATGCCTGGACTAACATAGCTTGAAGTTTTCTTCAATGATATTACATGAGGTATTTTTTTCTACATGTTTTGTTAGTTGTGGTAAACATTGCTGACAAGGAGAGCATTGAGCTGGCCGGAACATGGAGACAGGACATCCACAATCATTCTGTCATCTCCAAGAAGAAGGTAGAGAAAGAAGGCAAGGTGTCGAAGGTGGTTGTAGAATATGAGAAGGCAGACCCCACTCAGCTACCAGTACTTTTGCTGGGGAATAAATATGACATTGTAAGTATTTGGCTACGAAATTGTTTTTGAAAAGGATTTGGACGAGGCCTCTTTGTTGTCAGGAGCGTACAGTAGTAAAATTTTAAGTATCGGTCCAGAACCATTGTATTTTAGAGACCATGGCGACTGCGAGCAGCTTGCTTTAAAATAGCCAATAGCAGCTACAAATGGGTTGCTTCAAAATGTTCACTGCAGCTGCAACTGGCTTGCATCAAAATGTTTATAGCATCTGCAAACGGCTTGCTTTAAAATGCCAATAGCATCTGCAAACGGCTTGCTTTAAAATGCTAATAGCAGCTGTACATGGCTTGCTTCAAAATGGCCATATCAGCCACAAATTGGCCAGCTTCAAAATGCCTGTTGCAGTTGTGACTGGCTTGCAACAAAATGCCCATAGCAGTCGGAAACTGTTTTCTTAAAAATGTCCATAGCAGCCGCAAACAGCTTGCTTCCAAGTGCCTATAGCAACTGTAAATGGTTTGCATCCATATGCCCATAGCATCGGCAAATGGCTTGCTTCCAAATACCCATAGCAGCCGCAGACAGCTTGCTTCCAAATAATGTTACTGACATTGTTCATTTTAATTGAGCTGTTTAACGGAAAATATTGCTTAACAAATTTCTGGTCATCAAAATAAACAAGATACCAGTCACAAATGGTACATTGCATTTTGGCCGGCAACCTTATTCTAGTAAGCAAAATTGATGTGCGCTTAGTTACTTTTTGTGCCTAAAGCGGCTTTATGAAAATGAACCATGTTGTCGACCCTCCAGTAAAATCTTGTGACTTTCATTCATTTATAACCTTTTTGCAGATTGAGGAACGAGAAGCCTTGAAGGAAACCAGAGAAGATGCGGAAGAAAACCAGACATCTCAATCATCGGACGTCCTGCAAGAAGATGACAATAAACCAAAGAACCTCATCCTCCGCAACAACTCAAAAGACAGAGCCAAAGAAACCGCATCAAGACGCAGTCCAGACGAAGAGAAGAGAGATGCGGAAAAAGTGTACATTAGTGGTGATGACTCACCAAGAGTGAAGGCAAAGACGGAGGATGAAGGAGGCGAGAGGAGGGATGTCACTGTCTGGAAGTACGAGGAGGAGCATGAACCAGAAGTAGAGCTTCCTGAGGAGGTGCAACTTCTTGAGGCAGCAGCTGAGCAACATGGCTTTGTTGGAAGGTAAGACACGAGTCCAACATCTTTACTCAAATACCTCGGATGGCATGGGTGGTTTAGTAGTTCATAAAGCACTCGGCCCTCACCTCTGTGGCCCTGGTTTGATTCCCATTTTGGGCTTTATGTCAGTTGTTCGTTGGTTCTCTCCTGTGACATGAGGGATTTTCTCCGGACGCTCTTGATATCATCCCTCTGAGAAAGTCAATCAATTTTGATTCTGGCTGTGCTCCATTGTCATAACTATGTGGGTCAATGTGGCTGGCTGCCAAAAAGCGTGGTTACATGCCTGTGACTTGTCCACATTGTAGCTATATCCTTCGCAATTCAGCTTCTCAGGTGTGTGTAAGAATGATTAGTGTCAACAATTGTTATTTTTGTTCTTTTATTGCCAAGTTGAGAGTCAGCGCCGACAAGAAAAGTTCTGAAACTAGAATCTACACACTAGGAGACACGTTGATATGATAATGTTATTTCTACCTTTTGGTAACCAGTGGAGTTTTACCATTCAAGGAGCTTTCTGAAAAATGACCACATCATTAGAACAGTAGATCAAAGAGCAAAATTCCTTTATATTATAGCTAAAGAAAATCTAACAGCCACTTTCTGAAAAAGTCTGAATTCAGATAAAAGTTTTGTCATCCAGCAAAAAAACTCCCTCATCAAGAGACTTTGAATTGAGGCAGTGATTACACATTTTTGATGGCATCAATTAATAATCGAGCATCTCCTACATGTATATTCATAAGTCATAGTTGTTTGGACAGTTCAAAACCTTGATAGACCCCTGGCATAGGTCACCATCGTCTAGTGAGGGCGCTGTTTGAGCTTGTGATGTCATATATGTAAGGAGTCTTCGAAATATTTAAGCTCGTAATCTTTTCCATCCTTATTGCCATGGGGATAATTTCCAGGGGCCCACATGATTTCAGAATTTTTCTCAAAATTTCCTTGAGCCTTTAAATTGTCTTGAAAGAAGTCAAGCAGCAACGAAAGGGAGAAAGAAATAGCCCTCATCGTGCCCAAACCTGTAGTTTTGTCTTTCTATAGTGTGCCACAGAGTCTGTAAAAGTTAATCTCAGGAGGCATTGCACCTGGGGAAACCAGGCCGACAAGGCAATTTAAAAAGAAAAAATCACATTTGTCAAATCTCAGACAGTCCCGTTTCATTGGCCAGCATCGCTGAGGTCAATCAATGGAAACAAACTCGCGTTTAGGCACTGCGCACAGCTCTCAGCCATCGATTGGTCTTCCTTTACCTTGATTTTGGCAATTGGAATAACCAACTGTAATTTGCCGGGTCATCAAATGCTACTTTCTGGACTTTGGCAGAATTTTTGACCAAATTATTTTTCTGGAGGATTGGTACTGGTATGAACTGAATATTTAATCAGTGAGCTTTCAGAAGGAAAATATTCCCATCTCTTTTAAAAGAATTAAAAGAACTATCGAGAACAATTCTTTATTTTGCATTTTAGAAGTGTTATGTCGTGCATGGATTTCTTCCTTTTAAACCTGCTCATATTTCTTGATCCACTCAGCTATATTTTTGTGAATACTCCTTTCCTTCCAGTGTTGCCGTCTCGGCCAAGAACTCGGACGGCGGTGTGGACAAAGCCATCCAGGCCCTGATCCGCCATCTACTGGAGAGGAAACTCAAAGACAAAGCCTTGCAGAAGATGGAGGCGGTGGAAGTCAGGAGACGTAAGAGGAAGAAGACAAAACCCAAGAAGGTCAACCCTGATGACTTCCAGCCGTTGGAGAAGACGGACATTGAAGAGGTCAGTGATCACTGATTGAGATGTGAATTTTAATGCAAGTAGCATTTCTTCATCACCAAACTATTTCAACAGATAGTTTTATAGCATCACAATTTAGACACTCAAACAGTGACGGTGCAAGCGAGGACAAAGCAGGGTACTTGCCTTTCCCAAAATTATTTTTACTGCCTCTTCCCAACCAACACAGGCACTGATCCTGAGACTTAAGTTCTAAGTTCTTTCCCCCCCCCCCAAGTCTGTTCATCCAGCTCAGCAGACTTTAAAAGTTGACATAGTATCAATACTTTTAAAAGAATCTTTTAGAAAGTTCCATTTATTTAATGGGTGGGTTGTAGCTAGGGTTTGTGGCGCCTAGGAGTAAGATGGATGGTTCCCCCTCACGCACTTTGTGTCTTTGAAAATCTTAGCAATATTTTGAGATATTAGTAAAAACCATGACTCACATCAATCCACCACTTTAAGAAAGACACAAAAATGGTCGATTTGCACCCCCATGCAGTGCCCCTCCCCCAACTACTCCACTGGGGATTTGTTAACAGTCACAGCAGAATGCTTTGTACTTATCACATTGATGCTATTTTGATGTGGATGCATTTTCATTGATGTTGTATTATTCTTACTAATGGCTTGTACATGTATCTGGGGTTTACAACTTCAAACATTTTTATGCAGCAAAACAGCTCGCTTAACTGTAGGATTCAAACTGCCTCCAGCTACCGGGCAAGCTTGGTGGTCTAGTGGTAAGACATCTGCTCTAGAAAGGCAAAGGTCATGGGTTCGAATCCCACCTGAGTAATATTGCCTATGGATTTCACAGGACTTTAAAAAGTACTAAGATACATGTGTACGTGCATGGGTAAAACTCAAATAATATTCTTTATCTCCGATGAAAACTTAACATCCATTGAAAGCAACGGCAGTCATCTTAAAAAAAGCGTGAAGCCCCAATGTCCTGATGTGGTTTTCCCCTTCTTCAGATGGACAAGCTGTTTATGCAGTCCAACTTCAGCCTGAACAGAATCCATGAGATCGGCCTCGCTTACACTCAATCAGTGCGGCAGTTCAAGAAAGAATGTCTAAACGCAGGACTCGTGGGTGGTTCCAAGAGTTCTATTGAAGATTGCATTGGAGGTTTGAAAGAAGCCTTGCAAGAACACAACCTGGAACTGATGGTGAGGTTTGAAAATTAGAGGAGATTAAAATTAAAAACTAAAAACTTAAAAAGTCCGGATATTTTTGCTTGGAACAGTTGTATCTCAAAGGGAAAGTTGTTTATTCGAAGAGTAAATTAATTTCAACCCTGTAGTTTTCAATAAACACACCGTATTACAAACTTGAAAATTTTTCATCCAAATCTACAATTAATAAGTTGTAACAAGAATTAAGAAAGGTACCACAACCAAAAAGTTATCTTGCTTGAGCCGACATGGCCGAAACCCAAATATATTGATCAGAAAAATTGATGGTAAATAAATATGTTGTGTAACGGGAGACATTGGGACGCTTGGTGGCAGCAGAGTAAGGTTGTGTCTGAATTAGTAGCTACGGCTTTGGCTACGTCTGAATCGTGTTAAAGTCTACAACGCCCTCAGCAACATCTGTAGTCGTAGCCGCCAATTTTGAATATGGCTTAACCAGGTAAATGTGTAGTTCTTGAAAGTGTGTACATGCTCAGAATTATGTAAACAATAAAATACTGGGGCGTTTGATTAGCTTAGTGTCATCCTGGGTTTGCTCATCCAGGTAAATCTGGGAAAACCTTCCCTTGAAATATATATATAAATGCCATAGTTTTTTGAGAAATGAGTAAAACTGTTAGGTTTGATCTTGCGAGTCCAAAACACCAATGTTTGGAAACAGTGATAACGACTATGGGGTTTTCACTACTTTCTTGTTACTCTGATGACTATTTGTGCTTAAACTTTCGCAGGTTTGGTATTTCGTGTATGTGTTGGGTCACACAAAGTGCAGAGACTGGTCTTTGAAAGTGGCATTTCTTACAAATGCTAAAACCAGAAGCTCATTACCTAGACCTCGGACAAGGCGTCAAAATTCACCAATATACACGCGCATACATGTCCAAGCTTTATGTTTACTCGCATGTACTAATTGTACTACTGCGGTCTGGCGCACTGATGCGATGATCACGTGAGAGATACTGGTAGAGAGTTTGTCTGACGTGCAGGTATCTTGAGCAAAAGTGAGGATAGTAGTGCAGCGTACTTTGACCAATGTGTGATTTAATGTTCATGATGACTTTCAAACTATGCTATGTGGAATTTGCAGTTGGAAGTTTCATGTGAAATTCGCACAATACAAAATAAAACTTATTATTATGTTTCTGTTGATTTCTAGACCCAGGACAAAGATGGTTTCCTGCAGTTAGTAGTTCAAGGCGAAGTAGTCTACGAAGAAGAAAAATCAGAAGATATTAAGAGGGTCATGGACACTTTCCAGTCAGAGGTGAGTCGTAATCTCTGATGCAGTATCCCAGGCCAAGCTGGGAATTTCATCTTGGAGCTGGCAAGGCCAGTTTCATTTTTAAACTGGCAGTTCCATTGGAAAATGGGAAACTTCTCAATAGGTACCATGGCCAAGACCACGGCTGCTTAAATCGCATAAAGTACAAGCACAGTACAATTTTGCAGTATACACACCATGCACAAGAAATTTCTTTTTGAGTTGCGGTGGTTCTGAAAGGAACCTGTGGTGTAACAATTCAACGTTTCGATCAGGACGTCTTCAAGAGAAAAATTGTATGTACACGGTTTTAACCGCAAACCTTGTCAGATTGTATCTCTATCCTGCAAACATTCTATTCATTTTTATCTATTTAATTTTGTTCATAACAATAATTTGAATAATAATTTGATGGCATTTTTACAAGTTGTTTGGATTTGTGCATACTGAAAAGAAAAAAAACGAACCAAACAAAATAGGACTGGAATCATTTTACTGTAAAGAAGCAATACTGTAACCGAATATAAAGTATTGGAAACACATTTAGCCACAAAGAAAAAAATTGATAAAGCTTACCTTTTAAGTATATGTATATGTCTGAGAATACGAGATGAAATACTTTTTACAAATGTCCTGACTGATTTTTCCAGGTTGTAGTAGCTTGCTGTGCCATCCTCTGTGATAACCCAAGTGCCGAAGCAGACCTAATCCAGATGGATGCTAAGATCACGGACAACTGTTCCCACTTGTGGGCCCTCGCCGAGAGAGAGCAACCGCTCAGCCCAAAAGATAAGAAGAAGATCCAGCACAAGGTGGATTACAACCGAGCAAGGATAAGGCAAGCTCATATCCAGTCTGCACAGAGTCTTCAAGATGTTGATGGTCTGTATAAGAAGATCAAAGCTGCGATGTTGTGGTAAAATCTTAAGTAGGAGACAAAAGTCTGAGCTTGGGTTTTTGCGCCAAAGGCCAATGCGAGGCTCGAATTTGGGGGAAAGATCCACAAGACTGCAGGACTTGAAGCTCGTAATTTGTATTGGACCACAGTATATTTTTCATGAGGCTAGATTCAAAATGAGAAAAGACATGATAAGACCCAAATCAAAATGACAAACCAGTTTTAACATCTGTCTGTAAGCTGTTTTGTTACTTGAGGAGAGAAGAATGATCTCGGTCGTCTTATGGGATAGACAGTTATGGGGGCCAGTTAGTGTCAACCGTAAACAAAGAAAGACACGACAAAAGGTCTGAGCTTCAGGTTCCATGCATCTATCTTTTATTCATGGTGAACTGTAATATGAGGCAAAGAATCACAGTTCTAACTAACTTGTCATAAAATATTACTAATAATATCGAATGTTGTATCTAGATGAGAAGAATAAATGAGAAAGTAGACTTTGACACTCATCAGAATTGAAAGATGTAATTATCAGACTCAAAGTCAACATTTGAACATCATTTAAAAAAGAAGATTAAAATTAATAGCACAAGACAACCAGACTTGTCCAGTTTTGAGTTCACTGGCCACTGAAAACCACTGGCGTTGGGCCTGTGGTCCAGTGTAAATTTCAAGCCCTGCTTTTGGCATTTTGCTGCTGACCATGAGTTAATGCATTGCCAGGGATAAGCCATTTCAGACTTTATCTAAATTCAGCCTGGTCGGTAAAAAAATATATAAATTAATATTCTTCATCCCCGATGCAAAATTAACATCTATTAAATCGTTGCGGAACCCGCTGCTAAAATATAGCATTCGAACTGCCTCTAGCTACCGGGCAATCTCGGTGGTCTAGTTGGTAAGACACTGCTCTAGAATTGCAAAAGCCGTGGGTTCGAATCCCACCCGAGTAATATGCCTGTGATTTTTTGCACAGAACTCAGGAAAGTACTGAGTATACAGTGCTTAACAAACATTGTTGTAGGGTAAAAACCAAAATAAAAAAAGGAGCTGTTGTTTCCCGGCTGGAATTGATCATGTCTTCCAGTTGCCCTAATGGCTGGGTATTTGTTTTATTGGGTCTAAAGGCTCTGATCTGCTGGTTTAGACCATTTGAAAGGGATTGTGTTCACCCTGAACAAAATTAAGCCTGCTGTTATAAAACAGACTGTTTGAATTAGTCAGTTGGTGTTAGCATGTGGGTAGATTCTGAGGGTGGCATGCAGGGTTTTAAATAACCATTGAGGAGAAAGGATTTTTAAAAAATAACAAATTATTTTTATATGACTTTGTAAAGATGGTTAGCACTTTTGTGCACAATTTCTTTAACTCAGACCGTGTAAGTTACTGTTTTTAAACAATTTTATACAGTCAAATGGAACAGACTACAAAGTTTCAACTTGAGAATGAAAAGTAGTTTAGGAAGATTAGGATGCATTGTTCAGGAAAAAAACTTTAGGGGACAATTTGCATTGTTTGTATTTTGGTTTGGGTTGTATGGTGTTTCAGGTATGAGTTTCAAGGATACATGCACCAGACTGCCAACCATGTTTTTAATCAACATCTGTTTTTAATATATTGATCTATTCACAATAATTTGTCTTTGTACAAAACAAGCAAGGACGTTACTCCAGTGGAATTACTGCGACATATTTTTATGATTGTTATAATCTTTTTGGTAATGAAACCAAGGTACCCTCAAAAGTGACTAATACTGTGACCCGTAGGCCCCAAGATACATGTGTAGAGAAGATGATGAAGAAATGTCAGTTTTAGATGTGGGAGGAAAACCCCAAATAGGGGAGTAGCACTGTGACATGTAGACCTGTTATCTGTGTAGAGAAGATGATGAAGAAATGTCAGTTTTAGATGTGGGAGGAAAACCCCAAATAGGGGACTAGCACTGTGACCTGTAGACCTGTTATCTGTGTAGAGAAGATGATGAAGAAATGTCAGTTTTAGATGTGGGAGGAAAACTCTAAATAGGGGAGTAGCACTGTGACCTGTAGACCTGTTATCTGTGTAGAGAAGATGATGAAGACATGTCAGTTTTAGATGTGGGAGGAAAACCCCAAATAGGGGAAACCCAATCCACATTTGAGACTAAGGTCCGGGATTTGAACCGGGGGCACTTTAGTGAAAGGTTGAGAAGAAACCACGATGTCAACCTTAAGGTGTGCCTGTTTACTTATTATTTGTTTGAAATAAAGATAAACATCAAATCAAAACAAATTTTGGGCGGGAACATTTCACAACCCCGTTCCATTGACAAGAAAACTATGATTTTTTTTAAAGGTTCTTTCCCTGAAATAAACATGATAGTGTAATTTGATGTTATTTTATTTTATCTTAATCCTTTTGTTTTTTCATTTCATACTGAATCTTTCATTTGTTATACAGATTATATATTGTAGTGTAAAGAATATTTACCATAATATAAAGGTTTAATTGTAAAACACTTCAGATGTTATTTCAGAAAAATCCGTCCAAATATCTCAAATTTTGTGTATATTTTGCAACCAATAGTTTTCAATCTCTGTATATTTATAAATTTATAGCGAAGATATTTTTTTGTACACGATGAAGCAGAAAATAGATCGAATGCTTCCCATTTTGTGGATGTGAACTTTTTACAATAAAGTCATGATAAAATAGTTCAGCCCTGCTTTTTACTTGCAATGTATTGTATTTTTCTGTTTTGTTTTCGAATCGCAATTGCATCTCTGAAAGTGACGGTGTGCAAAATTTGAAATTGGTCTTTGAAAACAAAAGAAGGATTTCTCGATTTTTTGCCGAAGCTGGACAGTCTCCTTTTCAAGAGAGACCGTACACGCAAAAAATAGTCAATTAATTGACGCAACTTTCCGGCGTTGAAGGATGTTACCGTGTTTTAAATCTGTCGAAATTCACTATTTAAAGCATTATGTTATGTAACAGTCTTGCATGGTTTTGTACGGGTTGTTTTTAGCCGAGGTAAAACTAAATCAGGTCAACCCAATTATTTACATCTGGATATAGAAACATGCTCCAAAAGAGTCCATCATTATAGACTACTTATAGACTGTGTTTAAGCTTGATGGTTATTTTTGGCGAGCTGCGAAGCAGAGTGAGCCTATGTAGTGACAATTTCCGTCCTTCTGTCCATCTAGTCCGGCCGTCCGCATTCAGTAAATGTTAAAGTTTTAGCATCAAGCTTCAACATTTATGTTTTTAGTTGTTTTATGGATTCTAAAAGCTCTAAGTGAATTAATTATACAATGACAGCCATGTATTGTGTTTCTCAACAATTTTTTTACAGAAATGTTTTCAGAATTTTAAAAGAAATGTTGAAGTTTGTTTTACAATGTTGAACATTGTGCCCTCGGGACTTTATAAAAAGCTTTAGACTAAACGTTGGATGTTTTAGAACTAAATTTGAACAACAACACAACAGACATGCAGAATTTTTTTAAACAAAAACCAAACTCTAGGTCCTATGTCACTGATTCCAGTTGAATGAGCTAAAACGATGAACAATTTTAATGGTCATGCATAACTCCTTATTGCAATGATGTACTGACTGGAAACTTGAACCAAATATTGCTTCTTACATGTAGATTCATATGAAAAGATAACTCAAAGAGTTTATCACTGGTTCCAGTTGAATGAGCTAAAACAATGAAAACCTTAAATGGTCATAACTCTTTATTGCAATTAGTCATTGGTCTTCTATCTGGCGATCGGCAGCTCGCCATGGCAGCTTCGCTGGTCTAGTTATAATCGAAAGGTTGGCATAAACAAATATTAAATTGACCTAGTTAAGAACCCAGGGTTTTAAACCCTACATGACACATTCATATTAATTCTGAAGTCTATGGTAGCATGGACTTCGAACATTTTGTGCCCCAAATCAAAAAGTTCACGTAAATGTTTGCTATTTTAGGGCGAAACGTCCAAAAACTCGTAATATTTTTTTTATATTTTGCAACCAATAAATAGCTTTCAATCTTTGTATATTTATACATTTATAGCGATTTCCCCCCACCTTTTTACATGAAACAGAAATAACATAAAAACTTAAAAACACATTTTTTTCTGGATGTGAACTAATTTTTACAATAAAGCCATGATACAATAGTTCAACCCTAGTTTTTTAATTGCATTGCATTGTGCTGTACTTTTTGGAATCACTTTTTTTTCCGTCTGAAAGTGAGGCTGTAAAAAAAAAAAGAATTGCCTCCCAATGTTTGCCGAAGCTTGACAGTCTCCTTTTCAAGGGGGACCGGTCCAGCCAAACATTATATATTCCTTCAAGAAAAAATTATTATTCCCATCTGGATAGAGAAACACGCTCCAAAAGAGTCCATTATAAACGGTGTCTTAAAAGTTTGGTGGTTGTTTTTATGATCGCAAAGGAAGGTATACTAAAACTAAAAGTAAACAGGCCTAAAATAAGTACGCACTGACGTACGTGAGTTAAACCCTGACCTGGGGTGCGTTTTCGCGGCTGTAACCAATAACTGTTTCGGTCACCGACTCTATGTGATTAACCAATGGCCAAGTCAACCGAAACAGTTATTGGTTACGGAATAAACCCGACTGAATATAGACCTTTCTTTTGCAACGTCACAGCCCAAGATTTTGCCAACCCTGGCTGGAAAACTATGGAAAGCCATAGATGCAAAACAAAAACAGATGGCTATAGTTTGTAACAATGTTACACAAATATTAAAAAATAGTGTTGAATTTATTGGAAACAAAGCAACCGATCATGGGAGGTATTTTATTTAATTAGAAGTTTGCCGAAAATGTTGCATTTGGTTGAAACATCTGTTAACACGATTGAACGTTTTACTAACATTCGGCGGGCCATGCCAACCAGCGCTGTTTGTTTATCAACAATGGAAAGGTCTATTAATGTTGAACATTAATGACGAACCTTAGAATTAGATCAGTAATAGTGTAATGATCTAAAAATAGAAACTAGTCATCAGGCTCTTGAGGGCGCCCTCATTGTATGTCTAAATGAATCAACACCACCTGATTACTTCATGTACTTGCTTGCTTGTTTGCCAGGAACTGTCTTGTAGTAGTAAAAACTAAAACACCAAGGATTTTTATTAAAGTAAGTTACACCTCTTATAAAAGCAAAACTTCCTGAAACGAATTCTCTCTCTCGGTATCTATCACCAGTGTTTGTATCCGTGGGGAGTGTAGAGTTCAAGAACACACGTCAAAATGTTCAAGAAAAAGCCCACGGAGAAAGGTAAGAAAGATTAGATTAAATCTAATAATATGAATGATGTCATGATGAATACCGGAGGGTCCTACTACTTGCCGTCAACTCACCGACTTGCCGTCAACTCGCCGTCAACTCATTTTCGTGCCGTCAACTCATTAAATATACATCAAAAAATTATAAATGGGGCATGGAAGTGTTAAGTCTGGGCTAAACTACATATTTCTTATGGTTTTCGGTACAATTTCATTTACAAAAATGATTTTGTGTTGATAAATAAATAGTATAAACGCAGCAAATATAGCGCCCTCTGATGTCCATCCATAGCTTGATACTTGCATTTCACACCCATACCATGAATGGTACAGTCCAAGCTCCGTGAAAAGGAAAGATTGCGGCCAACGGCTAAGCGTTTATACTATTTATTTATCAACACAAAACGTTTTTGTAAATGAAATTGTACCGAAAACCATAAGAAATATGTAGTTTAGCCCAGATTTAACACTTCCATGCCCCATTTATAATTTTTTGATGTATATTTAATGAGTTGACGGCACGAAAATGAGTTGACGGCGAGTTGACGGCAAGTCGGCGAGTTGACGGCAAGTAGTAGGACCGATACCGGACACTTCGGCACCTCGCAAACTCGGCATCCACAAAGTCGGGATCTTGCAAACTCGGCACCTTACAAACTCGGCACCCACTCAGCACCAAGAATGTCGGCACCGGCCTATTTTTGGTTAACAAACTCGGCACATGAAGCAATCACCTGTCAGTGTCTGCCTGTTCGCAGGAAGGTTCAAGTGGTTAATTATTAACACTTTGTGACTGCTGCCATTTTTTACACTGTCCCTCCTCAGGCCCAACAGCTGAAACCATCTCCATTGTGTCCCCCTCATGCCATCAATAGACTGTATTGAATAACCCCTTTGTTGCTATGAAACTCGCCATCTTGTAGGGCAAACCGTATGCGCGTCTAAACGCGTACATCAATGAAGCATGCAGCGTTCCCGGTTTGACGGCACATGCACGCACACCATCATGCACACGCTAGACGCCATGTTGTAGGGCAGATATTTGAATGGTGACGTCATATTCAATACGGTCTATACGTTTTATACAGGAAAAGTGTTTCAATTCTTGACCAGGCTATAGACATAGAGGGCAGCACAAGGTTGTACTACCACTACCACTACCAGCCCAAGTCTAAGAAATCCCGGGCATAGCATTTACTATGTTGGGTAGAGTCTATCCCGAGTATTCTTATGATTAGCAGTAAAAGTGTTAAAGTAACGTACATTACGCAATGAAAAAATGATTGAGGGATTTTTCAATCCTTCCTCTATATTTCGATTTACAATGGAGCAAACATGGAAATTTCACGGTAACATCATCATCATGTAGGGGCATTTGCGAACGCTAAGCCCATGGTCATTTTGGTGGTCTTTGCCCATGGTCCCTGTGAAGTCTGACTAACACGGAGGGCTAAGGTCTACTTGGTGATTTACATTTAAAATCATATGGAGGAAGCTTTCTCCATGATTTAATTTAGTCAAAAGATCATCCCATGATAACTACCTTTTGACATGCTATTTGACTACAGGAGGGAATGTGGACCATTTGAAATTGTTTATTTAAATTTTGGGTGTAGTAAACCAAATTTGTTTACAAGCGGACATTTTAATAGAGTATTTTAAACTTTAAAAGTAAAGGTTTCGAGTTGGTCACACTTTGTGTAAGATTTTTAAATTATGTTTCTCCAGATATAATTTTTATCAATCATCAATTAAATTACCTCCATGTTTACATGTACCACACAATGGTAAACCGGCTGTTTTCGACGGGGTGCCGAATTCGCACATGTGCCGAGTTTGCTAGGTGGCGAGATTTTGGGTGCCGACTTTGCAAGGTGCGGAAGTGACCGGTTACCGTCATGATGTGTAGCGTAGTACAGTAATTCTGAATTTGACGAATTCGGGATCTAAGACTAGTTCCAGATCACTTCAACTTTGCAATTTATAACCAAATATTTAAATTACATCTAATAACATCCAATAAACCAACAAACCCCAAATAAGTTGCCAAGTTTACATCATCGACAAATAAATTATGGCATTTTTTTCTGAAGTTTGTCTGCGATATTGAATGATCAATATTATTTTTTTAAAGTTGGTTAAAAAACACAGTTTAATTTTCTCACCTTTAAAATTTGAATGCCATGGCAAATAACATTTGTGTAAAATACTAAGAATGAGCAGTTGTCTTAGGGGATGAAATTACCGAAATTTACTTTTGGGGGCATCGTACCCTTGACCAGTTTGGGATCACTCGACATCTCATTGCCTCAAATGGTGGCACACAGTGACTCAGTGAATTGTACGGCTGCTGTAGAAAGTTTAGTTATTGCTTTTAAGATACATTACTCCAACAAATTCTTGTAGAAATATTGGGTTTTTTTGTTAGAAAATAAAACTTGGAGAAGGGAGTTGCGACTGTATTAACCCTAACCATGCTAAATGCAACAATATGCACCAAATGGTAATAGTTGTTGTGATCTGTTGCATTAATTGACATCTTCAACAAAGGTGACACCCAGTAAGAAATCTCTTTTTAGAGTAGTGGCTCCGAGAAGAGCTTTCCTTCATAGAGCCACCACTACCCAAAAAAGAGATTTCTCACATGGTGTCACTGCAAACCTTACTTACTTCAAGTACTTCAACCACGCATAGCTTCAAGTCTCATCTTATTTGGCTCTACAAGGAGCTGACAACCAACCTAGACAGAAAGCTCGAAAGCTCAGCTTCTCAGAACCACTACTCAAAAAAGAGATTTCTCACATGGTGTCACCGTAAACCCTACTTACAGTGTAGTACTTCAAGCTTCAACCATGCATATGTAGCTTCAAGTCTCATCTTATTTCGCTGTACACGGAGCTGACAACCAACCTAGTCAGAAAGCTCGATCACTCGGCTTCTCAGAGCCACCACTACACAAAAAGATATTTCTTACATGGTGTCATGACAAACCTTATTTGTTTAATACATTGTATTATTATTATTTTTGTTATGCCTGTGTTGGGCGCAATTTATGAAGATGGCCTTTTTAAAAATTTGCGCAAGCCGATTTAAAAATTTGTGCGCGCAATTTTTGAACTAAAGTTTGTCCACACAAATAAAAATTGCGCGGCTGAGGCACTAAATTGACACACAGGCGGCTTTTATTTACTGTTGGCGCGGTTTTTACTATCATCGCCAGTCTGAAAAAAACAAAACAAACAAACAAACAAACAAACACCCCTACAAAAACGGGATGCATTTGTCTGGCAAACAAATTTTCACATTTGTTTTTCTATTTTGACAGAAAGTTTTTCAACAAGTTGTCCGACACAGGAATCTGCCAGCGCGATTGTCCCGTGTTTTGATTACTTTTGACTTATAGTACTTTACAGTTCATGAGCCTATTCTCGAGACATTCTTCCCAAGTTTTTGAGTATTTCTTTCCACCGTACAATTTATTGTATTTATGGGCTTTGCAAATTATTTGAATTGTTTGAATTTAATGATTCGTTACAACCTCCGAAGTTCTAGGTGTAATCTTCACCGATCCCTTTTAAAAGTTTAACTATGGGCCTTTTCCAAACCTTTGCTTGCACTCTGGCTCAAACTCTGGCTCTGGCTCTGGCTTGGGCTCCAGCTCCGGCTTGGGCTCTGGCATCATCTTTGGAGCAGTGTTTTCACAGTGTTTCCAACATCAAACCAACCCTGGAGCCAGAGCCCAAGGCGAGGTTTGGAAAAAGCCCCATAACTCAGTGGACAGTGTTTAGTGAAATCACAGACACCGGAAGGAGATTATAAAGTAAAATGAATAATGCTAATACTCAGTCTCCCAACCATTCTGACTGAGTCCAGAGGATTAGCATTACATAGGCAAAGGCCTTAAACAGGGTGAAAGTCCAAGAGTGCTGTGTCGGCCCACGCCACCTGTTTCACTAATCATGACCAGAAAAAAAAAACATTTTAAAAGTAATTAAGATGTTTCCTTTTTTTTAATAAGTGAAGAAGCCATGGTTTGGTTTCATCAGCTTCCTCCCCCAGGCCCAGGTCAGTCACTGTACATGTAATTGGCTCTTTAGGATTTATGTCTACATGTTTTATGCTCTGTCTTGAAAATTATTTGGAAATTTTTTCTATTACCTTTGTTTTTTCTCACCAACTTGCCTAGTTACAAAATGTTCTCCTTTCCTACAGTCGAATTGTCTGTATAATTTCTTTCCACTGTACAATTTATTGTATTTATTGGCTTTGCAAATTATTTGAATTGTTTTAATTGATTCGTTACAACCTCCTTAGTTCTAGGAGTAATCTTCATCGATCCCTTTTAAAAGTTTAACTATGGGCCTTTACCAAACCTTTGCTTGCACTCTGGCTCAAACTCTGGCTCTGGCTTGGGCTCTGGCTCTGGCCTGGCCCCCCGGCTTTTGCCTGGGGCTCCGGCTTGGGGCTTGGGCTCCGGCTCTGGCTTGGGCTCTTCATCATCTTTGGAGCAGTGTTTTCACAGTGTTTCCAAAATCAAACCAACCCTGGAGCCAGAGCCCAAGGCGAGGTTTGGAAAAAGCCCCATAACTCAGTGGACAGTGTTTAGTGAAATCACAGACACCGGAAGGAGATTATAAAGTAATATGAATAATGCTAATACTCAGTCTCCCAACCATTCTGACTGAGTCCAGAGGATTAGCATTACATAGGCAAAGGCCTTAAACAGGGTGAAAGTCCAAGAGTGCTGTGTCGGCCCACACCACCTGTTTCACAGAAAAAAACAATTAAAAAAAAAAAGTAATTAAGATGTTTCCTTTTTTTTAATAAGTGAAGAAGCCATGGTTTGGTTTCATCAGCTTCCTCCCCCAGGCCCTGTCTTTCACTGTAATTGGCTCTTTAGGATTTGTGTCTACTGTCCTGAAAATAATTAATGTTAACTTTTTCTATTACCTTCGTTTTCCTCACCAACCTGCCTAGTTACAAAATTTTCCCCTTTCCTAAAGTCGAATTTTGTCTATTTCCACTGTACAATTTATTGTATTTATTGGCTTTGCATATTATTTGAATTTTTTGAAGTTCTAGGAGTAATCTTCATCGATCCCTTTTAAATGGGCCTTTACCAAACCTCGGCTTGCACTCTGGCTCTGGCTTGGGCTCTGACTTTAGCTTGGGGCTCCAGCTCTGGCTTGGGCTCTGGCTCTGGCTTGGGGCTCCGGCTCTGGCTTGGGCTCCAGCTCTGGCTTGGGCTCTGGCTCTGTCTTGGGCTCCGGCTCTGTCTTGGGCTCCAGCTCTGGCTTGGGCTCCAGCTCTGTCTTGGGCTCCAGCTCTGGCTTGGGCTCCAGCTCTGGCTTGGGCTCCAGCTCTGGCTTGGGTTCCGGCTCCGGCTTGGGCTCCAGCTCTGGCTTGGGTTCCAGCTCTGTCTTGGGCTCCAGCTCTGGCTTGGGTTCCGGCTCCGGCTTGGGGCTTGGGCCCTGGCTTGGGCTCTGTCATCAATTTTGGAGCAGTAATTTCACAGTGTTTCCAACATCAAATGAAGCCTGGAGCCAGAGCCCAAGGCGAGGTTTGAAAAAGCCCCATACTCAGTGGACAGTGTTTAGTGAAATCACAGACACCGGAAGGAGATATAAATTTAATAGAATATTTAGAGATATAAAGTAAAATGAATAATGCCAATACTCGGTCTCTTGCCCATTCTGACTGAGTTCAGAGGATTAGCATTAGGTATTGGCCTTCAAGAAGGTGAAGCTCCAAGAGTGCTGTGTCGGCCCACACCACCTGTTTCACTTATTATGACCAGAAAAAAACCAACATTTTAAAAGTAATTAAGATATTTCCTTTTTTTCTTTAATGAGTGAGGAAGTGGTGGTTTGGTTTCATCATGGAGGAAGGGAATATTTCCTTCCTCCATGGTTTCATCAGCTTCTTCCCCCAGGCCCAGTCTTTTCACTGTAATTGGCCTGTACCACATTAGAGCAAAACCACATATGCGATAGTCCAGACAACTAGAGCAGACAATCAATGGTCAAACCTCAACTGGTAGTGTATGGGTTCTTTTACATTCATTAGACAACACATGGGGCGTAGGGCTTTGACGTCCCATCCGAAGGATGAAGCATTAATGATTTTGACTAGTGTCTTGCTCACGACAGTGTCTTGACCACGACACGCCACATTCAAAACGTTGGAAAAGAAAGGTCAACGAAATTCACAAAATTTTAGTTTATGGTTCGTTGAATTGCTGTGTACCTCTCCGGCCTAAGACTGTCTGGAGGATCAAGTTGGGACCGGTCTCAACTATAGTTGGGACAATTCTATAGTTGGGACGGAACGCCTCCATGAAGTACATTCATGTTCATGGCTCAAGTTTTGGGAAAATTCCACAAGACCACAGGGCTTGTACTTCAAAATGTTAACTGGACCAGAAGTTTTTGATACAAGACCAGAATCAAAATGAGAAAAATTACTTTAACATGCATTTGTTTTTTATTTTAACAAGCACTAACACACGTAAGAAAAGATTTATCTCGTTTTTCTTTATGGATATTAAGTATACTCCGTTACTCCACAGAATTGGAAGTCAACGTTTGAACATTATTTGTTTCTGTTTCAAGTTATTACTCAGTGAGGAATTTGTTTTTTAATGGAATTTGATCGAAAAACACAAGACAGCCAAACTTGTCTTGTCATACATTGTATTTTCACTGAAATCACTGGTCTAGGGCCTGCATTCCTGTGAACAATTTGAGCCCTGAAGTATCAGGCCTGATCAGCGAGCAAGATACACACATGTACAACTACAATTGCAGTCTCATCAATAAGGCCCGTATGAAGCAAGCAGATTTATGTGCATGTCGTGGCCGAGCGGATAAGAGCACCGGACTCAAGCTCTGGTGTTTTTTGATCAGCAGAGTGTGGGTTCGAGTCCCGGTTGTGACACTTGTGTCCTTAAGCAAGACTCTTAACCATTATTGCTTCGTCCTTCGGATGGGACATAAAGTCGTTGGTTCCGTGTGTTGTGTAATGCACTTAAAAAAACAGTGCACTTATCGAAAAGAGAAGGGGTCCGCCCCGGTGCTTCTGGTTTGATTGGCATCATATTGCGCCACAGCACCTTGTTAACCATTACATGGTGCTATGTAAAGGAGTAGGTCTCATACTTCAAATGCATAGCCGCAAAATACGTTGCAGGACTTATTGTTGAAGCGCCTTGAGTGTCACTGAGTGACGGATATGAGCGCTATATAAGAAGCCACCATTATTATTATTATTATTATCTCATTTGGTTTCTTTGGTTTTTTTTTATTTTCGTGGTTTTTGCAGAAGTAATGAGGAAAGTTGACAGGGATCTGAAGAACACACAGCGAGGCCTGGACAGAGACAGAGCCAAGCTGGAAAGAGAGGAGCAAAAAATTGTTAGTATTTTTTACCTCTTCTGAAAGCTAATCCGTTAGCCTTTTTGAGATATGGTGGACACTCTGGCAGTGCAATGTTTGGTTTGGGTGTATACCTTGACAGACTTACCCAAACCTAATAGTGTCGTAGTATCGTGTCCACCATTATCTCAAAATGGCTTTTAGAGGCATGCATCTTCTTGAACTTTCCTAACTGTCTGAATATATTCAATATCATCCACTGTCGTTTGCAACTCAAGGCAATAACAGTGAGGAGCTATAGTCTTCACTGCATGTTAATGACCCGGTTGGTAGTTGGCAGCTGTTAATGGACCAAACCAACGGCCAGGTCCCATTTACAGTGGCCAGCCACCACCCAAGGTCATTAACTTGTGTGGTATGCACGTGCACGCGGCACCATCTGTCCAAGAAAACAATACGCACAAAGAAAACAGTTGGTTTGATAGTTCCACTCACAACAAACACAGTGCATACATAACTTTTACACAACATTATGCTTGTTTAGGGGCCATTTATTGGCTAGCTCACAGAGCCAGTCTTTATAATAAGATGTTACATGTACATGTAATACACAGCCACATTGACCAGTCTTCGAACAATCAGAGTGCAAAAATTCTCCGAGGTATTTATTAATGATAGATAAACTATGATATTCCAACCTGCAATTAGGGGTATCATGTGGTGAATTCATAAATCTACATGTTACACAAAGCCTTGAACTTCGCTCTTGAAGGAAAATGTAAATTTTGATTGCAACTTTGCAAAGGGCACCAAAGCAAAAGCACAGGACACCACAGCAATGGGAGACTTTTGGTGAGTCTAGGTGGCAGCAGACTTACCAGGTACATGTAAATCCATTGTCATGATTGTACTTTGAAATGTGAACATGCTCAGAACTACGTAAACAATGGTAATTTACCTGGTAAGTCTGCTGCCATCTAGCAATCAAAAGTCTCCCATTGGTGATGTGGATTCTGGTGCATAGTCAATCCTCCCACAGCCTGACCAGTCAATATCATCCACTGTCTTTTTGGAATGACAGATAAACTATGACAGTCTGCAATATGGTACCATGTGGTGACCGTCTACACAGTATACGGTCAACCCTCCTACTGCCTGACCATTCAATATCATCCACTGTCTTTTTTTAATGACAGATAAACTAAGCTATGCCAGCCTGCAATATGATATCATGTGGTGACTGCCGACATGTACACAGTACACAGTCAACCCTCCTACAGCCTGACCATTCAATTATCATCCTCTGTGATTTTGGAATGACAGATAAACTATGCCAGTCTGCAGTGTGATATGTGGTTAATGTGTAATGCAGTACAGACAGGTTCACTGATCGGCTGTGTCTTGATCAAGCGAATTCTGCTTCGGCTATGGCTGCTGGCTGCAGCCAAATTGGACAATAGGCATTTTCAGCAATCCAGCCGTTTCTAATCCAATCTATTTTCAACAAATTTCATCAAATTAATCCTGTTTGAGTGGAAAAAGTTTTATGTTTTGACAGGTAGTTTTATTGCAGTTAAAAAAAGAAGAATAAAAAGACAAATTATGTGTTTTGAGAGTATTGGTACTGGTATAAACTTTTTACAATCAGTGAAATTCCGTGAAACTAAACATGTAATTGCACATTTTTAACAGTGATTAATTCTGCCCATCAATTCCTGGCCCATGCAGCAGATTCTGACAGTTATTTTGACATAATACTTGGTTCTTATCGTTAGCTATTCACACAATGTAGATCCTGGTAGGCGCTTTACAACACTATCATCATTGTTCACTGGGCATCTTGGACAAATTTACAAACTTTCTCAACTCTCCGGGGAGCAACAGCCCCAAGCTGTTTTTATTAGCAATGAGGGGGGTTAAGCCAACTCAATACTATCTCAGCCTTCGCAGGTTTCCATGTACTCCTGGAGTAGGAGAAGCAATTACGGTTAAGTGCCTTGCTCAAGGACACAAGTGTCAAAATTGGGAATCGGACCCACACCCCTGTCAGAGTCTGATTCACAAGACCGCTCAGCCACTACACAGCATCTACATTTGAACAAACCAACCCTCAAGAGTCTTGTCATATACATTGTGTAATCATCAACATTTACGACTTCTTTGTGATTAACAGACAATCAGCTTAACCATCCTCATCTTTAGAAACAACGTTCATTTACCTTTTGTTGTTTTTCCTTTCAGACGCTCGAAATTAAAAAAGCTGCCAAGCAAGGTAACAAACAGGTAAATACATCGTGAAGACCCTTTGAGGAATTAAATATATGCAAATGTTCCTGGTGATATGGGTAATTCTAAAGTGACCTGCGTAACGTTGATTTCTCATACCTTTGTTTAAAGTAACGCAAGTCCATATGCATTAGCAGGACTTGAAGTTAGTACCATGTGGATGGTTGGCTAGAGCCAAGTGAGTTTTTCCACATTGGTCCAGTGACCTCACCTTATAAGGTAACACACAGGTATTAAAGGGTTCATGAAATTTATTTGTTAATGCAGTTCTTGGAGAAGCACCTTTGTGTCCCATTTCACATTACTTGCAATTTTTGTTTTGCCATTTTTAAGGGTATTTTGGTGACTTTTTTTATTTTATGCTAATGCTAATTTCTATATTCATGAGCTAAAGTGTGATGTCATGTCAGGCAGAAGTCTAAGACCCTACATTGAACATTGGGCCAGTGACTTTACTGCCACACAAGCCAAGCCATCTACATGAAGTGTGTTTTGCAAACACACCATTTTCAAGGTTTTACTTGGGGTTTTCAAACCTGATGCTCCTTTAAAAAACGCAGCAAATATGAAAGCGAAGGATGTTATTTCCTTCCTGTGGCAGAAGTTCTTGGTCTAGTAAAAGTTGTGAGATACAAGATCTGGTCCCAATTTAAGAGAGCAGCTTTTAACTGCAAGCAACAATGAGCTGGATACCAGTCACAAATGATGGTACATGTGACATGGTATTTTATGTTCTGAAGCGTCCATTAATTATCCATATTGGACGGGCGCCTGTCCAGTATTTAGTTTTGGAGTGTCTCGGCAGCAAAATACATGGCAAAATAATGGCTGACATAAGACAGGTGTTCCACCTTTCAAATGACACTTGGATCTGTGTGTGTAGTATTCAACATTTAGCGTCTGACATATTTTTGCTGCAAAAGTTATTCAATGCCCTTGTCACCTGCTCAATTAGACTGCAGCAATGCAGTTCTGCCTGGCTCGTTAACTACATCAGCATCCAGAGAAACTTGCATAACGCTGCTCGAGTTCTGGCAAAAATAAAGAAGCACAAACACATTACCCCTATCCTAAAGAGCTCCACTGGCTCCCGGTACCAAAAGAGCGTGATCCAATTCCGTCCCTCACGTGAGGGATGGAAATCAATGGACAAATGCCTTTCCTTAGTGAATTTAGCAACTAAAAACTGAATTGAACCTATATGTTTACTTGCTAATGATGTTAGTACACAATCTCAATGTACTATTAAGTGAAAATCACTTTAAGATTTTAAGCAGGGGTCGTTTTTTATGCGTGAGGGACGGACATCAATAGAATTGACAAACACTACCATTCTGTACATTTTCAAACATTCTATTGAAACTTGAAAATTTGTGTTAACTACTCTCAGTAATTATTAACAATGAATAGCAATGCTTCATGAATTGTCAAAAATTTCAAGTCAGTCACACTCACGAAAGTGGAGGGAGTTCTTCAAAAATGTGTGATGGAGGACACAATTTCATGTGAGGGACGGACACAATGAGACTAATTTTTTAAATCAACAATTTTAACAAAGTTTAACTTGGAATATAATTTGTGACATTTAAATAATATGATTTGAGAAAAAAACCTGTATAAAAGGGTTTATTTGAGATGTATGACCCTGTTTTATAAAGTGAGGGACGGACGTGAGGGACGGACATGCTTACATTGTACCATCACATTACATATTAAACTACATATTGTCATAAAATGTGTTTTACATTTCATGAAAATAATTTTAATCAATTGGGATATAATCTTTGACCTCTAAGTAACAAGATTATAGCCAAATAAATTATAAATTTGATATATTTAAGATGTAAGACCCTGTTGTACAAAGTGAGGGATGGACAATGCAGTACACAACGAGCTGCACAATTGATATAAACCAATCTATAACAAATCCATATTTTCGATTTTTCATGAAAGGTTTTGCTCAAATTGCCATTAATTGAAGGAATGACAGGATTTTGAAGACATGAAGTTTTCCACTCCAATATTACTGCAAATTGTACTGCAGAAGGCCTAATTTAAATCAATGAACAAAATCGGCCAAAAGTTGGCGTGTGTAAGGGCACTGATACACAAAGTTAAATGATCATACAGTACACGTACACTTGGTTTGTAACGCATGCAAGAACTCAAGCCCTGATTTTTAAATTTAAATGTGGCCAAATTTGTCAGATTTGAACATTTGTTGTTTTGTCAAAGTCTAACTTTGAAAGGGTCTGGACTGATGACCTAGAAAATGAAATTGGTGTTGGAGCTTCTGTGAGATTGTAGAACTCATCTTTTTTGTCTGCCCAGCATTTGTCTTTGATTTTGAACAGTATATGTACATGTGTAGCTCTACGTTCTGTTGTGGTTTAGTTGAGCATCAAGTGATTAGAGACCCTGATGTTGCAATGTAGTTTAGAGTGCTCTATCTGCTGATCACATACATTTATGTGTAGTGTGCACACGTGTATTCACACACTGTCATGACTGCACATGTAATGATCACGTATTTTTCACATGTACACACACACAAAATATTACGTGAGGGACGGACATGTCCGTCCCTCACTTTTTAAAAGTGAAATAACTAGGACCCACAAAGTTTCAGTGACTTGTAATATTCATTTCTGGAAAGCTGATGTAGTCTGTCGATAGATAGGGTACTTCTTTTAAAAAAAATTGAGTTGAGTAAGTAGGAAGAAAAAAAGTTGTATTTATTCCGTGAGGGACGGACAAAATTTCATCATTTTGGGTTACAAGACCCCTGTTGTATAAAATGACATTGAATGAGAAAATCATGAAATGTTAAAAGGATTTTTATTTCAATATGTAAAATATGTAAAAACCATCAAGGGTGCATTGTTAACTTTTCACATTCAAAACTTAGTTTTATTTTAAGTTCCTTTTGTCCGTCCCTCACGCTGGAAAACACACATGCAATTTTGACGACACGGTGTGCCTAACCAACATTTTTTTTTTACATTTTTTTTTTTAGTTTAGTAAAATATGGATCTTTCTCTGCTATTTGAAGTACTGTTTTGATTAATTTGAGCTCAAATTTTCATCAAATGTTTACCAGTTTTGGATCACGCTCAAAACAAATTAAATTCTAGGTCTTCACACTTTTCTTTAAAGCACCTCATGTCTCTGCACCCACCTGCATCAAAGATCTTCAACTAAGGCACTGTCATTATCCTGTCCATTCTGCTGCATCAACCCGACTTGTTGTACCTAAATCTCATACCACCCACTATGGCGACTGTGCATTTTCTCACATTGCTTGGAACAAGCTACCCAGCGACATCAGAAACACTCACTCTCCCAACACATTTTAAACTCACAAGAAACTTCTGTTTACTGCAAGTTATTAACATTCCTGTTTTGCTGTAATATTTCTGTAGAGAGCTTGATACTTTTGTAGTATCTTTTCTGTAGCCCCTTGAGTAATGTTTTATTAGAAAGTGCACTTTATAAGTGTATTATTATTATTATTATTATATTTGTGTACCTTGTAGAGTTGGCTTAATCTCCCAAACTGTTTTTGTTTACAAGTACAGGCTGCCACAGTTCTAGCCAAACAGTTGGTCAACCTCAGGAAGCAAAAGACGAGGATGTATGGAGCCAGTGCTAGGGTGTCGTCCGTCAATGCACAGGCAAAGGTATACAATGTGGGACTAGGCCAGAGTGCAGGCATGGACTTCAACTTTTAAACAGACTTTGTGTTGTGGCCAAGTGGTCAAGGGCACCCAGTTTAAGATCTGGTGTTTCTGACCAGAGTGTCGGTTCCAGTTTCGGTCTTGACACATGTGTCCTTCAATTCAATTCAATACAACTCAACATTTATTTCCATATTATTGCAAAATGAACATACACGTAGTTATAAAGATGGTCTATTGAACAAAGATGTGTAAAGAACTGCCTGAATAATAACTAAATGAGACACAAGGGAAAAAGAGGCAAATGTGGCCTTAAGCAAGACACCTGACCGTTAATGCTTCATCCTTCAGGTGGACCGTAAAGCCATAGGTCCCTTGTGTCGTGTATATATATATATATATATATATAGGCTGTCACTCGCTAACGTGTATGACTATTGGGGGGTTGAGATGCGCAGTTTGAGTTGACATGCCTTCTCATGAGAGTACAGGCCAATCCTGGCAGATGTTTGACGGCCACAGTGTCTGCATTTGAGCGCTCTCTCGTGACGTCGCATCGTGTATAACGACAACGTGTAATCCCGATAACAGAATACTTCATTGCTCACAGAGTCGCTAATTTAGAATGAAAATGTGTGTCAATTTGTCAAATTTCCTGAAAGTGCCCCACTGAATAACCCCCCAAAATGGCGTCCACTGAAAAAAAAAATCTTCATTGCTCTCAGGCCAGTCCCAAGTAACCTGCTCCAGGAGCAGGGGCCGGTTTCACAAAGCACTAAGATTCATCTTAAGATGAGTTGTCTGTATTACCATAGTGATTTGTATTGTGACATCACTCTTTGCCTAGCAATTAAGAGTGATTCGCAGTTAGGATCGATATTAGCTCTTTGTGAAATCGAGCCCTGGCCATTTAGGTTCGTTGACCTGAGTGAGCCACGACAATGGCATCAGAGCTACTGGAACGCACTGGGGTCACGCCTTGGTTGACCCGTGGAATTTAATCAAATGCACCCAGTACTTTTTACTTTATTTATGGGCTACGTCTGGAGCCCATATGGGGACATTTTCGTGGATTTGCCCTTTATTGGCTGTGGTTTGTTTAACCTGTTAAAATTGTGCATTGTACTCCGTTCTCATTCCAGACCATGCAGTCAAACAAAGCAATGGCATCTGCTATGGGAAACACAACAAAGGTAAACATTCATGTCCCTTAAAAATTGTGAAATCATTCATTTTTCTTAAGTGGTGACACTGAAAAATAACTTGGTTTGCAATGTTCTTGTAAAAAAGTTTGTAACAGCCCATGTTTTTGTAACTGTTTTATCTGTTGGACAACTGAGAATGCACTTGACATGTTATTTTTAAACGTTAGTTTGCGTGCATTTATAAGCTGGCGTATGAACTTTGCCCTGTCTTATACAAGATTGGTAAGGATAAAGAAAACATTGTTATTTAATTTTAGCCTGAAAGCTGATTGATTATGAAGGTCATACTAGAACCACTTTTTTTTACTGTGAAATATTTCCCTCTGAAATAAAGTGCTATTCGAAAAAACTGTATGTGACAACCTACAGTTGTTACAACCAAAAATTTAGGACAACTTGTTTACAGGCTGAAAAGTGCCTGGTTTTTCTCTATTTTCTCCTGACTCAATCAAACAAGGGATTAAGCCCAAATTTGCACAGGTTTGTTATTTCATGTCTATGGTTGTTCACAAAAAGAAATATTAACACTGCCTGTGACTATTTTGTCAGCTCAACCAATCCTTTATAATACCTTTAACACACATTCTGCTCTCTGTAAACAAAAAAAACCAAACATTCATTGGAATGGGCCGAAACTTTGACCAGTTCAATCCTTGATTTGTTTCTTGATTCTCCATTTCGTCTTCAGGCAATGAGTGCAATGAACAAAGCTGTCAGCCCAGAGAAGATGATGCAGGATATGAAGAAGTTCCAGATGGAATCTGACAAGATGGAAATGAAGGAAGAACTCAGTATGATCAATATTGGTCTATCTTTCGGGTGGCATGGGCAGCAAATCTGTGAACATTGATGTTTTCCTTTACCAATGTTGTTCACCCCCCTTCAAACTTAAGTGTAGCTTTGGAACTTCAGCGATAGATAAATAAAAAACAAATGCATTCATTATATTGTTCATATTGATTATAGTGATCATGTACATTAATGGTCTTATTTTCAATGTTTGTCCTCAGTGGATGATACCTTAGATGCCATGTTTGAAGAATCAGGAGATGAAGAAGAGCAAGATGCCGTCGTCAACCAGGTCCTTGATGAGATCGGTATTGAGGTGTCAGGAAAGGTGAGATGCTTGATATGAGTTTGTGTGAATCTAGGGGATGGGCCCAGGTTATCTTTAGTTTTTGGGGTTATTAAGGTTAGGATTAGGTTTAGGGCTAGTATTTCTTAAGTTACTTTGCAATCAGGGACGCATTTTAAAGAAAACGTGTTCGCTTTCAGAATTATGAAAACTTAACGAAACATTTAAACAAATCTGTTTTCACGGACAGTTTTGTAACAAAACTGTTTCGTGAAAGTTTTTCTGTTGGATATTTTAGTCATGTGTGTGTGTGGTTGTTGTTTGATTTTAATCAAGAGTCAGACTGTGGATGAATTTTTGTACATGTAAGGCCGTATCCAAATTAGCGGCTACAGCTATGGCTACGACTGTTGCTAAGGGTGTTGCTAAGGACATCCTATACTTCAATACATGATTGCGCGGTGATCCAGACGTAGCCGTAGCCACAGCCGCCAGTTCTCACAATCTGAAGTTTTATTTCATTCTGACACATGCCAATCCCATGTTTCCTTTAGTTTCTGTCAAGTAGACGGAATCCTTCTTCTTGTGCAGAGGACAGCTAAAACCCCGGGCAATTTTAACTCACTTCCCCCCCCCCCACAGCAATTTGTTTTCACAACATTTCAAAGTAATAATTATACAATCATACAAAAACTAGTCTTTCCTGAAGCCTAAAATTTTATTAGGATTTTAGCCTTTGAGAAAGACTCTGCTAGGGTCAGAATGTCTGTTCATTACCTTTTGTTTGCATAAGTCTGTTTGATTGGTGAGCTGTTTGCAACAGCTAATTGTCTTTTCTCTTTATACAATCATGTGACATGTATTTAAAAATGATTAATTTCTGATGTTTGTTTTTAAGTATCTAACGTTATCTGTAATTTTTAAGTTAAATGCAAACCATATTTCTAAACAGCTGTAATAGTCTAACTATAGATTTAGTATTGGATTTGTAATTTATCAATGAGTATTCCTACCATTTTGTGACAAATTTTTGGGGCTGTTAAATTCCTTCTCTTTGGTGATTATAAAGCATCTTTGTCCGATCTATTTTATCATTTGGGCGGAGAGATCTCACTGTTTTCTTTCTGTTGTTTCACTCTTTGAACTATTTTGATTGATCGCCGGTTTTCTGTGCGTTTTACATTTTTGATGATGACTTTTATTCTTGACATTTTAACTACATGTTTACGTAATTTTTATAATGTAATTTTCCTCTTTATTTGAAATTGTTCCTGTAGTGGATCTAATGGTACTTTTCATTGTAATTCTTACCTTAGTTTGTGTAAAGCACCTAAGAGCTTATTTCTTTCATGAATTTTTGTGCTATATAAATATTGTGTTATTATCATAACTTGATTTTCTTTTCTCCATCACAGTTATCAGATGCACCTACTGCCTCCCAGCGTCTACCAGCGAGCAGTGAAAGTTCAAAGGACGCCGATAGAGATATAGAAGCACAGTTAGCGAGGCTTTTAAAAAATTAATACCATGGACCGTGCAAGTCTCGCATTTATTCAGTTATTGAAGCTTGGGACCTGTGAAAGTGTGCAATTTGTTTCCTTCCAGTGTTGTAGTACTCAAACTTCGTACTCAGCTAGCAAAGTACTCGTACTTGAAATCCATACTTCATACTCAATATTGTTTCCTTTCACTCTGGTACATGTAGTACTCGTACTTGGTACTTGTACTAGCAAAGAACTCGTACTCGAAGTCAATACTTGATACTTTTTTTCCTTCCAGTGTTGTAGTACTTGACTTGGTACTCGTACTTGAGTAATACACAAACTAGTGCGTGTACTCAGATTTGTACACAGCTAGCAACGTCCTCATACTCGAAGTCAGTGCGTGATACTTGACTGTAACATAACCTGTACTTTAAGCCGTGTGAAGCTTGACTGAAAATTTACTCAATTTGAGTAATCGTGCTTAAAATACGGTTGTTTAAATAACATTGTGTTCAAGTAATTTTATGCCATTGCTATTCACAGGAAATAGGGGAATAAAGCTCTGGAAAAAGTACAATTGAAGTTGTCTTTGATTCATTCATGTTTCAAAGACACTCATCATAACAAGCACACACTGTCATCTAGAAATTAGGCCAAACAAATTAACAACAAATATGTTGATACCTCATTTTGCAGTATTTGTCTTTATGAAGTATACTTGAGTACTCATACTAGTACTCGAAGAGCCAGGTACTTGATGCTCGGCTGTTGGACTCGGTACTTGGTAGGCCTACATGTGAAAGTTTAAGCTCAATCGGTCAACTGAGTCACGAGGAAATAAAGAGAGAAAAAAAAATCCATCTACGTTTTGACCATTTTCAAGCATCGGGTTTTGGATTCGCGAGATCAAACATCTGTTTTACTAATTTGTCAAAAAACTATAACATTTCAAGCAAAAATATTTCAATGGGAAGGTTTCAATCATGACCGGCGTTACATGGATCATACTATAACATTTCAAACGAGAGTATTTCAAGGGAACTTTTCATTCGAGACCGTCTTTACACCATGTAGGTTGCGTGTGAATCTCTTTCCATTCTTACAAATGCGCATGCTTCGAAATAATGTACTTGGAAATAGAATATAGTCGGCTCTCGTTATAAAGAGCACTGTTATAAAGAGTTCTGCTTATAAAGAGTACATTTTGAAGTCCAGAATCTCTTTTCTGCTTTGTGTTTCTTTGTTTTGCTGTCCTCTTATAACAACGTTTCTGTTATAATGAGGTACTTTGGACAGTCCCGGCGACCTTGTTATAATGAGAGTCGACTGTATTTGGTTTGAATACTTGCAAGATTTGCACTGTCAACTGTACAATATATGTAATTTTATTTTGTTAGTTTATCTGTGTATACTGCTTGTATAATATATACGTATACAGTTAAGAATGAGTTTTTTTTATGAATAAGATATTAATAGAGGATCACAGAATGACAGGTTTGAATCTGACGGTGACTGCTCTATGTTCTGACGCACCCATGTTTTGGCGCACCCATGTTTTGATAACCCTTCGTGATCTATATACGCTAAGGTTAGGGTTAGGGTTAGGGTTAGGTTTGGGGTTAGGTTGGGGGTTAGGGTTAGGTTTAGGATCGGGAAAATATACAAGAGGTGTCAGAACATATGGATGTCAGAATACAAATGTGTAACTGAGTTAGAGACGGGGTTGAATCTCAGTGTTGTTTTCACAAGCCCCCATTCCTAAGTGTACTATTACTTGCTATCAATATTGTTAGTCTGACTTCATCCTTTTGTTAATTCACAACTTTTTTCCAGTCTAAAGTTGATATTTTTCCTTGGTAAAAATTTAATAATAAAGTCAAATGTCGTACATTTCTGAAATCCTGATAATTTTATAAGATGAAGTTATATCTGCCCTATCTCTTTTGGTCACGTTAATAATAATTGTAATGTTGTAATATTGTAAAGTAGGCTTCTCAAAGTGCCTTACACTATTACTACCCCTGCGCATAGGGCATTGAGCATTCCTGACACCATCTGAACTCTTTTTGAGTATGCAGCACCGGCAACCAATTAATTGGCGCATAGACCCCTTGCACAACGCGCAGCGTACTCACATGTGCCTATCCTGAGTGTCATTTTGGGCGTCAAAATCGTATACAAACGTGCACAAAAGAGAGTTGACACCCCAAATTACGCGCATTGTTCGGAGGTGCGTTGCGCGTTCTGTAAGGGGTCTATATAAATCAATAGACCGCCCTTGCATAACGCGAAACGCTACAGGTACGCTGAGGTCACGCGCACGTTTTTTCGCACAGAGAACAGCTATCGTCCAATGATCTGCCTTTTTTTTGAGAGTGTGACGTCATATGCAATGGGTCTATAGATTGCTAAATCAGTCGCATCATTAATCTCTACCTTCGGAGGTACATATTTATTTCTGGGTGATGAGAAGCAATTACAATTTTGCCCAGAACAGGCTGGGGACCAGGGCCCAAATTCATGCCTCTGCTCACCGCAGAATTCTGCACTTAGGCCCCATAGAATTGCGTGTTTTTTTTTTTTTTTACAGGGCACCATAAATGCAGAATTTCACGGTAAGCGCAATGAAATTGGGCCCAAGCTTGCTCAGTGTTTTTTTTCCCCCTGCCTTTCACCTCTCTGGACCTTGGTTCAAAACCTACCCCAGACCCGGAGCCTTTCATGTGGGTTGGGTTTTCAGTCCCTACCTCATGGCAAGAGTTTTTCCCACTTGAAGTTTTTTCTCCCAGTGAATACTTATTCTTGTTTCCCAATCTCTATCCTTAATGGCGTTGTTGGATATTTAATGAACCCACACTCGTTCTCCCTGAACTGAAACATGGTAAATCGGCCTTGACTGCTAATCACACTGAAACTAACAAAAAACTTGGTGTGGGGGAAGCAGGTAATCCTTTCCCCTTGAAGCTGAAGACGGTTTCTAGTCCACCCACTCAATATAAACTGTTTCGGAAATTAAAGCGCATGTTTGTCTACAGGAACAGCTTCTATTCCTTTGAACTTCTGTTGATCATATTATTTGATTCACAGATTTGTAATTCCTGGACAACAAAGCTTTTATGTTATAAAAAAAACCCAACAAAAACATTAAACTAAGGCTCTGTGATGTAAAGTAACTATATGTTGCCTTTTGATTTAATAGGGGAATATTTATTTAGCATTTACCGTGAAATATGCTAATTACCTTCACGCATGCGTACGTACACTATTGGTTGGCAAACGCCATAGAGTTGGGCAATAGGTAGGCAGACCATTGATCTCTATTATATTGCCGCCAAAAAGCAGAAATGTAGAAATAAATCACAGTTGTTGTCGAAACTGTCGATCTTTTTTTTTTGCTTTTTTTACAAAGACGAAAGAAGATGGCCACTTTTTCGGCCACCAGAGTAAAAAGTACTTTTTTATGTTTATTTATTTATTTAATTCTTCTTTACCCTGGGGAGACCTCTCAGTGAAACACACTGTTTTTCAGAGGTGCCCAGCTCAGTATTTTTTTCCCCTGCAAGGTATGTTGAGCTACGGTGTTTGTTTTTTTTTAAAGTATGAGACCTATTCCTTTATAGCACCATGTAATGGTTTACGAGGTGCTGTGGCGCAATATACAGCCAATCAAACCAGGAACACCGGGGCGGACCCCTTTTCATGGCGATAAGTGCACTGGGTTCTTTTACGTGCGTTACACAACACACGGGACCAACGGCTTTACGTCCCATCCGAAGGACGAAGCAATCATGGTTAGGTGTCTTGCTTAAGGACACAAGTGTCACGACCGGGACTCGAATCCACACTCTGCTGAACAGAAACACCAGAGCTTGAGTCCGGTGCTCTTATCCGCTCGGCCACGACACGCCGTGGCAGAAAAGAAGAAAAAGTGGAAAAATCGAAAGCGTTGATTCTGCTTTTCTGCTATTCCGATTACAAAGTAGCACTAGATGGCCACTTCATGTCCGCCATACATTAAGAGAAAATTAGTAAAGTCTGCTTTAATTTTCTGGTAGCAGGAAATCAGAAAAAGGACTATTGCATTTTCACAAAATGATCAATCAAGATTTTCAGGTAGCAGACAATTAGAAAGGTTGATAAAATCATGATTTAAAAAAACAAGGTTACATCTTGTTTTCTGATAGCAGAAAGCAGACGGATACGTTTTAGTTTCCCTTTGTTTGTTTTGTCCTTTGTCTCCATAAGGTGCCAGATAATAATAAGCACACGCCCACTCACCCTCGGATGGACATGTCGGAAACAAAACTCAGCCCGAGTTAATAGTTACCAAACGGGGACACACACAGACCGGGAAACAAAATCCGCATGACACCGGATGTGAACGCGCGGCGGGTTGCCGTCTTATTTGCGAACGGAGTCCGTAATTTTTCAGTCCCGATGTATACGGGATATTATGGGGAGTTCACGCATGAAGTCCGAAGGACGATACACTCGCACACGGTCCGAGTCTACGCACGCAGTCCGTCAGGACGACAGCCTTGACGAAACTGCACTCCTCCTGTCGTATTATGTTCGAGCGCCTAACTTGACCCTAGGACTCTGGCCAATTATTTCCAAACTTGGTGAGTGGATTGGTCTTGGAATCCCCCAAAAGCCTATTGTTTTTGGACCACCATAGGTCAAATCTCCAGAAACGGGCGGGCTTGCGGGGTACAGTATTTGGCTTGAACCAACACGACTTTTCTTGCTTTATTAAACTAGTATGGTAATATTCTTGACACATCGCAGTACTGTTGAACAGTTGGTGGCCAACTTCAGCTGCAGAGACAAGTTGGTTTCACAGCTATTTTTTGTTTCCCACGCAAACTCTGTATTTGTTTGTTTGCCTACTTCATGTTTATATTCTGGTCGGGTTGGCGTAGGCCTATATAGTGGTATCTTTCCTCGCCTTCCACCTCTCGAGGATCCCTGTTCGAATCACGCCGGGGACACTACGTGGGATGTGTTTTTTCATTCCCCACCTGACTGCGTGGCTTTTCCCTGGAGTAAATCTCTGGGGTTTTTCCTACCACATCTAAAACTGAAACTTCCTTCCTTGTCTTCTCTCCATTGGTACTTTCTTGGCGAGTACATTGACTAAGTTCGCTTTTCTGAGAGTCCTTGGCTTCACAATAAAATGAAATGAACAAAACCGCAAAAACGAAATTCGGAAACTCCTAACGGACTCTATGCGTCAGGAGTAAAGCCCGGTTCATACTTCCTGCGAACGCGAATGCGAAGCGAATATTGACGTCTTCGCAACGAATAATTCGCAGCAGTTGAAATGTGCTCAACTCCTGCGAAACATTCGCTGCGAAAACGGCCCTGTGACGTCAAAATTCGCTTCGCATTCGCATTTGCAGGAAGTATGAACCGGGCTTTAGTGTACTGCGTTGTGCGTGGATGATGCGTGGACGGGCATCGTGTGCGTTGACAAACAAGCAGGCGTGTGATTTCCCCGATTTCATTTCCTCGAACCTTGAGCCTTTTGAAAGAAGTAAAGCTGAGGAGGGAAAATAAAATAGTCCATATTGTGTCCACACCTCTAGTTATATATATATTTTTGGTGATACACAGGGTCTGTAGAAACCCTCCTGAATTTTGAATATCGTGGAGTCCGAGTCTGAAATAAGATCAGGGAACACACAGGTTAACTACTTCTCAGGAATGTTCACATTTTCTCAAATCAGACGGCCTGACAAGCAAGACTAATGATGCAAAATGAGTCTATTTGTTGGTCAGTTTTGTTGATTAGGGACATTGATGAAGAGGTGTTTTTTTTCCCACTTAGGCCTGTTTGTCAATCTTGTTTGACGTCAATGCACCACCCCCCCTCCTTGTCAGTCGCTTTTAACGATGCGCAAACCGATTGTTCGCAACCTTAACGGTTAACAAACAAAAAATGATTGAAATACCAAACGGTTGTTTATTATCAGTATAGAGAAACTTTATTTGAATCCAAAAGGTACATGTGGACTGTGCGCGCACACATTAAAAAAAAACTCATTGCATATGCTTTCTGGTGAATAATTAAGAACTTCAAGCGGTAGAATCTATTTGTTTGTTTTCACTAAATAGTTTCAAATGATAGAGGGCTTAGAATGCATCAAGGAGCATAGTCGAATCTTCAGGTTTTTTTTGTGCCCTCCACCCTTTGTATACCTTCATGCTGCCTGCTGCTTGCGGCTTGTGGGTGGGTGCATCCCACTATAAATAGAAGTCCAATGCTAAATGATAAATACAAAAATATAAAAAAACTCGGAAATTAATTAGGAGTTCCTGACCCGTTTGAAATTAAAATATTGAGTGATAAACCACAATCTTGTTTGAATTCAATACCACCTTTCCCCCCTCCTTGTCATAATGTCAGTCACTTTTAAAGATGCGCCACCCGATTGTTTGCAACTTTGACGGTTATATCAAACCGAAATTAAAATGTAACAAAAGTATGTGCAGAGACATCTTAACTGTAGTTTTCTTTTTGTTTTAGGGGGGAATCCGGGAATTCCGAGCTACGCCTGTCGCAAAGTTTTAAAAAACCCACAAAAAACCACAACAACGGTAAATGAGCGTTGATTTCCAAACAGGAAACGGCCATCTTGGAAAGGGGGTATTACGCTTATGAGCCAAAAAAGGAACCATTTCAGGGTCTCTAGCTCACCCCCAAAACACCCCAAATTGAGACTCAGTAAACCCCAGATACAATTATTAGACACTATTTAAAAAATCCCTGCAAGTATTGACCCTAGAATCTGTCATTTCCCCCAGAAATCTTGAAGGGGCCTCCAAAATGTTAATGAGACTCTGAGCATAAATTGCACCTATTTGTCGGTAAGTCATTGCGTCACGGGCGTGCGTGAATGGGCAGGACGCATAAAGTTTTTACTACTTGCAGCTCCAAAGCTGGCATACATGTGTCTAATTTGGCCAAAGATGTCGCCCATTCCATCGTGCAAAAGCATCTCTACGACAGAAACTTATACATGTTAGAAGGCCCGAGTATTTTGATTACGTAAGTAAAAGCCAACAGTATTATTTCGTGCATAAAACAATCAACAACAAAAACTAGCTGAATGCAACCACTATGGCCTTCTGGCAGCCCCGTGAGGGCACGCCTGTGTGGACGAACCTCCACACAAAAGTGAAGATTCATGTTGGTTTTTTTTTTGCACACGTCTCCTCCAGTGAGATAGTCCTTCATTTTCATTGGTTGAGTAGTGTTTTTAATTTAGAGTCCGGAGACAATAATCAGGCTTGATACCTTGTTTGGGGTTGCTCAGCTTTATCCAGTACAAGAAAACCTTTTAAATAAAACCCCCAGATAAATAAATCTAACTACATTATCGCGTCAAGTAACAACCACAGTTGAATAATTAGCATAGTATAGAGTGCACTACACGTGTATAGGTTCGGAAAGTTGAAGAGGCAAACATAACATTGTCAAAACAATAAACCATGTGACCCGTGACATCACATGTTTACAAAAGAATCACAGAACCTGAGCTTCCTGCGTGCATGATTTGTACAAATCTCAATGTCAAAAACAAACACAACATTGAATGTGATATTTTATGGAGATTGTACGGTCTGTTTTTTTATCAACTTTTGATATGAAAAAAGGGGCACATCTCAAAAGTTGTACAGCCATAATTTATTTTATAGCTCTTGAATTTATGTGGAAATTATGACACAAAATGTAAACTTTCCAAAATGACCAGTGAAGTATCTTGCCTGCCAGGAAATGCCCTTGCATGTACAAGGTCACTTTTTTTGTAAATAAGGTAACAGGGTCTATACCCGGTGGTACACTACCAGCCGCCGCGTTCAGTGTTTTGCCGGCCATGATTAGTAGGGCCTATTTTATGTCTTATTCCCTGTACACAAGGCTTTCATTTGCTTTCATCCCGGTTATCAGACTGTTTTCCGACTAGTTCGGGTTCTGTTTTATGATTTGGGTTGTGTCCATTGTTTACTGTTATTACTATTATTATTAGTAGAAGTTGTTTGTGAGCAAAAGCCAGAAATGGCCTCACGGATTGTATGTTGGTGGTCCTCCATTACCCTTATGTAACAAAGTAACAAAACTGTTAGTTTCGTTCAAACTAATCTTTAATATGAGAGTGACCAGCTGCGTCCAAGGCGAATTGCAGCTTGTCAGAAAATGTGTTTGCGCAAAACACATCCATACTTATTTGGAAACGGCATGACTTATCGTCACTTGAAGTTACGTAAATAGTCCAACAAGATTTATGGGTGGCTTTTTAAGGTTCGACGTGGTCTTGACGAAATGAAATGACATTTGTAAATTCAACAACATATTCTATAAAGTAGGTGACAATAATTATGATGCAACTTGATGGATTTGTGCAAATCGTTCCATAGACCTTATGCATTGACATCATCTAGCCGCCATCTTAGAGGTAAACCGATGACGAAACAATGGAAACGCACAAATCTGTACGCGAGGCGCACAGAATTGGCCAATGAACAGCCTCCTTTTGACCTCTAGGCAAGGGCGCCCTACTCAAAGGACGTCATGTGCATACGGTCTTTTTGTTCTATTTTCAGAAGAAACTTTTCAACTTCACACGCTGTTTTGTAATTGATTTTCCTTTTCTCTTGCAACGGTAATCACTTCTTTTTAAAATGGAGTGTACCCAAACTGCGAATGCAAATGATTGCGTAATACCCCTCCCCCCCCCCTGGGCTGCAGCTAGATTTCCGCGTTATCTTGCGTTGAAGTAGTGTATATTTTACGTTCATTAGCAACAGTCCTATAGGTGTACCTGTAGACACGGCCAATTTATTGCTGGCGTCCTTGCTGATAGAGTGAGATTATTAGAAGGGAATTCTTTCTTCATTTTACCTGATTGAATTGAAAATTATTCAAGGAAAATTGTATGCATACCGGGAACTGACTTTATGCGCATGACGCCGTTTGGGTAGGGCGCCCTCGGCTAGAGGTAGGTCAAGAGACGGGTTGCGCTCAGTGACCCATCCTGTGCGATGCGCGTACATAGCTGCGCGTTTACAATTACAAAGTTTCGTCGTCGTTTTACCTCTAAGATGGTGGTCGTCTAGCTATGCATGCTTATAAAAATGAACGGACTGAAACAAGTGACACTTCTTGCGTTTGTAGGGAGCCCTGAGGCCCAGGGTGAACCAGAATCGCGCTAGGGGGTTCATTATGGGCTAGCTTTGTTTTAGGTTAAACAAAAACAATGATCTTTCGACTTGCCTTTCAAATGTAGGCACAATTGGTCCCATCGGAAGTTCATTGACCCAGTTCCCCTGACGTCATCATGGTCATTTTGGGAGTCAACGTCCCCGACGCGTGTGTTACACAGTGTAGTGCGCATTTGGAATTAATCAAGTTACAGACATGATTATAATGTATCCATGTTTATCTTGTACAACTTATCCTATTCATTTTTTTTAATTTATTTATTTTTTTAACGATTTTTTTTTGCCCGTGGACGATCGAAAACGGTAACAACATTGTGGTGAAAATTTCCTAATCTGATTTGGATGAAGACATTTGAAGTGCTAAAAAGAACGACGACGTAAAGGTGTGCTAATTTGATATAATGTTAAATTATCCATCAAATCTTTTAAAAAACGAATGCTTGAAACTCCTAAATTACAGGCAAAATGGCTCCATAAATTTGAATGTACACCGTATGAAGTAAAATTTGCCGAAATTAACCGAGTATATTAAATGTTCCTGGCCGTTATGCCGGAACACAATAAATACACAATAAAAAACAGTGCACAGAGTGTTCGGGTTTGAATATTACGTTTTAATAATACAGAAATGCAACGAAAAAACAACATACTACCAAAACTTAAGTAATACGTTTTAACGTTACCGAAATACAACGTGAAGACAACGTGATCGCCACAATTTAAATATTTACGATACCAAAATACCACAAGCAGACGAAGTGCTCGTCACAATATGATTGCTGTATTTTAATGACACACAAACAAATATTTTTCTTAACATCAACGTTGTGCCTTCAACATAAATACAACTTTGTAATAATACCAACATATTATGTTGTGAAAATTTTAAGTACAAACATTCGGTAAAGATACACAAATTACCAGTATGCTACCAATGTATTATTGTTTGAAAATCAAGATCTGACGGTCTTTGCCATACCATCAACTAAATTGCAACCTTGCCACAGTCCTGTGCAATGTTGTAACAACGCCTTTGTGTTAGCTGGGATAAAATCTCCTGAGGTTTGCGGAGAAACATGTGAATAAATTCTTTCAAGAACACACTGATCGGAACGTCAAGTTCCGGTTCTTCTCAGACTCACAACAGCTTATAGAAAGTCAATTAACACGGTGTCTCCGCAAAACTCACTATGTATTTTTAGACTGTCATGCAATGTTACCACTGAAATTTAATAAATAATAATATATTCAAGGTATTTTTCAGGACTGGTGGAGCTGGCAAAATAGTCACAGACAGTGTTCATGTTTTGTGGGATCAACCATAATACATGAAGTAACAAACCCGTGAAAATGTTGGCTTAATCCAATGCGTGAGTCAGGAGAAAATAGTGAAAACCGTGCACAATTTTCAGCATGTAAACACATTGTCCTTAATCTTGTTTTTTTTATAGGTTTTCAGATACAGTTTTCTTGAAAATGACTTCAATTCATTGGTAAATATTTCAAAGAAAGAAATGGTTCTAGTATGAACTTCATAATCACTAATCGGCAATTGTTTGCTCCCTCTTCTCATCATTGATTTTGTCTTTTGTGTGTCCAACCTCTTGTGGTCAAACCAGCCCCTTCCTCCCAACATTCCCCTTGTCACCCTCCTCTTGGTTTGTCCCTTTTTTTTCTGTGTGCTTTCATCCCTGTCATCTCTTTCCACTTGACTGCTTTTGTTACGCCAGTGTACCTATATATGTGAGTTGTGTTGTCATTTTAATAGCCTTCGAGAAAGGCTCTGCTAGGGTCGAAACGTCAGGCCATTATCTTGTTTTTGAACTCTATAATCAGTAAGCTTTCAGACTAAAATTTAAAAATGATTTTGTTTTATCCTAACCAATCCTGTATAGTACATTTGAGAGTCATGTAAATGCTATCGCTGGCACCCACCTTTGATAATGAACTTACTTTAGGGTAAAGTTATAAACAGTAATACACGATAAGGAGAAAACCACAATATATATAATTATATACATACACGAACCCACCCCGTCCCTCGATTTGCAAAATGTTCCCGCTTCAAGAGTCAATAAATCCCATAATAGTCTTCTTCAAGCCTTGTCTGAACTTGGCATTCCCCCAGCTGTAGATGAAGGGATTCATGCAGCTCCCGCAGAAAACGAAGACCGTGCTTATGGTTGACGTCCTCAGGGGGAACTCGTGGTTCTGGGCGAGGGATAAAAACTGCAGGATAACGTATGGTATTGCCATAACAAAAAAGACCACCACAACCACCAATGTCGTCTTCAGAACGCCCATCTCCTCACGGCTGATTTTCCTGGAGAGCCAGATCGCTCGAGTGCCAACTCGATCACCCGAGGATGTATCCGATGATGAGCGGTTCGAGGTTTCGCTTAACAGAGTTCCGCGAGAGATTATTTGTCGTGATTTGTGTAGACGATTCTTGTTCGCACACACGTACCTCAGAATTTTCAGGTAACAAGCAAGGATGAACACGTTCGGGATGAAGCCATAGCAAGTGAAACAAGCAAACGTGTATGAAGGACTATGCAGCCAGTCTATCGTGCAGACCACTTTGGTAGGGGCCCAAGAAAACTTTCCCCACCCAATCAGGGGTCCAACGGCACTCAGCACCGACAAGACCCAGGGTGAAAGCAAGAACAGCCGATCTAAACGTTTACGGGTCTTTCTTGAAATGGAAACGCCTTTGACAAAAATGTAGCGGTCCACCGCAATCATGCACAGAGTCAAGTTGGATGAAAATATGCTGATCGCCTTGATAAAGCCAATGACGTTACAAGCTGCTTGACCAAAAACCCAGCGCTCCTGGAAGACGGTCTCTGCGCTGGTCGTCATGACAAAACTACCCAGGCCGATATCCCCGATGGTTAGGTTGATCATCAAAGCGCCGGCTTGCATTTTGATTTTCCACAGAGTTATACAAACAAGTGAGTTGCCAACCACTGACACCATTGCCATGATCGAGAATAACACGGCGAAGAACACCCTCTCCTCCCTCGTCAGGTTGGCTTCACCATTGGAAAACGTAACAGTGAAGTTGCTTCCATCGTATTCGGAGGAAAGATCTGCCATGGCTGTTGTTTTTCTTTCTCCAAGAAGGAATTTGAGCTCAACCGGTAGTGCTCGCCGAAATAGTGCGGCAGATGTGCTCAAAAGTCGAACTTATATCAAGTTTTCACTGCCTTAAGAAATGCTTGTTAAAGAAACCCTAAAACAGCCACGTGACTCAACCTCCTAAGACAACTTTGAAATGGGTGAGGTGATGGTGAGATAAATATTAAACTCTTACGTCACTCATGCAGTCACTGCTTCATTACAATCAACGCGTCACTGGTCTTGATTGGCGACGCTCGTTTGACATCTCAACGTGACTTGAAGGTATTACACAGAATTGGCAGTGCTGACAAAATAGTTGCAGTCAGCGTTGATGGTTTATGTGATCAACCATAACACTAACAGACCGGTGAAAATTGGTCTTATCTGTTGTGTGAGTCAGGAGGAAATAGTGAAAAACCATGCACACAATTTTTATCATGTAACACGTCCTTAATTTTGGTTGCTAACAACCGAAGTCAGCTGTTGCATTCTTTAAAAAGGTTTCAGATAGAGTTTTATCGAATATGACTCAATTTTTGAGAAAAATATTTCTCACAAAAATTTTTTCTAGTATAACCTCAACAATCAGTAAGCTTTCAGACTAAAATTTAACAACCACATGGCGTTTTTTCTCTTGACCTTCCTCTATTTTGAGTGGTGTCCTCGGCTGAAGATGTCACGAGAGAAGTTTCCTCAGATCTCCCTGTCTTTCATGCATGTAGCTATTTCACCTGTTGTCACAAACCCGATGACCTTTGCTAATTTAGAATATTGTTACTTTTCCCCCTCAATTCCATTTAACGCTCCAGTGAATAAGAAGGGGAGCTTACAAGTAATTGTTAAAGTCAAAGACCTGATTGATTTCTGCAAAAACAATCACATTGGTGTTATTTTAAAACCCTAAAATGTTAATTTTGATTCTCTCTATGGTGTCAATTTTCACACCCGAGTTTTGGCAGTGTAGAAACCGTGGTTCCGGAAGTTCAAATACGCGCGAGATTTTGCAGAGTCTATAGTATACGGCAGGTGTGGTGAGGTTGTGCCTTTAATGGTACAAGCATGGAATTCGCCACACAATCAGAGTATGTATGTCACGAGAAAGATATTTGGCTAAATGGCCATTGCAGATTTGTCCTTTGAAAAAATATAGGTATATAACAATCAATTGAAGCCATTTTGGAAAGTTTGCTTATTAACGATCAAAGGTACATCTGACAGATAACTGGGTTCTAAAGGCAATTTATGTTTACTTTTGCGTTATCACAAGCCTCGAAGTGTGACGTCAGATGCTCAGCCTCGTGAAACAAATGGCCCGACCCATCCCATATTGTGCTAAGCGGGTTTTGCTTATAGTGGAACCATTGGACGAGACATTACTCTCTTGAAAACGTAACTTTTTTTGGGAGACATTATTCGCTGTCAAACATTCAAAATGCCAATTTTATAGACAACAGGCAAAAAAGGTCAGAAATGGGTATACACTTCCCTTAATTCGTTGGTGGTCACGTGATGGTTTGGATAGCCAGATTCTCCAGTTCTTCTCCACCCTCAAAGTGATGATGTCGGATGTTCGGACAACCAAATACAAGAAATAATACACATTATGGCCGGGACTATGTGCTCTTTTCGTTGGACAAGTACCAACTGTGTAGAGGGCGCTGTACATACGAAAGACAGTCCAATTAAAATATTCTTCTTTATGTGCAATTGAATAAAAGGGAAAACTCACAGGTTTCTATATTGAGGTTGCGGAACAAGGAAATGACGTTAATGTGCAGCAAACCTTTATTTAGGCGCTTTATAAACTTTGTATGATTGCTTGATTGATTATTTCAGTGGCTTGATAATAACGAGCTCTATATTATGGCTTCAGGCATATGAAGATTATTAGTAGAAAACACTCTGTATTCAGAAAAGTAATTAAATATGGAAGATTGAAGCGTGTGATGACCAAGGACAAATGTAACCATGACTTCTTTATGCGCAAAATATAGAGATTTCCACCCGTTAAGGTTTTTAAAAAACATGTATTATCCTGCTATTTAGTTGTCCAAAACTCAAAAACTTTTTATCTCAAACAAGTTTTGGTTCTGTCATATTTTGCGGAACAAGTTGACGATCGACCCGTCAAGTTTCCCCTTACGCTCTGTGTTATTTTGTTTAGTTGACCAATACTCGAAACTTATTTTAGTAATATTAACTACCTCCATAATCTTGTAAAAATGAACAAGATTGGTTGCGTCGTCCACGTTAACTTTGTAAAAGTTCGAACAGTGGGGTATTATTTCAGGCTCTGTGTTTATTCGAGTGTGTATGTACACACACAGTAGTGCACACACTTTCAAATATGCATCCCTGTGGATACATCCTTTGTACACAACATTTCTTGTGGAGCACCCCGGTCTTTAGAATTTCCCTATGGAGTCCTTTTATTTTCCCTTTTTTGTTTTGTCCTTGGTCTCCATAAGGTACCGAATATGAGCCCACACAGCAAGGTCAAAGGTACGTCGTGCAGGCAACCAGCAGGTTCTAAAGGCTGGTATCACGAACCTCGAAGCGTAACGTCAGAACTTTCTACGTCAAATAATGGCCTCTCTAAGGACAAACACTTGGTGGCGCACTATATCTTTTGAATAACTCGTATAAAACAACTCGAGTTAAATACAGATTTTGTTTTGTTTGTACTCATTAACTATTATACAACTCTAATTGAACAATACAGGATCTCGTGTTTAAAGAATTGCAAAGACACCAAGCACACCTAGAATACAAATAACACTTTACCCAGTCACCAAAATACAACACCAGTTGTACTGTTTTTGACTGGTTACCTGCGTGATCCGTGTCGAGCAATGTTAATATTATTTTCTGCAGTTAGTACCAATAAGCTAATATATATAAAATGTCTTTGTTTAACCCCAAATTAATTTAAAAATTACCCTGTCAGTTTACCTTTATGGTTTATTAATTGAAAAAGAAAAAGAAAAAACAGTTGGAGAAAATTTTTACAAACACTCTAAAAACTTCCGGGGGCAGAATCGACCCGGGTCCGGGATCCGGCTTGGAATCTGAGTCAATAAGACGCAAATATGGGTCCAAATTACGCAGAATCCGAGTTAAGTCCAATTTTTGACCACTTTCCGGATCAGCCCGGTAATGTGTCATGCCTCCTTGGACACGTACAGTAACTAGAGTTCATGGTTCCATGTACAGCCACATGCCTGCTCTAGTCATGATGACACAGCCCCTTGGAATGAAATAAATGGCCCAGTGACGAAGGCAACACTGTACATGCGCCACGACTGTCACAATCGGTGTAGGCAGGCGCTGTCCATTATTACTTATTTCTCGGGGATGTCGGGGTGTGTGATTGTTCGTTTGTTTGTTTTTTCGATTTGCAAAATCTGAAAGAAGTCATACATATAAATGGACATGCTCAAAATTTCTGGCAACACCTGACCAATAATGGTTTGATGTTCCAACTTATTTGCTTAAATATTTAAAATGGAATTGTGTGCCTTTATTGAAGAGTGCATTGAACACACATTTGCTTCTTTCTGAATCCAGTTGTACTGTTAAAACTAAAATGTACCAAAGGTCCAGAAAGTATAATATTGTTTATGCCTGTCTGAGATTGCCTGCTCGCCTAAATTGCGAGGATAATCATCGTGTTATAACGTACGGCAAAATGCAAAATGGACTTTGCACGCTGAATAATAATCTTCAGTGACTAGTTGTGCATTATATTTGCTTGAAGCAAACCCCTCGCTATGCAAGCTTACACTAAGTGGGTCATTAGTTTGGCTTGTCAGTCAATTACATGAGCCGGATGTTTTGTTTGAAAATAAATCTTCCCCGCGAAAATAATTACTGTTCTACGTCGCTTATGGTCCTTTCTTCTTCTTCTTCTTCTTGAACATTAGGATCGCTAATTGATGCAATGTCCGCGGCACATGGCGAAGGACCCGATATTAAAAAGTCCAGAGTATAATTCAGAAATTGACGAGTAGGCAGCTTTGCCGTTGGTACAGTTTTTTTTCTTTCTTCAGGTGTCACAGGGGATTTTTCCCGCTTTGTGTCCGTCATACGGTAAAATGAAATGTCTGGAGTATAAAGTTGGATCAAAAGAGGGCGCTTTCAGACGAAATTCCTGCCACACCGGCATGCAAATACATTACTGTATGCACTACATTATAATTGGCAGTGGGCAAAGTTCTGCATGTGGAATTTAGGGGAGTGGGTAGCCCTTCACTGGCTGTCATAGGCTTAGTAATCGATCGACTTGCTGAAACCGAAGAAAGAGAATCTGTAACAAAAAGACAGATTTGAATGTTCTTTTTAAAGATTTTTGATATTTTGTTTCGAACATTATGGTGGAGTTTAATATCACCGATGAACGTCAAGAGTATCTGAAGATTAGATTAGTTTCGACGGCAGATGTAGCTGATACTGAAGAAATGGGATCCAGCCTGGCTTCCCACAGTTCATTTTGGACTGGGTTACGGACTTGCTACATCTTAGTCAACGTCCTCCTCGTAATCATTGGTAACAGCTTGAGCATCGTTGCTCTCCGGTCCATCAACTCGCCCAGGTTTCCTCCGAGCACCAAGACATTTCTCTACTTCGTCATTCTGTCTGACTTATCCATCGGTTTGATCTCCATGTTTTTCGTCCCTCCTGCCATTTTGAACCGGTGGCCGTACGGTCAATTTCTCTGCCAGTGTAGTAATTTCCTTTTGACGTGGATTTGTTCGTGTTGCATCAATGCGGCAGTGTTGATCACCTTCGATCGATTGATAGCCGTCACCCGTCCACTGCGTCATCCCAATTTTATCTCCAAGAAATGTGCTATTGTAACCATAGTTGTTGTGTTGACTACAAGTTTGGGTTTGACCATCGCCATGCACGGAATTAGCATCTCAGTGGTGTACAACAACAATGCCATCATGTGTATCGCGGAATGGTCGCAGGGTACCAGGGAGTACCTGGTCCGATTGATCCTCCTGGGCTGTGCCACCGTCTTTGTACCCGTTCCGTTCCTGATCGGAGCCTACACGAGGCTGTACCTCGTCGCCCGGGACTACGTAAAACGTCAGGCCCAGTTACGTGGCTCTCACCGACCAAACACCGCCGTACATCAGGCGAATCGCCGCGCGTTGAAAATGTGCGCACTTATCACGGGGACGTTTTGCACCGCTTGGATCCCTTACGTCGTCGTGTCGACCCGTAACTGGATAACGAGGACCGAGACACCGCCCTGGCTTGATTTTGCAAGTAATTGGTTGTGTGTCTGTAACAGCTGGTGTGACGTCATTATATATTTTGTTATGAACCGAGAGTTTCGGAGGACCCTGGGGAAAATTATTAGATGGCGAAAAACAGAAATCGTGACGTCATCATTGAGCAACAAACGATGCGCACTTGGGGTCCGAGGCCCCACACTCAGTGATTAAAGCCTTCGATGTCCATATTGACCCAGTTCACCACTCGTCAAGGCATCACAGTGATCTTAACTGCGCCAATTTTTGAGACAATGCATGTGTTGCATGTGTGCTGTGCGAGTTTAACACAACACGGCGTTTGAACGCTAACTGTCAACTCAACCCAAATGGTGAGCGTGTGGCACGGTCACCACGTGCGACATGAGTGCAAGGGACCAATTAGCTTCAATTACTTTGGTCTTATCTTGACTTCATTAATGAACAAGTTGTGGATTTATGCTTTGCCATTATTTACAACGCTGTTAAAACCAATTCTCGCCTCCAGAAGTTATCTTCAAAACACAAGAAACTATGTACAGCTGCCTTTCCTAAGTTCCAGGTCCTTCTTACGATTAAAAAAACGCACAGTAAAAAGCAAGTTGATGCCAAAGAAAAAGCAAAAAAATATAAAATAAAATAAATAAAATAATACTATTACTACTAATAATAAAATAAAATAAATAAAAACAATCCGTACTTTAACGGTGACGTCAACGGGAACCACTTCAAACAATACACGGCAGTAACTGGCTTTTATTAGGGGAGGGAGCATTTGTTACGTATAAAATACCGTTTGCGCATTATAGATTTTTCATGTGGTATCCGTAAATGTTACGGTAACTGTTGACCTGACTCAGTCAGGGAAATCACTTTTAAATCGCTGGATTTCTTTTTTCACAGTTGATTCATGCAAAATAGATCATCGTTCATAGTTGTAATAGAAATAATAGTTAAAGACCTGGGCATTGCTTTGGTATAAATAAAAAAATATATAAAAAAACAAAGACAATCTGACATGCGGCGATTACAATTATCAAAATTATCAAATCATCGTGTAATTCTTCTGTTGATGGTTTTCCGAGCAACCACGATTTTTGAATATTCATGTGCTGACCCAGCAAATCATCTACTCTTTGGTTGCTGTAAGATAAGAATGCATATTCATTTTGACTCAGTCATCCATTCGTCTTAACTGAGCTTCTGTATGATACCGACCGACTAATCAATATTGATATTGACTCAGCCAATCGTCTCACCTCCAAGATAAGGCAGCATTGTGGATATCCATACGCCGACTCGTTAGGTCCAATCAACAAGCAAGTGCCACTGATAGCTAAATGCTGTCGATTTGATTGGAAAATTGTGCACGTGTACTGTTGAAGTTTATTGAAGTTTGTTTCGTAAGATAGACACCTTGGCAGGCCTTCACAAAGAACTTGCATTTCTAGCGGTGACAAACTCACGTGATAAACAAACACGCCCCCACTCACGTAGTAGTCTTGCTCCAAGGTGTTAATTCGTGGCGAGCATCTAGATGCAAACGGGTTCGAGTGACGAGCCCTTGACACTAACAAGTCTATGCCCGTTGGCGATACTTGTTGAAATTATTTTGTTCTGACTCTGAAGTGAATGATTGAAGACACACTAAAGTGTTTTTTTTGTCACGTCAGAATTCTGGAGAGTATCGTAAATGTCATTTATATTAACTTGGGTCGCGTGTTTCGTCCGCGAAGAAAATTAACTGGATGTGTTAAGTCACATGTCTAAATTGTAAATATCGCACGAAGACAGCGCACAACGATCGCCATAACTGCTCTAACAATGCTCTTGTCTGTAAAAATGTAGGATCCACATCGGATTCTTCCCAATTATTACTATTTTTTTTTTAATTTGACTACATTTTATCTTAAACCAAATACTGATTGAAATTTGTCGACGATTTTGTTGTTGGCCTAGTCACCACCCAATTAAGCTGTTTTGCCTCGTCTGACAATGGATACCAACGTTGGATTTTTCTGAGTCTGATTGAGAAGCATCTCGACCGTTACCATGGCAATATCGAGCTCCAGTGGAGGGATTTACGCCATCGATGTCGTCATCATCTGCCTGTATTTTCTCTTAGTCTCACTAGTGGGCTTGTGGGTGAGTATGATTTTGTGTTTGTTCTTGTTTATGCCTCTGACGAAGGTCCGGTTTGGATCGGAAGCTAAGGCCATCTCCCCTACAAATTTTATATATCACCGGTCATCAGGATTATCCTGTTTGCAACTCTACGGTTTCAACAGACCCTCACCATTCGTAGTAAGAAACTTAATTTTCTGTTGTGGTATCCCTTCGTGGTGATCCCTTTGAGTTGCTTGTCTTTTGTTTTTATTTGTTTTTACTGTATCCATTTTCCCTCTTTTTGCTATAAATTGATATGTTTGTGTTTGTTCTTGTTTATGCCTCTGACGAAGGTCCGGTTTGGATCGAAAGCTAAGGCCATCTCCCCTACTTATTTTTGTATATCATATAAATATAATTAGTAGGGGAGATGGCCTTAGCTTTCGATCCAAAAGAATTTTAAATTCCACAAACTAGTCAAAATGAATGGTTACTTTGATTAGCTTTTACTTGTTCGGCATTTTCCTCCAGAGTCCCCTAGGAGAACGGTTCATTGAAAACTGATGGAGCTACCCTGGCTAAATCAGACGAAATAATTAAATAAATAAATAAATAAATGAATACATACATCATTTTGGTTAGAGTGACGCAATTCCACTGTAATACAAACTGTCTCCACACTGAAACTCCCGGATCAGAATTGACCTGGATTCCGGATCCGGGGGAACTTGATCCATTTCTGGGTCAGGCTGACCCGGAAAATGGTTAAAATGTTACAATTTAACTCGAATTCTTCGCCTGAGTTTGACCCATTTCTGCGTCAATTTGACCCATTTCTGCGTCAATTTGACCCATTTCTGCGTCAGTTCGACCCATTTCTGCGTCAGTTTGACACGGATTCTGGGTCATACTGACCCAGATCTGGGTCAATTCTGACCCGAAAGTTTTTTGAGGGGATTAAAAGCCCATAGCAACCATTGTTTTTTGTTGAACAATGCAAGAAAAGTTGAGTGGGTTTGGCGTTTCACAGAGGTCTTCTCAGATTATGAAATATTATTGTCATAAAGATGCCTTTGAACGATGACATTGGTGGTTTTGTTTTGTAAAAATACACGCAAACGTATGCCAGTGTTTATAATCTGTATGTGGTTCACCCCTAGGATTTATTCTTGCATTTTGATAAATGGACAATTCATATTGGTCACGAAAGTAAACTGCATTTGGACAGCATGCGGAATTCTATAAATTAATGGGGAGATTTATTGTGTAGCATATCAAGTTTCTCCGAAAAGTATTGATAAGTTTAGTTTGGTATTAATAAGTTTGAATTTTTAATTATTTTTCATAATCGACTAATTGAGAGAGTGGTCATTTTGTAGTTGATTTGAACTTTACCTGTTGATAGCCAAGAGGCTTGACCAATTGTCAGCGAGAAGAATGTATAGGTTTACTGGTCAGTTTCAGCTTAACTTGTATTCATTTTCATAAAAAAAACGCATCAAAATTCGCGTATTCTTTGCCAAATTAGATTGATAAAACTATAGGTTTTTTTCTTTTTAGCTGCTGTTGCATTTAATTTTGTTTTCGGGCACACATGATTTTGTTCTTGTTCAAGTTCGTTTTAATCATTCTATTTTAGTTCAAGATTACATTTTCACCATTCTTCAGTTGATGAACTGCTACTATAATTTACAATTGCTAACAATGGAATGGTTGACCCTGCCTCTTGCTGCCGGCCTTTATAAAATCGAAACGATCTTATTTGACCGGTGAATGCTGAACTGTTGAAATTTAATGACTCCTTTTAACTGTTGAATGCTGATGGATAGGAGCAATCATTTTCAAACAAAAGGGATTGAGTCGGCGATAAATTGAACGAGTTTTCGTTGAAACTGTGGAAACCCTGAAGTTTTCATTAGACATTATTGAGAGAGCTGCCCCCTCAAACATTCAAAATAGTTTCCACTCAATCTTTTTAAATTCATTCGTTTTTTAGTTTTTTATTCGTCATGTTAAATCACGTGACATTATCTTTCCATTGCTCATTCAGTAAAGAACTGCATGGAAAAAACTGAACATAATTGCAAAGAACGCACAACATTCATTATCCAAATTAAAGAGCACACAAATCACAAGAGAAGCGTACATACAAAACCGCAGTGTTGACAGCTGATGAATCTATACTGTTTAAACTGTGGATGTCACAAGAACTGTTCTTGTTAGTTTTAAATCTCAACTGACGAATCTGATCTGATCTGATCTTTAATCATCGGGTGCAGTGTGCGCGTGCTGTCAATCAAAATACAATTATATAAAGTTAACCCATAAAGGCCTCTAAGAATTTTTTTTTTAAGTTGCAATAAACTGATGTGCCAGTCTTGTGCGAATTAAAAACGAGCAAAACAACTCTAACGAAGATTATATTTTGCTATTAAATCTATTCTTATTTTAAAAATTCTATTTATGCAAAATGCATAACTGAAATTTGTATATAAGTTTAAAAGTTAACATCAAGTAATAACCATTAGGGAAACTGACTGAGTATTTTTTTTTATAAATTAGGTTTGAACAAAGAACAATTTACTAGAGCGGGACTTGAACCAACGACCGGTAATTGTTTCTTTGTTCAAACCCAATTTTAAAGGAAGTTAACATTGAGACAAAATTAAAAATTTGGGCGAGAATGCTTGCTTTTCAGAAACCTCATTTGCCAATCACGCCCGGAATCGTGTGGCCATTGAGCCCACATAGGTTTCTTGATAACAAGGACGTCAGGATGGGCAAAATTATTAACTGTTTACAAGTAACAGGAAACGCAGGAGGTCAAGTCGTATTGTCGCGTTTTCTTTGTTTCTCTTTGTTTATTTGTTAATAATTTAATATATTTTATGGCTAAAGTTTACATTCCCAACAATATGATATAACTTGTATAGCCATAAACCACGTTAAAATTGCAGTATTTGAAAAACAGAATCATGCACACATAAAACTCATTATGGTTGGGACTTAACTTGGTCCGTAAGTTCAAACACGCGCGAGATTTGCACAATCTATATCAGAACATAATTCTAAGGTGTGTTTTACAAGATACCCTTTTGCATTAGGGCACGCGTGTACACACTAAGCACAACTCTCAGCCAAAAGATACGTCTTATTTCACCTCAGTGAGGGCGCTGTTGAACTTGTGACGTCATGTTCAAAGGCGGTTATTAAGTTAAAAATTCAAAACACTGTTTTGTTGGTTTTGTTTTTCTATAGTCCATGTACAAGTCCAATCGCACAGATGCCAACGGCTACTTCTTAGCTGGAAGAACAATGGCGTGGTGGCCGGTATGATTTACATTTCTTTCATCCATTATTTTAGCATACTCTTCAAACTCACAGTTCGTTCAGAAAAATTCCCGGGTCAGAACTGACCTGGATATGGGTCCCGTGGGGCCTGACACGTTTCATGGTCAGTATGAACCCGGAATATGTGTCAAAATGATCGAGAACTAGGTCTTAATGACATGGAATCTGGGTTAAAATCTTTCCCTGTTTTTTTAATGTTGTTTTTTGGCCACTTTCTGGGTCAACCTGGCCCCCTGGGACTCGCAATCCAGGTCAATCCTGACCCGGGAGTTTTTAGAGTGCGGCTTCATGAGAACACAACTACTTAAACATGCGTTGCCATTTATTATTATTTTTTTTTTGCCATTTTGGGACTATTTGGATGCTAGATGCAAGCAGACTTACCAGGTAAATCCATTGTTCTCTGTAATGTGCACATGCTCAGAACTACGTCAACACTACGGCTGCCACCTAGCGTTCCAAAGTCTCCCATTGATAGTAGAATATTAATTTGTACTTAAATATTAGATAGCCTCTTTCCTTCAGTAGAGGAAGTTTAACACTTTCCTTTTAGAAGCTGAACAAAATCTTTAAAAATTGAGCGGATTATCTATATAGTTAGACTGAATCTGAATTGATGGCTACGGCTACAGCTGAGGCTGTTGCCAAGGCTGTTGCTATAAGGACATACTGTACTTCAACGCATGACGACGTGTTATTTGTAACATTTCCCTCTTTAACAGTTTTAAATTCATGTTTATAGTTACCCACTTAAAATTAAACAAAGTTCAAGACGAATTAGTTAATCTTTCCCAATAAATGTTGTTTAATTTCGATTTTAAACAGGTAGGGGCGTCTCTCTTCGCGAGCAACATCGGAACGGGGCATTTTGTCGGTCTTGCAGGCACGGGAGCTGCGGCTGGGTTGGCCGTTGGCATCTACGAAATTCAGGCAAGTTTTGTTCAAGTGGTAAAAAAGCACAGGCTCCGAAAACAGAGTCTGCACAACAACTTGCTATGCACCAACAAATATTGCTTAGCAGAATTATGTTACCAGCCAAAATACCATACAGTTTACAGTACTACAACTGGTGCTCAACTCATTTCTTACTTTAATTAAGCAAAGAAACTTGCTGAGCACACTTTTCTGCTTAACAGCTTTGTGAAATTGGGTCCAGTTCTTGAATTAGTGCTTGAACATCAAACTTTTGCTTTCAAAAGCTGCACCCTTAGTCACCACTATAAAACAGAAACAAGAAGTGTGAGATTCAACAAAACAAACACTTTTTTATGGTCTCATTGAGAGGAAAGGGTAAACAAATTGAAGAAATTCACCTAAATAAAAATAATTGCCATTCACCTAATTGAATCAGTTGCAATGTTTTTTATTTAATTAATATATAGTTCTATTTTGGCATCTAAGTTTATGAATGCCCGATGATTGGTTTTTGCTTAAATAAATTTATTATGTTGTTTAAATTGGTTCAAATAAGTGTTCTTTATATTGTATACGGGTCGCATATATTCGCTTAGCCAACAATGTCCATTATGTTATCTTAGCTTGTAGTGGTTCTGGAGCGGGCACTTTCTGCAGTTTTATTATCTGCCTTTTGTTCAAGTTAGAGTGATCTTCAATATTGACTTTCTTATTTAAAACAAATTCTGGACTTCAAGAGCGCGTGAAAAGAATATTTAAAAAACTCATTACTCCTGAAGCACACATTGGATTTTTACAATATATAGCCTACATCACAGAGAGGTCTTCAAAACTAACCAGTTTTATCATTTGCCTTTTGTTCAACTAGAGTGATCTTCAATATTGACTTTTCCAATCTGTACATCACAGAGAGGTCTTCAAAACTAACCACCGCTTCCTAGAGAGTGTGACTTAAGTAAATGGGAAAACATGTTTTGGGGGGTTGTTTTTTTTGTGTGTGTGTGTTTTTCTTTTTTTGGGAGGGGGGTCTAGGAATACAAATTTCACAGTAATATGGCATATTGATTTGCCAGGAGCCATCTTACAACCTTCTGTTCAAGCACTTTATGTGAATGGGAAAAGGGCATTATAGCCTTACGTCCCTTTCCCCGACACGCAACGTCATAGTGGGATTCTGATGGCATTGGAGCATAAGCTATATAATAGCTCTATGCATTGGAGCCAGTCTAAGTGAAGTGGGCGTGGTTAGTGATGATGCGCACCCCCTGAAAACCAAGGTCTTGTCTTTCTGTCGAGGTAGAGGGTTTTAGATTTAAGGTAATACAACATACAACCCAGCTAACATGCATACGTTGGGCCAACGTCGGCGAACGTCGGCAAGGTCGGCATCAAAAAAAGAACGTTGAACAGACGTTTGGAAGGTCGGAGTCAGTTTTTAAACGTTGTACGAACGTTGGAAAACAGTATGAAATACAACAGTTAGAATTACAACGTTGTCATAACTTAGTTATGATAGAGGCAACCTAACGTCGGCTAATATAGGTTGTGCCAACGTCGGGGAATGTTGTGCAGTGAAACAGGTCGTTTATCAACGTTGGCTCAACGTAGTTATAATACAGGCAACATTACGTCAACTTTCATAGGTTATGCCAACGTCGGGAAATGTTGTGCAGTTTAACAGGTCAATTTCCAACGTTGGCTCAACGTTGTTTAAATACGGGCAAACTTACGTCCGCATCCTTAGGTTGTGCCAACGTCGGGAAATTTACAGTCTAATAGGTCACTTTACAACGTTAGTACAACGTAAATATGACATATGCAAATTAGTAGATTGGGCTTAGAAGTTGTAAGATAGCTACAACTAATATCAAGAAATTTGCCAAATTTATGAACTAGGCGTACTCATTTCTTCATTTATTTGTCTAAACTAGTGGATTTAGTGACAAACTAAATGTAGTGACAAAAAATGTAATTTTACTTTCAAAAAAAATTACTATAATGGAAAAACTTGAGAAAAAAATACACCCATGACTGCCAAAGTCAAGAAATTGTTCTGTTTAAATAGTACATGCTGTACCATGTATAGCATACAGGTTCAGTGAAGTCATGCAACCGCAACGCCTATCATAATGGTAAGTTTGTATTGTTGAAAGTAATTAATTGATCATGTTGATATAGCTCTCATACTAATAATTATGAAACTATTATATAAAAATCATGTTGCATTAAACTGAAAAACATTTGACCAATCATTAATTATGACGTTGCCCCAACGCTTACTTAATACGTCAATCAAACGTTGTATGTGCTAACGTTAGCCCAACTCAGCTCGACGTCAGTACAACGGATTATCTGACGTCGGCAAAACGTTGGCCTAACGTTTTCTTGATTTGGTAATCGTTGACATTGTTCCAATGTTGAAAATAAACGTCAACACGACGTCAGCTGCCGACGTTGGGCCAATAAAGAAATATTATGTTGTCCCAACGTTTTACCACAACGTCTAACGATTGTTAGACGTGCAGACGTCGGCAAAAAAAGGGCCGACGTCGTAACGGGGTTGGGCCAACGTCCTCGACGTTGGCCCGATGGAAAAAACAACGTCACCACAACGTTACTTGCCAACGGTTGCCCTACCAAAAATTTGTACGTTTGCCAACGTTGGGCCGACGTATACATGTTAGCTGGGAAGGTATGGCGTGAGTAGGCCTTATGGAATACATAATTGAAAACCCGGCTTGTTTGCTTTTTCCATTATTATCTCTACAGGCTGTTTACTACATCATTTTATTGGGCTGGATTTTCGTGCCCGTGTATACATCTGCAGGGGTAAGAACAGAGATCAGGCCATTCCCGAATAAGTGGCTACTGGCTATGGCTATGGCTGCGGCTGCGTCTACACCTCAGCATTGCATTGGAGCACCCTTATAGCAACAGCTGCAGCTGCCAGTTCGGACACGATAACATTTCATGTATCAAGCTGTTTGCCACATTTGTAAAAGTTTCCTAAATACACCAAAGTTGTCACTGTATACTTTTTGGTTGTTCAAGAAGGGACCGATCGTTTGTTTTCTACCTGAACCCAAATTTGTAGGCCCTTTTTTTAACAGGAGTGCGGCCCAGGGGCAGGGGATGGGACCCCCCTATAAATCTGGGCAGAACAGTGGGGGAAATTTGGGTACAGAAATAAGAAAAGCAATTGGCCAGAGAAAGCCAAATATATATATATAAATATATATCCGGTATTAGAAATTCGTACTTTTGTTTTTATCTGTGTGAAATTTTGGGCAAATCAACCCCTTTGCCCCTCCTTAACCAAAGAGTCCCCTTACGTCCATTTATATCCGAACCATAGCTCTGGGTTCGGCTCTGGGTTCGGATCTGGGTTCGGCTCCTTTCGGTCTTACTAAAAACGTGCATTTTTGGTACGGAGCTTCAAACATGCAGTATACGGACCCTAAGACAGAGGTTAAGTCAAAAGCCATGTTTTTTTTTAAACGGCAATGAAGCATGCTTAAGCACAAAGGGGTAGCTCATTAAAAAAAAAATTAAAAAGGGTAACCACTATTACCAGACCAGCTACCATGTCGTTTCGTTACCTGCTAGTTGTTGCTTAGCAGATCGGGATTTTTAACCAAAAATGTCTGCTGGTGCGTAGCTCTATGGGCGTAATTTCAAAGAGTAGCCAAGCACAAACAAAATTATGTTTCCAGAATTTAAGGTTACCGGCCAAACTACCGTGTGACATTTACGATTTGCGACTTGTATCCTGCTCATTTCTGCTTAATAGCAGGTAATTATTAAACAATATTTTCTTAAAAGCAGCCGTTTTGAAATCAGGCAACGAAACTGGACCCTGTGTTGGGTCTAATTAAAATGATTTGATTTGAGGACTTAAAACAAGCAAAGATTCCTATATTGACGGGGCATAACGAGAGACCCAGTAATGCAGAAAACTGGCGGGTCGAAGAGGGTAAAATTATCCTTCCTCCGGGATGCAAATTGGTTCATTTATGGCTTTCATTGTACTTACCATGTTAATTTAACAGTACGAAGTCCCAGCGATGACATCGCCACTATCCAGAAAACGATTTATAGACATCTCGCTGAGACGACTTACTGAAAACGGCTAAACAAGTCGACTTGACACAATCTTCCCAAGACGACTTATGAAACAATCAATTTCAAATTCGACCTCTGTAGTCTCAGTAAAAATAATCTTGGCGAGAAAATATTTATTTTGTTATTTATCTGGATAAAATGTGACATAAAGCAGCTCCGTATATCAGCAATCACATATGATTTCAGTCTTTTATAACTGAGCTAATTGGCTTTCTTAATACGATCTTAATATTGTGGAATGTTGAACTATATAAAACTGTTTAGAGACGTTTGTTGTGGTTGCTCACTCTATAGGTGTTCACGATGCCGGAGTACCTACGGAAGCGGTATGGCGGACAGAGGCTGCGGATCGTCATCTCCGTTTTTTCTCTCTTCTTGTACATTTTCACAAAAATTTCCGTGAGTTAAGCCGTACAAAAGTAAAATGAGTTATGTATGCAAAATTTACATATATATCTAATACGATAAAAACAGGACTCCATATTTTATGTCACTGGAGCTATTTGCGAAGTCATAAATTGCTCAGTTATTTTATTTGACTCTGTAACAGAAACCAGTGAAAAATGAACGTGCATAAAACACAAGCCAATCTTTTGTTCTTGCAATATTAAAAAGGTATAGGTATGGTGACTTTAAATGGACATCTACCATGTATAAATTTACTTAAACACACAACCTGTGCCCAGCCCCCCCCCCCAAAGTAAATAAATAAATAAATAAATGAAATAAATAAATAAATGAAACAAATAAATAAATAAATAAATAAATGTACGAATAAATGAATAAATAAAAAACCACGAACGTATTTACGTTAGAAAACAAATTTAATTTCGGCCGTGGCGCGAATATTTACGTGTGTATGTTTGATATCCCTTTCAAGCCACCATAGCTAGTTAGCAGCCCAGTGGAGGTATATATATATTTATATATATTTACAAACAACCCAATGATATGATATGCCTGTATTATATGTCACACAAACAGATCCTTGTTATTCGATTGGTGGAACACGCGTCACGTGTCATCCATTACCAGTGCCATGTTTCGCTCGGCCCCAGCGGCCTATCCAGGACCGCTGGGATGGGCTAATCAGCTTGCACAGATTCTTGTTCAGGAAGTACGTCATGTGTGCAGCGCTTGCAGTGTAAGTGTGATGCATGATGGGACTGAGCATTAACCAATGAGCGTGCTTGATACGTTTGCCCATCCCGGCGCCTTTGGTTTGAAGGCCCAAGGCGCTGGGGACGAGCGAAGTGCCATGTATACTGCCGCGACGCTCCAAAATGTAAGATTGGAGTTGAAGGTCGTGTCTGAATGAATGGCAAAAGCCGTAGCCGAAGTCGTTTGATTCAGACACGGTCCAATATGGATAACTATCGGACGCTTTCAAAGCGTCATTTCCATAACAATCGCTCCCCGCCCGTTTGTCAAAACGAGGAAAGTTCTTGTTATTGCGGACAAGGTTGGCGTCTATAGAGCTAAGTCGTCCACGTTGTTTACAGGGGTTTTTAGTGTCTGGGATGGATGAGTTTCCATACATTTTGCGTTTATTGTGAAAAAAAGGTTAAATGACAAGGTTATAGACATGAATTATATACAGCAAATACTGAGCACTTTTCTTTCGTGCAATGTCGCAGAATATATCACTCGTTGAAATCCGACTTCACTATTTAAGTCGGCTTTGCCTCGAGAAGTGGAATAGTCCATATTTCACCTCATGATTTTTCTACGACAATGCACTCAATAATGTATTCAATATATGTTTTAAGTTATTCTTCCTTAATTAAAACAAAGGTTTTTAAACAACGGGTGTTGTCAACCAGTCGGTAAAAAAAAACCTTGTTTGCTGAAACCATCAAGTTTATGATACAGATTTTGTTTGTAATGCGCGTTAATTGGCTCATTATTTGCAGGTTGACATCTATGCCGGGGCGATATTTATCCAGCAGGCTTTCGACTGGAACCTGTACTTCTCCACTGTTGTCTTATTGGTCTTTACAACAGTGTACACTATAACAGGTGATACTATAATAATTGATATTAATTAATAACGCAGTTGACCGTCACCTTTGACGCTCATGGCGCATGGACGTTGGTACTCTGTCATTCTTCTTTGGTTTTTGATATGTCTGTATGCAGCTTAGGGTGACCGTGTGAAAACATGATTCATTTGAAATGGAATTGCGTCAAAATACTTGCATTTTCACACGCGCATACTATTAAAGCGTCCTACAAGCGCCATACATGCGCTCGAAAGTTTTTAACAAGCGTGCACGCAAAGTAATCACCCTCGGGAGCCAATCAGCGTTATTTATCAGTACATCCCTACCAGGGATTAGTGACGAGAGGTACCGATACGGCGCGCTGCCCATGGTAGCGAGGCTGGGCTGCCCAGAAAGTGTTTAACAAAATGGATTGTGGCTGAGATTGTGCGTCAATTTGGTTAATGAGTCAGCCCAAATTCTGGGTCAATTCTGACCCGGGAGATTTTTCTGGTGTGTATACTTTACATGTTGATAACATGATGGTCAGTCTCGAGACCACGGCTTCGGCTTTGAGCTCCGGCTGTGGCTGTGTCACTAAAAAACATGCATGGGTGCGGGGCTTCAAACAGGTGGACGGAGCCGAAGCCGGAGCCCAAGCAATGTCAATTCGGAAGGTAGACCCTAAAAACCAAATTCGGCCGCCATTTTGTTTTCAATGTGTGTTTAGGCCGAATCCGAATTGGCGGCTACAGCTACGGTTACGACTGTTGCTAAGGGTGTTGCTAAGGACTTCCTATACTTCAACACATGATTACGCGAAAACCTAGCCGTAGCCGTAGCCGTAACTGTAGTCGATAATTCGAACACGGCTTTATTTGTGAACCTCTTTTCCTTGTTCAGGTGGGTTGACTGCAGTCATTTACACCGACGCATTTGGATCAGTGGTAATGGTCGTCGGTGGACTCATTCTAATGGGACTTTGTAAGTGACTTTTAATGGGAAACTTTGGAGCGCTAGGTGGCAGCAGACTTAGTTCTAAATGTGTGCGCACATTTCAGAGAACGATTGACTTCCCTGGTATTAGTCTGCTGCCACCAAGCGTCCCCAAATGCCTCCCATTCAGTATGTTTACAGATGCAAATATTTCAAGTTTTAAGTTGTCCACCATCTTTAGTATACCATGTAAGTTGTGTGCAAGCCTGAGAACATTATTGTACTTCCAATCCTATCACTGTTGTGAACACCCTTTAAAGGGGCTGTATCGTCATGATCAAAGCATGCCTGTGGATGTACGTGGAATTATGAACTCTCACCCAGTTACTGCAAAAGCGCGCCCTCCCCCGTAAAAAGGCCATGTACAGCCACAGCTGCTTTGACCATGACGACATAGCCCCTAATGCAAACTATAATTAGCAGACTAAATAATCATTCTGTTTTTTTTAAACCAACGTAACAGCTATCCACGCGGTGGGTGGATACGACCAACTCCAGGTGAAGTACATGCAGGCCATCCCGAACACCACCCTTGCAGACCCAACCACGCCCTGTGGTTACCCGAGACAAGATGCATTCAATATGATGAGAGATCCTGTGACGTCAGACCAGCCCTGGCCGGGAGCGGTGGTAGGAATAGTCTTTGTTGGGGTGTGGTACTTCTGTACCGACCAGGTTGGTTTTATTTTTTATTTTTTAAAGTCAATATTCAATTATGTTTTAAATAATACTTTTTGCAACTTACAAAATAAACAGTCACATGTCAGACTCTACTCGTTACTATGCACCAGGGGGCCAGACCCATCTTTCGGATCAACAAAACCATTTTGTAATTTTTTATTTTTTTTGGGGGGGGAGGGGGAGGGGGAGGGGCCATGCTGGTCTCTCGAGCCTTGGTCAAAAGAGAAACGGGTCAAACTGACACAGAATCTGAGTTAACTTGACTCCAATTTATGTACTCAGTTTCCAGGTCAGCCTGATCCTAAAATGAGAAAAAACCTCTGGGTCTCAGAATCCGGATCAGTTCTGACCCGATTCTGGGTCATATCTTTCCTCGAAGATACCGATCCGGATCAGTTCTGCCCTGGATCAATTTTTGTTTAGAGTGTAAGTGGAGGAGAGAAGTTCTGCTTCCTGTACATGTCATGAATGACCATTGGGTTCAGCATTCTATCTTAATAGATTTGATAAAATTACGTCATCACTATCCTCTTGAAGTTGTACCGCGCCGGAATCACTGACGCTAACTTTGCCACAGTCCGTCTTCGATGCGCTACTTAATTAACTACAACAAAACAAAACAAAACAATAAAAAACACTTTCTGAAAGTTTTGCTTGAGCAATTTAGTGATTTATTTGAGTCAAAAGTTCGAAAGTGCAATTAAATATTATAGGCTTGTATTAACAAATGGCAGAAAAATGATAAAAGACGATTATAAAACAATTTAAAAAAAATCAAAGCTTCTTTGATTTTACGAGATATAAAGTTGTGTATATACACTAATATAACCAACGTTAAAAGCCGCACACATAAGCCATCTCATTTGATTGGTGGAACACGCGTCACGTGTCACACTTTATGTTGCCATGCATTTACTGCCGCGACGCGTGATGCTCATAATGTTGGACGCTCGGGACACTTCGCAGCGACGCCTCGCAGCGTCGTTTCCCCGCCCTTTAGTCCAAATGAAACAAGTTTACCTCACGGCAGACATGGTTGGTGTATACATGGAGACGTTCACGTTGGTTACAAGTTTTGTTAAAGGTTTTTTTTTCAGAGTGTGACGTTGACGAATTTACTTGTCTGTTTGTGTTTACCTAACCAAAATTTCAAATGACGAGGATCTATGCGTGTGTTATATGCAACAATAATTGAATGCATTTTGTTCGTGCATTAGCGCAGAATAATCTTCAAAGAAATCTGGCTTTTCTTTTTTTAATCTGCTTCCCCTCGTGAAATGAAATATTTCAGATTTCACTTCGTAATTACGTTTTGCGACAAAGAACTCACATGCAACAAATAGTTTGTGTAACACATTAATTAAAGCATTTTCTTTGTGCACCTAACAAGCCCACAAGCAAGGATGACAATTAGCTCTTTCAAATAACCCCCGTTCACATTGTAGCATAGTCATGTGGGTAGGATGAACCATAAACAAACCATAAACATCTTCAACAAACCTTGATGTGCACTTAAGAAAAAAAAACACATAATTTTTTAGGCCAGGGTGACCAATTTCTTTCAATACAAAATGTACACGCGCGCATCAGCAGACGATCAAAAAATCCTGCTGAGTGATTGTGTAGCTGACAAACACGTCTTCGGAGCAGAGACCAATCATAACACAGATATGGAAAGCTTACGTCACTACACGTGTATCCAATTAAATCATTGGGTCTGTAAAAACCAGTGACTGTCTTTAATCCTTGCGGATAAAGACAGGGGACCAGTTCAAGTCTGACCCACCTCGGATTCTACGTCCGAGGGTCATCTTTACACAGATTCCGGAGCACACTGAGGCCGTGTCCGAAACGGCGACTTCGGCTACAGCTACAGCTAGATCAGCGCGTCTGCCAGTGTTGAAGAATAGGCAGACGCGCGCAATCTAGCCGTAGCTGTAGCCGAAGTCGCCGTTTCGGACACGGCCTTACTCATAAATGGGTCAGGCCCCCTGAAACCCGGAACCAGTCTAATTCTGACCCGAGATTGTCTGGGGATTTGTAGCACACGATTATAAAGTCATTGTTAAAAATCTTTCTGGTGAATATTCTTCATCTATGTGCATTTGAAGTTATTTTTAAGGTGTATTTTACCTTTGGACAGTTAAAATTACATCGTTCAATTGAAGGTGTACTTGACTCTCCATGTCAACTTGTGGTATATATCACTTACGCTCCTAAACTATCCTTGTAGATTTGACAGCAACATGAGCCTTTCTATGGCCTTGGGTTGTAACGAAAAGTGCTACACATGTGAAAAATTACAAGAAAAGAAAATCTTATGACAATGTTAATAACATTGACATTTTGTGTTTCCTACTATACACCCGCTACCGTCACACTGCAGTAAATACGTCACTAATCAAAAACGCGTTTCATCTCACCCTATACAACGCGCCTAAACTATCCCTGTACATTTTACAACGCTATAAAGCTTGTTACAAATTTAATTACTTTTATTGCAGCTACTGCACGAGTGCCTCTTCAACAGAAATCTTTTTCAACCTGTCCTGATGGGACTATTTTAAATAGCTATGAAATGTTGTCTACCGATGTCAGAATTGCGAGAAGAAAACAAACCTTATGACACTTTGGTCACGTTACTGGCACTGCAATTGCGAATGCCCTATAATAAACCCATGTACCCCCGTTACATTGTAAATGCGTGGTCACTTAACGAGATTGTTACTATAGTTTATTTTATTATTAGTATTGTTATTTTTGCATTTACTTCGCGAAAAAGTTATACTTTGTAAAATTACATAACTCGAAATCATTTTCATGATTACGCTTGTTTTTTTCTGGTGTGTTTTTTTAAAGAGAAATTGGTGTCTAACGGCTTCTTGCGGTAAAGTACATCACATCATTTGGTGTGTTTTTGTACAATTGGTTAAGTTTAGGCTTGCCGTATTTTCATGTCGCATTTTTTAAACGAGTAGTTCCAGCCCCTATGGTAGTACCATTGTATCCCGTGTCCGTAACCTCCCTTATCACCCCCAAAGTAGTATTTACCGTTCAGGTGGGCTTTAAAGCAGTTATCAAACCACCAGGCACCGTCGTAGGTAGATGCACAGTGTCCAGAAGTAAAATCGTTGTCCCGGTCCCTGGTTGAAAACGGAACCCCATCCTGTGGCGTCATTGAATCGCCCGCCGTACTGTCGACTCTGTATAAGCCAACTGAAAGGGTGTATTTACTACCCACGACAGCAAACCTGCCGTACGAAGCCCAGTCGGTCTGACCCTCCCAGTCTTCCATATCTACTCTGAGCTCCCATTGTCCCGACCCAGTCAGGTCACGCAGGATATCATTCCCCAACCAGAACTCATTCTGTAGATCACCAAACCCAGATTGGTAATCAGCCCAGGGACGGTTAAAGTTACCCGAGCCATCTTGTCTCCTCTGGATTACGATCCAGCCCCCTCCATCTGTCTCCATGTCACAATAAACCTGCAACCTGCCAGTCGGGGCACCAGGAAAATTTGTGTATACGCCGTTAACACGGTAACCGGCTTTAGCAAACATCAGGCATGTGCTGAAACTGACATCAGATGTGGTTGAGAGAGAAGGGGTCTGAAAATTTCCATCGTAGTAAACACTTCCTCGTAGACTAACAAAGTCATTGGGACTGTCAGCTCTATTTGCATTATTCAGTACGCAAATATGTTTATTTATGTGATAATTGAATGATGTACAATTTAAATCCATTGAGCAGTCTCGCCCACAGATCACAGGGGAAGATACCGTCTTCCACTGAATTGCATGACTGAGCAAAGCCCGGTTTCCGGCTGGATACAGGTCTGAAATGATCCATTTCTGATAACTCCCGCTACATTGATAAAATAAGAAAGTCAGACACAAGGCTAGCATGCCAACTTTCTTCATTATGTCTACGATGTCGGTGGCCTGTGGAACGGTGAATTAGACAGTTGTGGCACTGGAGGTAAAACGGGTAGAAATATTTCAGTGCGTTGATTCTATTTTTGACTGAGAAGTGTGCGAGCGCTCACGGTGTCTAACGAAGCTCCAACTAAACTGTTCTCGAAGTGTGGCGCAACATAAAACCATTGGAGGCAATATAACGTTTCCTATAGCAACTAAATGGTAACCGGTGGCAACGGGTAAATACTGACTAAAGTGGTATTGATTACTACCTCATCGTATCGAAATGAGCGTGATGCACACAGCTCCATCACTATTTAAAAAAAATTATTTCGATACTAGAGGACACAGTTAACCAAAAGTGATTATAGCCGTACAAGGTTGCACAAAATTGAAATTAGTTTTCCCCGCCCCATTAAGTTAAGGAGCACCATGGCCGGTGTCTCACCGTAGTGTACAGTGTCACCTTGTATGTGGATATTGACGCCAATATTATTTCCAACAAGTAGTGATTTTTAACGAAATCATTGCGAAATATTCACGACTTGGAGGCCCGAGTTGTGAGCTTTTGTCTTCAAATATCGTCAGTCTGACGACTGCACAAAGACGTAAAATTTGCTGGAAATATTAACGTTAATAATTACAGCTGTGCACAAACTGTTAACAGTGACTTGGGAGGGGGAACATGCAAATCAACGTTTAAAAAAAAAACTGTGAAAATGTGGGTTGGCGGGTAAAAAAAAAATGAAAATCGAAATTCAGTTTGTAAAATATATGAAGGAAAAATACCATAGCAGTTTCTGCCAGACCATCTGCCATGTCAGTGTTGTCTACTGTTATCGGTCAATCTTGTTTCAATAGCCGACCTCAACTACATAGTTGCATAATGGAAATCAGGAAAAGCCATTAAAACTCATGAGCTTGGAGAATGTTGATCTAAAATATCTGCTTCATTTGAAACATTACTTTGTTCCTTGGTGTCTCTGCTGTATTATTAAATTGTCTGCCAATATCTAAAAGCCAAAGTTTGGAGTAGGTGGATGGTTCAAACCGAATTCGAATTATTGTTATTATTTTTTTTTCATTTCTCTATATTTGGGGTACTAAATTTTCTATTTTATTGGCGCTATACTTAGGTTTCAATATGAAGTCTATAAAGGAAATAAGGGAAAAGAAAGCAGTTTTTTCTCCTTACTCTTGTGCTCTCGTAATTATTGGGGATACAGATCATCGAAATGGAGTTATTATTTTGACGTCATAAAGAAAATGGCCATTGCTATCTAAATGCTTTTGAAAACTGTCAAATTTACCATTAAGCACTACACTCTTGGTAAACAACGGACTCCTAATATTGTGCTTGTTGATTAAGTGCCCGTAAATACACGGCATACTGGTAGAAAAAATGAGTCGCGTAAAATAAGTTCAGTTTTTCAAACTGAAGAAGTCGAAATTAATTCAAGCTTATTTGATCAAATTCAACCAAGTAGGCCCCCCTTCCTGCAACCAGTCTGTGGAAATGTAGTTAACAGTTAAATGGCTTGTGTTGCCAAACATTTTGCCGACATTTTGTGTTTACGCGTGACTGTTTTACGTGGTTTAGTTTGTGAACGTGCAGTTTGTGATGAGTGAGCGATGACGTACAGCCACCGGCTTCAACTGCGTGTTACATATTGTGTTAAATGATTGGTAGAATTTGGTTGTCAATCGAATAACAAGCTTCGGGACCGCTCGCTCACGTTCGAGGATGTTCGGCCATGAAATTGTCTATTATTTTTTAGCTACTGTGCATCGACGTCAGGAGTACTTGCACACATAACCAAGACAACATAATAAAACAGCTAATACAAAGAAACATGTACGTGAACATGAAAGAAAAATTTTCCAGACAAGAAGGGGAAAACGTATTTATTTTTTTTATAAATAAAGTGATAAAATAAGTAGACACAAATTTAATAAGTAGTAAAAATATAATAAAAATGTTCATTTGATAAATTCTAGAAACAGGCAATTTAAGCAAGAGTAAAAGACAAAGAGACATGTCAAATGAGTAAATGAGGGTGGAGCATGCAGGAGGAAAACGAACCAAGAAACGTGGAAAGAAAAACCAAACACGGGGGGGAAAACAAACGACAAATCATGCTGGTCAGGGACAACAATTAAGCAATGAAATCACTTAAGTACAAAGGCCAGCGAGCTTATCGATCTTAGTAATTTTATAATACAATCTTTCAGTCAGTGACCTTTGGTTAACTACAGAATGGACTTAGACTCCTAACCCTTAGCCAAATTGCTGACATAGATGACATTATTGCATATAAAAACTCCCACTGACCACAAATCATATTATCACGTTACGGTCTTCTTTAGAGCCTTTTAGACAATTCATTGATATGGATAATACTAACTCACAATAATTTAGTCGTGACAGTCTACAGTCTCCATACACTGCAAAAACTGGAGTGTTAAAAATGGCACAATTGGTGTTGTCACATGTACCAACCAAACAGAATCAAAATGTACACCTACAGGGGCAAATTTCACAGAGCTAAGAATGATCTTAACTGGGAATAAACCTTTATTGCTAAGCAAAGTGTGATGATATCATTATTACAAATCACTAATGTTAATACTGACAAGATTAATCGTTGTGCTTTGTGAAAATGAGCCCCGGTGTGACAATAACACCAATTTCTGCCAAAACATTTACATTGGTGTTATTTTAACACCATGTGATGTTAAAGTTGATTCTCTCTTTGGTATCTATATGTCACACCACCCATGGTGTCAATTTGAACACCCTAGTTTTTGCAGTGTAGAGCCTCGGCGTTGGATAAGTTTCTCAAAAATTCACAGTCTAGGCAATAATGCAAACACTTTGAACGAAGACTTACGAACCTAAAAGTGGGCTGCACATATAGTACAGTTTCAGTCCACAAAAATTGTCAAGAATAATTCTTAATCGATACAGTCTACGTACATTTGGTACTAAATTACTCGCTGTCGTTGTGCCCTCTTCCGCCAAACGACCGTACAAAAACGTCGAATCACGTCACTACTGGTTTTTTGTGTGTCAGTCCAGGATATTTTAATACGCTCAATTCAAGTTGTCTGTGTAGAGTATTGCGACCTTGACTTTCACATAACAATTAATATTGTCAGATAAAAATAGATGGTTGAAATTTTATGATTTAGCAAGTAACTCAAAATAAATAGGAAATCTATTTAATTATTGAACACGCATGTAAACGTAAAATTGTATATCTTCTCCGATTGATGTAGAACAGTGGAGTGTTGAATTTAGAATAAAAGGTTGTGAAAATATAAAAATTAGCTGTTGCAAAACGCTTACCAACCAAAAGGACCTATGGTATAAATGCACAAAAAGAACAATTTAATGTCTTGACGTTTCGACCCTCGCAGAGTCTTTCTCGAATTATGACAACACAACACGCATAAACAGTATACTGGTGTAAATAACAGAAGCAGTCAAGTGGAAAGAAATGAAAAGAGATGGAGAGGCAGAAAGCAAGGGATGAACAATGAAAAAGGAGGCAAAGGGGTGGAGGGAAAAGTGAGAAAAAGCAATTAATTAGTGAATGAAACTATATGTATTTAACCCCCTTTTTGTCTGTCTCATTCACTAATTGATTAATTTGTCTCTCTCTTCCCATATTTGATCGTGTCACTTGTGTTTCCAACCTCTTGTTGTCAAACCATTTAAATTTTCATCTGCATCTCTCTCTTTTAATTCTTTTTCAAGAGGAGTGTTGGTAAAGGGAGAACAATTTATCAGTTAGTGAGTGTGACAGACTAAAGAGGGGATATATGTGTTTTTTAGTCTCATCCAACAGTTAATCGATTTTTCTCTTTCTTCCCTCTACCCCTTTTGTCTCCGTTTTCATTGTTCATCCCTTCCTTTCCGTCCCACATTCTCTCTTTTCATTTCTTTTCACTTGACCGAGCTTCTGTTGCGCCAGTAAAAATGTTAATGCGTGTCGTGTTGTCACTAAGCCTTCGCGAAGGACTCTGCTAAGGTCGAAACGTCAAGCCAAAGAATTTTTTTTGCAATATAAAACTGTTTCACAATTAAATTCGTAGATATGTCAAATCTTGAAGCGGCACAGAACAACAAAATCATTACCTTCGAGCTAGCATTGGTTTTTTAATCATGGTTTGCACGCACTAAAGTCGAGGGTTTGGGATCTGTTTTACATCGTGACTAATTAGAGGGATATTTAAGTGTTTGCGGTTGAATTTGTTTGAACACACCAGCTTGTTTTACTTATGACCTGTATTTGAAGGATGAGACGACTCAAGTCTAGTTTAGTGACAGTTAGTTAAGGACTAATATTATACATTTGAGAACTACATCCGGCCGTCTTATCGTGCAAATACATGTCGTCGTTGTATGGTTGGGTTGATGTATTAGGAATGATTCCATCAATTTTATTAATCAGATACAAATCAGATATTCTCTAAAAAAAAGGCAGTATTTGGGAAATTTTCCAAAAGCTAATCAGTTGTTTCTGTTTAGCCGTGGCACAGTGGTCTGGTGCATGCATTGGACTCGAGCTTTGTTGGCTGAATCATCAGAGTGTAGACTCGATTCACGTTTATGTAGGCTCTATTTAGGCTTTACTGCTATACTGGGTAAAATCAGCCCCAAATGAAAGCTGTTTTCCACTGATGCCCAGTCAATCCACAAAAAACATATACAATTGCAAGAAGCCATATAAAAAAAAATAGAAACAATGCAAGATATAAAACCAACAATAAAAACAATAAGAAAAAAAAACAAACCAAACAGGAGAACTTGAGGATTGCACATAATTGATATCCATGTTGCTTAGTCTGGTTTACGCTTGTACTTGAGAAAGAAACTTATCCATAACTGCTTCTCTTAACCCAGGTGTATAAATAAGAACCTGATAAAGTCTGGTGTTGGATTAACCCCTTAGCGCTAATATAAGTAGCTCGGGGCTGTATGCTCAGGCAGGGACATAGCAGTTAGGAATGGTCTAAATGTATGTCACATGAACAGGTATAATAATGTTGTAAAGCGCCCTGATCTAGCTACTAGGGTATGATGTGCATTTTAAGAAGTATTTTTTATAAAATCGATATAACCACAGCAAAAAAAGTGTATACAAAACCTCTCAAAAAGCATAGACCGTTATTCGATGTTTGGTGTTTGTTGTTGTTGTTGTTGTTGTTGTTTTCTAGTTTATTAGATCGGAGCAAACTAATACCAATAGTGCCCAACACTTCTACGAATATCCTACAAAAATTGCATTACTACTTGAATACATCAGACTGTATGCTCAAACACATCCTTCAAACATCCTTCAAAGCAATTAATTAATCAAACTTCAAAAATAAAGCCATGCTTCCTGGTCGCTAAGACGACCTAGATGTTATGTTATTAATAATACTGGAACATGTCTGCTATTCTAATGGCTAAGGCACTGGTTGCCCAGAAACCTGAACATTCTTGCCACCGTTACGACGATTTTAATTGACAGCATATTGAACGTGCATTATCTCAGTCACGACACGGCATTGTAGCTGTCTGAATGCATTGGCTCGTAAAGTCAACGAGCAACGCACAAAATCCACAGATATAGCTATTATACAGAAATGGATGAGGAAAAAAATAATTTTAAATACAAATACAAGTATATACAACTTAGCGTGACATAATCACGTGGTACGAAAAAACCCAAGGAAAATAATTTAAATTTTACACAAATTAGCCAAAGCTACATGGAAACAATTCAGAAATGGAAAAACTACACATAGTATTTTTATTTTATTTTTTTATTGTTTATTTGTTGATGGTTTATGTCTAGGATTTTTCGCTAGTATCCGTTTTATCAAAGATATTTTATTATTCTTTGAAAGAACAACGGAAATAAAGTAAAATGCCTTGCATACAAAATCCCCTTCACGACTATCAGAATAAGTGTCTGCGATATACAACATCACCCTTTGGTATCAGAAACAAAGTTGTATTTCATACTATCCACATTTTATCTCGAGGGTTCGTCTCAAACGCGTCAGGGGGGTATATTTTATTACAATCCTTGTACCAGGGGCGAGATCTTTGGGATCTATCCATGGAGGTATCCGAATGATGAATGACTTCCGCAGTGGATACGGGCCGGAACGCTGGTGCCAGTAGCCCGAATTAACGGTCCTGGCCGTAGCCGTAGTCGCTAGCTTTTGGGCACTGCTTGTCACAGACAGAAGTTTCCCGGATCCAATGACTGTCCGTGTACCCTGAATTCTGAGGTTTAACCGCGCAGACAGTAACTGAACCTCAATAAAAAAAAAAAATTCCGGATTTTGGATCAGTTTTTCACGAAATCCGAGGTTTGGGAGAGACTGGAACTAGAAGTGTTACATAATCTGGTTACATAATCACCCCGGAGATGTTTAGATGGAGTGATTTGTTTTCCAAGAAACGGATCTAAAGATACCCAGAGTATTTTAAACTTTGGTTAGCTAAACAAAAAATGTAAATACTTCATTATTTTGGTTTGTTTTTAATCATGCTTTCTTATAAGCCCTTTCTCACGGCCTCTTGAAAAAAAAATGTCTGTTGAACGATGATAAGGTGACTAAAAATAAATCTTATATATTTTTCAATGAGAAGACGCGTTGGATTCATTTAACTAAATTTATTGCATTATTATTGTCAATATTTTCCATTCTATAGGTACTTGTGCAACGTGTTCTCGCAGCCAAGAATTTGACCCATGCCAAGGCTGGAACTGTACTTGCAAGTTATCTAAAACTCTGCAATATGTTCGTGATTATCATTCCTGGTATGGTCGCAAGGGTGCTGTTTACAGGTAAAAAAAAATAATGGGTCTATTATGCCTGGACGCTAGGTGGCAGAAGACTTTGAACTAATGTAAATACAGTGTTCTCAGAAATGTGCGCATGCTCAAAACTGCGTAAAAAATTAACCAATTGCCACTTGGCAATCCAAAGTTACACTTTCTTGTCACTGTTTGAACTGAGACTTATCCCACCTGGATCTTAATAATAAACACAACTTTCATGTTGTAAACATTAAAATAATTTTCTTGTTATTTTGTCCAAGTTTTAACTCACTTGGTTCATTTCTATTTTTATTATTATAGATAGATAGATAGATAGATAAGAACTTTATTATCCCACACTGGGGAAATTAAAACTGGCCTTGATTCAACAGTACTGACAAAAAAAATAAACATTTTATAACAATAAACAGATTGATCCAAAATATTATTTAAGAATATCAGGTATAAAAATATGTTTCCGGTATGGATTAAAAATTTGAACAGCAATAATTATATACAGGGTTAAATGTACACAAGTGAGGTCCTTAAAACCGACAACTCAGAAAAACACAGCAGCTACTACTTAAAAACCATTGTAAAAACGAATTGCAGTAGGGACAAAAGAGTTGTTGTAGCGTTGTGTCCTAATTCTACGTTGCAAAAGGCGATCCTCCCGCCGACGACTTAATAAAAACTTAGGGTACATGGGATGGGATGGGTCAGACAGGATCATGTTCACTTTAGTACATACTTGGTTATAGTAAAGTGTCTCTGGGCTTTGTAGTTCGGTTCTGGTTATTCTTCTAGCTTGCTTAACTAATCTTAAGAAAGAATGTATTATTATTTGTTTATTACTTTTTGGACAGATCAAGTGGCGTGTGTTGATCCAGTAGAGTGCAGCACTATATGTGGCAGCGAGTCGGGATGCTCCAATATTGCCTACCCTATGATGGTTCTTGAGCTAATGCCAATAGGTAAACGCTTTTTGGTAATAGCTTTTGCGTTTTTTAATTTAATTTTATTATGTTTGGAGAGGTTCACGTTTTAAGGTCCAAAATTCTTCACAACTTAAGAAGACTTTGGCTGTATACTGCTCGAAAGTGTGACGTAATTCCAGTGGAAGCTACGCCCACGTCTCACAAGGTGCCAATCTAGGATTTGCATTGAGATTGGCTGCGTGAGGATGTACGCAAGAAAAGCTAAATAATTGGATTTCTACCTTATTTCTACATACACTCTTCGGAGACTCGGGGTCTTCTTAGAATGAAACTTTTCTGTTATAAGATTTGTATTTGTACGACTAAAATGGGTCATTTTTGTTTAAAAGAAGGCTTGAACATTAAAAAAAATTCTATGTGCGCGAATTAAGCAGAGCGATGGATGCGCGCGAACCAATCTAAACAAAAAACAACTGGGTCAGAATTAAATCGGATTCCGAGTTCCAGGTTTCTGGGTCAGGCTGACCCGAAAAATGGATTTAAAAAAAAAGTGATTTTGACTCAGACTCTGCGCCAGGGTGACACAGTTTTGATTTAGATTGACACAGTTTCCGGGTCAAACTGACCTATAGATGGGTCTGGTCCCGGGACCCGGGAGTTTTCAGAGTGCAACATAATTCTTACCAACATCACACGACCTTATAAATCAAATTCTTATTCTAGGTCTGCGGGGACTAATGGTTGCCGTAATGATGGCCGCCCTGATGAGCTCACTGACGTCAGTCTTCAACAGTGGTAGCACCATCTTCACTATGGATATCTGGCGCCGCATACGACCGAAAGCCACCAATGCAGAGCTCATGGTAGTCGGGCGGTAAGATCATTGATTGGCCCTATGGCCATGTCTGAGTTGGCGGCTACGGCTGCGACTATACGGCTGGATCACCGCGTCATCATGCGTTGAAGTATGTCCTTAGCAAAAGTCGAGCCGTAGCCGTAGCCGCAAATTCGGTTACAGTATAATGGATTTAACCCAATCTTGAGATTGCATGCGCTGCAATTGTATTGAGTAACTCCCCAAACTGCGCGCAACAGAGTAACAACTCTATATTCTGCGAAAAGAATTCGGCCGCGTTCCTTGTGGATTTTCGAAGGTACAGACGTTTCTGACTCTATCATTTCAAAAAAAGACCTTTATGATACTAGGTCCTATTTGTGGCCAATTTCACCCATAAATTAAGATCTAATTTAAAAGTTTTTTTTTTTTTTTAGATTTGAAAAACTCATAAGCCTTCATTTAAGGTATTGCACGAAGAAGAAAAAAACGCCAAGGATATGTTTTAGTTAATTGAAAACTAAGTATAAATTTTTGCTGGGATCCCGAAAAAATCTGATGTCCATCAGCCGTGTACAAATAATTTAGCTACATGTACTGTGTATGCATTGTCCGTGGCATAATGCGGACGTGTTTTTTTTACAAATGTTTTTCGTTTTGAAACAGCATCATATGTCAAACTCGTTCAGAGAAATCAAAATAATAACCAATCTTTTGGCCGAAAATGGGCCATACATGCAACTTAATTTGTTTTCTTCCTAGTGCCAATCCGGTGCAATGGTTGTGGTGAATGTACTCGCTTGCATATTATTTGTTGACGTCACACGCCCAATCAGCGTCCCCACATGAGTTCAAAGGAAGACCACTCGCTCGACCCCATGGGTCTCATCCAAAGCCGATGGGATGGGCTGATGAGCTGATGGGAACGATTGTACTGCTGATCAGCGCAATGAGCACAATGAGAACACGTACACCACGATAATGCACGAGTTATCAATGTATTTAAACAAGGATAATGTAAACGATCTTTTTAAAACCAAAGTTACAAGAAGAATGTTGTGATCGAGACTCATTTTTAGAACAAAGGCAGAAATGACAGTGCATTGGATTTACACAATATAGCTACTTATTGAAAGTCGAATGTTTCGTGTTACCGGCGGTTATTGGGCGATGGAGAATACAGCCTTGCTACCATTACATCGCGCCGTATCGATACCTCTTGGCACGCGAGCAGCGCGTGCTGGGAAAAAAATTCGTGCGTCGAGATCGATCACCCCTGGGAATGCATTGGCGGCCAATGCCGGCTATTGATTCTTTGCACCCCACCGTCTCACGCGGCTGGTCTAGGTCACGCTCACCAAGATTATTGTGATCATGACGTCAGGTGATTGGGGGGGGGGGGTCAATCCTGCTCGTCACAGCGTGATTCCACTTGAAGCCACACCCACTTTACATAAACTGGCTCCACTGATTAAAAGAAGCCCATTAAATTATAAGGAGTTCATTTGAGCTGACTTGTTTTATTAAATTGATTATTATTCACAAAATTCATTTGTTTTAACATCCGGCTAGTTCAATATACTTCAATTTCGATTGAAAATGAATGCTCCGTCGGATCAGCATTCAGCATTTAGAGGAGTAATTCAATTTTAACAGCTAAAAGCATTCGTTTGTCAAATTAGATCACTCCAATTCATTACGTCGCAAAGACCATTCAATTACACAAAAGTCAACAGACTGGTCAATTCAATTTCATCAGCGCTGATATGTAGGCAGCAGAAATTCAACTGTAGAATGGTGAAATTGTAGTCTTGAATATATGAAAATAACGGAATGTCTGAAACGAACCGGGATGAGGAGAACAAAATCATGTGTGCTCAAAAATGAAATTGAATGCAATATTTAGTAGCTAAAAAGAAACCCTAGCTTGAATTAATTAGAAAAACATGTGTGAATTGGAATGTGTGTTTCTGAGTTTATTTTTGCTAAAATTGGAGATCTATACTTGGCTTTTAGACACGTTCATCAGAGACGACAGGTCTTCCCGGAATTATAATGAAATGGGTGACTTTTTATTTAAAAAAAGTACACACATACGACTTTGGAGCCGGTGTGGCTGGAGATTCTGTCCCGGAGAATCTGCCCCCCCCCCCCCCAATACGGTGAACTGTGTACGAACTTCTTCTGATAGCGCCCTCTTTTGAATCCTCCTCTTCCAGCCCATGTTAATTTCCCATTATGGGGGACAGAAACTCAGGCGGACAGATTTCCCTAGCATAGGCCTATGAGGCAGTTACACAAACATTGGTAGCGCAGCAGAAACGCGAGCGTGTGACGTGATGAATTACCAACAGGATAGGCCAAAAGTGTTGTCATTCCGATAAGTAAGAACATTTTCCACCCAGCTTTGGTTATAATATCTTGAAATATGAGAAAAACAAGATGGAATGTACAACGGTAACAGACATTATAACTGGTGATTGTTGAATTGAAAAGCTTAGTTGTTCTAGATTGTCTGGAAGGGGCAGGACTGGGACCACCTTATATAAATAAGGGGATGCGACATTGCAGCTTTGTATTACTTGAATCTGGAGGATCTGGTCATAAACTTCAGAGCCGAAATCTTTGGAGTTGCCGTTGCCATCTGCAGGACGTTGAGCTTGGCGTAAAATCATCTGGTATCTGTACTTCTGAAATGGAGCCTCAATGTAAAGGCTCAGGGATTTCTTACACTGCGATACCAGAATGTTCACCACCCAATTAGTATTTGGAACTCCGTCCTCTTTTGTTACCGTCGGCATGTGTTATCTTTTCCTCCACAGCAGCTGTGATTATTCCATTTTCCCACAGCTACGGTACTTCGATATACAGATGAGACATCAAAACAGTTTAGGTTGGTGCTCCTGTGTCTTGTTCTAGCTCTAATCTCAGCTCTCCTCCGTCTGCTTGCAGGTTGTTTGTGGTGTTCCTGTTAGCCATCAGCCTGATGTGGGTACCAATAGTTCAAGCTTCTAATTCGGGTCAACTCTACATTTATATTCAGTCACTCCAATCCTACTTGACGCCGCCAATCTTTGCGGCGTTTGTCCTGGGAGTGGCGTGGGAGAGAACAACGGAAAAGGTATCCTGAAAAGGAAACTGGCACCCCTAGATATGTGGTTTAGTCCAGTCTAGGATAGCAAGGACGTTCACCAAGCTGCGGGATTTCAACTGGGATAAAAATGAAATAATTATTTTTATATAACTTTTGACTCCTGTATGGGGACACATTGCTTATTTTTAAGATGACTTTTGAATGCCTGATTGTGTGAATAGCACATAAAACATACTAATATGCAGTTCTTATTGTTGCATCTATTCTTCGTTGTAATAGGGGGCCTTTTGGGGTCTGATCGGTGGTATTACAATGGGCATGCTGCGAATGGTGCTCGATATCATTTACCCACAACCTGCATGCGGTACGGAGGATACCAGACCAGGCATCGTATCCAAGTTGCACTTCCTGTACTACAACTGCATTGTTGCTCTGGTGTCTCTCTCACTGACGGTTGTAATTAGCTTAGCGACGGCAAGGCTACCAGACGAAAATGTAAGACCTTGGCCTTTTCCAAAACCTCAGCTTGGGCTCCGGCTCTGGCTTGGGCTCCGTTATAAATGTTGGAGCAGCGTGTATTTTTTGCACGCGGTGGTTCGAACATCAGACGCAGCTTGGAGCCGAGCCGGAGCCCAAGCCGAGAGTTGGAAAAGGCTTGGTTAAAAAAAAAAACTTACTAATGATTCCAAATTCTTTACTTAATTCACAAAGTACCTCACATTTTTGTACACGCACTATGTGTATTCAACGTTTTGTTGTTGTTTGTTTGTTGTTGTTTATAAGTTAACTTTATAAGTTTACAAAGGCACATCTTTTTCCCAACTGAGAGTCATCATCAGAAATATTCTCACCAATAACATATTTCCATGTCCTCGTTGAATGAAGGTGATCGGAATGACATGGTCAACCCGAGGGAGGAAACCACTCACACCATCAGGCAGTGAGAGGAAGTGTGCACCAGTTGAAGAAGAGGAGGCCTCGATGGCGGACAGAGACTATGAAGGTAATCGCTTATCCACCGAGAACTAATTGGGGTCTAAAACAGGGTGGTCTCGTAATGCTGTTTTTCGATTTTAGACTTTGCCCTACACCAGTGAGGCACTTTGTGTTTACCCAGTGGCCGGCCGGTGCTGAGTTAGCCCTGGGCAATCCACTTCAAATATTAAGTAAATTTGTGCCCCTAATTTCGCTCTAAAAACAGTTACAGTTGTCCCCTATAACTTTTCTAAATACAGTAATTACAATATTCGGGAAGTGTGGATGTATAAAAGCTTTCCAACGGCAAGTTTGCCTTGAGCTTATCATTGAGCATACCCTCAGCTGATCCGAAGCGTCTGGTCTATACGAACTGGCAGCGGGGACCAGGGATACCGGTGTGAAACCGATTGGCCATGTTTAGAGGGCCAGTGCCGAGTAGGCATCGATTGGTGCTGTGCAAAAGACCACACTCTTTATTTGAACATTTCTCTCTGCCATCCGATGGATGTATACATCGCGTTCATTGCTTTACTCTTGAAAACAATTAGGGGCTACATGTAAAAAGGAGCTATACGCACTGCTGGCACCTCGCTATGATTTCCTTTAAATAAACAACTTTCAATGTTTTATCTGACACTTACAAATTAGAATTGCTTAGGTGACACTATAAAATAATGTTAGTATTAACCATGTGCCCTTTTCGAAACACCGGGTTAAGCTTGGGCTCCGGCTAACGCTGTTTAAAGTCCCAAACAGAAGTTTCGAAAAGGGCAAAAAGGGCCTTAATTTGCCTCTTCACGAACATGCTTTTGCTTTCGTTCATCACAGATAAACCTTCGTCTTGTTTGAAGAGATGCTTGTACTGGGTGTGCGGGCTGACCGTCGGGGAGGATGAACACCCCGCAGAAGTCTCTACATCCATCAAAGAAACTACAAAATGGCGTTACTTTGTGGTGTTGAATGCCATCATAGTTATGGGAGTGGCACTTGTAATAAATGTCACTCTCTGGTAACGGTTCTATGCTTACACGAGTTCCATGTTTTGCTGTAAATAATATTACACAAAATATTAAATGATGGTACCAATACGTAATGGACGTATCACCCACAAAGACAAAGATTGCTAGATGAGATAGAAATAGAACCAAGAGAAAGCTGCAGTGTGTGTTGTTGGGTTTTTTCCGTCAATTATTTTAGTTATATGTAGTTTATGGCCATGAACATATTACTGGGACTGTAATACTTAGTGATAAAAATATGAAAGTAAAACCCATACAAAAAATAACGAGAGAAAAAAACGGAAAATGAAACTTGAACTCAGCTTCCGGTTTGCGACAAAATTAAGAATGTTTGCCTATGAAACCTATGTAAACGCCAGTTTTGGTCGCGCGATGATAACCGCCAGACGCCAAGCCTGCAGTCTATTGTCGCTGCCACGAGATCTCAAAACGATGGTCGTTTGCAACGAAATCGCATCGGTGTAATAAAATCGCAAATTTGCGTCGTGTGAAATGAATCCGTGTGACGAAATTACCACGGACCCGCGTTATAAACAACCGGGATCAAGACCTCCTCCAAAAATCGCATCCCTGTTTAGAATCGCCGAGATCAGTCGTGTGAAACGACGCACGGCATGTGATAACCAAGGTCCCAAGCATCGCACCGATCACGCATGCACAAACTATTATTAAAGGTCGTTTGTTTGTTCGAGGCATCCATCAAAATGGCGAAGTTGGCGGAAGAAATGTTCCTGCTGTTGCAAATTATTAAGTTGCTTTCCTGAAGGTTTTCATGCTATTACCAAGAAGCGTCCGATCAAGAAAGCCTTGAATTTGGCTTTTCCACTTGCCATTTCCGACAAAATGCTCTCGGGTACATTCATCTTTGGAGTCAGGACGCTGAGAAGTCGCATTAAAAAAAGCACAAACGGCGCGCCGAGAAAGCGATCGGTGGTAACCTAACGCAATTACATTACACTAAAGTGGACACTGACAGAGCACCAGCGAACTGATAAATAAACAACAGTGCGATCTCACATAAACGAGGGACGTCGGGAACGCGATGTGTGTGATCGTGTGAATGTTTGTCATTATATCGCATGCAACCTTTGTGACAGACAACTGGCGCCCAAAACGATGGTCGTAAGTTTTCGGTTCTCGTGTGACCACCACGCGTTCGCGTAAATAAACTGGGTTTTAGTGGTAGCACTTTAGGCGTGAATTTCCAAAAGCCAGGGTTTCTAAAAAGTTTAGATCAAATAAGCATCATTTTTCCAGAGTTTAATTTTGTTTCAATAATAATTTACAAATTATTTGTATTTACTTAAAAAACTAAAACTCATTTTATAAAAAAAATATTTTTGGGCGTTCAGACTTTTTTTAATAATATTTTTAAATTAAAGTTTTTATTTCAGAAAAAAAAAGTTCTTCGTTTAACGGTTTTTTTTCTCGTTTTAATACGTACGCGCAAGACTTACGCAGTCTATACATAACCCGACAACCTATTCTATTCCTAAGGTATGGGCACAACGATTCGAGTGGTTTTGTGGTAGGTTATAAATCTTATGCGCAAACAGGACGGTACATCTAATGCTTTCGAAATAATTTTAAGAAGCAGTTGACTCAAACGTCGCTAGCTCCAATAGTAAAACAGCCAAATACTCTGTCTCAAAGACCAATTTAAAGGGGTGTGGCGATCCGGATTTGGGCGCTTCGGGCTATAAAAAAACGCTTGTTTTGAAATTAATATGGATGGAAAGATATTTTAGAAGTAGTTCATATAAATATCCCATAAAATTGTGTGTTTTTGTGTGTGTAGTGACATGACAGAACACGGCCCGCTAGTCTATAGAGGTAGAGATAGATCCTCCATGGTAAGAACTATTAGTCTTTGACTCCACACAATGGCGGACCGTATGTTCTGCTGGTTATCCTTCCCAAGACAAATAATGTATTTTGAATCACCTCTCACCGACTACATACTCTTAAGGTTTTTTTTTGCACTGACAACTCACTCTTACAAAGGGTAAGGAGAAATTCCAAGTAGCAAACTTTTGAGAGTTTATTTTTGAGGCAACGTGCCCCTATATAATTGAGACGTCTGTGCTGAAAAACATTAATGAGCAATGAATTCTTGGACGTCGGTACTTCGCAAGGCCGTCAAAGAGTCAGCTCTTTCTTCTCGATCTAAACTGATACCGTGGGCCCAAATGAAAGCTATGAGGCCATTTTTCGAAAAAATTGTTTCTGTCAAAACAATATTTTCAATAACATTTTGCTCATTAGCTTAAAAAAAGAAAGAGATGGAGGATATTCGGAAAAAACACAGGCGAAAACAGGCGGTATCGGCTATTTTAATTTTATATCTGTATAATTTGAACAGCGCAGATGGGGTGGGAGGAAGGGCAACTATTTTAGTACCCCAGTCACGCCACTTTTGTCGTTTATAATGCTCCATGTTCTGATTTGAATATTGGACAATTTGTTAAATCTCTGGTAGGCATAAATATTGTTTTGCCTCTAAAATTAACGTACAATTCATATAGCCTAAGTGGGCCACACTATTGGTTTGAGTGACAACAATTATTGTTTACCAGTAATTTTGGTTATTTGATAGAGTTTGAAATAAATTACGGAAATAATGTAGACTTGTAGAGTTCGCAGTAACTGTTCGTACTTTTATCCACCTAACAGTCTCGGTCAATAATTAATGAGCAATAGGCACAACCCATGCATGCATTTGATTCTGACCCCCAGGCGTTTTCACCACAGTCTTTGCGGGCATGCAACTAATTACTGAGTCGCTGGTAAAATTACCGTGGTTATAGTCTTACTAGACTAATAAAATTGTGGTTATTTTGCCAATGTGCCGATTCAAACAGAGGGCGCCATTTAGTTTTTGAGCATAGAGCAAGGAAGGTAACAGTTTCAGAGCAACAGATTTCACCCGGTTGGAAAACACCGTCTCTGATTGTTCCCTCGTCGTGTAGGCATGGGGCCTACTTGCTGGCAGAGCTAACAAGCAAAAGTGTTAAAATTGAATTCAAAGTTGGAGAGAAACAAACATGGAAATACTGCCTTTTGGTATTATCAATGAGAAAACAAGCTTTTTATTTAGTTCACTAATTTATGGAAACTTGCATGGGTGGAAGAAGCCCGCGCTGAACTTAATTGATCAGACCTTACACTTATTTTGTTTGTTTGTATTAAGTGACAAAATAAAGTGAAATTCACACACTCAAAAATAAATTAATACATTTTTTAAGTGTATAAAAATAAATAAGCATTTTAAACAAGTTGGTCGCACATTGTTTAGTAGCCCACAGGGCAATTGTTAAGAAGTGGTGTTTACTAGCCCGTATAATATATAGGCCTAATAAAGCAAAAAAAAAAACCCACAAAAACCCCCAAAACCCACATTATTATTTGGTCATGGACGCTCAACAGTCAACATTTTCTCTCACATTTTGAATATCGCATTCATTCAGTAGATCACTCAATGCAGTGCAAAAGGGTAGGCAGAAAAATTCACCAAAACTAATTTGTTCGAATTCCCCCAGTGACGAATAGCTTGTAGATGTTTCCCATCTTAAAGACACACTGCTTATCCCACATTGGTGTAAGCGTAAAATCAAAGCAATTTCAGTTTTTATTGAAAACAAGATGATGAAAATTAATTCCTCTCAACCCCAAACTTAAAAATAATACTTGCTGGTTGGGGTTCCTTACGGAATCGAGAAAGGAAGGAAATTATATAAGAAGTCATAATTTGTTACATTTTACATCACATAACATATGACTAAGTACAAGTGACAATTATGACTTGCGCCAATTAAGTCATATTCAGCCATATTTGTGAGATATGAGATAGTTATTATAAGTCATAATAATAGATTTTTTTTATTTTTCTAACAGTCCCTTTAAAAAATGATTCGGTAGCTCCGTGATTGGTTGATAACCTGTAACGTCATCCCACATTGACAGTTACATTCACCGCCATTTTATAAAATGGCTGCGCCCATGAACCGAAGGATCTGAACAAAAACAACGACGGTTTTTGCGTTCTGTTTCAACTACTTTCTTTGAAAATGTTAATGTTTATGTGGTAACCTTATTAGAACAAAACTGCGGGGAAAAAATGCTGCCAATGGAATAGGAAACAGGACGAATAAGTCACCATCATTTCATTGAATCGTGAACTTCGTTTGTGTGTACGGACGTGTGTACACTGCCCGTGTGCCACGACGCCGTATTATTGCTGTAGTGTAATGACCCTTTCTCTAGTCTACGGTATGACACATTGACCACCTGAGTGTGACAACTGACATTCAACGTGTCCGTGTTTTTGTGGTCCTTACTTTGTTTTATAATGTCATGGAATTCTGTTGTAACTCCACTGTCGATGTCAGAGCAGGATCATCAGCAACAGTCATCATGTCAACAAACCAATATTCCAGGTACTGTACCCGTATTACTTGCGATAATCGTAACCCAGCACCGAACTAACTTTACTACATTTGTGGTTAAAATTCCGCTTCAGGCCACCACTTTATCTCCCTAAATTTAGGTCAAATTATATCCTTACTTGTCCAGAAGGGTGGACAGAAGAATGTATACAGAGAGACACAGGCACTTTATAAACTATATTATCATATTAATATATACAATAAATACAAAGTCACAAGTGTCCAAATCAGGAAAAAATAAGCCATTTTCTGATCTATGGATGGTAGTCTTGACAACACTGATCGCTACCACACTTTTAGTTCCTATACTAGTGGGCGTGAGTGCGCAATAAAATGTGCGCTTGAATTTTCTTTGTTAAAAGTCAAATTTTAGCATTTTAGTTACCAATTCCTCAAGAAGGAATGTTAAAAATGAGGGAAACAAAGTCCAACATCCATTAAAAAACAAATAAATCCCTTAGAAAGTGGTGGCGACAGCGGACATTTTTCCACATTAAGTAAACATGACTGGAATGCTGTACTTCTCTATTTGTAATTTTGACTTGATTTTGATCGTCACACTCACTCGTAATAATTCGTATGTTGTGGCCGAGCAGTCTAGCGCACCAAGTTCAAGTTGTTGTGGCTGCGTCAACACAATGACTAAATGTGGCTCGAACTTCGAGTCTTGGTCCCGACACTTGTGAAGCTGTGTCTTTGAGCAAGACACTTTTAAAGTATAAAATTTGCTTCTCGGCATTTATGTTCTATCTAGCACTCATTGATCCTGCTGTATAACGAAGTTAGAAGTAATCAACACAGAAGCAGTTTTGTATTCCACACTAAACTTAACTAAAAATAAAGCTTAACCGTTTACTTACAAAACATTTCCATAATTGACTCAACACAATTTGCGAAGAGAGAACAATAAACGCTTTATAAAGGAAAGCCACTATAGGATGTATTTCCTTTTGATACAGTTGATATTTTTTGGAGAGACACAGTTGTTTTTATGGTTGCTGTTTGTTTTCAAGAAGAAAATATTTGCTCCGTGAAAATATACCAAAATAGCAAGAAAGCTGAAACATACCTTCACCTTCATCATAAATGAGCAGACATTCAATTTGCATTCTGTGTAGATCATTGATGCAATTACTAACTGAGAATGTAATTTCCCTTTAGCATGTACTAAGCTAGTGTATTGGGCTGATACGCAAGAATTGCGTGCCGATACGCGCAAAATTCGGCTGGTATGCAAAAAAAAAGGGAGGGAAAAAAGGTGGTTTTTTTTTTTTTGGGGGGGGGTTAAAGTCAAGAGAAAACTATCAAGAATGCTCCAAATTGCACAGTCGAGCTTTTAAAACCAAGATAAAGATAAACACCAAATAAACATTCCAAAGATGTTGTTTAAATTTAGTGTGCTTCGGCCAAACATCAAACAATTTTGGTCCAGAATGCCCCGCTACAGTTTTGAAAAAACCTGGGGAAAACCCTGTGAAGGAACATTTCGTGGGGAACACAGTATGCTGGATAGCTGGATTGGCACATTTGGTTATTGGTTTTGCACGTTCATTTTAACACTTAGTCTTAAGCAGGAATTAATATCTCTGACTTTTGTATCAATTTCAGGGTACACAGGTGCGAGGGAGCAGAGTTCAGCACACAACACTAAAACTATGAGTAAGTGTGTAAAAAGCAGCATACTGCATATCACATTATTTCTTGGTTTGGTTAAGATTAATTTGGGATGAAGTCATCAGGTTGGCTCAGTGGCTTCTTTCCCTGCCTTTCAGTTCACCTCTGTGGACCCCAGTTCAAATCTCTTCTATGAAGTCTTGCATGTGGATTGGGTTTTCAGTCCCTACCTGATTGCATGGGTTTTCAGGGCTTGAAATTTATACTGGACCACAGGCCAGAGGCAAAATTGGGAGACCATTAACATACAGTAAGGGCTACTACAGGTAGCTCAGTTGGTAAAGTGCCCAGCATGTCACATGTTAAAATCCCACTCTAGTCACTTTTTCTTTTGTTCATAAACCCAAAAGTGAATAAGAAAGAAATTTAGGTGTTGTGAAGAATATTTCCAGTCCATTGACAGCTCTGAGCTTCAAGACCTGTGGTCTAGAGGAGAGTTTCCTCTAGCCCTGGATGTCAAATCTTTAAAAAGCTAAAAATATTTTTAAAATGTTAACGGGAATGCTACCTAAACTTGCTTATAATGATTTTTTTTAATCATTTAATTGTAATTTAGATACTTTGATGCTTCTGAATTTTTCGGATATCAATCCAAAAAGAAGGCCCCAACCCCACGGTTTTGAACAACTACAGTAGCTACATTTCTGCCGTTGACGGCGTGCATCAAAATACTTAGACATCATTTGTGGGATGCTGCTTTGTTATTGCAACAAAGTGGCTATAAAAACCTGGGCTCCTACAAAAGATGTAACATGAGTGATGTCGTCACAGGGATTTTCTGGAATCTTTTTGAAAAGCAGGGGAGAAGGGTTTTCAAAATGATCGGTTTTTATAAAATTCAGTTTTTCAAGTGTACTCAATTTCCTTGTTGATTGAAAACATTTTAAATGAGTTTTTACAGTTGTCGTTTTCGTTCAAGCTGGTCTTCAAGTCAACTAACAATTACTTGTGATTTTACAATTTAATTTCTCCAGAGGGAAGTAGCTTCGATGACTGGGCCACCCCAGCTCCCTTAGGGCCTCCCAAGACCAGAATACACCACAAGAGGGCAGCAAAAGGTCACTCTTCCACCCTGACTGGTGTCACAGAAGGTACTGTTCTCATTTGTTGCTTTGACAGGGCTGTGATTTGTCCGGTTTTTACCTGATTTCAGGTTTTCCTCAAAACCTCCTTGCAACTTTCTGGAAAGAAGTATCTAGAGCAGTCGCCAATGGGACAAACAAAATAATATACATTGTGTAAAAACTGTTAGTTTTGTATTTCTGGTGATGAACAGAGTCTGTAAACCTCCTGAATTGTAAACATCTGGGAGGTTATGGGTCTAGAATAAGGCAGGGGGACCCCGGGCCGCAAGCCGTTTTTTAAAGGAATTTTCACATTCCTCAAATCTCATCCTTGTTTTACAATGTAGCTCCTGATGGAGGCCACTGGGATCATTGAATTAGAGAATTGATCAGGTACCCGGTATCAATCTGCACAGTGTACAACTGATCTTAAGCAAACAATAATTAATAAAATCTTGCTTAACACAAACATGACAAACCGGTTACCAGCCAAATACTGGGTATTGTAAAATTACAATGTTTGTGTCTGATTTCAGGTTTTTCTCAAAACCTCCTTATCAGCTTTTGCTTAGCAGATCAATTTCCTGATCAACATGTTCGGCTTAGCAGGTCTGTGATATTGGACCCTGGGCCCAATTTCGATCAAATTTACGAATAGTTGTTTATTGTTTACATTGTTTGTAACTTTGAGTATTTGTGCTATGGTTATTTAATAATAAATAATCAGTTAAGTCTACTGCCACTAAGCGGGCAGCTTTGGCATTTCCCATTCATTGGGTGACTTTTAAGGCAGTGACCTAACTGACCTCGCTAACTGTACACTGCCCAGAAGGCATTACCGTCTACTCTCTAAAGGGTAACTGGAAAATTAGTCACCTAATTTGATTTGCCCATCATAGGCGTGGCTCATTCTATAATGGACACAGGAAAATAACTAGAGCCTGTAGCTGAAATCGCCCAATTGCCAGTAATTGAGAGTTTCAGCAAGTTGTTATTAGTCTAAAGACGTCCACACCCATGATGAAATCGTTATCATTTGATTAGATGCATTCAGAATGAGTATCAATCAACAAGAATAATCTGTAAGTACCATTATAATTCATTGTGAACATGATGAAAGGCAAATTGTGTATGCTTTCAAATTTATTTCAAATTCATAGCATAATGTTTAAAACGTTTATTTGAAGAATTTTTTTTTTTTTAAATCCCGATCTTGACACTTGTGTCCTTTATGCAAGACACTGAACCATTATTGCTTCGTTTTTTGGAATGGATGGGACGTAAAGCTGTACATGTAGGTCCTGTGTGTTGTGTGAAAGAACCCAAGTACACGTATCGTTTAAGAGGAGGGGTTTGCCGGGTTCTTTCTGGTACGGTTGTTTGCAGATTGCGCCACAGCTGTAAACAAATGGGTCTTATTTTTCAAACAAAGCTCTGCATACCTTGTAGAAAAAAACAATGAGCGTTTTGAGACGGCCGTGATAAAGTGCTAAAAAAGAACTGCGTATAAAATTCTTATTCTTATTATTGAGTGTATGGAAAAAACGGTCCTGCCCTTGCAACACCAAAGTATCAAGCACACCCCCCCTGCGTAATGATTTAACCATTTACACCATGGATCCTTGCAGATGGGTTTAAAACTTCCAGATGGTGACTGATTTAGATTAGCAGGCTTAGACATCCAGAGGTCGGTCAACTACATGTACATGTAGGACTGAACATCTTCAAGGTGTTCTTCCTGTGGGCTCCCTTGAGTTAAGGGCCAGCTGATCAAGTGATCATGCATGACACTGCTGTTGAACTAAGGGGTCAGGTATGGGTGAAGTTATATGCATACGTCCCTTTTTGCTGACAGACTGGTAATGATCTGTGCCTGGTTGTATTCATGTCCGTCTAGTCCCCATACGCTGATACCACATACATTTGTACTGCCACAAAGTACCAATGCACCTTCTAGCATTGGGTACTTGGGTTTCTTCTGTTTACAGGTACAGCTGGTACTATGTGGAAACCAAATGGCTTGTGTACTGTGGACTTCATCTCCACAGTCTCCTGTAGAATTTTGTGGCAAGAGGGTTGGGCTGGAGGGTACATGTATATTGACCCCCTCGCACAACACAGAACGCACCTCCGCACAATGCACGATTACCATTTCCACCATTTTGGGAGTCCACTCCTTTAAGTGTAAATTTTGACTCCCATAATGACAAACAGGATAGACCATGTAAACTTTCTTCATGTTGTTTACAAAAAGAGTGACGTTGTACATTCCAGGGCCTTTCTGGCAGGCAAGTTTACTACACCTTGGTCATGCGGGAAATTTTCCATTCTGTGTCATAATTTTCACACTTAGCATGATTTCTTTGCTTACTACATGTACTAGCTCTGCTTACCCTGAATGGGTTCACAAGCTAAGGCTGTGGGCACAAGCTGTGTGTGCGCGCAAGTAAGCTTACGCGCAAGGGGTGTGTGTGTGTGTGTGCCATTACACGTAACACGCGCCAACTTACGTGGTACTTTACATAATAGAACGATGCTACTCCACGAGATTGTAACTATAGAAGTACCTCGTAACTGCCATGGGTGTGTGTGTGTGTGTGGGGGGGGGGGGCCTTGGAGCTAGCGCTGCGTGAGTGCATGGTGAGAGTCTTGTGTGCTATTTTTGAGTCTTTTCAGTGGCTTAGGTTGCATTCGCATTCCGGCGGCTGGGGTTATGTTTTGTCAGCACAGCCTTGAAATCAAGGCTAGTAAGACCATGGTCAAATCATGTTGAACCACGGAGCTGTACATGTATCAGTAATATTTTTGTCTGTTATTAAAATTTTTAAATGGTTTAATTTTCAATCGCTACATAAAGCTGTTATTGATCTTTCGAAAAGCACAAAACAAATCCTTCCTTTGTGGGATGCATTATTTATTTATTTCTTGTTTATCCTGGGAAATCCATTCAGTGAGAAAAAAACTCACTGATCTCCCATGGATCCCAGCTTACATAAAAACTGAATATACAAGAATAATTAGGGAAAAAACATCGAACATACATTAAAAAAACACAGGATCCTAGCACTCCTAAAAACTACAAAATTGGAATTAAAAAATGAAGAGTAACAGAATATCGTTCCTGATAGCGATCCTCATATTTGGGGCTTTCACTGAATGAGTCAGGACTTGAGTTTCATACTCGCATAAATAATCACAGGCTCCACCCTTAACTTGTTCAGTGACTAGCCAGCAGGACCAGCTAGCTTCTCATTTTAGTAGCCCACCAGCTTTTTCCCTGGTCCTTCAGGGCTCAAAATTAACATGAATAATAGCACCTAACTGCATTTTTAAAATTTTAACTGATAAATACAAATATCTTTCAATTCTGTTGAGTATTGAAGTATTACTTATAAGAAAAATGAGATAAATCCACTCTTAGTGCTTGATCCAAGATACCAGCTCAAATGTGAAACTGTGTAGAAAGTGTTCTTCTCATTTTGATTCCGGTCTTGTAACAAATTTTCTAGGCCAGTAAAAGTTTTACTGCAGTCTTGTGTATTCTCAGTACAGTAGTAAGGAGAAATTTCAGGCTTTTTAAAAATCTGATTTTCGACCTTCTTTTTAATGTCTGCGACTCTGCGTGGTGAAATAAAAAGCAGTTGTTAATATCTTCAGATGTAAAGAGATCCTGCTGTTTGGTTTACTTCTCTAGTGCTGAGGGTGCAGTTCCAAGAAGCTCCTCGTAACATTTATAACTTCAGGGGTACCAGAAGATTGAAATGCCATGAGTTTGCCATTGACACAAATCCAGCTCCTAGTATTGATCAGACCTTTTTGCCAGGGCACCATTCCACAAAGAGCTAAGATTGATCTTAAGATACATCAATCGTAATGCAAAGCAAAGTGCGATGTCGCAATACAAATCACTTTGGCCAAATTAACCAACTTGTAGGGTCATAGATTGGTTTTTGTCAACATAATGCTGATTTATAGGCAACATTATAAAGAAAGATGCAATAAAAGTCAAAGTTTCAGCTGAATACAGTGTCTATTTACTGATTAAACAGCAAAAAACTGTCACAGTTTTTTCACATGAATGTCGAATCCATCTGCGTTTGGCGAGGAGCCAGCGGGGTACCAACCGCATCCCTGGATGCACTAAGATTTATCTCATTTGTACTATGGGTTAGTATTCTTCACTGGCCAACAAAGAATTATCAGACTAAAAGCCAACATTTGAACACAAACACAAGACTGCCGGACTTGTCCGGTCATGAGTTTACTGGCGGGATGCTAAAATCACTGGCCTCACACTACCCACCATGCCCACCCAGTGTAAAATTTGAGCCCTGTATTTCCTCTGCAAATATTACAAAATAAATAATCTATCTGACCCTGAGGGCAGTCATTGTACTTTCTGTACTCCATCAGTATTGATTGTGAGCTATGGGAAGAGAAACAAGAAGGAACAGAAGTGTTCACGGTACATTTACATTCATCATAATAATCTGTTGATGACAGGTGTTGAACAAGAAAGATCAGTTGTTATTGAATATAACGTCACTGTGATCTTTTGTTTGGTTAAAAAGGACAAACCGCTGTCGGTTCTATTTCTGTTACCCACACACGCGGATGAAACATTGAAAGAACTTTTGTCTTTATCAAAATACAGTCTCCAAGTTCTCTTTGTCTACCGTAAAACAGTCTGTTCAACATGGGCGTGGAAGCAAAAGTTTGATTGACTGTTGTTATGGGTCATGTTATTATAAATAGTTGTGCTTTATTTATTTTTAAAGAAAAACTAGCCATTCAACATGCTTTAGACATTGAGATGAATGCAAAAGAATAATAATATATTGATCTGTAGTTATGTTGGATACAATTTGTGGCAGAAAGTTTTGATGCGAAACTAACAGGCTTTTAAAATTTATTTGAAGTTTCCAGTCAGAAAAGGTGCGTGGTGTTTGACGCAGTGTTGTAAGATGCAGTATTGTGCTTGTAAGTTCAAGTCATTTACTTTTTCTCTAGATAGTGCAAGACCGTTACATTGTTTTTGTGGAAAATGGGGTGGATTTCACAAAGAGTTAATACTCGTCTTATCTCGATTTAGGACGAGTTACTCATTTTGTGAAATCAATCCCAGGATCGATCTCAGTCTAGGACTAGTCTTAACTCCTAGGACATAGTCCTAGGAGTTAAGACTATCTTTGTGAAATCCACCCTAGGGTTTGATTTCACAAAGCACCAAGATTCATCTTAAGATGAGTTGTCAGTATTACCATAGTGATTTGAATTGTAACAACACACTTTGCTTAGCAGTTAAGATTATTACATAGCTTAAGATCAGTCTAAGTAGCCCTTTGTGATATCGGCCCCAGGGATTGTTCCCAGTGTGAACACAACATTGGTATACAGTAAGTTGAAAATATTTTATATTCGCAGATTTGCACAGTATAGGCCTAGAGTTCATGGTAAAGCGAGGGAAATATTGTTGCCTGAAATGCTATAGTTTAATAGAAATGAGTAAAACAAGAGTTAGTTTTGATCTCGCGAGACCAAATATTGATGTTCCAAAACAGTGAAAACATAAAATAAGGGTTTGTTTATTATTATTGTTGTGCCTCAAATGACCGATTGAACCTAAATTTGTACATTAGTGCACTGGTTTGTACAGTGTTTAGGAATTAATTACCTAGAATCAAAACAGTTACAAAATTGAAAGAAAAAAAAAGCTGAAAGTTCTGTATGACTGAAGAATTCAGCTTAATTTTGATAGTCAACTTTAAAAGAAAAATAGTAGTGTCCGAACAACAGTACAAAAAGTACAACTGCAAACGTGATATTCTAAAAACGCTTATTTTTTTGCTGTTTTGCTTTTTCGCTTCGTAAAAAAAGGGCAACGATTTGTTAAAGATACATGAATAATAATAAATAATTAAATCTTATATAGCGCAAAACATAACTTGAAGAAATCTTGATGTGCGTGACAAAAACTGAAAATTACAAAGAACAAGAGAATTGAAAGTTGAAATAGGTGGGATTTGAGTTTGGATTTGAAATTGTCCAGGGATGGGATGGCATGCAGTTTTTTTCTAGCAAGGCCAGTTTTTGCATACATGGGAATTATTAGAGAGCACCAAGGACAAGCCAAGTATTAAGGCAACAGATGTCCTAGCTACTTGAAAGTATATTGAATGATTGTTGACTCATCATGCATTATTAAAAGGGGAAAAGTTGTCTCTCTGATACAAAATATTCATGGTTACCAAAAGCCATGGCATCGTTATTAAATGTTCAATAATCATCAGTCAATGCTATACAGTTTAAATTGTGTTTTATTTTTATATCATTGGCTTTTTAAAACTGCTAAACAACAAATTTTCAAATCTTGTTAAAATTCAGTTGTAGAGGACAAGGAAAAGGAAATGTTTTTAAAGTTAATTTTCGGTTGAACTAGGTACTTAATTTGATTCGATGACCTCCGGATCAACAAGCCTTTTATGTTTCCACTGGTTTCAAGCATAGCATTTCGGACTCACAAGAGCACAATTTATCGTTTTGCTTGTTGATCAAATTTCAGGCAAAAATATTTCTTAAGGGAAGTTTTCTACTATGATCATCCTGACACCATGGATTTGTAAATCTGTGAACAAATTTATATTTTTACTCGTCGTACCAATATTATATATGCACATTTTTTGTTAATGCTTTTCGCTTGGAAGTGTTCTTGTTTCGGGACTAGTGGCTTTGCCCTTACAAGAATGAAGTTCCAGGCATTTAATGATTGTGTGCTTTACATACTGTTTGCTAATTAGTTTTGTATCCCCCACAGCATGGCTTGAAAAAGCTACAAGACCGCAGGGCTTGTAGCTCAAAATGTGTGCTGGACCTTCTTTTTTTTCCAGACCAGAATCCAAATGAGAAAAAAATGTCCTGATTCCTGACAACATGCATTTGAATGTTTTTATGTGGAAAAATAATTTCACTGAGACATGTAAGAGAAGATTTTGTCTCTTTGGGTATTTAAAGCATTCTTCATTACTCAACAAAATTCAAAGGTATTTTCCAGACTCAAAGTCAACATTTGATCATAATTTGTTTCTGTTCAAGATACTACTCAGTGAGGTACATTAGTTATATCAATTGAAAAACTTGTCCAGTCATGTAAGTTTACTGGCCCAGCACTAAAATCACTGGCCTCGGGCCTGCGGTCCACCAGTGTTAAAAGTTGAGCCCTGCACAGATTGAGGGCACATTTTTACTACAGTTACACAAGAAGCATTGCAGTCACGGCTTGTAACAAGACTGCAACTCGAGAATGTTAGCAGCCTGTTTGCATGCCCTGTTGACTTATTACAATTCCCTCATTACGAACTCATTACACTCAGTGCTAATCCACCTGGCTGAACAAACAACAGTGGCTACATTTTTCTAGGATGTGTTGACTCTGTGGAAGGTTGAACAAACAGTTAATAATATCCATACTGGATTCTGGGTTGTCTGAGTCTGATTGGCGTGACGGAGAACTGTTTCTTTTTCACTTTATAATTTTTTTATCTCAGTAAATAGACCAATCATAGATATTGACAAAAAGATATTGGCTTCTGACTGGCACCCCGAACAAAGATAATAGGGAGACAGCCAACATAGGGCTAGATAGCACAGTTGGTTGAGCGCCTGCACGTTAATCCGGAGGTCGCAGGTTCAAGTCCCGCTCTTGGTCAGTTTTTCTTTCAACCTGAAATCATTTTTAAATTTACCCGGTCAGTTTCCTTTGTGGGTTATTACTTGATATTTGAATTAAAAAGTCACATCTCCTTTTAATAGGTGAGCCCTCTGCTTCCGCTTCCCAGGTTGTATCGTAAACTTGGGTGTGATCACTGGCTACATGGCAGTTACAGGTTGAATGGCTTCTGACTGGCACTCCCAGAACAAAGATATTGACAAAATAGGGAAACCGCCAGCATAGGTTTTAGATAGCTCAGTTGGTAGAGCCTCGGCATGCTAATCTAGAGGTCGCAGTCAAGTCCCACTCTAGTCATTTTTTTGTTGTTCAACCCAAAATTATTTGAAACTTTACCCTGTTAGTTTCCCTTGTGGTTTTTTACTGAAATAGACTATTTCCAGGCCTCGAAATAACCCACAGCACCCATAGCAATTGCCGTGGTGCCCTGTGCTTTGCTGTGGTGCCCTTTGCAAAGTTCCAATACAAATTTACATTTTCCTCATAGAGTGCCTCTTACCAGAGGAAAATTGCCGTGCCCCTTCAAGAGCGAAGTTCAAGGCCTCTATTTCACTCTTTCTTCTGGGGGTATTCCCATAGTATTCCTTAACCTTTTCCTTACCAAATGTATAGAGAACAATTATCAGATTTTTTTTATGGTGGTAAAACTGGACTTGGATTTAGGGGGAAATTCCACAAGACTGCAGGGCTTGTTGCTCAAAAGTTTTACCGGACCAAATTGATTTTTTTTAGAAGACCAGAATCAAATGAGGTAAAAAAAAACCTATAGAGGCCTTAACAGTTTTACCGATATTCAAAAGTATTTGGATGTACAGTTCACAAAATAAAAACAGACAGCAAATCTATTTGATGTATTCTGAAAGCACCATTATCCTACATGTACGGTCTTTTGTATGTACTCAAAAAGTGTCATCAATCGACAATCGTGTACGACCCATAATATATATATTATCACGAGAAGGCATTCTCACTCAAATACTGTTGACTTTGGGATGTACAAAGGCAACACAAATCAGCAAGATACATTTTGGTGAGAAAAACATTTTTATTTTATTTTAATATCCCCCACAGAATTTCCAAAAACCTAAAAAAAAGCCGGGCATTTTAGGTTCAAAAAAAAAAAGCAAAAAAAAAAAGCAGGCACTGAAAGAGTTAATACATGTAGTTAAAAGAGAATCATGTACATATAACTAGAACGCTTCGCTCAACCCAGTTTTTAATTGTAAAATTTTCCCGCACTGTTATGGCTATTAGATTTCTGTACCATTGGATCAATACTATTCTGGTCAATCAAAACATGTATGATTAATTGTATACGTTGTGATTGAGTGACTGTGCACTGCAGCAGTGGGTGTAGTTCAGATGATGCACACAATGTACAATAATACTACACACACTGGTTTTGAAACGGTTTGTCACATACCAGCAAATTGTTCAAGTATTTATGACTGTCCTGGAGCATTTGATGGACAGTGCATTGGCACACCCATACTCTCGCTCATCAAACACACACCATCACAGCAGATGAATTGTCAACAAAACTGTCAAAAAGATCTTTGGATTTATCAGAGCATTATGACAGAGGAACTATGTCTGGTAGGTAAAATATTTTGGTTAAAACACTAACATTTGGTTCTATGTAGCTTCTTCTGTTAGTGAGGCACTAGTCAAAACAGAAAGATTGTCAACAAAGTTATCATAAATCATCTTCGGATTTATCTAAACAAAATGACGGAGGAGTGATGTTTGGTAAGTAAAGTAAATTGATGTAAAGAAGTACATTTTTCCTGTAATGTTTTTTTTCTACTTCTTTTTTTCCCCCACTAAATGCTTTCTTTGCAAAACGGTCAAAACAGAAATACTGTTAACAAAATTGTCAAAACGATCCTTGTGTTTATTGATCTGATGGAGGAGCGATTGCCTGGTAGGTAAAAACATTTTGGTGAATGTTTTATACTTGGTGTTTATGTTTGGTTTTAAAAGCTTCACTGTGCAATCTGGAGCATTTTAAATGGTTTTATTTATGTTTTTTGTGAATTTTGATCTTAAATTTATTTTTTATTATTGTATTTATTAATTATTATTATTATATATATTTTTTCTTTTAAAATATTATTTAGTCATTGTATTTATTTATTTATTTATATTTGTTTATTTATTTATTTATGTTTTTGGGTTTTTTTTTTTTTTTGGTTTCGTTTTGTTTTTTGTTTTGTTTGGGGGGGGGGGGGGAGGGGAGTGAGTATCGGCTAGCAATTTCCACATTGTGCATCTCTGTACCCTAGCAGGTAACAGGGTACCATTTACATTGTGCATTTGTACTCCTGGGTAATGAGAAGCAATTATAGTTAGTTATCTTGCCCAAGGACACATTTGTCATGACCGGGAATTGAATCCACACTCCCATGACTCAACTTTCGGACAACGTACAAAACATAATAAACCCTATGCCCTGATGACAGTGTTTGTGTGTGCGTTTGACCACACCCATACTCTTCCTCATCTAATGGGATGCACACAGTCACAAAACAAACACGGCCAGCATACTCAACCAACAGATTGAGGACGATGTCTACGATGTAGTTCATGTACATGTGTGTAGGATACACAAGTGCATGAGTTAATAAGCTCAGTGCCTGAAGCACTGATGACAGTATGCGACACACCCTAGTCTTGATGCTAGACATTTTTCATATACATGTAACCAAACCACCTGTGGTCGCTGTACACCTGAACCTATAACTCAGTCCACAAAATCGGAAAAACCCAAGTCCCCGCTAGCGCCTACTAAGGGTGAGTGGTACAAGAGACCACGTACTGTACAGTACACCACAACTAGACACACCCGTGCTCTAACTAAACAAATGCACTTGGTCACAGCATAACTGTATGGCTGTCTGAACTGTCAAGATGACGGTATGTTCTTCATACCCACATACTCAACAAACTGAATTTTGTTAAAAGTACATGTGGGTAGGAGAATTCTTTAAATTATAACAATCTCGGTGGTCTAGTGGTAAGACATCTGCTCTAGAATGGCAAAGGTTGTGGGTTCATCTCCAACCTGTGGATGTTTTTTCACAGGACTCAGGAAAGTACTGAGTATACAGTGCTTTACACACATCGGTGTAAGCTTAAACCCAAATAATATTCTTTATCCCCGATGCAAATATATAACATGTATTAAAAAGATTAATTTAAAGATATGAGCTCCCCCGTCCTCCGCAATATAGACCAACAAAACAGATCAATTATCATCAGCAAGCCAATAACACAGGCAGAACACAAGGAAGCTGTAGATGACAAAAAGAAACTGAAAACAAAAAAAGTAAAAAAATGTTGAGTAACAAAACAAAGCATTGATGTACATTGGGGAAAGCCCCCCATAATGGCAATTTGGCTGGACTAGATTTTTATTTGCAGCTGTCTTGTTTTTACTGCCCCAGTTCATTGCGGTTCAACCGTACTAGGTCAAAGGAAGTTCATATCTTCACACTAACATCCACTTCATTTCCTTTTTGATGCTAAATTAATAGATAATTAATCATCCATTGTCTTTCTGGATCATGTTTGGACTTGCTTTGTCACGTGCGGTACAGTGTGATCGTGACTGTTTATGTTGGGCGCTAAAATCCCTAGGTGCAGCCTATTGTTTTAATATTGAATGATCAGATTGAAAAATAGACACGCAAACAAACAGTTGTCAATACATGTATATCAATTTAGTTTTGTTTTAACTAAGTGAGGTTTACGGTAACACCATGTGAACATCTCTTTTGAGTAGTGTAGGTTCTGAAAAGAACCGGTGGTTAACGACTCAACGTTTTGATCAGTATGCTCTGATCGTCTTCAGAAGTTTTGTTTTGAATCTATTTTGATGGCATGTGACTTCTCAGGTTTTTTCTCAAAATCTCATTGAGCCGTTAAATTTTAAAGTAAAGCAGTCACCAAACCAAAGGGAGAGAGAAATGGTCCCCATCGTGTCCAAACCTGTAGTTTTGTGTTTTCTGTTGATGCTCGGAGTCTGTAAACCTCCTGAATTGTAACATCTTGGAGGTTCCAGGTCTAGGAGTAGAGGAAACCCAGACCTGCAAGACTTGTTTTGTTTTGCTTTGGGTTTTTTTCCAGGATTTTTCACATTCCTTAAATCTAATCCCTTATTCAAGATTTTACAAAATATTGTATACAAGTCAGTGGTAGAGCTGACGAAATAGTCACAGACTGTTTTTAGGTTTTCAGCTACATTAAAAACAAATATGACTTCATTTCAGATGGAAATATTTCACAGGAAAAAAAAGCATCCTAGTATGAACTTCATTATCAGTAAGCTGTCAGACTAAAATTAAACAACGATGTTTTTTTTATCCTTAACCAATCCTGTATAATACTTTAAGAACAATCTACACAGCAAAGTAGATTTTCCTTCTCACATGGTGTTACCACAAACCTAAGGTCGAGTAAAAAAAAAACATGTTTAGCGTCCCCGCCGCCTCCTTTTTGGCCGCCGCCTCCTTTTTTTTCTTTTTTTTCTTTTTTTTTTACCATAAAAAAAAGGGGGGAAAAAAAGGAAAAAAAAGACTGAAATGATACAAATCATTTGTTTTGTGCTTTTTTAGTGTACTGATGCAATAAAATAGCACAAAATCTGTGAATAAATATACCTTGGCCAGCCATATTTAGCATGGCGGCCATCTTGTAAAAATTAGCAAAAGATTGGAAAATAGTAAATAGTAGCGCCCTGTCTCCTCCTCTTTTGAAAAAGTCCGGACATGTTCAATATCTTGTCCAACATGTTTCTTTTATGTATTGTGTGTTTGAACAGTAAAAAAACAACGGATATTTGAAATTTAAAAAAGAATGGCGGCCATCTTGAAAATAAAAAATAAAAAGCCCCTCCTCCTTCCTTTTTTTTAGAAACCCGGACGCTAAACATGTTTTTTTTTTACTCGGCCTAATGTGCTCTGATAGATCACCATGTAATGCCTCAAAACAAACTTGAGAACTCTTTCGCACTGAACCATTTTAAAATTGTATTCTACCCAGGTACATAAATGGTATGATGGTCTTGCAATGTTTTTCCAATTACTAATTTTTATAGATGATGGTTTTGTCATGTTTTGATGGTACTTGCTGCTGGCACTGACGCATTGATGGGGGATTTGATATCCTGATCCGCTGTAGCAAACAACATTTCATCATTCACCATGTTTTTGGATTACGTTGTAGATTTATATTGCTAGTGAAATGTGATAGTTGTGCGCAAGTGATAAATTCTGGAGGTTGAAAAAGACACATGTTTCTGGGGTTTTTTTGTTTGTTTTTTTTCTTCATGTACAAATTTGTTTTATTAGTGCAGGCATTGTTTAATTGATTTTTTTAATCAAAACAGAAAAACAGAGAGATTAGCAATAAACAACGACTGTAAAAACACAGTGGAGAACAGTATGAAACCTAAAAAGAGTTTAACAAATACGTCAAATGCTATTGTTAAATTATTGTTATAACCTGGAAAGCCTATATCAAAGCAAGGTATATAAGCCCACATGTACCAGATAAGGTTTTCCTAATCTTTTTCAATGGTCAATCGATTCTGCTAGTTAGTGTAAATTAGACAAAAAAGGCCACTCATGCCCCCCCCCCCCATCTGCAAGATCTGTAAAATATTTCCACCAACTTTAAAAGACAGAATCATTAACATAAGCGTCTGTTAAGTTGAAGAATACATTTTTATATTCCCAGAGGGGGGACAGCAACTATTTGTTTGTTTATTTCTAAAAGTGCACGTAGGTAATTTAACAGTCCGAGGTCCGATTTATTAAATCCCAAAGTGTTCTTGGTCGGCATTTATTTGTATAACTCGTTGGCGAGATTGTCATATTACAACAGTTCTCTTGAGATGGTGATTGTATATGTTGCCTTTTGCTGTTGTTCGAGTGTAGCTTCTGTAGACATTATGGATTGCACCAAATGTTCAGTCCTTGAATGTGATAGAAAATGGGTCCTTCCAGCAAGTGGATTTTGTTCAAGACTTGGAGATATCTTTCAGACATTGGAGTTGATCTTTAAGTTTGATATTTCAAGAGTTGATTTTTCAAGTTTGGAGAAGATTTTACAAGTTTGATCTACCAAGTTTGGAGTTGACATCATGGTTGGTCTTCCAAGTTTCTGGAGTTGATCTGTAAAGATTGAAGTTGAATTTTATTCCAAGTTTCTGGAGTGGAGCTAGTTTGATTCTTCAAGTTTGAAGTTGAGCATTCGTGTTTGGAGTTGATCTGTCAAGTTTGAAGTTGAATATTTAAGTTAGGAGTTGATCTGTCAAGTTTGAAGTTGAACTTTCAAGTTTGGAGTTGATCTGTCAAGTTTGTAGTTGACCTTTCAAGTTTGGACTCTTTTTGGAGTTGATATGTCAAGTTTGAAGTTGAACTTTCAGGTGCGCAGTTGATATGTCAGGTTTGAAGTTTGATCTTTCAAGTATGAAGTTGTATTTTCCAGCCTGATTTTGAGGACTTTAACTATCAGTGGGAAAATGTGCATTCTTCTACCAGTGGAACTAATAACAGATGCAGCACAGCAAACTTGAACGCCACTCCCAACTTAAAATCCTGTCTAGGGTTTAGTAAAAGATACGTCTCAGTTCTCCGTCAAACAATGCTATCGGGAAACTGAAGTAGGAGACTTTATGTCTGTGTTTGTCTCTTGACAATAACCACGTCTTGATTTCTACAGCAACTCTGGATTTAAGGGAGCCGTGGCCATTCATAGCTAAACAAATACGCAAGCAAAGGCACTCTACATGAAAACTGATTGAAATGAAATACAGTGTCAACTGAGGAGGAAGTCTCATGTTTCACTTTCTCTGGATGAGGATGTTCACTGCCGTGTATGTCCATGAAGATAACGTGCGCTACGATTAGTGTGTTCCTATGTACACAAGATTGTGAACTGTCCACCAACATTACGATTTCCTAGAGTGGAGCATGTGGGAAAACTTTGCATCTCAAAGGAGTGTCTATTATTAGAAGATTGTGTCCAAGAAAGTGTGTTCTGAGTTTCTACGATCTTGACACTGCCCTTTTTTTTAAAGCGTAACGATAAACATCCATGTTGGATAGATACACCTGCATTATCAGTGCCTGACACTGACAGATTGTTTTAACAAGCCTGAGGAGTGAGCTATTCTTTCTAAATTTGCTCGGGAAAAAAAAACTATTCCAGGTTTTCTACAACAACTAGCAACATTCCCTGTTGGATGAAAACACAATTGGCGCTGCCCGGAAAGTTCAATTTATGTTCGCCGTCCAGCTTGGCCGTACATGTATGAACGCTGCAAAGTTTTATTTATCTTTACTTTCAATTTCAAAAGGGAGTGTGGGATTGTCTTTGGAAATGATTCAACAAAATCTGTTTCGGTTCTCCAATGTGAGTGTTTTCTTTTACTGAATGCGACAACATTTCTGTTGGAGGAATATATCAATTTGCTTGACACATGTACGAACGCTTGACAGTTCAAATTATGTTCACCTTCAACCAGTGTGGGTTTGTCTGTGAAAATTGCCGGACAAATATTGTCCAGTTTTTCCAGATGTGAGTTCCTCTTCAAAGACAAAACGTAGCATTCATGTTGGAAGAAAATATGCTCCATGGACGGCTGATCGGTGCATCCTGTAGGTTTAAACAGTAGAGGTTCTGTGGTTGGTGTTGTAGCTGTTTGTCCAGATGTTTTGGGTTGTCTGTGGATGACTAGGAAGCCTCTGTTTACATCTGTTTGTTTTCATAACTACATGAGGTATGATTAATTACACAGTGATGTGTGGCAAAGAAACCAACAGTCATTAATATTAATGCTGCATGGCGTTCAGAGATAAAAACGTGTCATTAATCAATGGAGACACAGTGGCGGGATCTGATAAAAGTCTCTGGTCTTTGTGAGGAGCGGAGAGTCTTCGAGGAGCAGGACAAAGATTGTTGAGACTTCAGTGAGGCCTCGATCTTGATTAAGCTCAACAACCGAAACAACGGAATGTGTTGATTTTTCTATTGTACGGCATCGATCGCGATTTGGCTTTCTTTCACGAACTGGAATCAAAGTTTACAAACTCTACAACTCATTCTAGATCAACTCTTGTATGGGTGATCATTCACAGTTTAGATAAAAGTCTGCTGCAAGTTTTTCATCCAAGGTTGATGTTAATTGTGCATCTACACACACCATGCTCTTCATCACCTCTGCAAATGATACTAGTACATGTATCTGTAGTGACTCACACCCTTGGTTTTAATGACATCTCAATTTACTAATTTGTGTAATCAAGCCAGTGAGATACATTTTGAACAAAGGAAAGAAGTTCTGAAGTTTCAGTGTAAAAACAAGAACAACGAGACAAGGATACATCAATTTATATTTCAAGAGTCTGAGGGTGTCATGTAACGCTGATTGAAGGACCACAGATCATCAAGCTCACAGCTTGCTTTTTTTTACTTTTCAAAAGTACCCTGGGAGATCATCAGTTTTCATCTTGTAATCCATTTGTTCAGCAGATAATCCCACCCGCTAAGCCAGACCCCAATCCTCAGCTCAAGCACAAGTGCTAATAGCTTTGCTACATTTCATATTAGTAGCATAATCCAGCCACCCAGTCCCAGTGGCAGTGGCTGGCAGTGGTGTGGGTTGGAGTATTAGTCAACGCTCTTTCCAGAGCCGACAGCAGGAAATCCTATCACACTTGGCTATGTCCTGTGTGCTTGACGTGTCATGACCATAACTCGGCTGGCGTTCAACTGGAGTGCACTGGACTTTCTGAGCGACCGGACATTATTTTTCACAAATGCTGTTCCTGATTAGAGTTGAGTCTGACTAAATCCCAGCAGTGTGAAACCTTTGTTTTGGGCAGCACACCCTTTCCCTTGTTATGCTGCAAGCTGCTACATTTTTGTAGTTTGATTTCCAAGGCTTCTGTCAAAATGGACTATGTTCTACCGCTAGAAAGTGGAGATGTTTTTGTCAGCATCTGTTCTTTTTACTGATTGTATCTTAGAAGCATGACTCTCTACTCTGCACAAGCAGCGCTGGAACTACACTGTGTGCCCTCACCAATACAACTTGGTCGAGTAAAGTGAACTAAAAATTTGTTTCAATTTCTCTGGAGCTGAAGGCCATGTCGTCCGACATTCTACCTGTTCTCGTTTGACAAGGATATGCTCCTGAATTGTTTATAATTGAATTAAACTGTCAGTCTTTCATTGCTCTTCCTGAGGTGGATAATTGGTTCTGACATAATCTTTCGCTGTCAGTGTCACTGTACTTCATCTTGGTTCATCATCTCTCTGGACACTTTACGCTGTCCCAGCGGCCGGCTAACAGCATATTGTAAAGTCATCCCTGTCGTTCTGTGTGTATCTCAGGGATTTTTTTTTCCCGCAAGGCTTTCCTAATTAACAAGCGTGTTTGTCGACGACTCAATTTCATTGTCTTCAAGCACTATCAGGAAATTATCTTCAAGTGTTTTCTTGTCTATGGAAAAGTGATTGAACATCTGAAAGGTGCTTTCACATGAACCTTGTTGGGTAACCACAGCCAGTAACAAACACCAAACCTGTCTTTGAGAGAACCTGCCCCTCCATGGTTTCGGGTTGCGGTCATTCCCAGCAAAAGAATTTAAAAAACAACTTGATTTCAATTTGGTCGATTTGAAACCCGTTTTTCAAAAGGAGCATCGCATTATCTGCATAAACCATGGAAGATTTGTACAACTACAAGCATCCTTCCACATCATCTGAGAGGCTGTCTCTACCTGGGAAGTACCTCAGCCCTACCTCCTTCACCCTGGAGGATCTGGGCTCGTCTTGTAGCTCCTTAGAGAGGAGCTTGTCTCCGCTGAGCTGCCATAGCAGTCTCAGCGACTTTGAGAGTTACTGCAGTTACCTTGACTCGGGGCTTGATTTTAACACTACATGTAAGTAATATTTGAATCAACATGGCTGGACACTGTGGAGGCAATCAAGCCCCATGCCCCCCTCCCTGGTCATTGCCTTGATGCCCCTTGAAATCTTCTTGTAGGAATTTAATTTTGCCTCGTAAAGGTGCCTTTTATCATGTTAATAATAATGTTGGACATTTATATTGCTCAAACCTATACAAATATTCTCTACTGTGCACTACAACAAATACAACAAATTTCTGAGAAAAAAAGTACAAAGAAAACTAACAATACTAGAAGGAACTAATCATAAACACATGTGTTTTTTAAACTTGGATTTAAATACATTGAGTAAGATGATTGTCTAATACAAGGAGGGGGTGTATTTCATAGTTTAGGAGCAGCGTACACACATGCCCATCACCTAGGGTAGCCTTAGATGTTCTTGAAGGGTATGTTAACAGTGTATGGTCTTGCGAACTCCTAAGACGGTACGATGTTTGAGAGAGTAATTTCATGGTTATGAGCTCCCGGATGTACATTGGTGCTAAAAGCATGAATGGCTTTATAAGTTATTAAAAGAACTTTAAATGCTATTCTTTGTCGAACTTGTAACCAGTGTAACTCAGGTAACAATGGACTACATTGTATATTGTATGATTGTTTTATGAGAAATGGCCTAATAAATAATGATAATACATTGAGAGTATGTTTAACAAGGACAAACTACCTTGCCCATATAAGAACAAAATATTAGGCCATTATAAGCAATATTTCCCCCCTGTGTTGATTGTCTAGTTAAGTTACTGAATGGAAATTAATTTACATGTACATGTACTTTGGTTAAAAACAAAAAACAGTAATGTGATATAAACTCTGAAGCTGTTCAGAACAGATTGAGAAAAAAAAAAAAAACTTAAAACTGTACATGGTCCACTTCTGTTTGTCATTACACAGTGTAGATTTGCCATCAGGAAAGAGGGCTGGGCGAAGTAGTATTCTGTGTTCTAGTTTTATGCTATGTATTTGTACCAGGACTTCCTTATTCAGATTCGTGGAATATTTGATGTAGACTTTTGCTTCATATGTTTCCTGAACTTTAAAGTGTACATGCCTACATGTTGACAGCTTATTTTTTATTTTTTCAATTTCATTGAAATAATTTATCATTCCTTTCCTACAACATAGAAATGTTGTCTGAACAGGACTAATGAAAAGGAACCTTCGGTTTTTAATTAGGGAATAATAAAGTAGGCGTTGAAGTCTTAAACGGCCGTTTAAAGCTGGCAGTGTCGTGGCCCTGTGATAAAGGGCCGAGCCGAAGACGAGGTCCTTAATTGCCTGGCCACAACCTTGCAAGGGTTTATACAGCCAATTAAGACCGAGTCAACACACTTATAATCCCATTTTAGATTTTATGAACTTATAATAGTTCACTGCCCAAAGGTTTTTACCTTGACGTTAAAAAGTGTCAAAAAACTTTTAACTTGAGAACAAATCTGACAGATCAGTCTCAGCTCGCCTCGACCCTGCGTTGAACTTCTATCCATGTTGAGGGCTAAGTAGCTACTCGCACGAGTTTCAAACTTGTGCAGTTAAGTTTCAAACAATCGCATGCAAGTTTCAAACTTGAACGCGCGAGCCAAATATGCGACCTACCAGCTATTGGTGGTTGAACTTTGCGTGTCCACATGATAATGTCATCTGAGAGCGCCCACTTTCAGTGTCTTTTAGCTCAATTTCTTGAGGCCATTTTTGAACACTCCCCATTGTGTTAATATCACAAGTTTAAACATGGCCGCACAATCTCCTCTCGACCAATCAGAACGGATAAACTGTCCCATGTAATTCTGAATGTAATGTGGGCCAACAAAGTAGTAATGAATATCCAGACTTACTGGTGGATTGATTCTAGTTTACCTTTTGTTGTTGATGTTTTAATAATCATTGTACTTCTTGTTTTCAATTTTTATGTATTTTAATTTGTCAGATTTTAGTAATGTGCGAGCAGGAAATTATTTTCATGCTGCCAATAAAAGTTGTTAAAGTGTGTGATTGGCCAGGACCCAATTTCTGTGGGCTGTGGACAAGATAGGTCACTTCGTGGTACAAGCGACAATTTTCTGGTAATGAAACCAAGGATGCCACTGAGTGAGCTTAATCACTGTAGTTTGCAAGCCTGAGGAAACCTGTATAGAATTTCCTTGCTACACTGTCTAGGACTACACTAGGGATTTTTGATGCTCTAAGACTAATTTTGTTGTATTATTTTACATTCTTTTCTACAGGTTCCTCCAGTGCTTCCTATGAAGCTCGTACCCTCCCCGTCGCTCAAGTCACCCCCTCAAAGGCCCACCAGAGTTCACCCCGAAGAACCATCCATGAACGTCCCTCCTCCATCAACTTCACCACCCACCCGACGAGCCATGACTTCAAGGACGTTCCCCATGAAAAGTTTGTCTCCCTGGACGCAACTTTGAACCAGACTCAGTTTGACGCCGATACGGAACCGCTGAAGAACAAGTGGTCATCGGAGCCCGGTCTTGCCTACGAGAAAGATAAACTGGGACCGCCCCACATGCAGAAGTCACTGTCCCCAAGTAGCTACGGGACGGGACATCGGTCACAAGTGAAATCTGACGTGCTGCCGAGTGGCACGTACGCAGGGTACCAGTCGGCAGGGAACATTCATGTCGGGATGGGACTTCATGGACGGTCACCAATGGATTATATGGACACGCCAGGGTTTGGTTCGGGTTACGGAGCGAGCATGAAGTCACATGATCTGACGCAGTGGCAGCAGCAACTGCAGCAGCAGGCGCAGTTACAGCAGCAGCTGGAGCAGTTGCAGTTACAGCCGTTACATGTACATGTAAGCCGATGTTGTTTGTTCGGAAACACATTACCGCGAGTGACGCCATTCAGAAAATTATTTGCAAGAAATAGGTCACTTGCCCAAAAAGTAATTTATTTCAGAAAATTCACTGGACCAAGAAACATTTTTATGAAAAAAACCAAGCTCAGCTATTTCTTTCCTTCTTTGTGTTTGTTAAGGACGAATTATTTTCCTAAAAATCTAGGAATAAAATATTCAATATGTAATTTAGAAAGCACTAGACTGCTGGACTCGTTTAGTTTTGAGGTCACTGACCAAATACTAAAATCATTGGACTCAGCCCAGTGGTCCAGTTGGTCTTTTGAGCCGTCTGTTAGTATTAGTGTGTGGTTGTGAAAGTAATTGTAATAATATTGGTGGTTTTTTTTAATTTTTTTTTTATGAGAATTTTGGGGGAAATGGACTACATACTCATTGTGAGATGCACTACCTGCATCGGCATAAATCCTTACGTTTTTTTGTAACAACCAATCCTGTTAGAAACCAATAATATCTCACTTCGTGGCAGCGAAGATAAAATACGAGAAGTCCCCCCCCCCCCCCCGATCCACTGAGCGAAATAAGCAGTCTCAACTTCCCTTTCTACTAAACAGCAGGTCAAGTTTATATCAGCACTAAGTACATGACTTCCTGGTTCAAATCTCCTCTGCAGCAGTAGATCTAGATAATATACATGTACAGCACAACAAGATCTTATTTGAATTTGCTTCCCGCTTCCTATACTACTCTCAGAAGTCAAAAACAGCAGGACAGGTTCTTTTTTGAACTCGATAGATTTCTGATTGCCAAACTAAATGTAGGTCTACTCTGTAGCAGTAGGTATTTCAGAGGAAAAGTTTCTTATTTGAAGTCAGTTATCTCCTGATCAGAACTTTGCGATAGTGAAAAAAACAGCACAAGACAAGTTCTTATTTGAACATATGAGTACAGTTAGTTTCTCATTTCCTAATCTACTCTCAGAAGTTAAAAAACAGTAGGAAAAGTTTTGATTTGAACTCAGTAGTCTCCTGATTGGAACTTTGCGACAGTAACTGGACAAGTTTTTATTTGAACTCGTCTGGTTCCCAAGCTTCTCTGCAGCAGTAGGGTACAAAGTAAATAGCAGGACAGGCTCTTATAAGACCATTTTACACTGCAAAGTTGATGTTACCAACCAGCCTCGCTACCATGGGCAGCGCTCCGTATCGATACCTCTCGTCGCTAAACCCCTGGGAGGGAAACACTGAAAATCAATGCTGATTGGCTAACCAAAAGGTACTGCTTTGCGTGCACGCTTGTTAAAAACATTCGAACGCTTGTAGGGCGCTTGTCGGATCCCCCCGGGCGCTTAGTATGCGCGTGTAAAAATGCACGTATTTCGACGCAAAACGTTTCAAATGAATCATGTTTTTACATGGTCATCCTAAACTGCATACAGTTAGACGAATCACAAGATCGAAAAAGAATGAGAGGGGCCAGTTGCTCCATGACTTGATGTGTCCTTTGACAGCGCGCTCTGCATAGTCTCTAACACAGAATGGATCAACCACAGGACTAATTAAAATATCCAATATATTTGGATATTTTGAAGTCACACTTCCAGGGGTTACAATCGAGCAAGGCATTCTGGGAAAGAAAACAAAATGGCGCGTCGAGATCGTACACCACTGGGAACGAGGTTGGTTACCAACAACCACGTACATGACCAATCCTGTACTTTGTCTCTAAACCACATCTAAAACAGCTCTCTTATTTTACAGCTGTCCAAATTTATCCCAGATGTTAGTATGACAAGGTCACGGGCAAGGATTTTTTGCTAATCTGATAAGAGAGATGCATCTACTGTCGCATCCTAACAAAGTGCACACTGTAAAACCTCATTCCCTAGTCGTTTTTTTTAAAAGTGCATCATCATTATGTGTTTCTCTACCTCCCTCAGGGTGTTCAGCCAAGCTATCCTTACTCGGGGACGTACCCATCGATGGGGACATTATCGGGTCCTAATTTCAGCCAAGATCTCGGCAAATTGGAAGGTGTGATCAGAGCGAAGGAAGGTCTGCTGGAGGAGAAAAACCTCATCATTGAAAGGTTAGTGTTCAAGAAATCATTTCTTAGGTTTTTTTTTTTCGCTCTCTCTCTCTCTCTCTTTTAACATGCTGCCAAGAATTTCCCTACGGATAGACTGATCTACTAAGCCCTGGTTACTGTAGCAACTGTCTATAAATGAAACCCACATGGGTAGCTCGACATGCTACAGATGGGACGTAAAGCCGTGGGTGTAATGCACATTGGAGAGCCCAGGGGTCGATTTCACAAAGCACTAAGATTCATCTTTTAAAGATGAGTTGTCAGTATTACCATAGTGATTCGTATTGTGCCATCATACTTTGCTTAGCAATTAAGATTGATTTGCACTTAGGATTAATATTAACTCTTTGTGAAATCAAGCCCAGTGCACTTATGGAAAGGATGTTCCTTGGCCATCATGGTGTGTCAAAGTTCGCGACCTCCTTTATGAATTTTTTCCAGTCTGTTTTATTTGATTATAAATGCTCTCTGGGAAAGTCCACGAAAAGGAGCCTTGCTCATGATGTGCTACATGTACATGTAGTGTTACCAGTGTGGTAGGTCTGGAGACCAGGGGCCAATTTCATAAAGCTGTTAAGCAGAAAATACTGCTTAGATAATATCCTTGCTAAGCAAAAAAAGGAGTGGTGCACCAGTGGCAAGAATGTAAGCTTTATGGAATTTTTTGCTGGTATCCTGTTTTTTTAATTTTTATTTATTTATTTTTTTATGCAAGTCGCCAGACACACAAGGCCTGAAGGCCACTTCAAGGTGTGGGCTACATTTGTACAATCAACTATTTTTTCCAGGGGCCGTTGCCACCTACTCCTGGGGCTAAAACAGGGTTACCCCCTTTACAGTCCATACGGATGTAGGCTTGGGTATCATCCATCAGAAGCCTGGCTGGTAGAGCAGAAAGCACTACCTCCCCAACTTTACGAAGCAATCATGGTTAAGTGTCTTGCTTAAGGACCCAAGTGTCACGACCGGGACTGGAACCCACACTCTGCTGATCAAACACCAGAGCTTGAATCCGGTGCTCTTAACCACTAGGCCATGACACGCCACTGTTTCTTTTAAGTAAGATTTTTCTGTGCTAGGCACATCTTTGTGCTTACAGGCTTTATGAAACTGGGCCCAGTTCTGCAGGTCTCTGGTCTCTGCCCCATACCACAACACAGCATGCACACAATAATAACATGTTAGCGTGTCAGACTTTTGAGCGCTAGTTCGCAGTTGTGATTGGTCAACATATTAAGGGGGCGGAGCTTAATGGATTGTTCAATTCTCTGACCGTTTTTGCGTGAGCTTTAGGCTCCACAGAGAGTTCAGCAGAGGAAATCACGTTATTATTATTGAATATTAACAACTTTCATTTGTTCACTGCAGCCTTCGCAAGCAAGGGAAAGCAATTCATCTTGAAATATTTTGTCAAAGTGTTTAACAGATGTTAAATTTGCATCGGAATAAAAGATATTATTTGGTTTTTGCCCTTACACCTTTGTGTCAAGCACTGTATACTCCTGAGTCCTGCAAAAACTTATGACTAATCAGAGGACTAAGAAAAGTACTGCGTATACAGTGCTCTGTACACATTTGTGTATGGGTAAAAAGCAAATAATATTCTTTATCCTCGATGCAAATTTAACATCTGTTTAATTGTTGCGGTACCCGCTGCTAAAATATTGATTTCACACTGCCTCTAGCTACCTTGTCAGTGGTCTAGTGGTTTGACATCTTCTTTAGAATTGCAAAGGTCATGGGTTCCAATCCCGCTTATAGATTTTCTTCACTGGACTTGGGAAAGTACTGAGAATACAGTGCTTTACACACATCAGTGTATGGGTAAAATCAAGTAATATTCTTTATCCCAGATGCAAATGTAACATCTAGTAAATTGTTGCGGTACCTGCTACTAAAATGTAGGATTCGAACTGCCCTCTAGCTACTGAGCTGTCTCGACGGTCTCGTGGTGAGACATCTCGTTGGTTCAAATCCCAGCGGAAGAATATGCCTGTGGATTTTTTACACAGGACTCCGGAAAGTACTGAGTATACAGTACTTTGCACACATTGGTGTATGGGTAAAAACCAACTAATAGAGTCAGAATGTTGTTCCACAAGTAGTAGGAGACAATAAATGTTACTGAAAATTAATGATATTTTGATATTTTGCTCTTTTTTTCTTCTGTTTTTTTTAGACAAAAGTTAGAGCTTGCCCACTCCAAGGAGCAGTTAAGACAAAAACAGAACCAGGAAAGACATATGATGTACACAAGAGTGCATGAAGACAAAGGGGACTTTCTTCTTATGAAAGTGCAGGTGAGAACATGTTGATCGTGTCAATCGGCCGTTTGCAAGTTAGACTTGAATGCTGTCTGGTGCAGGGCATTGTTCGGACACAATGATGATAATAATAATGGAAACTTATAAAGTGCACAAATCCACAAAAGTGCTCATGGCGCTAATACAAACAATCACATGTACGTGTACATGTACTATACTCAAAATGGAAAGGTACATTAGGCCTATGGGCGTAGAAGTAATAGTAATAATGATAATACACAGTTCTTATGTCATGTGTATGTAGCGCTTAGTCACCCGATGGTGTCTCAAAGCAGGCATTATTTATCTACAAGGCACACAGCTTTGTTCGGACTCATTTACTTATATGTAGCACTAAGCTAGACCATGTCCGAATTTGCGGCTACAGGTACGTGTACTGCTAAATTTCCTAAATCGTCATCGTCATCATCATTGATCGCCTGCAGCTTGCATTTGCGTCAGGCACATTATTTAGTATTTGGGTTTTACAGGGAACGATTTGATCCCAAATTTGTGCAAAGCAAAACTGCTATACAATTTATTTTTTTTGCATAGCAATCTTAAAATATTGCATAGCAGTCCATAAATTTTGTATAGCAAATTAAAAAATGCCTAAATATTGTTTAAAATTTTACCCTGTGACACAGGTTTATTTGTGTGTGTTTTTAAGGCTTTATTTCAGGCCAAGGCTACTTTCAGAATGTCTATAATTAAAGAATAAGACGCTCCAAAACTTAATATAAAATAGGCCTTTAGACTAAAATTTTGGGTTGCCCGCAAGGTTTTGACTTGCCTACCGCTGTTTTCACTCGCATTTGGTGACCGCTAATTTCGAACCCTGCCGATGCTGCTTCCATCATGTGTGGGGGAATGTTGATCACAGCGCGCGGCGTCGTGCGCGATATGATTGTTTCCCTTGCTCTAGTCTTAGGTTGTCGGACGTCACGCTAAACAAAAGGCAAGTCCTCAAACACCCACCGCCACAGCTTAGGGTAAATGTGAATCCGAAACCTTGTGTGTGTAAACTTATTTTTATAACTCAACAATTTTGTAACACTTGTATCGCAAATTGCATCGCAAATTGTGCGATGCACTTTGTAAAATTGCATCACAAATCGCTCCAATTGCATCGCAAAATGCGATGCGATACAAGGGAAATCGTTCACTGCATGATGTGTGATTTATAAGCATCATTCAGTTGGTTGCAATCAAGGCTTCCCGAGCCTTGTTGGGGGGAAAAAAACAACAGGCTACTTGGGTAAAATTTGCCAGCGACTTGACCAAGCACTCAGAAGGTTCAACTGCATGAGTTTTGTACATTATGTTGAGACAGTTGTCCTCAGGGTGTGGAGATGCTTTCACCACATGATATCAGGACTGCCTGACCTACATGTATTGCAGACTGGCATGATGCATCTACCAATGTTGACGATATTGGTGGTCAGACAGCAGGAGGGTTGACTGTGTACTGTGTGGATTCATTGACCACATGATGTATCCACACAGCACACAGTCAACCCTCCTACTGTCTGACCATTCGATATCATCCACAGCGGTAGATGCACTATGCCAGCCTGCAATAGGCCACGTAGGATATCATGTGGTGAATGCATTGCATTGCAGGCTGGCATAGTCTCTAAATGGCCGCTACGGTCTCCATAAAGTGTTAACGGAAACATTTGTCTGTCTTGCTGTCAGGAATACCAGTATGAAAACGCTACGCTCAAAGCACAGCTTGCAGAACAATCTTCCATCAAAGCAGCAGAGTTAGGATTGCTTCACAAGAAACTAGGGTGAGTCTCAAACCCACTTTTCAGACTAGACACAGACGAATCCCCCCTTCCCCTAAAGAAAAGAGTAAGATTTGATTACTTATGTAACGGGAGGTCAGTCCGAGACTGTTCATAGAGGAGTGAGGAGCTGAAGAAATAAAGTCGTGACTGCCAATTTTATTTATAATCATATGTCTTAATCATCGTTATCGTGTAGCTCTGTCTCAACTGAATGCCCAATTCTTTACCTTTTGCAAGAAGAATATTTCTACAATCACAAGAGACGGCATTATCTTTACAATATTAACTTTTCAAAATAAAAAAACATATAAAATAAAATAAATGAAAAAGAATAAAAATGAAATAAAATACAGTAGTTATCACACATCTTAGGGTGAAAACTAATAATAATATTCTCTATTTTATTATATTTGTTGACAGAGAGACAGAGTATGAGCATGCACAGCTGAAGAAGGCGTTGAAGGAAGCTTGCGAATCAAAAAGCAGAGAATTAAAGGAGCTTGAAAAGAAGGTAAGAACTGATATGTCACCCATCCCTGCCTGTCTCCATCCAAATGGAAACTGTTTTAAAAGTAGGGTTGTACGTTGATAATGATCCCGAAAAACTTTGTGTAATTTTTATCCGAAAGCCTACTTTTTATAAAGATGGTAATAGCAGCAAGTATCCTGCGAAATTATTTCTTCTGAAGTGTCCCCGTTGGTTAGAAATCAATGAAAAAAATGTCAGCAAATTTGTAATCTCAAAAGATTACCAATGGTACATTAGGTATTTTGAGTCCTGAGTTCTCCTGAATGTTTAGTATATTTTGCTTTTGATGTCTTAGATTATCTCAAAAGGTGACTCACGGGTTCGTGCACTTCTTTTTTCTCATCTCAAAGTGATCACAATTGGTTTTTATCTCTGTTGCAGATGATGCAGAAGGAAGAGAGTGGTGAAGACACCAAAGTGAAGTACACTCGCATGAAGGAGAAGTATGAGCGCCTCAAGAAGCGTGTGAGTAGCCTGGAGAGATACATGGGAGACCTACCCACGGCCGAGCAACATCTCAAGAACACAGAAGTTATATCCTTTGAGATTGCAGTCTATGATGAAGTAGTGGATCAGGTTGGCTTTATGGTAATCTTGCCCTACCTTTCACCTCTGTGAACCCTGGGTCAAATCCTGCCTGAAACTGGAGCCTTGAATTTGGGTCGGGTTTTCAGTTCCTACCTGATAACGTGGGTTTTCATATCAGGTTTTCCTCCAACATCTGAAACTTGCTAGATACTCAGTTGGTAGAGTGCCAGCATGTTAGTCTGGAGGTCGGAGGTTCAAGTCCCGCTCTTGTCAACTTTTGTTTGTTCAACCCAAAATTATTTCAAAACTTACCCAGTCAGTTTCCCTTGTGGTTTTATTACTTGATATTTAAAATTGATGAAGTTGGACGTTGTACATGATGTGTGTGTCTTCCTTGACTGAACCATCTCACATCAAGAATCTGTGTGAGAAGGAGAAGCTTCTCAAGGAGAGAATCTCTCAGTTGGAGACATCGCTCGCTGAGTCCAGGAACGCCGTCAGGAACCGTGATATCGTCGTCACTAAGCTAGAGGGCCAGGAAGGGGATCTGCAGATTGAACTAGACAGGTATGTGATGTTTGCACTCTTTAACACTCAAACCTCCACCCACCTCAGTGCTTGAATTTTACACTGGACTACAGGCCCGAGGCCAGTGATTTTAGCATCAGGCTAGTAAACTCCAGACTGAACAAGTCCGACTGTCTTGTGTTGTTTAAATGAATAATAACAGGCCTACCTCACTGTGTGTTGACTTTGAGTTTGATTGAGTCTCAGAAAACCCTTCATTTTGGTATCACAGTACACTTACCCATAAGACAAATGAGATAAATCTGCATGTTAAACTTTGTCGAAAGCTCTTTATCATTCAGATTCTGGTCTCGTAAAATAAATTCTGGTCCAGTAAGCATTTCTAGATACAAGCCCTGTGGTCTTGTGGAATTTGACCCCAAATTCAAGCCCTGCACCTCCTCTCCACCTCATGGAATCACGGGCTAGGGCAACCATAGCTGGGCTGCAATCCTGGTACAAACTAGATACTAAAAGATCCAGTGGGTAGAAAAGTCTTGAAGTCTCAAACAGTAAATTCTGTTCGTCTTTTGGAGGAAGGAGTAAAATGCTCCAAAAATTAGGCAGGGATAAGAAATTATAGACTTTCTTCTGAGTTCAGACCCTTTTATGTCTGCTTGGTGAAAAAAAAACTACCATCTCGTCCAAAATGTTTGGGTCAGGTGACACTAAACATGCCCTCCCCCGCTCCCCCGCTCAATGTTGTTAAGAGTGCAGACTGGGTAATGAGAGCCAACATTGAACGGGGGACGGGGGCCCAACGAGATGTGGCCAGGATTGTAGCTGTTATTTTGTTCAGATACCAAGAAATTATACTCATTGATGCACTTCTCCAGTGCTGAGGATACCAGAAGCTCCTTGAAATCTTCAACTCCAGGGGATATCAACATGCGGAAACGTCATTATTTCAACAAAACCTTTCATTACAATAAATGAATTAGGATCCCAGTTTCAGACCTTTTTGTCAGGTACACCTCTCATCCCTGCATATAAGAGACCTATCTCATGAGCACTGATTCTTACAACAGTCGCCACCTCTTTCAAGCTGTGGTTGCATGGTTGTCATCCTAATAACCCAATCTTGTTAATAAATTTAATAAAGTGTAAGTTTCATTTGGAGGAAATAGAGTAATCGCTGTATGTTTTGAGAATACGGCACCCACGTCACCCACAGCAACTGCGTTGGTGCCCTGTGCTTTTGCTGTGGTGCCCTCTGCAAAGTTTTAATACAAATTTACATTTTCCTCATAGAGTGCCCCTTCTAAGAGGGAAAATGCCGTGCCCCTTCAAGAGTGAAGTTCAAGGCCTGATATTAGGTCATCAAACTTATAGTTATGTCAGAAGTGTATACTTGGTCACCAAAACATGCCCCTGTGATTTAGCAGGAGACCAGTGGCTGATTTCACAAAGAGTTGAGATTGATCTTACCTGTGTTTCAGTCTTAATTGCTAAGCAAAGTGTGATGTCACAATATGAATCACTACAACATGTTTGGCAATATTGACAACTCATCATGAGATGAATCTTTGTGCGTTGTGAAATCCATTCCTGGACTCAATTTCACAAAGCACTAATAAGGTTTATCTGAAGATGAGTTGTCACTATTACCGTAGTGATTTGTAGTGATTTGTATTGTGATATCAAACTTTACTTTAAGATTTAGATTGATACACATCTGAAGATAAATCTTAGCCCTTTATAAAATCAAGGGGCTTGAATCTTAGCTCTGAGACAGCAGACTGATTGGATCCCTTCATTTTGGTGTGATATCATATGAATACTCTGATTTACTTACACTGTGGTTAGAACACACTGAAACAGGGTGTTTGCTCCAACCTAGCATTCAAGTATAATAAGATCTTATCTCTGATATACCATGACAGCTTGAAGAGTGAAGCAGCTCGTCTTCAGTCCGTCTTGGGTGCTCCTAAGGATGCTGATCCAACTACCTTGAAGCTGTTCAGCCGTACTGCCATGGAGGAACTGGTCCATGAGAGAGATGAAGCCAAGGCTGAGGTGGAGAAACTTAAAAAGGTAAGTCAGTATTACTCCAAGGGGAGTCTTCAGGGTGCTGGGGCTTAATAGTTCATGACTCTGCCTCCCACAGCATTCCGGAATCAGTTTCAATTAAGCTGGAGAGAGTCATTGGTTCAAATCCCACCTGAGTAACCTGAGAGGTTTTTTTTCCTGCAGGACTCAAAAATCATTGAGTATATAAGGGCTCATCTCACGATAATGTAAAGTTAAAATCAATTTTGCTTAGACAGAAAAAACATTTACCCTTTGAAATGGCAAGGTCATTTTTATTTTTTATGGTACTTTCATTGGAAAATCTTAAATTCTATTAGAAACTTTTAAAGGGCAACAGAGGCCATGGCCTCCTTGTAATTGTATGTAATTGTGTTGTTTTGTGTGTTTCTCTGTAAAATATTTCCAAATTTAAACATTTTGTTGAATACACATGTATGTAGTCGGAACAATTGACCAAGTAGATGAATATTTATGAGATATGATAATTTGCATGTTCATTAGATGGTGGAGAGCAAGCACAGACAGTTGAAGACGCAGCAGTCACGGCATCAGAAGGCGGTAAGTGAGCTGGAGGAGAGACTACAGCAAGAGGAGGATACCATTACAGCACTCAAGGAGAATGCTCAAACTAAGGACGAGGACCTCAGGAAGATGAAGGATTCCATGACATCAGTAAGACAGTATTCACACTCTCTACCTTAACCACTTGACACCGGATGATGTTTTAATACACAACATTTGTCCAAACTGAATAACTGTGGACATTTGTTTACGTTTCAGAACAGTTTCAGAACGTTCTTCTTTTGTTTGGTCGATCATGCCGGTTGATGTATAATTATGCCCTGACATTTCATTGTGTAATGTGCACAGGCATGCACTCATTGGCTACGCTTTGTTTCCCCCATACAAAGGGGGACAAAGAGTTCTGGAATTCATGTTCAAAATCTCCCTTTCTGTGGTGTTTTGCAAGGTGTTGCGGCACAATCTGCAGCCAATCAAACCAGAAACAACGGGGTAAGCCCTTTCCCTTAATGACGAGTGCACTGGGTTCTTTTTACGGACGTCACACAGGACCAATGGCTATATGTCCAATCTGAAGGACGATGCAATAATGGTCAAGTGTCAAGACTGGGACTTGAACCCACACTCTACTGATCAGAAACACCAGAGCTTTGAGTCCGGTGTTCTTGACCGCTCGGCCGCAACACGCAACAATCCTTCAATGCTTTGAACCCTTCCTCATTCCTATCCACAGTTGGCCAAACAGAGTCAGGAGCTATACGAGCACAATCTAGACGTCCAGGAACGCAACCAGGCACTTGAGAAGATTGCCTCATCAGACGTCCTACAGGCCAGTCATCGTCTCATCCGTGAGGTAGAGGAGTGCGTTGCGGAGCTCCACGGTCTGGTCCAGGTCTGTACACAGACTGCTGAGGGTCAAGAACCTAATGTGTCTGTGCTATTGCGCTTCAGAGGTAAGATTTTTAGAAAATATTTAGCTTCTATTTCTTTTATCTTTTTCTTTTTATTTGTAATCATTTTTGGGGTTGAACAAAGAAAAATTGGCTAGAATGGGATTTGAACCTGGGACCTCTGGATTAGCGTGCCGGCGCTCTACCAACTGAGCTATATGTTTAGCCCATATGTTGGCAGTCTCCCTGTTTTGTCAGTATCTTTGTTCAGGGGTGCCAGTCAGACGCCATTCAATCTAAAAGGCACATTAAGTGGTATTTTCTTGACCTCTGAAATATTTGTGACCGAATTATTTATATGGAGAATTGGTACTGGTTTTAGCCTTTTTGAGATGAGGCAAACACTGTAGGAGTACACCGCTTGGTTTGGGAGTATACAGACAGATTTACCCAAACCGAATAGCGCAGGTTGTAATGAATCCACCATACCTCAAAATGGCTTCTGAGCTCTAAAGTTGCAGAAAATTGATTGATTGATTGATTAATTGAAATGGTTTAATTAAAATCATATTCGATAAAAGACAGCTCAAAGGCTGATACATTTCGAATTAACATTTAATAAAATTGATAAAAAGTAGATAAAAATGTAAAATATTAAAAAGAAAGACAACACTGCTTACCAACCACTGCTTACCAACCAAAAGGACCTATGATATAAATGCAAAAGATATTTAATGTCTTGACATTTCGACCCTAGCAGAGTCTTTCTCGAAGGCCAACACACATCATCAGTATAATGGTGTAAACAACAGAAGCAGTCAAGTAGATGAAAAGAGAGATGCAGAAAATACATATGGAAAAAGCAAGGGATAAACAATGAAGAAGGAGACAGGGGTGGGGGTAGAGGGGAGAGGCTGGTTTGAACACAACAGATTTGAAACACAAACAAGTTCAAAATCAAAGGGGAAAGAGGGAGAGTAATTAATTAGTGAATGAGACAGACTAAAAGAAGGATCTCGCTTTAAAGTTAGCGAACTTTCAGGTTGAACTTATTTTTTAAAATTCTCACTTACTTACTTTGTCTTTAATTTCTTTTTCAATCTTAGCGCCGTGCGTTAGCCATGACCCAGAAGGAGCCGAAGGGGGTGAGCTGGACACAGATACCTTACACAGTAAACTGAAGCAAGTGAAAGATATGCGGGCAGAGATTGACCGTCTCCGAAGCCTGGTCTCCAATAAGTATGCAGAAGACATGGGCAATGAGTGTATCACACAGTGATGAATACAAGACATTCCTTGTGTAAGCTAATCCTTGAGCAAGATGTTTAACCGTTATTGCTTCGTCCTTCAGATGGGGCGTAAAGCTGTAGGTCCCCTCGTGTTGTGTAATGCCTGTGTAAGAACCCAGTACACTTATCGTTAATAGAAGGGATTCGCCGCGGTGTTTTCAGCATGGTTGACTGCATTAAGTTTGCACCACAGCACCTTGTAAGCCATCACAAGGTGCTGCTTGTGAAACAGGTCTCTTAACTCCAAACATAGCTCTGTAGAAAAAACAATGAGCGCTTTGGGACGCCCCTCGGTTGTGAAAAGCCATATATAAGAACTGCGTGTTATAATGGTTAAGTGTCTTGCTTGAGAACAATAATGTCGAGACTGGGACTCCAACCCACACTCTGCTGATCAGTAACACCAGAGCTTGAGTCCGGTGCGCTTGACCGCTCGGCCACGACACGCCAAATGGCTGCATCAAGCGGCCTACATTCATAGCACTGTTAAGTAGAAAATAATAATTCAAGAGAAAGTACATTGTTGTTTTTCAAAAACCCAATGATGTACTCTAACCTCCGTTTTTGGAACCAACCCATCGATTTTTATTCTGTAAAAAACTTTCAACATTTACCTCATGTGGGTAAAGTTTGTCCCACAGATAAGCCATTTCCAAGTATACAAATAATGAATGTTTATGAGTACAATTGACCCTTCTCAAATGATGTCACTATTTTATCGTTCACCATGCTGGAGTACTTACATGTGCATGTCACGCAAACACGTAACTAGAACTGGACAAACATGTGCTACAAAACTGCTGGATGGCACTACACGTATGAAGGACTCCTACACGTGCATAGTACTCCAGAATGGCAGACCTCCTGCGTTGCTATGAGAAATGTGACATCTGTGAGAAGGTTCTTTGATTTGTTCATGAGTTGAAAAATGGAATGGTCCATTGAACAATCAACAAGGCGAAGCTGAGTTGAATGAAACATTCCATCTTTTAAAACATTCATTGTCTTATAAACACCCAAGTAGACAATTGTCATTCGGTTCGACGAGAAAACTATTGGAGTGTACAAAATGTACCAGACTGCAATCTGGCATCCACTATGAGGGTATTTTGTACTGCTGTACTAGCATGCATTAGTAGAACAGAATGGGACCAAAATGCTTGGGGAATAGTACCAAAAATGCATGGTTTATGACGCAGGCCATGTAATGGTTTATTAATGAATGCCACGTGACCTACAATCTTCCAATCAAACGACAGAGATCTAATTTGGATAAATAATGTTTGGTACAGTGACTTTGATTGGTCACTAACCCCTCCAGCCTACTCCTAGGTAACATTTTTCCCAGTGAGTTGACCAACCATTTGAAACCATTCAACTGGGCAGTGTTGTGTGTGGTGGAACAGCTGTGCACAGAACTAACTGTGTACATGTTTGTACTGTGTAGATACGTTCACCACATGATATTATCTGGCGTGGGTTATCTATCATTCAAAATCACTGGATTTTATTGACTGGTCAGACAGTAGGAGGGTTGACTATACTGTGAAGAGTGCATTCACCACATGATATCCTATTGCAGGCTGATCATTTATTGTTTTGGCTACTTGTTTACTTCGACATTCAACTTAAAATTCCTCAGACCCAGCTGCATCGGAGACTTGTAGAGGTGTTTGCTGTCTCTTTTGTAACTAAGCAAAAGCTTGCCCCTAACCATGTGAAATAAGCCCTTTTCACACAACAACAAAATTACCATGGTCCCTTGCTACGGATTTTACGAGCGCTGATTGTTTATTTGTTGTCAAGGTGCTTGACTGATTTTGGAAGCTTTCACATGGCCAAACTAAAAAACTAAAAAACCCTTGTGCGCTATGCGGAAAATTTTGTCGCAGGTCCAGACCTCCAACAAAATGTTTGACAAGATTTTACAAGGGACCCTGGACAGTACAAAAATTGGCCTTTCACACAAGGTACATTTTGTAAAATGTTACAAGTTTTACAACCATACTACAATTTAGCAAGGGACCCTTGCTAAATTGCTCTCGTGTGAAAGGCGCTATAGCAGCGCTGGATTTAGTCAGAGGAATTCAAATTGAGCGTTCGTTTGTGACCGAGTAAGGCATTGTACCAGATACCATTCATATGTAACTCGCGAGAAATGGCTTATTGAAAGGGGCTATGTACCCAGTTGGTGAAATTATAAAAAAACAGCTGTCTTCCAGAACTGTTCATGCATGAAAAATCTATTTCTCAATCAAGGTATTGTATATTTATTTATGAAAAACACAACAGAGAAAAGCAAAATTATATAATAAGTGTATAATTTAGACATTTAGAAGTGCCTTGTTCACAAATGGTGTTTGTTCAATATTAATAGAAAGTTGTCATGCCAATGGTTCCCCACCTTCATGCTGGTTCATTGTAAGTTTTTTGGCAGGGTACCAGTCTTAAGCTTGAGGCCCAGCATTTTCAGTTGTGCATAAAAACAATTACTGTGATATAGTAAAACTGACCTTAATGCGTTTTGTGATTATGCAATCAATACTCCGGGCACAAAATTCTTACTACTCTATTCTGATTTCCGATTTTATTTTGCCCTTGGAAAAATCAGAAAATATTGTGATTGAATAGCCTGAAAAGTCTATTAAAGCCCACACCATGTGTGCATGTAGACCAGCCCTTGAACTTGATACAATGCTCCTACTTTTTTTCCCAAGGAACAAATTTGCCTGATATTTACAATGTAGCATTCATGGTTTTGTTAAATGATTAAATTCTGCTTCACTTATTTTATTTTGCACACTGTTATGTAATAGTTTGTCGCAAGTTTTTCTGCTTGTGTGGGTCTTGTCTTTTCTTTTTTTTCCTTTTTTTTTGGTTGGAAGAATTTTGCTTATGTGACAAATGTTATATTGGACAAGGTTTTGTAGATAGTTATTGTACATTGTATTATTTATAAAGAGTTGAGTTTGTAAAGTATTGAAGAGATTATTTAAAATGAGTTTCAAATGTTTGATGGGTGCATCACTGTAGTTTTTCACCATTGTTTAAGGAAGGGCTCCAAGATCTAACTTAATTTTGTGATGCACTCATTTTCCAATAGAAAGAGTCCTTATGACAGGTATGAAAGTGGGAGAAATTGAAAAGTCTTTAACCTCACGTTAAAAAGGTGTAAAATGCCATTGTAATGAAACCCTTCCAGTGCGAATGCTGTCAACATCCAAAGACATCACACTATTAGAAGTCCTTACATTGTTTATTTTTGTATGGAAAGTGTTTTAGTTCATTCCTGAATGTCGATGATATTCAATCAAAACGGCATTGAATTTGACCTTTGTACTCTTGCAAAAATTCCTGTGTGGAATGTACAGACCTATTTATTGTTGACATCCAATGTCGTCACGTTTCAAATTGCGCTCTGAAAGAGTATCGAATAGAAGGACAACTTACATCTCTTCAACGTGAGGTTAGGGACTTGTAAATGTTTCCTCCCACTTTCATAACGGAAAATGAGTGCATTTTTATATCACGATTGAACTTCACAATATAAATAGCTCATCAGAAGTTTTCTCCACAGGTTGTTTAAATCAAAGACATTTTGAGAAATTTGTTTGTTTTCTCAGAGAATCAAATACTGTTTGTCTATTTTCTAAAATTACTGTGGATTGTATTGAATGGTCAGATAGTGGGAGGGTTGACTTTGTACTGTGTACATGGTGTAGGTGTATTCGTCACATGATGACAAATTGCAGGCTGGCATAGTTTATATATCATGCAAAATCACAGTGGATGCTATTGAAAGGTCAGACAGTAGGAGGGTTGACTTTTACCGTGTAGATGCTTTCTCCATGTGATATCATTCAGTGGATTTTATTGAATGGTCAGACAGTAGGAGGGTTGACTATGTACCACGTAGGTGCATTCACCACATGGTATTACATTGCAGACTCGCATAGTTTATCTGTAATTTAAAAACCACAGTTGATTCTGAATGGTCAGACAGTAGGAGGGTTAAAGATGATTGTTGTGTATGTTTTTCCAAAGAAGACCAAAACTATAAACAAACATAGTCGATGATAGAGGGAAACATTTAATATTCAAGTTTAGTGTGTTTGAGAGTCTGAATTTGACCTATTACATTCAAATTCAAGTGAGGGTATCTTTGTGAGGGTATGTGCAATGCGGAAAAACTTCAAATCTTTCTCTCTTTTTGAACTTTTCCCACAATTGATATATTGAAAACCTTTTATAATCAGCTTTTTGAAGTCACTGTGTTGTCATTCCAAACAGTTTGTAGCAGCCTTTTCTACTCTAGGTTTTTGTAAGATATTAAGAAAGTATGCAAGTCACATCTTAACACTTAAGAAAAATCAATAAGTAGGTGAGGTATTTGAAATTTTAAAAAAGTCTTAATTAATAAAACTGGTTGAAATATTTGTAACACACTGAAAAAGAGTAAAAAGATTGTATGTATATTTTTGTCACATACTCAACACAAGTGTCTTTCCAAAGGTAGATTTTTCCAGATCATTGTACATGAATAAAAGTTATATGACAAAAGACTGAGTGTTTGTTGGCCTGGGTTTTTTCTTTTCTTCTTGAAGTATTTATTTTGTCATTATTTGTTTCAAGTGATATTTATTCCTAAATAAATAATTCACCTTGATCTTGCTAGTATGTAGTCCTAGGGTGTTTTCGATACCACGGCTTGGGCTTGAGCTTGGGCTTGGGCTTGGGCTTGGGCTTCGTCAGTTTATTTTTTAGAAAGCATGTGCAGTCCTTACGGGGCTTCAGTCAGAAAGACAAAAATTGGAAAGTAAGTGTATCTGCCCAAACCTAACATATCCAGTATCCACCCTGTCCCCCATATGTTATCAATTTCCCAGTTATCAGAAAGGAGAAGACGGCATGGACTGAAATCTTAGCTTTCTGCATCAAAAGTTTTTTAAGATTATTTTTCACGATTATGTGAATTGGATTCCTATGGAGAGTTATATACCTTGAAAAAAAATATTTTCCAACCCATGCCCCCCTTCCCGAGGCCCCTCCCCCACACCCCATCCCGCCCCTCAATTTGTCAATTTGAAGCTCTACTTTGTTAATAAACTGTGAGTGAATCTTTGTCTATGCATGAAATTTAAAAAATAATAATAACGATAATTCTTTTCCCAACTTTCTTCCGATCAATAATGTTTAAAACTTTATGATCAGAATACGACCCCCTTCCCCACCCCATCTTGCCCCTCAATTTGAAGTTCTAGTTTCTTAATACATTGCCGAGTCAACTAACATTAACAACAATATTTCTCATTAGAAATACACAAATGTGCCCATCCCAATAATACTCTCTCTGCAGTATTTACATTAAACTGTTTCTTTTCGACCGACCGGGGATCCCCCTTTAAGTAAAAGATGAATCAGCTGTTGTTGATATGCTGGGCACTGAACTTTGAACTCCGAAAATAATCCTTACACATTTATGGCGAGCAGATTATCACTCCGCGTTTTGTGTATGAAGTATTGTCAGGATAGTTTTTGTTTTCCCCCATCATCCTAATCCAATACTAGACATCCAATAATAGAATCAGTGTTTTATATAGTTTTTATGGTTTTTAGATGTTGTTTAAACAATAAAACAATTATCAGTCCGCACTGTGTTTTGTTTACCAACAACGCGGAAGTGGTGTTTATTTTCAATGTACTTCGTCATTACCATCACACATGTGTTTCGTACGAGTAAAAACCTCCGGAAAAATCACTTCTGACTACTTAATTCCGTCATACAACCACTCAGTTTTCGATTAGAGTTGTTATAGGAAGTAATTTGTGTAATCTGTGTGGAAAATACATTTATATTGTGGACGTGAAAACGTTAATTTGGATTAATTTTAAAGGATTTTTGGAGTAACGAGAAAGAAAACAGCAACTCTTCCGTAGAGTCGACTCACCTCACCGAGCCGTGTGTAAACGGCGTGGGCGGTGCGGTTCGTAGCGACTGGGTCAACCACCGTGAAATGCCGCAAACAAATCATGCTGAAGACCACATGGATTGCAATTCTACTTGGATTTTGGTCATTGCTGTACTTGGTTGACACATTTATCAAGGTATGTATCGATACAGTATATTTTATCTGCTGCAGTGCACAGCATATGTTCACATGATTATGTTAATGTCAGAATGTAGCATATTATAAACCATGTTTTGAAGGTGCTTAAATTTTCATGGTTTACTTTATAAACCATGTTTTGAAGGTGCTTAAATTTTCATGGTTTACAAATCATGGTTTATAATTTTTTTTTTATAAACCATGTTTTATGATGAATTTAATTTTCATGGTTTATAAACCATAATTTGTAAGCTTTGAATGTATATTCATGGTATGTAAACCACATAAAAAAATGGCAGCAATTTTTATGGTTTACATCTACATGTAATTGTTACAAACCATGGTAAAAACATGTCAAAAAAACGTTAAACAATTAATTGACAAACGGCGCCCCATATATGTTCACATGATGATTATATTAATGTAGCAAAACACATCAGGTTACTAACGAAAATACACAATTTCTATCTATTCTTTGACGATTCTCATAAAAGCCTATATTCAACATCTAAATGAGGTATACAAGTAAGTGAATTGGATCCCAGACACACCAGGCCAAACCCCTTAGCAATAAATTTACCGAGTTATTTTACGACGTGCATTGGTACTATCAATCACTAGATCAATCCGACACTATGTTCTAAAATTGACGTTTTTTTTTACTTGCGCAGGTGTGCCATTTTTTGATCTTAACTTCTTTCTGAAAACATATTTTTGTTCCAAAATTTGTGGAGAATGTTGTAAAAACAGGGTTGCTCACGAACTGTAAGTTTAGAATTTAAAACCTAAGACTGAGACAGTACAATAAATATTGAATTACAATATACATGTATGTGAAATAGGACTGTCCTTACAGCCAGCCGAAGAATATGCAGGCAGTGTTCAAATCCAATGTTCAGTGTGGAGAAATTTCAGACTTTTGATGTCAGCCTGGTGAAGGAAATCAGCCGTTATTTTTCCACATATACAGGTTTGTTTTTTTTTCACTCGCCCGCCGGACGAATCAACCAAGATCTTGGGTCGCCCGCAAGTTTTTTCACTCGCCCGTATGTATTGATGCACACAATTTTCAGAGCATAAAAAAAAAAATTAAAAAAACCCACACACACACACACATCAATCTTATCCCCTAATTTCTGCCCTCAATAATCCTTTTTTAATCAACAACCATTTTCATGGATTTGTGATTTGAGAATCGGTTTTATAGGAACTTCTTTTGCAATGAAATCTTTGTGTTAACGATCGATCAACGAAGCACGATTGAGAAAAAAGTCAATGAACTTTGCCCTGCAACGCCCTCAATCGGCAAAAGTTGTCGATGCTTGAATAGCCTTAACCCAACGCTGTGTATAGTACAAAATCCGCGGGCGTGCGCCACATTGTGGAGCATTTGTTTACTCGACTCGTGAGTGTGTACAGAGTTGGAGGCTAGCCAAGCTTTCTTATGAATATTGTATTTTTTAACGGGCCAATCACAGCGTGCGAAATGTTGTTAGGATGGACTTTGGACCTGCTGTTGTACTGTACAATACACCATGTGCTGTGTGCATGTGTGGACTACAGGCGGGTGAGCAAACGTTGTGGGTACATTGTGGGCCTGTGGATACTCACTACCATGTGGTTATGTGCGTGCGTACGTGTTTTACCTATGAACGATCGTGATCGCGATCGCGATCACATTAAATCTAGCAATGTCAAGACTTGCCAAACCATTTTACGAACTTATAAATAATCTCTCTTTGGGATTTTAACACTGTAGTGTACCCCTCATTTATTGCGAAAAGGAAAAATATTTTGACTCGCCCGGTGGGCTAGAAAGGAAGGGTTTTGACTCACCCGCCGCTGTTTTCACTCGCATTTGGCGACCGGGCGACCGTTATTTTCGAACCCTGATACATGTATAAAGAAATTGTGCTCTTTGGTCTTTAACTCTAATAGTGCTGAGGAATGAGGATATTGTTCCTAAAACTCCTTGAAATCTAGAACTCTAGGGGATACCAAAAGGTAGAAATGCCATCGTTTCAAAATACCTCCAAAAAATTCAGACTTTTTTGTCTGCAATAACTCTTCCCCCCCCCCTGAAAGTTTTTAATAGGCTTACTCGGTAATCTGGGTGCGTACTTTCTCTCTTTTTACACTTGATTTTAAATTTGGGATGTTAAATTTGGCTTCTAAATTACAAATGGTCTAGCTCTCAGGTCTAAGGAGACCTTTGCTAAATATCAAGTCCCTGGTTTTAAAAAAGGAGAATGTTCCAGTAGCTTGTTGTACAAGTTGTGGGTTTCCTCCTTGTTATCCAACACTTAACTTTCTTCTTCTCTAATTATTTTCTTCAGTCAAGTAAGAGGTGCGGTCAGCAGTACGTAGAGGCACAGGAACGCTACGGCATACAGGTCTCCATCGGACAGGTGCGATGGTACACAACATGCTTCAACCGTCTGTTCCTACGCCTCGGGCAATGGAGGCCTCGATTGATACAGTTGTGGTTCCGAATGGGTGCGTTTGTGGGCGTCTTGATGATGTTTGCATCGGTGGGGTTGCTGGTGTCCACTCTGGTCCAGGCATCATCTAAAGAATCACCAGAACAGGTGTTGACTCCAGTGGTAAGTCGCCTGATGGATCTTGTGTCTGAAATCTAACAAAATCATGAACAGTACTTCACCTTTGTAAGAAATGTTTGCACCCCATAAAATCAAACACTTTACTGGACAGAATTCTATAGTAATCTCTGGTAAGTCAGAGTCATTTTGGGAGTCCAATACCACATAAAATTATGGTACATACTGTAAGTGTTTAAGCGTAGCGTCTCCTAAAAATGCACACTTCAATGTATTTACAAATAACAACATCTTTTGAGTCCCCAAATTACATTTAATTGTGATGATAATGTGAGATGAATTTGGTCAATACAGTGCTTTACACACATTGGTGTGACTGTGAGGAAAAAAACACAAGTATTCGCCAATCACTTGTCTTCTTGGGACTTTCCTTGACTTCAGGATTTTCTAAAAATCTCCTTGAGCATTAAAATTTTCTTGACAGAGGTACGGATAAGGCAGTTGTCAAAAGGAGAGAGAAAGGGTCCAGATTGTGTCCAAACCTATACACGTAGTTTTGTATTTCTGGTGATGCACAGAGTCTGTGAACCTCCTGAATTGTAAACATCTGGGAGGTTCTGGGTCTAAAAATAAATGGGGGACCAGGGCTCGATTTCACAAAGCACTAAAATTCATCTTAAGATGAGTTGTCAGTATTGCCATAGTGACTTGTATTGTGACATCACACTTTGCTTAGCAATTAAGATTCATACTCAGTTAAAATCAATCTGAGCTCTTTGTGAAATCGGCTCCAGGACCACAAGCCATTTTCAGGAATTTTTCACAGAAGTCAACCCTCATCCCTCAGTGTCCCTGCAAACAAAAAACTGGTAAACAGAGTAAGGGAGAGGAATTACCCGAAAAGACGTGCTCAAACACTCATAGAGGGGACCTTGTTTGTTTTGATTCTAGATGCCTGGTGTCAACCTGCCTCTGAGACAGATCACGTACTTCTTTTCCGTGTTACTCATCAGTGCCGTGTGGCATGAGCTGGGTCATGCTATAGCAGCTGTCAGGTAAGTTAGCGTGGTTGGAGACAAAGTATAGAGCCTTCTCATTGACGTCATGTTTCTCTAGCAAGTAATATACCACAAGGGAAACTGACTGGGTAAATGCTAAATAATTTTGGGTTGAAGAAAGAACAGTTGATTAGAGCGAGACTTGGACCTGGGACCGTGAGATTAACGGGCTGTCGCTCTACCAACTGAGCTACATGTACATGTACATGTATCTTGCCCTAATGTTGGCATCTCCCTATTTTGTCAATGTCTTTGTTGGGGGGGGTGCCCTGATTCAGAAGCCATTCTCAACCTGTAACTGTCGCAATGCAGGAGGTCTTTCATGCTATGTACTCCTAGTACTCACAGTGCCATCCAGCATTGCATTTTAGAACACATGTTCACACAGTTCTTGGAACTTGTGTGCTTGACGTGCATGTGTAAGTACTCCAGCATGGCGAGTGATAAAATAGTGACGTCATTTGAGAAGGGTCTATAGATCAGGTGCTCTTTGGTTACAACTTAACCTGCCCTCTTTTTAAATTTGCACAGTGGTACCAGTGTTTACAATTCTTGTGTTGTGAAGAATGTTCATGCTTTTGATTCACTGTGACGTCAGAAGGCACTTTTTCCATAGGATTGGTAAACATTTTTTTAAACATTGTTTAGTTTGATCGGAATGCTCACTGATTATATAAAGTTCAAACTATAATAGTGTGTCACAGCCAACTCAAGTTCTGGACTCAAGTTCTGGTTGCTAAGTCATCGAGGTGTGGATTTGAATCCCGACCATGACACGTGTGTCCTTGAGCAAGACACTTAACTGTAATTGCTTAGAACTCTTCACCCAGGGGTAAATGGGTACCTGTGGGGGCAAAGATGGTTCTTGGGTTCTTGTGATTGTTTTAGCTTAGTGCCCTTCATATTTGGCAGCACAAGCTGTATACTCCTAACGGAGCTGAGATGGTTTAAAGAAAGAAGTAAAAAGCCCAGTGACCAGGGTAATAATGTGTCATGAGCATCAAAATTGGCAGAAACCGACGATATATAAATTGTCTTTTATTATTGCCAATTTCCGAAATAAAGTTCCATCTGAAGCCGTGAAGTACTGTCAATCTTGAAAAATAAAAAGCATGTGAAGATCACTTGGAACCACAGATGCTCATTTTGACTGCCGCAATCCTGACATGAACGTTCACAAAAGCCCTTAAAAAAAATTGGGGAGGGGGAAATGAAGCTTTTCATCTTTTTACTCAAAACATGAAATTTGATAACATTTCTTACTGGTGTGTGTATGAAAAGTAGATGATGGGAAATTAATTTTCTTTTCCATATTTGTTTTTTTAAATGATGGCACAACCTCAAACTCATTCCTGAAACCCATTTGAGTGATGTACTAGAAACCTTCCTCACTCTAACAGAAACCCATCATCGTATTGTAACTCAACCATGTCAACTCAATATCCAAACTGTAGGACTCTGATTATGATGGTATGCCTCATCCCATCAAAGCATGATCAGTTTACTAGTACAGTCCTCAGTCTAACAGAAATCAAACAAAACATGCAGTTAAATTGGTTTTGGGCTGTTAAGGTTTTAAGAAAAAACCTGAGTTGACACAGTGTACATTAGTGTCCTAATCTTCCTGTCTTCACCCCACAGGGAACAAGTACGAGTCAACGGGTTTGGCATGTTCATCATGGCCATCTACCCAGGAGCGTTTGTTGATCTCCACTCGGACCACCTCCAGGCCATCTCACCAGCCAGGCAACTGCGCATCTACTGCGCCGGTATCTGGCACAACCTCGTCCTCGTTGCTCTAGGAATCTTTGTGTTTTATGCACTGCCTTATCTACTCAGTCCACTCTACATGACAGGAGCTGGAGTGATTATCACAGACGTCCTCAAGGTCGGTATGACTGTACGGTTTGCCTGGAGCCTAGGCCCAATTTCAAAGAGCTGCTTAAGAAGACGATAATGCCTAAAACATTTCTACTGAGCAAAAGCTAGCAGGAAACCGGTTGTAAATGTTACATGTTGCATAGTATTTTGGCTGGTGACCTTATTCTTGTTAGCAAAAGTATTTCAGGCTTGGATACTTTTCTTGCTTAAGCAGCTTTATGAAAATAGGCCATGGTTCGTACTTCATAAGAATTTTGAAAGTGAAGCAAAATTTGATATCACAAATTTGCAGCAAACAATTCACCGAAGTTGAAATGTGTTAAACTCTTCCAGACAAATTTGCTGCAAATATAGAGTTGTGACGTCAACATAAATTTCTATATAGTATGCACCGGGTTTTATTTGCGGTTGGTTTGAAAGTGAGCATGCCATATGAAGTAACCCTTTTCTGTAGCTAAAATGCCCGTACTCCGCTGATAAATCACCAACAGTCTGATAGTTAGCAGTCACCTTTTTCTTTCCTGACATCAAGAATGAGACGCAGCGTTTTTGTTTTAGCCAGCGGATTAGCTGAAATTCAGAAAGCAAGTTTGACCCCGCAAACAGACAGAATTAGTTACCACAATGAGTACGTTGGAAAGGCATTTCACCATAAGGCCATGTCACAGTTTTCGGGCAATCTCCAAGAAGGAAATTCAATCACATTACAGTTTTCTCATCATTTTCCTGTGGATAGTGAGCTACAGCTAGAAGAATGTCTCTTGTGCTGCCGAAGTGTTTCCTTTTGCATGCAGTGCAGTTGGTTGCCTCCAAGTTGCCTGTAAAAAATATTCCCTACCCGACATGGCCTTTTATATGCTTGCATTTGTATTAGCAGGGACATACATGTAGCAAGGGCATTTCCTTTTGGGAGGTTGTAGGGAATCCAATGTAACGGCTGCCATTTCCTTTTGGGAAAGTGTAGCGGCGCCAACCTGCAGACTAGTATTTTATTTTTTTCATTTCTAAACATTCTTTTCAACATAAATAGTTCATCGGTGCACAGATTTGACAGTAACTCAATAAAGGGAGGGAGAATGATGATTGTAAGTTCAGAACTCTGTGGTAAGCAGAGCCATGAAACTGGTCACAGACAAACCATCTTACTTTTTCTGTCATTCGAGGGCAAATTAGTCTCAGTATGATCTGAAATAGCATTCATGACTGCTGTTGCATACAGGAAACCAGCATCCCCCCATTGAAAACAGTCTGTTGGCCAGATGGTTAGTTGAAATACATGTACATGGGGAACAGTCCAAATTCTGTCAGAGTAGTCCGGTTCACTAGTTAATTATTTCCCACAGCTCTTGTATGTGTACATGTGAACCACTGCCAGCACATTGTTTTTTATGACTGCCAAGGAAATAAGTTAGAATATACATGTAGACCAGTTAAAAGCTTGCAAACTAGCAACCTGCAAAAAAATAGAAAAGTTAATGGCCTGACTTTTCGACCCTAGCAGAGTCATTAAATGGCAACACAACACACATAAGCAGGTATAGGGAAGCAGTCTAGTGGAAAAAAATGAAAAGAGAGAGAGAGGCAAAGGCACACAGAAAAAGGATGATAAATGAAGAAGGAGACTTTGGGGGGGGGGGGTGGGAGGTTGAGCGAAGGGCTGGTTAAACCACAAGAGGTTGGAAACACAAAGGAACAAAATCAAAGGTGGGAAGAGGGAGAAAAGGTAGCTTATTAGTGAATGAGACAGACTGAAAAGGGGAACATCTGTGGAAAAAGCACAAGGCCAAGACAAAAAGTTTTTAGTCATTTCCTTCTTTGATGTTTAGATCATGGGCTTAAATAAGAGAAAGGGTCATGTCATCTGCTTCACAACAAATTTATAAGCTGACTGGTCCCTTGGCTTGTCCTGAATTTTTTTTTAGGAAACCCTGCAAGGAACTTCCCAGCCCTAGGACTGCGCTAGTAAACTGAGTATGCTTTACATTTGTATGGGGATCAGGCTTAATATGAGTCAAACAGTTGCCACGTGAGGTTGGACTTTGAAGAGTGAGGAAGGATCCCAGTAAATCAAGCAAATGGATTGGGTTATAGATGGTGGCAGTGTGTTGAAGGTCTGTTGATTTTGGTTGGAAGGCAGTTCATTTTGTTTAATTTTTCAGCATTCTTCAGTTTAAAAATACCCACAAGACAACTGGCCTGAGTCCAGTAATTTAGCACTGGGCCAGTAACACCTAGGGCTTGAAATAACCCTCTGGAGAACTGTTCAGAGTCCAGTCATTTTAGCAGTGGGCCAGTAATGCCCAGGGCTTGTAATAACCCACTGTAGAACCCACTGGCCCACTGGCCAAAGTCCACTAATTTAGCATTGGGCCAGTTACCCCCGCAGGGCTTGAAATAACTCACTGGACCACTGGCTTGCATGGCCGGAGTCCAGTACTGGATCAGTGGCCCGAGTCCAATAATTGAAAAGCTCTGGGCCAGTAACATTACAACTGAACAAGCCCTGCAATGTAGTGTTTTACGAACGCATGCTTTTAAGATTGACAAATGAATTGTTGAGCTTTTGAAGTCCAAACCTGCTGCTAAAGGTTCAGCAAACATAAAAAGAGAAAGAAGTGATCTGGGCTCAATTTCACAAAAAGTTAAGATTGGTCTTCACTCCTAATTGCTAAGCAAAGTGTCACAATACAAACCACTATGGTAATACTGACAACTCATCTTAAGATGAATCTTAGTGCTTTGTGAAATTGGCCCACATTTACGGTCCGGAAATATTTCATAGCTACAAGACATTCAGTCTAGTAGAGATTTTCTTAAAAATTCAAGCCCTGCACTTGGTGTATTATTCCCTTACAGTACTCGCCTGTATCAGGCCATAGAGGATTGTCAGCTGGTAGTCATGTCACCAGTATTAACGGATGCCCTGTGTATGACACCAGTGATTGGAGTAAATGCCTTGGATCAGCCGTCTTCTACCCGCAGCCTGGTTTCTGTATGCAGCTTGGTAAAGTACAACAGTACAGCAAAGACGTACCACGTGAGTTTACCTTCCAGTTTCTTATCGTCATCGAACTGCAGTGTAGAATGTTTCTAAAACCAATGCACAGATTTTGTATGTCGTTGTGATTCTGTACAACTTTTTTTTTTAACTACTTCATTTAGGAGGATGTCTTTATCCACAAACCTTTTTGAATAGACTTACCGCGGACATTTTCTTATACCCTGAAGCAACTTTGGAATTTCCTAAATTATTTGCTGACAGCCTGACGGCTGATGTTTATGTCTACCCAAACTTTCCTGTGTGAAGCGTGTTGAGGCAAGCACCTAACGTGATCACTTCTTTTCACCAGGACAAAGATCGACAACAGGTTCAGGAAAATATCCCTAGTAAAAGCCCTTTTCTGGGGGTTATTGTTTAACAAATGTTCTGTACGAATGTGGCATACAAAAATGAACAAGCTGCCACCGTTGTTCATCATTATGTATTCGGCTCAAAGGAACGTGAAGCCAAGCTCACGGTGAAGGTTCTGTGAATTACAGTGAGTGCCTACTTTTCTTTTTTTTTACATGACAGCATCAAATCCTTGATCAACTATAAGAACTTTTGTTGTCTTTCCTTTGTCAAGTCAGGGTTTCTTTTTGGCAACAAGGAATATGATTACTGTTGAAGTTCCAAAGAGTTAATAGCGTGGATGGGCCAGAATTCAATATTTTTTCCAAATACCGACATGATTTGGTTGAAGAAGTTGGAGTGGTCAACTGCTTTCTTGACATTAACTCACTTGGAAAGTACATTAAGTACAAACAAAAAGTGTAACCCACAATGAAAGGGAAAATATGAACAAGCCAACTACATTTATGTCCACTAATTTGGTTTTATCATAATTGCCAAAATTATCAATTACTTCGGAAGCACTTCGGAAGCAAAATACTGCGTGGATGCACTGAAAGAAATTTTATTACCAACATGAAGGGCTTGGTTTGTGGTGGGAGCCAATTATCACTTGTTGCTTATTGTCTCCGGGATTGGCCCTTGATCCTGATTCTTTCTCTTATCTGCCCAAATCGTTTCATAGAGCTGCTTCATGAGAAAATAATATTGCTTATACGTTTTTGCTAAGCAACAATCAGCATGATACAAGTCTCAGATGCTACACATGAAAGGTATTTCAGCAGGTAACATTTTTCTGGTAACTGCTGGTAAGCACAATTTTGTTGTGCGAAACTAGTTTTTTTCCTTAAGCAGCTCTATGAAATAGGGCCCTGGTTCCATCAAATGTAGACCTCAAATTTTACCAAATCTTTGTAATCATTAGTTGTAGAGCTTGGAGTACTGAGTTGTAATATTTTTCGTCTTTCTATTTGATTCACAGTATACAGAGGCTATGGAGGACAGATAGAATGCTGTCGCAATGACAGTGTCTCGGAGCTTTGCTTTTTCTACGAGATGGGGTCAGAGGTCGGGGCACCGCAAAAGGTAGGTCCCTCGGTGGACTAATGTGGGCCAGGTTTTGAAGCCCAATTTCTTGAAGCTGTTGGGAAGAAAAACATTATTCAACAAGTGTTTGTTCGCTAAACCAAAAGGTAGCAGGTTGAGAGGAATGAAATGTAACATAGTCAATAGTACTTTTTGCTGGTGTCCCACCTCTGCTAGCAAGACTGTCCTGTTCATAAAGTTTAGAATATGCATGCAGTGTTCTCCACAGACTTTTTTGTTGGGAGGGCAGTATGACGGCATCAAATGGGTGTCTGTTGGTATGATGCCATCATCGGCTGGTTGAACGCCAACGGTCATGATGATTGTGAGGGGTTTTGGGGAAGTCCCCACTAATTGACTTGGTTAGGCAATGAACTGAGGCGTCCCATTTCTTAAGGAAAAAAAGACATTGTCGATGATGTGACGAAACTTCAAAAGCAATGGTCACTGAAAAATGTGTTATTTAACTTTCAGAAATTCCTAGCATAAACATAATTTCATAGTTTGAATTTTCATCTTGTTCTTGAAATGTTATGGTAATCTGGACACTTTGCTAAACAGCTTATCAGGCACCTCATTGGTCATTGCTTATTGTGGCCTTTCGCTTACAGTAAAGGTCAGACCAACGAAGCGCGTGTATCTCGACGATACTCAAAGCAGTATTTTTGTTGCCAGACTATTTATCGGACCAGCCATGCAGTTCCGTCTCCGACAGGCAGGCTGTGAATAATTTATAACCTTTCGCGGAAGTGGACCAATCAGGTGCCCGATTTAGTCTCTATTGATGCACGCGATACATGTACTGTTATTATGCTACTTCCGCCGTCACCTAGCTGTGCTCATGGCAGGCCAGTTGTTCTGCAGTGATCACAATGCAGTGGCTTGGTGGTTGGCAACACAGCTACTTGTGCCGTTTTTACAAAAATCTGTGTCAAAGGGAACTTATAACCATTGTTTCGTGCTGGGATCGATGTTGCGTTCGCCATGATTTGTCAATTTTTGGCAGGGCGATCAATTACTTTGAAAGGGCGACCAATTCTTTGGCAGGGCAGCCTGAAATTTTAGGAGGGCGGCCCGCCCTCCCGAAACACACATGTGGAGAACACTGGCCTGTACTGCATGCGCTTCAAAGGTGAATCTTGCTTTACTTCAATCGCCTCCATTTTTGTATGTCGCTTTATTAATGGTCATACCATCAGTATTTATTTCCAGACAAGTTTATGTACATGTATTTGTTTTGAATTATGAGACACATTTTATATAACACCTTGTAAGGGTTTGAAAGGTGCTGCGGTGCATTCAGCAGCCACTGCCAGAAACACTGGGGTAAACCCCTTCTCTTAGTGATAAGTGTAACTGGGTTCTTGTACGTGCATTACACAACACACGGGACCTATAACAGCTTTATGTCCCAACTGAAGGAGAACAAAACTTATGATGAAGTGTCTTGCTTAAGGACACAAGTATCAAGACCGGGACTCGAACCCACACTCTGCTGATGTCCCAACTGAAGGACAAAGCACTAATGATGAAGTGTCTTGCTTAAGGACACAAGTGTCAAAACCGGGACTCGAACCCACACTCTGCTGATCAGAAAAACACCAGAGCTCGAGTCCAGTGCACTTGAACGCTCAACAATGACACGCCAATGTCACCAGACATGCACGGTTATCTAACAGTCAGACATCTGCGCTAGAATGGCTAAAGTCATGGGCTTCGAATCCCACCTGAGTATGTCTGTGTATATGTTTTCCTGCAGGACTTGGGGAAAAGCACCGAGTTGGCAGTGCTTGTCAGTGATAAATTAGTCTTCTTTATCCCCCATTGCAATTATTTCATCTATTTAGTAACTGTTGTCCTTGATACCTGTTTTTTGTTTCCCTCCAGCATTACGCCTGCTTAGAAGCCAGGCCTCTGACTGATCTACCTCGATGTTTTAAAGGCAGTGATTGTGTACAGACTCGTAAGACGGCGTGCCTTCAACCCTCTCTGGATAACTCCAGTAGACTCCTCAGGGTGTATCTCACTACAGGGAAACCGGTGCTCTATGTAGGAGACACGTACCTCTTTGGATATTCATGTGAGTCAGATTTCAAATAGGGGAACACTAGGTGGCAGCAGACTTACCAGGTAAACCAATTGTTCTCGGTAAAAGTGTGCATGCTCAGACATGTCAGAACTGTGTGAACAATGGAATTTTATCTGGTAAGTCTGCTGCCACCTAGCATTCCAAAGTCTCCCATTGTGCCCACAGGAGGTTCATGCTCTGTGACTTTTTGTTTTAAACATGTCATAGGTTAGGGAGAAATGCAGTATTAAATTCGAGGCAACTCAAGATTGAACCTTGGGTGACCCCGGAAAAACTAAAAAAGGCTAACCTTGAATTACTGCCTGTTGAATCTTGCATACCTCCATAACATGGTCTATTGGCCATTTGCACAAACGCCACACACTGTCTGCAATGCTCGCCATTTTGCGAGTCAAATTTATGTTTATTTTGGCTACAACACACCATGTGACCTTTGAGAACATTCAAGTTGGGACCAAAATAGAGTTTGGAAAGTCAGTTTTGAACTTGTGTATACCCTGACCATTGGTTCTAGAAATTATATTTAAAAAAAAAAAAAAAAAAGTAAATATTGTACGGCTTAAAATGCTTGGCATTACACAGAATTCCATAAAGGGCACTGCCTATAGACCATGTGACCTGTGACATCACATGTTTACAAAGAGCCACAGAGCCTGGACCTCCTGCAGGCACAATTTGTACACACTTGATAGATGAAAACATAAAATCTTACATTCATGGAGGTTGCACTGTATATGTTTTATTAACTTTTTATATGGAGAAGGGGGGGGCACATCTCAAAACTTGTACAGCTGTTATTTTTATAACTCTTGAATTTATGTTGAAATTATAATACACCATGTAAAATTTCCTATATGACCAGTGCAGTATCTTGCCTGCCAGAAAGGCCCTGGAATGTACAAGTTGACTCTTTTTGTAAACAAAGGTTACATGGTCTACATGTACATTAAAGGATTAAGCGAAAAAGCTATTTTTTACAGTTAAAAGTGTCAGTCCTGAATTTGTTATCATTTAGAGGGCCAAGGGCCATGGTCATTTTTCAAAGGGCACTTCCATCGGAAAATCTTAAAGTCTATGGGAAACTTTTGAAGGGGCACCAAGGCCAAGATCAGGGGCAGCAGAGGCCATGGCCTCCATGACCTCTGTGTAATTTCAGGACTGCTGAATTTGGGAAAGTGATTGAATTCAGACTGATCAATTGTGTTACTCAACTTACAGTGAAACGCTAGACCTGCCCTTATCAGCTCTTTTCTTGTTTTTGTTTACAGTGAGTGTGACAAACTACATTCCACGATACAGATATTTACCGCTATCTCTTCCAGACGTTGTAGAGTTATTCTGCAAGTATCCTTTTCCCACATGCAATAATCGTCCAGCGATACCGAGACAAGGGTCTGATTTGAGTGTATCTTGATATGTGAGGCCCAATTGTTAACCAAGTACTGCATAACCACTAAGAATTCTATGGTAACTCAACACCTGTGGCGGAACTACAGGGGGACCGAGACATAAAATGGTTCATTGCCCCCCCCCCCCCAATTTCAAATTTTAGAATCAGTTGAGGATGCTGCAATGTTTGGACTCAATGGGATTTAGTATGCCGGAGAATTTAGTATGCCTACAGAGTCAGATAACGCCACCCCCTTCCCCCCAGCCACTTCCGCTGTAACTTCATCAACTAGTTATCAATAAACCCCTTGGATACGACGTCACAAGCCCAAACAGCGCCCTCACTGAGGTCATTGGCTGAGAGTAGTGCAGGGCTTGTACAGGATGCACGTTTTTATTGTTTAACCTCAGCAATGGCCGCAAATGCAATGGTTCAATAAACATGCGGTAGGACCAGCTTCATCAAATTAGCTGGACCTGTTTTATTGAAATTATAGTTTAAAAAAACAAAACTAAGAAACAATTGAATGCTTGGTCAGTGAAAGCGTTTTTTGCGGCAATCAAAATAAATAATGGTGACTTTGGGGGTCTGCAAAAGCTATTTCTCTGAAGGATTGGTACAGATGGGCTTGTTATAAATCAGCGAGACTTCTCATTTCGTTTTCCTTTTTTGTTTTTCTTTTATTACCAGTTATATACTTAAAATCTCCCCCACCCCCATTATTTTGTCAAGATCTTCCTTAACAAGCTCCTCCTCCTCAGGTATTTGATATCCTTCTCCGGAGCTCTGGCCATCTTAAACGCCATCCCGTGCTACGCCCTGGACGGTCAGTACATCCTGAAAGCCTTCATGGAGCACACCCTGGCCTCTCGGATATCCAGCACGTCAGATCGCAACCTCATCTACAGCCTCATCCTCCTCTTCGGAACCTTACTCCTGGGAGCAAACTTAGTGCTGGCGTTATTCGCTCTGATATTCAGGTAGCAGTAGGTTTACACAGTTTTATTTATTTTTGAATTATTGTCTTCTTTTTTTTACCCCCCCCCTTTTTTTTAAAGAGATATATTTTATACATTTGTGACTAGCCATCACAAGTTCAGTCATTCCGATTATCAAGTGCTGCAATTTTTTCTTATTTTTTTATTGAGGATGTGAACAATTAATGATACCGTATTGATTATTTTTATGTACATTTAAACCTAGGTCTTGACCAAGGAGACTCAAATTAGATAGGGACAAGATTTGTAGTGGTAAACGTTACACCAAATGATTACCAATTTGGGAATAAGTTTGCAATTCTGACTGTGATGAAATGTACATGAATGTCATTCATGTATTTAGTAATGTAGATGGTCTGCTAACATAGGAACATTTTTTGAAAATGTCAATTGGAATTGAAGATTGAAGTAACCCCCAAAAAAGGCAGATTTTGAGCTTGAATTCCAGTACCCTTTGTCCCTCCTGTTTATGGGGAAAGGAAGCACAGCACAGTAGATGCATGCTGTTCATGCAACACAATAGAATGTTCGGGGTGTGTATTGTCTACCTGTCTACGTGAGGTTGTTCCAGTCGTTTATGAACACCCACCTTAAGCCACTTTGGAAACATGAAGTGGTTAATAGATTTCAACATCTGATTGTGTGATGGCTGCCCACATTTGTGCCTTACTAGTGAAATATTGAACATTTGGGCAGTCAAATGTTTTTTTTAGATGGTGCTTGGATATTACTTTTGAGGTTCTAAAAAAATGTTTTTATCCTGATTTTTTTGTTTTCCTGTAATTGGAAGTCAATGTACATCTGCAAATACTGTGGAACTTTCTTCAAAGTGTATATTGCCTTTTGTATGGGTCTGCTGAAGAAATGCATGCATTCTCTGTCACATTAGTAGGTGGTTGAATGATTTGCATTGTATTGTACCAATGTATTGTACAATATTGTCTAACAATGTTCAGTAAATTACTTGCTATCCAGGTCCAGGCCTGATATTTCATGGGGGCAACAGAGGCAATTGCCCTCAAGCCCTTTGGCCATCGCCTCGGTGCCATTTTGAAATGTTCCAGTAGAAATTTAGATTTCCAGGCCTGAAATTACATTGCCTCTGTTGTCCCTGGTCTTGGCCTTGGTGCCCCTTCAAGAGATTCCCGTAAACTTTAAGATTTTCCAACGGAAGTGCCCGTTGTAATGGCCTTGTCCTCTCAACATGCTCAAAGATAAAATTTGAGCCAAGTTGCCTTTTTTCAGAGGAAAAATGCCCTGCCCTAATACAAGAATGAGGTATCAGATCTGAATATCATCAAAGGTGAATTTGAGACAAGCACAAATATGTTTGGGTTTTTTGTTTTTTTTTCAAAAACTTTCTGTAACTTTGTAGGTTTGTAAGTTTTAAATATACTGAAATAATTTAGATTCAATTCTGTAATGGTCATCTTCAATTAGACCCCAGTGAGCATAGGGCTCTAACATGCAGCTTTTACAAGTGTTTACGTTTTTAGTTTGAAATACAAATAGGAAAATAGGTGTTGCTAACATCCAACCAAACTGACCTTACAATGGTAACCCTGAATCATGAAGAAAGAGCTCCAAGAGCGCCTTGATGAGGGTGTAGAATATCTCATAGGACCAAAGAGCAGATTTACCAGAGATCTTCCACCAATCTCTGCTGTTGTTGCTCAATGCAAAGGCACCTTTGCTGCCAATGCTGTTGCTAAAGACAAGGTCATAATGTAATGTTGGAGACTTCCGTGCCCTTAATATATGTCGAGGCCTTTTGTCTACATTAATGTGATAAGCAGAGCAGGGAATTTGAAATTGAGAACCTTTCAAACATGATGAGGGATATAGGCTTCTGGCGTGGTGTTGTGAATAGGATCTTGGTTGTGATGGCTAAATGATGGCTAAATGATGTTGAAATTATGGGATGGCCTCACAGTGTGACCCCAGCAGATTCTTTGTCAAAGGATTTTAGAGGTACATGTATTTTAAAAGTACATGTAAGAACAAGTTGAACTGGTAGGATTTGAAACTCTGCATGGTGGGACCAGATTGGTCTTGGTAGTGGTGGTTTTAAGAGGATCCGGTGGTTTGACGACCCACAATGTTGACCAGTATGCTCAGATTGTCCTCAGAAGAAACTGTAGTTGAACTGCAAATCACACTAGTTGTTTTTTCAATGTACATGTAGCAACACGCATGTCATTGACTTGTTCCTGTAGTCAAACTATTAAGACATGACAGATTTAAAATAGTTTACTGTTCAATGTTTTTAAGCAATAATGATGTGGCAATTGTGTTTTCTATGAGAGAGTAGCTGGATCACAGTTAGTTGATACTTGAAGTTTTAAGCTCTCAAATGATGTAGTAAGCCCTACTGATGCCTTTCTATGTAACTTGACCCAGGATTTGGGAAATAAAGCTCAAATCCTGGGTCAAGTTACAAAGAAAGGCATCAGTAGGGTCTGTTGCAGCTCCAAAGTGATAAAATTGCAATTTAAAAAATTTGCTTAAATTTGATAAAGGTGCTTGAGTTACCCCTTGTGATTTTTTCAATATTTGGCCTAAAAACGATAAAAATGCTGGACTTACCCCTTGTGATTTTTTAAATATTTGGCCGAAAATCGATAAAAATGCTGGACTTACCCCTTGTGATTTTTTCAGTTTTAGGCTCGAAATCGATAAAAATGCTGGACTTACCCCTTTTGATTTTTTCAGTTTTAGGCCCGAAATCGATAAAAATGCTGGACTTACCCCTTGTGATTTTTTCAGTTTTAGGCTCGAAATCGATAAAAATGCTGGACTTACCCCTTGTGATTTTTTCAGTTTTAGGCCCGAAATTGATAAAAATGCTGGACTTACCCCTTGTGATTTTTTCAGTTTTTGGCTCGATTTAGAGAAAAATGCTGGACTTACCCCTTGTGATTTTTTCAATACTTGGCCTAAAATTGATAAAAATGCTGGACTTACCCCTTGTTAGGCCCGAAATTGATAAAAATGCTGGACTTACCCCTTGTGATTTTTTCAGTTTTAGGCCCGAAATCGATAAAAATGCTGGACTTACCCCCTTGTGATTTTTTCAATATTTGGCCTAAAATCGATAAAAATGCTGGACTTACCCCTTGTGATTTTTCCAGTTTTAGGCCCGAAATTGATAAAAATGCTGGACTTACCCCTTGTGATTTTTTCAGTTTTAGGCCCGAAATTGATAAAAATGCTGGACTTACCCCTTGTGATTTTTTCAGTTTTAGGCCCGAAATTGATAAAAATGCTGGACTTACCCCTTGTGATTTTTTCAGTTTTTGGCTCGATTTAGAGAAAAATGCTGGACTTACCCCTTGTGATTTTTTCAGTTTTAGGCCCGAAATTGATAAAAATGCTGGACTTACCCCTTGTGATTTTTTCAGTTTTAAGCCCGAAATCAATAAAAATGCTGGACTTACCCCTTGTGATTTTTTCAGTTTTTGGCCTGAAATCGATAAAAATGCTGGACTTATCCCTTGTGATTTTTTCAGTTTTTGGCTCGATTTAGAGAAAAATGCTGGACTTACCCCTTGTGATTTTTTCAGTTTTAGGCCCGAAATCGAGAAAAATGCTGGACTTACCCCTTGTGATTTTTTCAATATTTGGCCTAAAAACGATAAAAATGCTGGACTTACCCCTTGTGATTTTTTCAGTTTTTGGCCCGAAATCGATAAAAACGCTGGACTTACCCCTTGTGATTTTTTCAGTTTTTGGCCCGATTTAGAGAAAAATGCTGGACTTATCCCTTGTGATTTTTTCAGTTTTTGGCCCGAAATCTATAAAAATGCTGGACTTACCCCTTGTGATTTTTTCAGTTTTTGGCTCGAAATCGATAAAAACGCTGGACTTACCCCTTGTGATTTTTTCAGTTTTTGGCCCGATTTAGAGAAAAATGCTGGACTTACCCCTTGTGATTTTTTCAATATTTGGCCTAAAATCGATAAAAATGCTGGACTTACCCCTTGTGCTTTTTTCAGTTTTAGGCCCGAAATCGATAAAAATGCTGGACTTACCCCTTGTGATTTTTTCAGTTTTTGGCCCGAAATCGATAAAAATGCTGGACTTACCCCTTGTGATTTTTTTAATATTTGGCCTAAAATTGACAAACATACTGGACTTACCCCTTGTGATTTTTTCAATATTTGGCCTAAAATCAATAAAAATGCTGGACTTAACCCTTGTGATTTTTTCAGTTTTAGGCCCGAAATTGATAAAAATGCTGGACTTACCCCTTGTGATTTTTTCAGTTTTTGGCCCGATTTAGAGAAAAATGCTGGACTTACCCCTTGTGATTTTTTCAATATTTGGCCTAAAATCGATAAAAATGCTGGACTTACCCCTTGTGCTTTTTTCAGTTTTAGGCCCGAAATCGATAAAAATGCTGGACTTACCCCTTGTGATTTTTTTAATATTTGGCCTAAAATTGACAAAAATACTGGAATTACCCCTTGTGATTTTTTCAATATTTGGCCTGAAATCGATAAAAATGCTGGACTTATCCCTTGTGATTTTTTCAGTTTTTGGCTCGATTTAGAGAAAAATGCTGGAATTACCCCTTGTGATTTTTTCAATATTTGGCCTGAAATTGATAAAAATGCTGGACTTACCCCTTGTGATTTTTTCAGTTTTAGGCCCGAAATCGAGAAAAATGCTGGACTTACCCCTTGTGATTTTTTCAATATTTGGCCTAAAAACGATAAAAATGCTGGACTTATCCCTTGTGATTTTTTCAGTTTTTGGCCCGAAATCTATAAAAATGCTGGACTTACCCCTTGTGATTTTTTCAGTTTTTGGCCTAAAATCAATAAAAATGCTGGACTTACCCCTTGTGATTTTTTCAGTTTTAAGCCTGAAATCGATAAAAATGCTGGACTTACCCCTTGTGATTTTTTCAGTTTTAGGCCCGAAATCGATAAAAATGCTGGACTTACCCCTTGTGATTTTTTCAGTTTTAGGCCTGAAATCGATAAAAATGCTGGACTTACCCCTTGTGATTTTTTCAATATTTGGCCTAAAAACGATAAAAATGCTGGACTTACCCCTTGTGATTTTTTCAATATTTGGCCTAAAATCGATAAAAATGCTGGACTTACCCCTTGTGATTTTTTCAGTTTTTGGCTCGATTTAGAGAAAAATGCTGGACTTACCCCTTGTGATTTTTTCAGTTTTAGGCCCGAAATCGATAAAAATGCTGGACTTACCCCTTGTGATTTTTTCAGTTTTAAGCACGAAATCGATAAAAATGCTAGACTGGCCCCTTGTGATTTTTTCAGCTTTTTATTAAATGGGTTCCAAACACTGAAAAACAAGGGGTAAGTAAGTCCGGCATAATGTAGCCCTTTTTTTAAGTTGCAATTTTTGTCACAAGAGATTTAACATTTGGTATTTGTTAATATGGAATTATTTAGTAAATTTGGTATGACTTTGTTATAATTAATAAGGTAATACTTTTTTCATGATTAATTGTACAGCATAATTAAAGTAGATTGTACAGTGTAATATTTGATTAAAATAGATTGGTGAAAGAGTCACTATCAAGTGTAAAGTATCTATCCTCAGACTTTTGTGAGCTTTGATTGTTGTCCTGTCAATTTGTATTACCATTAGGCCCCCTAAGACTTTCTTTCTCTTGTGTTTTGCACCTGTTGTTAATACTTGTTATTACAAGTACAAGTAGACGATATCTAGTGCATGCATTTTGTACCACTTTGCAAGTACTATAAACAGCTTTTCCCGTTTATGCTTCGGACAACACTCTTCCTTTTTATTTTCAAACTATGTTCCTCTTCAACAACTTGGTACTTAAAATAAATACAATGTACATTTTGTGGTCCACCTATTGTAAGCAAAAAATCTGGAATTGAAAAACCTCTCCCTGTTGACAGTTGTAGATGAAGGCACAAAAACGGAAGAATAAAAGTAGAGCTTTCTGTCAAAAGCTACTTACTCTAAAGCAGAAATATTGACCACGATACCTTGTGTATAAAACAATTTGGAATGAGGTATCTTTCTAGCAAGATTAATACCTGACACGGTTAGCCAAAGTCTGAAGAAAAATCAAAACCAAACAGTTAAGTTTACTGTCTGATTGAAAGACATATGAATATCAGAAAATGAGTTCAAAAAGTAGAGAAATAATAGCTTTCGATTTTACCTTCACTGACGCAGTTATAAAGTACTGTATGCTTGGTGCTTTTTTCAAGATCTAAAAATTCAGTGTACAGTGTTCAGGGTAAATACATACGGTTATTTTCACCTCAGACCTAAGAATAATACCAGTTTACTGACAGATATAACTTAAAAATTATCCAAGTCCATAACTGAATTGAAATGAACAAAATTAAATAAATATACTTAAAATTATTTAAAGTATTTAAAATGCAGGTCTGCATGTGGTCTAAGACTTACAGCATTTTAGTAAGTTTAATTGGAAATGGATATTAGCACAACAGATGTAGGATAGTAAACGTCAAGAAGGCAGGTGAAAACAATGGTGTAATAACGAGTAAACTAGATTATTAGCTACAGTATTACATATACTCTTATTTGGTTGAGTTGACCAACCATTTGAAACAATTCAACTGCCCAGAACTGCAGGCGTGCAGTTGTGTACATGTACCTAGTAGATGCATTCACCACATGATATCCTATCTCAGGCTGGCATAGTTTATCAATCATTCAAAACCACAGTGGCTGATATTGAAGGGTCACATGTTTACATTGCATAGCCACGTTTTGAGGTTTACAAACAGTTGAAATGGAAAACACTGGATCATTTTCCCACTGTGTACAACTCATTAAAGGGAAGGTATATGTTTGGTAATGACTCTGAAAATTAATGGCAATCAAAACTTACTTGGTAAGAAGTACAGCAGCTTTGGATAGTATAATGCATTTTGAGAAACTTTTCACTTCGAAGTACTGCGGTTATGGAACAATATATCACTTTTTATCCCCCAAAATTTGAATCTGAGAAGCGTTACGGCAGTAATGCTCTTCAGATCGTGTATTCCTATTGGGAATATTCTTCCTGCGTGGAAATATTTGCTCCGGTTTTTCAAAAAACGCGACCACCTTTTGAAGTGAAACTTTCACAGGTTAGTTTGATTGTATATACCTACATTTATATAGGATTAAAACAATCAAATGGTTCCAAAAACTAAAGGTATACTTTGCCTTTAACTCCATACATTCATGTATAACAACTCTATACTGTGTACAAGTCCCATGACATGTACTTACATGTAGTACACCAAAGATGGGATAGCACTGCAGGCACACGATGCACTTTTGATGCGACCATTGGAATCAGAAGACAATGAGCAATGCTAACAATGAGATATCAAACAAAATTGCAGACCGAAATGGCGCCCATGCTGTTCTTCATGTTCTAACATTAGATAGAGCTCCGTCTTGCACCGTGCAGTGCTACACTATCCTAGGTCTACATGTTTCTTTCATTGAACAAACAGAGAACATGAGTTGATCATTTCCTAAACCACCTGAATTGAACTGAAGGTCTGTACCCAAGACACTAACCACTGTTTCACCTGCCCTCGACTTTGTCAAAAAGACGTTGCAACTAAAAAGAAATTGTATTACAAACTCAAATATTACATGTCTCAACAACAACCAGCTCTTCTTGAATGGTGGAAATAAACAATGACTTTATACACTGTTAAATTATTTGTCTAAAACTTTAAAGTTCACACACATGGCCCTACATAAATCTAGCTAAAAAAATCCCCTTTCAAAAGTCAAAGTTAGCGTCACATTTTCACAATAACATATTTTACATATTAAAAACTAATACATGTACCTACGAACTGTAAGCCAAATGTTGTTACCGTTATAAACAGAAAACCAGCTCTTAGCGTATTATTTTGTTTACGAGCCAAAAAGATTTCCAGTAAAAGAAGGTTGTATTGTTACAGTTGTCCGCTAGTTTACAGCAACTGTTCTGGACCCATTGTCATGGCTCTGCTTACTGCGGAAATCTGCGCTTGCGGCTACCATTCACTGCTTACAGGTGAGGGCGCCAGACTAGCTGTGAGACGCCAGACATGCAATGTTTATGCATTTGCAAAAAAGAGGAATGGCCATGCACCCAATTTCCTACAGTGGTTTTCAGTTTTCTATGGCACTCTTTTCTTTACGGAAAAATATAAGAAGAGGAAATCAGGTGGGTCCAATTTCATGGCTCTGCTTACCACGGAATTCTGCGCTTACGGTGCTCTGTTAGCACATGATTTCTAAGGGTTGTAAGTGCAGAATCTGGCAGTAAGCAAAGCCTGGTAAGCCAAGAAATCCTAAGCATGCGCACAGGCAAAAATTTCTTGCTAACGTGTGAAATATGCTCAAACCTTTCTGCTATCATTAGCGACAATTTTTCAGTAACTGTAAGCATCGCAATAAAAATAGGACCTGAACTAAAAGTAAAGCTACAACTACAACTGAAAAAAGCAGTACAGAGAAATGTTCAATTAAGGCATGTAGTTTTGTTCTAGAATGTATCTCCTTATTCACAGTATAGTAGCAAATATCACCAATACTTTTATCAATAACTTACTTTTCAAATTCTAATTTATTATTATTATTATTTTTTACAAGCATGTACAATATGAATACAAGTCGCCAACATTGAGTATTAAAACAAATACATTTAATATTCGTGTGCACACAAGCGCAAGTGGAAAATGGAAAACTATAACTCTTCTGCATCCTGTAGATATATGGGACACAAATGAGCTATATTTTCTGTATTCCGCTAACCAGTGTGATAACAAGTTTATCCTCAAGCAAACTTGACGCTTAGCTTAAAATAACGCAAAAACACGAAGTTAGAACAGAGCAATACGCACGGTGTGATGTGGACCGCGCAATATGTATCACACTCTAGATGTTGCCATGGATCGACCATTCGGAATCCAGGATTCAAGTTTGCTTGAAGATAAAGAGTGTTAACAGAATTACCTTTAAATATAACATCAAATCACACGTATCACTGATGAATAAATCACACTTTGAAGTGAAGTACTACCAACAGAAACAAATTATTAGAAACTACCGTTCAGCAGTTTTAAGGTCATTAGACAGTCAGGCAGGGGTATCAATGGGTACCTGCAAGGGTAGAGGTTGATATTGTGGGGGTGCCCAGGGCTTTATACCCCCCCCCCCCACACCCCCCAAGGGAGCTGAGAAAGATTTCAGGAATGTAACTGGCCCAACGATGAGGGCATATGTACATCAATGGTTTTGGGAGGAGTAAATTCATTCCCATCCTCCAGTTATCACTGAGGACACCATTCAATTAACTGGTGAAAATTTCATGAAATTTGGTCTTCAAGTTTTAGTGAAAATAACAAAAACAGTTCATGTTTCGTCAGGGATTTTACACACTTATCAAGCCTATTTGGATTGCAGCAATCAAATTAAGCTGTTTTTGTATTTATTATTTATTTATTTATTAGGAGTAGGTCTCATACTTCAAACGTAGCCCCAAAATACTTGCAGGAAAATACTAAATGTTGAAGCGCCTTGAGCGTCACTGAGTGGCGGATATGAGCGCTGTATAAGAAGCCATTATTACTATTATTATAAGTATTATTATTATTAACTTATTTACTTATTTGTTTATTTATTTATTTATTTTTTTATGGTGGGGATCTTAAAATTCAATTTCCTTGAGTTGTACAGTATTTCAGACTGAAATATTTCCTTTACGGATTGGTCCTAGTATGAACTGCATAATCAGTGACTCTTCATACGAAACTAATCATTTTTTTGTGTATCTTTTAAATTTGTGTTACTCGTGTCCTTGAGCAAGATGCTTAACTAAAAAATGCTTCTCTTCACCTGGGGATATAAATGGGTACCTGCAAGTAATGTGTTTGAAAAAGCCTTCAGAGCGCCACCACAGTCCAGGGCTGTATACTCCCCAGGGAGCTGAGAAAGATTACAGGAATGTTGTTTGCCCAATGACCAGGGCACTAAATGTAAAGCGCATTGATGTGTTATTGTAAAATGCACTATATAAGAACTAGTCGTTATTTCAATTTTTATTATTTTGTTACAGGCCTATTTACTAATCCCGTCCTGTGCTTCTATCAACCTCAAAACGTTTCATCAACTCTTCATCAAACCAAAATGCATTTCACTGTATATAATTACATGTATGTGTATATGTGACAATAAAAACAAACTAACTTTTCAGTTATTTTGTTTTGGTTTGCTTTATAGTTTTTCGTTCTTGATTACATACATGACAGCATAACCTGAGCCCACTTTTGCTCAACAAAAACTACAAACAAAATAGCGGGGAACCATTTAGAACAACAACAAGAGATAGTAGGAATTTCTGTTATAATAACCTGATATTCCTGTGCATAGCAAAATACCACCCTCACACCACTGCTATTATTAGCCACAAAATTAAACACCTGCCTTAATTTACAGTTATCACTCCCCCCCCCCCCCATGAACAAAAAGGCAATTGCATACATGTACAGGACATTTACATGTCTTTACTTGCGTTCTGTTCGATACCTGGGAATTACTGTTTAAAAAAACACAAACACGATTGACACTTTTCAAGTTGAGAGAAAAACATGGAAGCTCTGGAGCGGTTTCCTTTTAAAATTAAAAAAAGGAAAATTGCATTTCACACATTCTTCTTCAAGATATACATTGCTTTAAATAGAGTCGACAAAACTACGGACACTTGCATTTTGTTTAAAGAAAAGCTTGATTTGCATTTTATATTGCGAACACCTAGAGCGTCTCTGGTATTGAAACGCTTCTTGGCCAAGAACTCAAAACTGAATTAATTTGCTTATCACATAGATGAGACTACAAGCTTTCAAACATCACTTAATAGCACTCACCACTTAGGTTAAAAATATAAGCAAGTACACGGATCTCAGACATGTCAAAATTCATGTACATGGATCTCAGACATGTCAAAATTCATGTACATGTCAAAGTTGTTATGTTTACTCGCGTGTACTTACTTGCAGTGATCGCCTGAGAGCTAGTGGTGGAAAGTTTGTCCGACATACAAGACTTTGAGCAAAAGTGAAGTCATTACTGAGGAGGGATATTTGGGCTTACATTCTGTATTGAACTCCTCAAGGTCATCCTTAAATGTCATCATAATAATCATCTTAATCAATGCCATTAGGATCATCCCAATCAGTATCATAATCATCAACAGTATCATTCAAATCACTAACATAATCGTCAACATTTTCTAAGTATCACATCATGAAGGAAGTTTATCTTTAAAGTGAACAGTATCGTTTGTGTTTTCACTCTCACCATCATCATTCTCATCAGCATCATCATCATCCTCAATTTATTCCAGCTGCTACCTGCACCTCCATACTACACTCAAACCTGAGGGCATCCTACATCTAACCCCCCCCCCCCCAAATGCCAAACCACCCACCCTCCCTCCCATTGTAGTAGTTTACATAGCCAATGGGTCCACACAGCTACTATTCCAATAAGATGCAACGTACCCCTCTCGTCGCAAGACACTCTATAAGACAAATCAATCCGTAATGGTGCCACTACTTCTTATCCCTAACACATATCGGTATTCCGGCCAGATGAGTTGACTGTGAAATAAACCAAGAAGACTAGCTCCACTTTCCACTGGATAAGCAACGAGACTGGCATACAGAAATGAGGCGAGCCTTGTGGATGTAGAAATATCCAGGTTTCACATTCGATATTAGACACTTTGGACCGATCAAGATATCGGACACTGCGGGGGTAAATGTTACCGAACGCCCGGGCTAAGGCTTGATGCTTTGATTGTTAAAGAGAGGACGTGCCCAATTGTGCAATCAAAGCACAGGGATGTACAATGACTCGGGTGAAATGCTACTGTGGAATTGTGACTGCACTAAGGTTCAAACACCTTTTGAAAAAAGCAATATTTAAAATGGTGCACTTAAAAATTAGTACCTGTGTTCACACTGGGCAAAAAACCCTTTGAAAATGCGGTTGCCTTTTTTTTCACACACTTGATTTACATACCCTGGGAAAATCCTGGTTTTTTTTTTGGTTTTTTTTTTCGAGGGGGGGGGGGGTTGAAATAGCTACCCCTGATGGGGAATAGGTTCATATAAGCAAGATGTGAAACAAACAAGGGGTGGTGGAGTAAAGTAAAGGAGAATATTTGAAGACTTCTTGGGAATGGGGTGCTGTAGGACTTAGCAGCACTATGGCAGATTTAAGCTGCTCTTAAATATTCAATCTGGAAAGAAATATGCATTGGTGTTGAGCTGTTACACTGACTGATACTCTCAGAATAGATCCTTAACCACCGGCCACCAATACTGAGGTCAAACAATGGAAACGTGAAAGCGCGTACGCGCTACGCACAACATCTCAGCCAATGAGAGGTCTACCTGGTGCAGCATTCAAGGCATAATGTAACATGCAGAAAAACCTGGCCCAGGAAGTTGCAGTTAATAGAGGATTGCAAGGGATTTCAGATGAATCAGGATGATTGGGGACCGAGGGGGGGGGGGACATGGACTAATTGCTTCAGCAATGCTTCGTACTACACATCTTAAGTATTCCATGCATACACAACAACCTTAAGAAACACACATTCTAAAAATGCATCCCTGTGGAGATTTTGTTCTTTCCTTTCCCTTTTGAAATAGACTTTGTACCCAAAGACCTTTTTTATTTTCCCGCGTTTTGTTTTGTCCTTGGTCTCCATTAAGGTACCGAATATGAGCACACAATTACTGTCGAGAATCCAAGCAGCCTTGAATATATATACAATCAAATGACTACTTTCTTAATACTTCTGACACAAAAGCAATTCTCATTTTCAGGTGGTTTAAAGAGAGAATCTTGGAACAACCCTTAGGGAGATGATGCTCCATGCATCATGACCCAGGGTAGCTGCTCAGAGCTGAGCAGCCGACCAGGTAGGTATATGAAATATCCTGAATGATTCAAAGCTTCATCGTAACGGATCAAGATTGGATGGATGGAGGGGGGGTGCTTCAAGCCAACGGTGTCAGTATCAAAAAAAGATGCCAGAGCTGGAAAATGAACACACCACAACTACTGATCAAATCAATTAATCCTAAAAATAGGCCGGATTTCTAGCCGGCGACCACGGCAATTTGAATAAAGGATCTTGGCGGCCTGGAACAAGATGGAATTAAGAAGGGATGCTGAGCGGCAGGAGAGATGAGTGATGTGAGGATACATGAGGCAATAGGCTGAATGAAATTCAGATGAGAGGAGAAGAGGGGAAACAAAATTCAGGGCAAGATGAGGACAGAGGAATCGGAAAAAAGGGAAAAAAGAAGAAAGTCGTCTTGCATTGATTAAAAATATCTCCTACAGTTTTAAGGGATAATACAAGCAAATTGAAATTCCATAATCTTGGTACTTTTTAACTCTTAATTTGAAATGTTGGGCGTTTAAAACAGCCATCTCTCAACACGTCTGTGTGTGGATAATGCATGAACCCAAGATATTAATTGTTATTCACAATACAAATTATTTCATCTATTAAATTCCTCAAAAATACACCTGCAAATGTGTTATGGTCTTGAGGACAAACTTGCTGTGCGATAAACAACATTCCTTGGGTTAGTTCCTTGATGTATTTCTTTAAAATGGTTGTATTAGGATAAAAAAATATATATAAAAGTATGATTGAAACAGTCTCTTGGCATAATAGTTGGTCTATGGAAAAAAAGTGGATAGTTATAGTTTATTGAGTACAAGTGTTGACTTTCATGTACATGTGGTACAGATTTAAATAGACTTTTCAGGTTAGTTTTCTGATTTTTCTGAGGGCCAACCAAATAAAATGGTAGAATAATATCAGACTAAAGTGGGTAAAATGTCGTGCCCAAGTCTCTTTAAAAGTGTGTTAAAGTAACCTGTATGATTTCCTTGCTCTAATTTTCCAGAATTGTTCCAGTTTGGGGCTGACATGACCTACTGTGCAGAATCTCTACCTCTATTTTATGAAATTGTACCAGAAGTAGAAACTGATCTTAGAGTTGGCAGACGAGCGGACGTCAATATTTCAGACAATTTTTTTCCTCGTCCAGACCCAAAATGATGGAGCTATATAAGCGTAAAATGTTACTAATAAAAAAATTGTTTGCAAGGTAGGCATCCGAGTGGCATACAACCAGAGAGCTTTACACATGCATATTGACTCTAGAGCTTATGCTTAGCAGATAAAAACTGTTTATCCTAAACTGCTTAATAAAACTAGGCCCTACTATTAACTTGCATACTTCAAAGTGCTTTTTAGCTATAAAAATTGGAAGCCATGCTTCGCAAATTCACTTAGCACAAAACAGATCTGCCAGCAGAAATATGGTCATGGGAATATATTGTTTGCTTTAATAAAAAAATAAAGAAGAGGAAATCAGCTGCTGATGGCCTGATTTCATGGCGCTGTTTATCACTGAATTTTGCGCCCACGGTGTCCTCTACAGCATGTGATTCGAGGGGCCATAAGCCTACAATACCATGGTAAGCAGAGCCATGAAATTGGGCCCTGTTTAAACTTGGCTCCTGACTGATGTTTTGAAATATTAGGTAAAGTTGATAAGCAATTAGTTTGGGTTTCCATTAAGCAATGCATGATATCAGCGAATCCACCGCTAACTCCCCAGCAAACAGAGCTCATCAAGAATGAGTCCAAGCCGAGACGAGATGGCGGATGGCAGACCTCTGATCCCATGCCCTACTTTCTCTAAATCCATCAAATGTGTCAGGGTGGGGTTTTTTTTCCCCTTAAGTTTATGAGGTAGGGAGTGGACCATTTATTGTCAGGTTTGTAAATTGAAAATGCCTGTTTGAATAAATACACTAGCGCTCCTAAACATCTATTACACTGAAAACACTGCCCTACAGAAACTTTGGTATGTGACAGAGCGCCCTCCTGCATGTGTGTCCTGCAGCGAAATATCATGAACCCCCAAAAACATTTAAGGCTCATTGAACTGACACACACAATACTGACAAAAGAGTTGTCACTTATACCATACCAATGGTTTATGTGCAGGGTTTGGCCTTAACGTTTAGTGAACAGCCAATGAGACCGGTTAGCTTGTCCTTTCACTAGTTGCCCACTTGTTTTACTATAGTCCATATTTCATATTGAATAGGGAACCTTTGAACCCTAAACTAGCCAGCTGGAACACTTGGAGAGTATTTTGACTGGTCCCTCGGGTGTTTCAAGTGGCATGTGGCCCACGGACCACTATTAAGGGCGATTATTGATGACTTGCAATACAAAGTTTCAGTCTTGCACATGTGGCAGATGGTTTATCATTTTCACATTTCAGCATTTGTTTTGCATTAATGGATTCCGTATTTTAACCAAGTGAGGTTTATGTCTTCTGTGTACAATGATAAACCATGAAATGTGTAAAACACCTTCCAGTTCATCCAGGGTTCACTGATATCCCCAATTCAGGCTGTTTCGGTTCCTCTGGCAGCCTACCCGTGGGTCCCCTGCAAACATATTGATGCAATATGAGCTGGGCCGACACCATGGGCTTTTGACTCTTTGGCCTCAGTCATCAATAACTGGGATTGGATTATTGTACTGAATTACCGGCCAACTGCAGCTAGCTAATCCAAACTCTATCATTCGGTTTCTACTCTTTATTTTTCTCTTTTTTTCCTCGGGTGTGCCGTGTTTTGGCAGGGAGTTTATTCCAATGGGTAGGATTGTTTTGAATGCGAGAACTGACAATATTCAACAGGGTTTCTTTTTAATCAAATTCTTGCATTCTTCGGTTTGTTTATGAAGGTGGTATTTCCAAAACACCAAACAGGGGTAAGGGCAAGTGTAGAACTAAAACTACCTGTAACATAAAATTCCTCTCCAATCACAAAAATAAATCATACCATACAATAGAAACGTAATCTTAGTTTCTTTAAGATCAATGTAAAAAATAAAATGCACTTCAAAGAACTCGTGATACTTTAGTCAAATCAAGATTTTGTTTCCCCTGCAACTCCCACATCGAGCAATTCCCCGGCAAACCCGACTATAGCGTGGGTGCTGGGATGACAGTGCAAGATGGTGTCAGGACCCATCCTGACTTTAACCTGTCACTGAATAACAGACGGCCATGATTTAAAATAAACCTGCGGTTCATTTACCAACAAAATGCACATATTCATGGAGGCATCGCACGGAGCTATTTGCCGTTACTCTTGAAAAACAACTCCTACCCCTAGCCAATGTGTCGTCTAGAGCCTCCGGGTCACAGCTGAATTGATGATATGTCTTGAGGGAGAAGAGGGTTTGAGGAAAAGAGGGGGGGTAGGAGAAGGGGAAAAAATTACCGGTAAGGGATCTTTTTGCTGCTGAATGTAAATGAGGAATGAAATGTCAGTGTTTGCTGCACATAGAGTGGTTTTTTTTGACATGGGCTGAAAAAAAAAGACTAGAATACATGACTCCCAGTTGGACAGCATGATTGTGCTGCAGAGTGTATGTTAACGACTGAACACAATAGAAGATTTAAAAAGCCCCTAGCCAAAGTAAGAAAGAAGTTTTAAGGCAGGAAATGTGAAATGATGATGATGGAAGAGTGTGCATTACATCGGTAAGATTGAACATATAATTATTCACAGATTTGCGATGAAATAGAGACAATCAGATAGGGGCGATGAGATAGAGATGATGAGATAGCGATGATGAACGAGAGACAATCAGTTAGAGACAATCAGATAGAAACAATCAGATAGAGACGATGAGATGGCAATGATGAAATAGAGACAATCAAATAGAAGATGAGATGGACGATCAGATAGAAGATGAGACAGAGACAATCAGATAGAAGATGAGATAGAGACAATCAGATAGAAGATGAGATAGAGACAATCAGATAGAAGATGAGATAGAGACGATCAGATAGAAGATGAGACAGAGACAATCAGATAGAAGATGAGATAGAGACAATCAGATAGAAGATGAGATAGAGACAATCAAATAGAAGATGAGATAGACAATCAGATAGAAGATGAGATAGAGACAATCAAATAGAAGATGAGATAGAGACGATCAGATAGAAGATGAGACAGAGACAATCATATAGAAGATGAGATAGAGACAATCAAATAGAAGATGAGACAGAGACAATCAGACAGAAGATGAGACAGAGACAATCAGACAGAAGATGAGATAGAGACAATCAGATAGAAGATGAGATAGAGACAATCAGATAGAAGATGAGATAGAAACAATCAGATAGAAGATGAGACAGAGACAATCAGATAGAAGATGAGATAGAGACAATCAGATAGAAGATGAGATAGAGACAATCAGATAGAAGATGAGATAGAGACAATCAGATAGAAGATGAGATAGAGACAATCAGATAGAAGATGAGACAGAGACAATCAGATAGAAGATGAGATAGAGACAATCAGATAGAAGATGAGACAGATGACTCAAGATGGTCCAGATAAAGGGTGAAAATAAAAACTATAAGGATGAAATTCTTAGGATGCTAAGCAGCAGAGCAGTGTTTGTGATTAATATGCTATATGCGACTCTTGGCCAATTTGACCTGAAAGTTTCGATTTAATTTTAAACAGCTAGTTTTATATACTCCAGTCGGTGGTACATGTAAGCCTTTGATTTAAGGTATTGCCTGAAAAACCCATCAAAGATAAATGGTAGTTAATTAAAGATGAATATTTGTCCAGATCCCAACAATATCTCACGCCAATTAGCCATGTAAAAACATGGCTACATGTATTTTGTGCATTGTCCATGGCCTATGCGAACGGTAGTTGTATGTTTTTCGTTTTGAAACGGCATCATCTGCCTACAAAAGTCGTTCAGTGAAAAGATTCTTGTAGGAAAATTGCTGTCGGCGAAAATAGGGCCATGCAACTTTAATGTAAAGATCAAGTCGAGGCCAAATGCCTGACATGTTGATCGTGCAGAGAGGCAGCCTTCAGGGTGATTTGAGACTTGTTCCATGAGGACGACAGGGCTGCACTTTAAAATGAAATTTCCACGCGTAGCAACAGGGGTGTCTGGCCCATGGCTGCCCCACTTTTTGCTTGTGTTTGGCAGATTCAAGAATTCAGACATAATGAAAATTTTGACCTAAAATAGCTCAAACCAAGTGGCAGTGATGAGTCTGGATTTTCTTAAGTCTTCTGTAAAAATATATTTTAGCCTTTAAGATCTGTCAAGAAATGTAGGTAAAGCTGAAAAATGTCATCAGTTCTGTAAGCTTAATGTGGGATTCTTATGCTCCATGTATATGGCGCCTGCACAGGACCTGATATTCATACCATCATGTACAGAGCTAATACTGTCAAAATACTTCTTTGGGGGAGGGGGGTGATATAACCCCTCCCCTGCTACTGCCGCGGTCGATGGATACTGTTGACAAGTTTTTTGTACAGATTAGCGACACTAATTGTAACTAAATGGCTGCCCCAAAGTTTTAAACACCTTGCTAAACACCTGTTGCTTTCCATTTCGTTGTCAGAACATCCATTCCCATCTGTGATATGACAGTTGATGCAGGTGTCTCCAGTACAAATGCACAACCAACAGGTAGATGTGAGTTTTTTTCTTCATCTTGAAACTTCCCCGTGGCACAGTTATGACATAATGACATGACATTTAGGCAATTTTTTAAAGGTAACTTAAAGGCAATTGCAAACTGCACTGCCTGCAGAGGAATCACTTCGGTAGCGCAGGAGTTATTTTTCTAACATTGCATTGTCTTACAATACCCTCAGGATAATTATGTGAAGATGAAAGTGTAAATGATGTTTCTTCTTTGAGATTGCCAGATGCTCACATTCGGTACCTTACGGAGACAGAGGACAAAAACAAAAATGGAAAAACACAAGGTCTTCATGTGGAAATGCTAAAGCCCTGGGGGTACTCCAGAGGAAATTTGTGTACACAGTCCAAGGGAAGATGTTAAATACAGGGACAAAGGAAAGAACAGAACAGGTCTGATCCACAGGGATGCATTTTGAGAATGTTTGAATTGGTTGCTTGTAAACTGCACAGTGTAACACGGCCATTAGAACCTTATGGGTTTACAATAATCAGGGGCTACAGTGTGGACTTGTAAAATGAATGACTTTGATATTTACCATCTTGGCTTGACTCATAACAGGAGCAGAAAACTTCTCAATAATTACTCTTTGGACCGGCGACACCACGGACCCTCATTAGGGACTGTTACTTGTTAGTTCGCTAAACCGTAGAAGTATACAAAAATGATTGCTCTTCAGAACCTTCTAGATTACCAAACTCATCGGGGGCCACAAAAACCTTAGGAATGTAAAAATAACCTGGCTTTACGACTGTTACAATGTACATGTATAGGACAGCCAACCCCCGCAGTGTAGATGTAAAACTAATCACATAGCTATATAGTCATTAGAGACGGCAAAACCCTTCAATGCGTATGTAAAACTAATCACTCCTTTACAACCACAACTCAGTGGGGACCACAAAACCCCTCGGTGTACCCCTATCAATGCTACGGCGGGGGCCGCCGAGAGCCACCTGTACTTAATGGGGTTTTAGCTTACCATCAAGGGGGGGGCTGTCCCAAAACAGTCTGCAGCTGTCACTTCAGATGGATTATGGATATAGTGACACGGTGCAAGGGAGAGAGATGGATGAAAGAAAAAGAGCAATCCTGAAGCCACCAGGAGGCAACTGTAGAAGGTTAAGCACAGTCGTCATAGGTTTCTTCTCAGAATTTGTTGTTTTCAAGTTGTTATATTTTATGTTGTGTATAATGAAGGAAAGGTAGCAATCTCTTTAAAAAAAAGCAATACTTTTATCTGAGTTTGTTAAGGGTACCATGTATATTCACTCAATAAAAGGAATGCGAATTGGAGTGAAAATTCCTTTTAAAACTGGCATAGGGGCGTGGCTTCCCCTTATTCTAGACCCAGAACCTCCCAGATGTTACAATTCAGGCAGTTTACAGACTCTGTGTATCACCAGAAAGACAAAACTTTGGACATGACGTGGGCTACTCTTAACAAACTGATATTCACTCAATATAAACCAGGATGAGATTTGACAAATGTGAAAATTCCTGAAAGATGTCTTGCAGGCCTGGGTTTCCTCTTTCTCCCAGATGTTAAAACTCAGGAGGTTGACAGACTCTGCAATACAAAACTACAGGTTTGGACAAAATCTGGACTATTCTCCCTTTGATCGACAGGTCAAGGGTCAAGGATCCTGAAATAAAGAAAACTCACATGCCTGCAATACAAAACAAAAACCAAAGAATGACGCTTCCAGACGATTTCTTCTTCACGAAAGGGCATTATCACCGTCAGATACATAAACACTTCGTAACTTCACACCAACCAGAATTCCTCCGAAGAGTAACCAATAATGGTCATATCTTTAAAGGTGCTACCTCTCTCCACATTCACCCCCCCCCCCCACACCCCCTCACAATTAAATCTAACCTGTGACCTGCTCATGGTGGGGGTCAAAGCACCAAAGCCAAAGCTGGGGAAGGGCAAGCTCTAAATTGATAAACCAAAATCTCAGTACTTATGAAGTTTGTTCTGAGCAGGGCGTCGGACCAACGACTCCGACGGACTGAAACACAACCAGGCAGCTCCTTTAAGCTGTGGCCCAAAGATCCCACCACATAATAGCTGTGGACTTATCAAGTTATATACAGACTGGATACAGTTACTTACGACATGAGCCAAATAATAAGCATCGGAATTCTCCTCTGGCGATAGCAAACACCGAGGGGAATAAGGAAGTTTAGCAGCTTCAACTCAAAGAATACACCATGCAGCAGCAACACTCGAGATTTACATGTAAGCAAATATCTAGAAGGCACTTGAGCAGTCTGGGTAGAAATTCATTGGCATTTCAATTGAGGAGCTAATAGGGGCGTATAATCCCTAGTGTCATCAGTTATCATTATATAGAGAGGAATAACCAGGGGGTGGGGAGGGGGGGGGGTCGGGTTTGGCCCCCTACTCAGAACCATAGCCCCTCCCCAAATGACTAAGAACAATCATGGTAGAAACCGTTGGCATTTTATTGAGGAGCACTGGTGTATAATTCCGGTAGAGCCTTTCATTTATTAAATTGACCTCAAAGAGGAGAGTGTGAAGCTGCAGCCGTAGCCGTAGCTGCAGCCACAGCAACCTATTCTGGTAGGGCCTTGCATTTATTAAATTGACCTCAAAAAGGAGAGTGTGAAGCTGCAGCCGTAGCCGTAGTTGCAGCCGCAGCCACCTATTCCGGTAGGGCCTTGCATTTACTAAATTGACCTCAAAAAGGAGAGTGTGAAGCTGCAGCCGTAGCCGTAGCTACAGCCGCAGCCACCTATTCTGGTAGGGCCTTGCATTTATTAAATTGACCTCAAAGAGGAGAGTGTGAAGCTGCAGCCTTAGCCGTAGCTGCAGCCACAGCCACCTATTCCGGTAGGGCCTTGCATTTATTAAATTGACCTCAAAGAGGAGAGTGTGAAGCTGCAGCCGTAGCCGCAGCCGCAGCCTCAATTCTGGCAGGGCCTTGCATTTATTAAATTTGTCTCAAGGATGAGAGTGTGAAGCTGCAGCCGTAGCCGCACCCTTAATTCTGGCAGGGCCTTGCATTTATTCAATTTACCTCAAAGAGGCGGACTGTTCCACTTGAATAATATAGGATTCTTTTTACATAAATTTACTTCCAAATGAAAAGGCGGCAGCTCTGTGTTTCCATTACACATCTGCAATGATGTACCTAAAACTTGGTTTGCGATTTTATTTTTGGGGAGGGGGGGACGGGGGGAGGGAGAATTGCATGAAATCAAGGGGTTCAAGTAACCTATTTATTGAGGCTTTTTTTTTTCTTCATTCATTTAAAAATTCAAGAAGAACTTCCAACGTTTTAGATTCAGCCCAGAGGCGGAGTATGAATTTTTAATAAATATAGAATGTCTTTGGCTTGTAAGCAATCTGAAGTAGAAATGTCATTTTCAACATATGTATTTCAGGGCACTCTCAGAAGTTCAGTGCAGTCTTAGAAAACTAGGATGTAAGGTTGGGCAATTTGTCACGGCGGGAATGCATCGCTGACATTTTGTGTCGGAAAAGAAGAAAAATCAATAACAAGTCCTTGGATTGCATTGAATGTACAAGTATGAAACGCAGTTTAACTTTAATGTTCTAGCTAGAGGTAGGGTCATAGATTGGTGTTTGTCTTGTTGATTTATTGGCAAAATTATCAAGAAAGATACAATTAAAGTCACATGTGAAAAAATTCAGCTGAATACAGTGTCTACTTGTTGAGAAAACAGCGAAAAAAACTGTCATTGTTTTTTCACCAGATCATCAAATCTATCTACTTTTAGCGAGGTAACAGCAGGTACTAACCTCATGTCTGGCCGCAGCATTCACGAACGGACACCAACCCTCAGAAATCTGAGAAATGATTCATGCATGAATCATCTCTCAGATTCAAATGCTTTTATTGATTTCTAATTAACGGGGGCATTTCAGATGAAATAATTGCGCAAGATGGTTAGTACCATTACCATCTTTATAAAAAAGTAAGCTTTCGGATAGAAGGGTTTTTTTTTATTCTGTGGGGTCTTTACCCTACCCTTAAACTACTACATTCTTTTCACAATGTACACTAAGCTGACAGACCCTCATAAAAACATGTCCAAATTGTTCTATATAAACAGAGTAACAATGAAAGTTCTGATTTTCAGATTGGGGACAGGGTTCATTCTCCTCCAAAATCGAAAAATCTTTTCAAAACCACATCTCTGGCTTGGGCTAAAGGCTCAAATTCAAGTCAAAAATCCACAAGACCGCAGGACTTGTTGATCACAGTTTTTACTGGGCCAGAATTTGTTTTCTTATTTGCAAGACCAGAATCAAAATGACAAAATGCAGTTTATCATAAAAACTATTTTTATTTGAACAAGCACTAAGATAAGTTTTTTATCTCATAATGGGTAACATTTGAACATAATTGTTTTAAATGTTTTATTCTTTATTACACAGTGCGTCAGTGAGGTATTATTACTCAAATGAAAAAACACATAATCGCTAGACTTTTCCAGTCACGAGTTTAATGGCCCGACGCTAAGATCACTGGCCCTGGGCCTGCGGTTCAGTGTATTAATTTCGAGCCTTGTGGACTCTGGCTTAGGCTCTGTCAGCCATTGTGAAGGGGTGCACTTTCAGTACAGAGCTTCAAACAGGTCGACAGAGCCTAAGCCAAAGCTAGCCAAGTGGTTTTTTTTTAAGGTCCCTCGATTTGGTTTACATAAAGATGAACGAAAGAAAATGAACCATGGTGTTGCAAATGAATAAACTTGGCTTAGCACAATTTCTCTAAGCTGGTAAGCGAAACCATGTTATGCTAATCATGGATAAATTTACCAGTTTACCAGTCAAATTGCAATAGAATTAACATTGTTGTGACTGGTGCCCCGCTTTTATTTATTTATTGTTGCTCCTTGGCGAAGTTCAAGTGCAGTACAGTAGCAAGCCCCAATACACATAGCACATAAGACATCTGTTCAATTTTACCCGGTACACCAACACAATGTGTTATTTATACACTAGGCCTGCTAATGCATTTGATGTGAAGGGTGCGTGGGCACCAGCCAGCACCCCCCCCCCCCCCATTCTGCCGCGGTTACTTTTTCTTCTGTGTTTTAAGCTCTCGACATTGACTGAATGGCTCCTACATGTAGTATGACGAGAGGGCAATTTGCTATGAAAACAAACGCACGGTTGACATAAATATCAAATAAAGATCTTTTGAAAAACAACACAGTTTACTTGGATTTGAGTAAGGGGGGGGGGGGGGGACTAAATCCCTGCAGTTGTTTCTTCACACTTGACTCAGCTTTGATGCATGTATGAGTTTGTTCCGACAGCTTGTAGTCTTCGATCAAACAGTGATTATAGTGATCTATCGCTTACATTATTTGCATGAAAGCCTTAAGAAAACAGAGATGGGAGACAGGTCTGTCTGTGGCACCATTCAAGGTGTTATACAGGATCGGTAGAGCTGACGAAATAGTCGCAGACGGTGGTCATGTTTTATGTGATCAAGCAGACATGAAATAACAAACCTGTGAAAATGTGGGCTTCATCCATTGTGTAAGTCAAGAGAAAAGAGTGAAACACTATGCACAGTTTTCAGCATGTAAACACAATGTCCTTAATTTTGGTTGTAACAACCGAAATCAGCTGTAGCGTTTTAAAAAGGGTTTTTCAAAAGGTTTTCAGATACAGTTTTCTCGAATGTGACTTCATTTCAGAGGGAAGTATTTCACAGAAAAAATGGAATGGTTCTAGTATGAACTTTGTAATTAGTAAACTATCAAAATATAATTAAACAATGATGTTTTTATCCTAACCAATCCTGTATAATTCCTTTAATTTTAAAGTATTTTTGTTACAACTGACATAAAGAGTGAGGTTGTCGAACTAGTATAGGTTCTTGAAAAATACTTGTTTTACTCACAAAACGCATTTTCTTCAATTTCAATTTTTTTTTTTTTTCATTTAAAAAAGTGTTGTTCATGGCTCCCGAAAATTGCTCTTTAAATAAAAACTCACATGCATTAAAAACTCTTAAAATATATCCTTGAGGGATTGCCTCTTTCTCTGAAAAGGCGAAAATGACAATATTTGAATACTAAAAATTCTACCATAGAAAAACAAAAAGTAGAAACAATACATCATTAAAAGCTACGAAGTTATGCGAGAATGGGATCTCAAAGAATAAAAAACCTTTTTGAATCCCCATCGCAAAGAAAACACAAACACTAAGACCAGACAAATAGTGAAACTACACCGGAAAAAAAACCACCCCAAAACCATAATACAAAAACTAAACAGAACTTCAAAATGTAATCTATTCACCCTCGATCATTCTAATCCCACGCAGCTCCGTCGTGCTCGCTCTCGCCGTCCCCTGCAGCAGGAACCACTGCCATACTCTTAAGGGCAGTCTTCATGCTGTCCAGTAGTGACCCCAGGCCCTTTTTCCCCGCGGTGGTCAGCGACGGCATGGACGAGGCACTCAGCTTACGGTGTTGCTGGTTAGACTCCAGCTCGGACACGGCTTCTTGCCTAGAGTCTCGCCTTGCTCCCCTCCTCCGGATGTCCTCCATCAGGTCTTTGCGAGACAGGATGGAGTCTGATGCCGACTCCGTCAGATGATGTGGTTTGGTGTTCAGATTCCCTGGACCATTATCAAGTTTTGGAGTTTTGCTCTGAGGCTCACTGGGTTGGCTTTCCTTTTTGAATGTACTTGCCTGTGAGTCAACTGAATTGTTACTATTTACATTATTGGATGTTTTTGGGGTACGAAGAGTACCTGTTGATGAACTGTTTGACAGACTTTCATTCTTTGGTTGTTCATGCGGAGAATCAGGAGTGGTTTTAGCGCCTGATCTTTTCTGTTCTCTATTCGCTTTTGGATTTGCAAACTGGTCAGCGCGAGGAACAACTGGCAAATCCCCATTTGAAAGTCTTGTCGGGCATGATGCTTTACTGGAATTGTCATCAGAAACAGTATCTGAGAAATCCAGCTTAAATTTGACGCCTTGATCTTGTCTACTCAGGGTTCCGCTCGGACTTGTTGCTGGACTACTTCTCATGTGCCTGTTCTGAGCTTGCAGCTCCTCATACGGGAGACCCAGATCCCCCGTGACGGAGTTAGTAGCGGGATTTGCCATAGCTGTCCTCAAGTCATTCAAAGTGACAATTGTCCTAGATGGTGCACTTTCTCGTTTGGTCGCTTCCTGTTGGTTGCTACTGCTCCTGGACCCGGAGTAAAGCAACTCAGCATTGTTCTGAACACGGTGAGGTCTAGGCTGCACATTGAGGGCACTGCATGCCGACTGCCCTCTCCTGGACCCTGAGTGTTGCTGGAGCAGCATCTTGAAATCGTCCATTGGGGTTTGCGGCTTTCCAGACATGAGGCATATTTTGACAGGAGTGTGCTCAACGTCAACCATATCAGAGAATGTGATACTCCTTACAGAGTTCAAGGAGCTGATGGAATCTGTTGGACTCATAGCAACACTGTTGTGCCTGCCTGAGTGTAAAGACCAATGCTTTGTCCCGTTGCTTTTGGCCTCGTTCTGGGATAACTCTCCCTTCCTCCTAACTTTCAGGATTGAGCTCTTTGGTCTTTTGTTTGGGTCGTAGACGTAGCTGTCATCAGAAAGCATAGAGGGGACATGACTGAAGGAATTCCCACACAGCTCCGAGTCATAGAATGAATGGTAAGCTATGCTGTTCCTAGCAAAGGGGGCGGCATTTGGCAACCATATATTAGCATCCTCAGACTTGGATGAAGATGACACGGCGGGCATGTTGTACCTCTGCTTCTTTTGGCGGAGCTGCTGCTCCATCTGCTCAGCAGCACGGATAATGGCCAGATCAGGGTCAAGGTTATCAGCTTCAATACCTAAATGATACGAGTTCCTGAAAGAAGTTTCCTTGTCCATGTCCTCAATTAGTTTCTGCTGCTGTCCCGTCTGATCCGGAAAGAAAACATTCTCATGAATCTTAGTCAACTCATGCCTTTGATGATCTTCGGGGCCTTTACTGTTTGGTTCTGGCAGTGTTGGAGAGCTGCATGTGGCTGCTTTGTTGTTCTTCGACTTTCGCATCATGTTTAAGATCTCCTCCCTCTGCTCTCTGGTCATGGCCTGGGAACCGTTTCCCACCCCAGGCTCTTTCACACTCTTGACAGCATTATAGTTCTGAGGTGCTTGGTTCTGAACAGTGCTGACGTAATCCTGAAAGCGTTGTTTGCGTTGGAGGGTGTCCAGCCCCTTCTTTGCGGCCACTGTCAATCTCTCAGACTGCTCATTTAATTGTTCTTCAGACACAGACAAAGGAGCGCTGCTGCTGTGATCCAACACCTGATCTGGTTTCTGCTTGCCCAGGGCTTCTGTTTCATGCCTCGGACGCCGCTTCAGGGTATTATAATTCTCAGGGTACACCCCAATAGGAGAAACAACACTATCTCTCTCTGAGCCGTCCTGCTCCAAAGTTTCTCCAACACCTTGCACATCTTGAGGTACAGAATCAGTATCTGGGTTCTCAGCTCTTGATATTCCGAAAAACTTATCCCGGGCGTTCATGATCTTCACTTTACCTTCATGGGTCGGAGAGGATGGTGAGGAAGAAGTTGATGGTAATAAAAGAGGCTCGGCTTTGGATACCGCAGGAAGGACTGAACTGGAAGGTTGGATGGCATGTGTGGTGAAGGTTGCTACAGATGCTGATTCCTGGACAGGGGAAGCCGTGACAGAGGTACTCCCTGAAGAAGTCAAACTATTTGTAGAGACCGCCTGTTTCCAAATTCCAGAAGCTTTACTCCTTTGGTTTAAGTCCAGAATATCCGACTGCTGTTTTGTTGGGAAGTTCTGCGAGACCTCCGAGGTCCAGGCGTCCACCCTGGAAGCTGAACGGCTTCCTTGGATGCCGCTCAACTGACTGTCCAGGCTCTCTAGGGATTTGGAGCTGCCGCTGAAACAGAGTTTATACATGGCCGGGTCTGTGGGCGTCTGCACAGGGGTGAGGGTTGGGGTTGTTGTTGTGTCACTGCTGATCGTGCTGGTTTCAGAGGCAGTGTCAGTGAGGGAGGATGGAGATATGCTACGATTGTCTTCTGAGAGGATTAAGGGCAGCAGATGATGACCTCCTGATTGTAAAACAAATCAATACTTTCGTTGAGAATTGAACATAAAATGAAACAATCCAAAAACAGATGTAAAACTCGAATCGGGGGAAAACAATTTTGTTTGTGCTTTACCCATCCACCGATGTATGTTAAGCACAGTATACTCAAAACCTGTGAAAAAAATCAACAGGCATATTACTCGGGCGGGATTCAAACCCACCACCTTTGCCGTTTTAATAAATAAAATGTTAAATTTGCATCAGGGATTTCAAGAATTTTATTTGTATTTTACCCAAACATTGATATGTGTCTTAAGCTACGAGGCAATGCTCTAGTGGTAAGACATCTGCTCTAGAATGGCAAAGGTCATGGGTTCGAATCCCACTCGAGTGATACGCTTATGGATTTGTTTCACAGAACTCAGAAAAAGTACAGAGTAAACTATGCCTAGTGTATGAGTGTATGAGTAAAATACAAATAATATTCAAGAAATAGCTCATCTGGAAAAGTTTTGTTCCATAAGATTTCTTAACATTTTCCTCAAAAGATTGTCTGATCATGACAGATATATCATTCTGATTTCAAATGATGTTTAAAAAAAAAAAAATTAAATGTCATTGCCACTGACAAGCCCTATCAAATGAAAATAACTGTACAATTAAAAGCAATGGTACAAATTTCAGAATGCATTAAGCTTTTTTCATGGAAAAAAAATAAATAAATAATCCATTCAACTAGGGCCTTCTCAATGCATCATTCTACAGGACTTTGTAAAAGGTCAACTTTATCAGATTTCACACAACTTGTTTTTCTGATATTTTCCACCCCCTTTTTTTGATAACAACTAAATATTAGCAAAAATTGCATGTATAATAATTTCTAACTGTCATTTGGTACTCTGCTTGGCGGGAAAATATCTGCTTAGCAAAAACAGGCAATACAAACATGTACCGTAATTATCAGACTAATGTAAGCCCATGGAATGTAAGCCCCAGAGAAACGGAAGATCTTCAGAGAAAAAAACACATCAGAGGTCGGTGTATTTAGCTCCTTGGATATAAGCTGCATCAGAAAGTGCCAAACTTTCATATCACATGCACAGAAGACAGGGTTTGAAAAAGCAGCGGGTGAGTCAAAACAGTTCACTTTGTCACAGCTGCCAACATTTGCACCTTTCATTCAAGGGTTTGGTGTAAAAATCAGGAAGATATTTAGAACTACATTCAACATAATAGGGACAAAGTTTCCATAATCGGGGAGATTTTCAAATTTGTTCATCAGAACATGGAAGGATTGGATTTATTTCAGGGAACTTTCTGCCGAATCAGATAAGTAGGATTGAATAGATGGGTACCTGGGAAGAGGTTGATATTGTGTTTGAAAAAGCCGTCAGAGTGCCACAGCAGCCCAGGGCTGTATACTCCCCAGGGAGCTGAGACAGATTAATGGCCAGGGCACTAATATAAAGCGCATTGATATGTTAATGTAAAATGCACTATATAAGAACTAGTTATTATTATTCTTATTCTTCTTCTTCTTCTTCTTCTTCTTATTATTAAGCACACAACTTTTGTCGTATGTTGTTGCAGGAGCACTGTACACTTTGACGTGTTGCACAAGTAAGTGCAGCATTGAAAAGAAAATCTGTGATCGTTTTGTGCTTTTCCCTGATACTTTTAAAATTTTGGTAAATATATTGAAGCTGGAGAACTTCGTCATTTTTATTTACAGTCAAAATTGCCCAAGCTTACTTTACATGTCGGTGTTTAAGCCACCCGGAATACAATCGGTGGAGCATGTTGATGGCCTGAAAATAAATTCATAAGCCGCGGCTTATGGTCTGGAAACTACGGTATGCAAGGTGTCATTGTGATTGCCTTAAAACACTTCTTCTTTTTTTCTTGTTTTGGGGTTTAATATTATGATAATATTTTTGTTGAGTACAGCTTTGAAGCAAAGATCTGAAACTTATCACAAGGCCCAGTTTCATTAAGCTGCTTCAGCAGAAAAAGAAGCTAAGCACAACAAAATTATGCTTATCAGAATAAGGTTACCGGCCAAAATACCATGTGGCATGTAAACATCTTTGACTGGTTTCCTGCTTATTTTTGCTTAGCAGAAAATGGTAAAGCAATATTTCCTGCTTCAGCAGCTCTATGCATTTGAGCCTGGATGTCTTCACTGTACACTTACCTGCTTTGTTCTGATTGTCGGGTGTGTTCACAGTACTGATAGACTCGTCTGTAACTACAGATTCCACTCTGATTGGTGGAGGTGGCGGCCTCTTCTGATTGGACGATTTGGGCATAACGGGTGGTGCAACAGCCAATGAGGTCCTTTTGTGTTTGGCTTGTACTGCAGGTGGTTCTTTACCCTGGTTTAAGGTAACAGCCAGCGGCTCCTTTGTGAGACTTGACCTACGTTTTTTAAGGCGACGGCTTGGGAGGCCACAGTCCGAGTGCATGGAGGTCCAGTATCCCTCGTGATCGACCGAGTGACCCGATGTGCTGTCCGAGTCAATGAAATCACTGTTGATGTCCGCGAGGTACACTTCCAGGTCAATGCTTCCATTATCTGAGAATGCTGATGAGCTGGCGGGGTTCTCCGACGATGATGATGAATCCGATAAGTTATCCGAGGTGAAGATCACTTCGCAGTGGCCTTCCGGAGACTTTCTCGCCAGGGACACATTCCCGGCCTCTGGGGGCATCCGACGGTCAGTGGCCGCCCCAACGCTCTGCAGCCACGAGTCTGTGTCCATCTGAGTGAAACCGCTCAGCGCGTTGTTGGGACTGTTCGTTGGGGTCGAGGAACCGCTGCTGGATTCACCCGCAGATGCATATGACAGACTGCTCGGACGATCTGATTTCCCACGGCTATGCTTCCGATCCAGGCTCCTCAAACCGCCGTTGAACTTGGGGAAACTTATGTTCTCACTCGACAGGGAAACTGCCGAATCCGACGGAGATGTCGTCGTCGAGCTCAAAAATTCATACGACAGGGCATTTCCAAGGTCAGAGTTCATGGACGTCCTCGCACTGTCTGTTCCGCTCCAGTTGCCAGAACTGGACTGACGTTCTTCCTTCTTCACAGATGACCTGGAGTTTCGTAACCGGACCTTAGTTGTTGGGATGTTTCTCTGAAGCGTGTTTATCGGGAGACCCATCTGAGCATCCCCGCCACCCTTGTTCGCTGTCCGTGTGTTAATAGTGACCGTAATGGCACTGGATGAAATAACAGCATTGGGTACTTGCCTGTTTGAGGAGACGTAGACAGTTTTGTTGGTGGGTTGGGCGGGGGATAGGGGAACCAATGAAGCAATCTGGGATTGGGGGAGGGATCCCGGTGGAATGGCTAGTGAATGTGGTCGTCTTCGGGGTGGTCCAGGCCAGATTATATCGGAACTTGAGGAATAACCTGCAAACAAAGAAAAGAAACAAACTGCAAATTATCCAGATGTCTTTAAAATTGTATAACCATGAAATAAATAAAGTGGGAATTAAGGAGTCTTGCTTTTGGTCCAGACCAGACTATTGTCTTTTATAATCATGGAACTTACTGTACCAATAATGGAATTGACCACAGACCTATAATTACACAAGAACCATGCCCTCTGTTGCCCTCTGTTGGCCATGATGCCCTTCAAAAGTTTACCGAAACTTTAAGATTTTCCAATGTGCTCTTTGCAAAATGAAAAGGGCCTTGTCTTCTCAAAGATAGAATTCCAGGGCTGTGACTGTCAGAAAGTAGGAATTACCCAAGTTTTTTAACCCAATATTTACGCAACGAAGTGTCCAACTGAACATGCTTCAGAATGAATCAACAATACCATCATAGTAAGGTTTGCAGTAACACCATCTACTGATATACATGTACATGAAAATAAAAACACTAGGAGTTGTGGGGGTTCTGTAACAAAACGGTGGTGTAACAACTGTCTTCTCTTCAGAAACACCACAACTCATACAGAGATTTGTTTTTTCCTGTACATGGTTTTACTGCAAGCCTTACAAATTGTAGATCTCGACCATGCAATTTGTCAAATCCTACCTAAAAATTTTTGACTCTGATAAAATCTTGTACATGCCTAGCATAAAGGCACTACAAGCAACGGATGGATGGATGGATGGATGGATGGATATTATTGGTGGAATCAGCTTGGGAAGTTTCATGGGTTTGTCATACCTTGACTTGGACTCGGTGTTGGGACAGAGTCCTGCAGAGGTAGAGCCACAGAGTGCCGGTTCCTCCCAGCTAACTTTTCCTGCGCCTTCTTCTCCTGATGCTTCATGTGGCTCTCTCTCCACTGCTGGAGACCAGGGAAGATGATAGGACCAGGAAGACGAAGTGACTTCGGCCTCCGTCGTGTCCTGACAGGTTGAATCACGGCGATGCCTGCCGGGGACTCCTTAGGCTTGACCTGCCGGAATGACCGCCGGTCAAGACTCAGGGTCTTCAGTTCCTCAAAGTTGCTCTCTTGATCGCTGGACCGTTCGTCCCCTGAGGCCGACTCCACCTGAAGTTCTGCTTGAACCTCGTCCGGAATCCCAGACACTGTTCTCCGCCAGCGTTTCTTCTTCGCCTTCTCCAGTTTGCGACCCATCGCCGTGAGGGAACGGCGGAAGGTCTGCATCCTCTCAAAACCTGTCCCTGAGGTGTCCACACTGACAACGGATGACTGGGTGATGTTCTTGCGCATGACCTCCTCCGGTGTAGGGAGGGTGCCACGATTTGGAGGGATGTAGTCATCAAGGAGATCTCCTTCTGACCGGGGCCGGGATGGTAGCTTAGAGTACGGGAGGAGTGGTTTGCGCCGTCTCTTCTCATGCGAATCCTAATGACGGAACCAACAATGAAAACAGGTTTTAAATAGTTCTGATTTACAATCAGTATGTAGCAGGGATAATCTACTTTCGGAACAAACTACTTCAAGCATTCAAAATCCAGCAAAAACACTGTAATATTTTGTATCAAAAGACCATACTGGACCCCAATAAAAAGAAAATTCACATAATTTACGAATTTCTTGCAACAACAACAGAGAAAATGTTTTAAGTTGTTTACAGCAACAGTTTTGTACACATGTCATTATTGGAAAGATTGAACATACACACAAATATGTGTTAATAAGGGGGAAAATGAGTTGCTCAAGAATTTGAAAAAGAAAGGTGCAATAATCAATTCAGGTGAAAAGTAAAGGTTACACATAAATTTAAACACAAGACGTTCTCACATAGTGCATCAACAGGGACAGTGTTACTAAGTAAGGCTTGCGGTACCACCATGTGGAAATCTCTTTTGATTAGTGTAGGTTCTGAAAAGAACCGGTGGTTAACGACTCAACATTTCGATCAGTATGCTCTAAGACGATCAGAGCATACTGATCGAAACGTTGAGTCGTTAACCACCGGTTCTTTTCAGAACCTACACATGTACACTACTCAAAAGAGATTTCCACATGGTGTTACCGCAAGCCTTACTTAGGGACAGTGTTCATTTAAAGAAGTTTTAAGAACAAAATTGTGTTAATAATGGACTGACAAATTAAGAGGTACATGTACTTCTCTCCCAAGCTATCTGTAAATCATGTTCTTTAGTCTGTAACATGCAGTTGGAAAAACAATTCTGCTTTGGTTTTTTGTGGGGGTTGAATTTCGTTTTGTTCTTCGTCTTGAAATTCTTTTTCCCTGAAATGCCTGATTCAGTCAAGAAGCAGCCTGTGGGAGTAACCCGTGGCAACTAGTGCTTCAGCTGATATCAAGCAGCCACGAAGGGTAAAAAAATGTGGTACTTCAAGTTGAATTAGCAAGTTAAAGATCGGCTTCTTGTTTTTCAGTCACAATTTTTGAATGTGAAGGTAAGGTTGATCTAAAAACAAATGACCTATTTTTTACTAAAAAAGATTCTTTTTTTTTTTAACAGGCATGGTATTTTACCCTAGGAAAAGAGTAGGAAATATTATCGAGAAAAATGGCTGACCTACTTTATGAGTATAATTTGCTATTATTGACCTTTTCAGGCTATTTCAGAGCTGCCACCATTTGCATCTTGCAATCAGGGATATTTTTAGAACAACATTTCCATTCAACAAAACAGGGAAAAAGTTTCCATAATCAGGGAGATTTAAAAATTTGTTCACCAAAACATGAAAAGATTGGTTTATTTTCTAAGAACTTTCAGCAGAATCAGGAAGGGTTGGCAGCTTTGCTATTTAATAACACTGATTTCTTATGAGGGCAAAACAAATTTTTTGTAATCGAAAATCTGATTTAAGTAGGACAAAAATCATGCGCATTTTTAGTTAACTTTTTTTTTTTTTTTTTTTTTTTTAGTTCCACATGGATTATACTGCAGTTTTGCATAGGGGGAAAAACTGTTTTTGCAACGCAATCGTAGTCAGTAATGCAAAAGGAAAACGGAGGCTTCTTGAAAATTGCTCTGAAGATTTTTTCCCTCCTTTCTTTTTTAAGTACACATAATTTGTTTGTGTACTGTGGATTTCATTTACACAAAACGTCTGAAAAAAAAAGTAATAGGCCGACTATTTTTATCTCGGTAATATTCCCTCATAAAATAAACAAAAAATCTGAAGTTGGTAAAATGTTGTTGTTGTTGTTGTTTTAAGTTGTTTTAGGTGGCTTTTTTGTTTTGTTTTTAAGGAACATGTTACATGAAACATCATTTTGCTTTACCCTGACAAACTGACAGCATAGGATATAAAGAAACAGTGCCAGCAGCATTCTAGCGAGACGGAGAGGCCCAAGATGTCAACATCTCACTTGATAACCTAATACTACCCTGACATGGTCTCCGGCAACTTCCTCATATTAAACCACTCTTGTCTTCGTGCTCCGAATCAGGCCAAAAAAAAAGAGAGAAAAAAAAAAAAGAACATTCCACATAGGCTTTGCTTCCCCAAAGACGCAACATTTTCATTTTAAAAATAGCTCTTTACTAGGGTTACGGCTTTTGAAGAGACACTTGTAAATTGTAACCTTTTCTATAACTTGTGATACACGGGGCGTTTTCAAAACCATGCCACGGATTATAGAGCACATTGGAAAGCCTTGTGTCTTCTGTTTTCAAGTTAAATGTACCCTGTGCCTCAAAATGGCTCACATAAAATAGTTGTTTCACAGATATTTGGAAAAACTAATCCGTTAGCAGTTTCATTTTACCAAACACCATGTTTTTGCTTCTTTTCTTTTTTTCTCTCTCTCTGTCCATATTTTTCTCCCCTTTTCTTTTTAGATTATTTTTTATTTGTTCTTTGTATCTTATATTCTTCTTTAATTTTTTTGTTATTTGTTATTTTTTTAGTTCTTTTTATTTCCATCCCCTTTTTTCTTCCCAATCATTTTTTTAAATTTGCTATTTGTTCTTTTCTTTTCTTCTCCTTTTTTTTTTTTTTTTTTTTTTTGAGGGGGAGGGAAGGCCCAGGGGATGTTCTCAGCTTTTGCTGAAAATCCTCAACTGTTCTAATCTCCCAAGTGCTTGAGCTAGCCTACTCTCATCTTCAAAAAACAAACAACAACAACAACAACAACAAAATCTGTCTAATTTAAGCACCTCCTACATGTAAATGCGAAGAATCATAATCATAAAAAGAAATACAGATTCTCAAACACCATACATACCATTTAAACCAACAAGTGTTGTGAGTGCATGATGAACAGGAATGATGAAACATCGCCATGGAAACATGCGAGTTTGAGAAAAAGATGAAATACAAACTTGGGTTAGCAACATGCAGGGTCAGTCTTTTTTTTTTTTTTTTTTTTTTTAAAGAAATAGGTGGAGAAAACGTTAAGTCAAGAGGAATTACCACAATGCGAGAAATAACAGCACACCACATTATTAATTGTTAGGGTATAGGATTGTTGGACAAAAATACTGCCGCCATTTTAACAACAGAAAAAGTGTGTGACAAACGTTTACGAGTAAGCTCCATGTAACATTGACCAACAATAAGTAATGCATATACATTTTTGTATATAACAATAAAGGGTATTTATATTGGGCACTTTGAAACACTGTATCAAAGCGCCTTACACTATTCGGCCCTTCCATGGCAAAACAGCCTAACTCGAAAAATGACACACTGAGAAAAGTAACAGAGATAAGCTGTTTTGCCATCAAAATGGGATGAAAGTGTACAAAGAGGCTAAGATAGGACATGTTATATTCAAAAACATATATTGTATGCCTTTGATACTTTGAGAGGGATAAAGCGCCCACAATTTTCACAGAAATTGTCTTATTTAAAAAAAAAAACTAAAATGTTTGAGTTTGGCTGTTTTGCCATGGAAGGGCCGTATTACTATCCCACCCATTGGGCCTTAATCATTCTTGAAACCAACTCTTTGGGAGTATGCAGCACCGGCAGCCACATGGATGCTCAGGTTCTCTATCATTCACATCAATAATCTCTACCCTCGCAGGTACCCATTTACTTCAGGTTGATGAGAAGCAATAGTGTCTCATCCAAGAACACAAGTGTCAAGACCGGGATTCGAGCCCACACTCTGAGGACTCAGCCATCAAAACTTCAGTTCGATGCTCAAGACTGTTCGGCAATGACACATTCATTACCCATTTGCAGGATGCAAGTCTTCCAGGATACACAATACAAGTGCACCACCAAGACTTTTATGAAGCAGGAAGAAGTATACTCCGCGTATGTATCATGTAAGAATATGGAAACAAGGAGTTTGCCACAATAGAATATTCCCGTAGAGAAAACTCCCAGCAGAGAAAACTCCCAGCAGAGTAAACTCCCAACAGAGTAAACTCCCAACAGAATAAACTCCCAACAGAGTAAACTCCCAACAGAATAAACTCCCAACTGAGTAAACTCCCAACAGAGTAAACTCCCAACAACCTTCATGAGTGAACTTGATTATAAATTGCAAATAAAATGGTCTTGATTTGTTTGAGTAATGGGACACTAGCATGTACATGAATCATGTTTAGGAGGGTGAGAGTCATTGCTAGCAAAAAGGTCTGAAACTATAGGATCCAAATTTCAGAAGGTATTTTGATAATGATGGCGTTTCCACCTTTTGGTAACCCCTGGAATTACAGATTTCAAAGAGCTCCTTGGAACAGAATCCTCAGCATTAGAGAAGTAGATCACAGAGTATGATTTTTGTATGTACATAAATCTGAAGAAAATAACTTTCTTTTTTTTTAACTGGCAAATATAAAAAGTTCTGAATTCAGATAAAAGTCTGGAAAATTCTCATCCTTGGGTTTATCAAGCCCAGTTAATTTAATTGATATAATTACTGCATTAAGATGAAACTGAAAAACAACTTTTCAGACTCCCCTTGCACCTTTTATGTGTGATAAGCAATGCATACTCAGTGCTTTCTTAAAGTCCTTTGGTTGAACTGGTCATTTGTCACCAGGCAAGCTCGGTGATCTAGTGGTTTACTCATCTGCTCTAGAATGCAGGGGTGGCTGGTTCCACCACCACTCAAAGCAGCGCCACCACACAGGACATTTCACCCCAAGAAAGCACCGAGTACACAGTGCTTGTCACACGTCGGTAGAAAGGTAAAACTAAACTCGAAACAAACCTGATGCTTTGGGTTTTTGAAAGGGCAAGAGCATCAAGGCGTTTTTAGCTTCTTGGAAAGGGCACCTCTAGAAGGAATTTGTATGAGAACTTTCCAAGGCAATAGACAAGGAGCAATGGAGGTGACTGCCAGGAAGTACCAGGCCTTCAATCCTGCCTAAGACCAGCAAACTTTCAAGAATGCATGCTGCCCCACATTGCCCCCCACCTACAGCTACACCTTGTGAGTTGCTCAAAGAAAGCTATCACCTAGCCCACAGTCTGCCATGGCTTCTGCGGTCAATTCACACACCTCAGTACAATGCCAAAACCCTGCCATGGGTCGCACCCCACTAATGTCACAGTCCTGACCACAGGCGGTCAATTTCAAGAAACGAACACTTTCACCCTACACTTTTTTGTTGTTGTTCCAATCCGATTATTAAAGAGGTTTTAAATATAGATTCCAACCACTTCCCATGGGTCGCCGCCGTCTCTGTACTAGAAACTGACGGTGACAAATAACACTTGACATAACTGACCTCACTCATCAGTCTGTGAAATCCACTTAATATTGGACACATAAATCCTGTAAATAGAGGGGGGGAGTTGTTTAGCAGTGGTCATAACTTGATTTGTAAATTAAGTTAGCAGTCCGAAGCTCATTCGGCGTGAAAAACAAGTACAAGTACATTAAACTCTGTAAATTCAGTTTGCGGTCCAAAGCTCATTGGGTGTGACAAACTGGTACAAGTACAAGTACATTTGTACATTTACTAAATTAAAATTTTACTTTTATCCTATTTGAAATGCACCGAGAAATAATTTGACAGTAAGTATCTCATATAGGCCTACATGTAGGCCTACAAGGATGTCAAAAGACTAGGGCTATAAGCTGGTATAAACAACTCTGCCTAGATTTTTTTCCCCCCTCTTTATTTAATATGAGTAAACATTTCATAAATGTACACACTTGGACAAATATTTAAAGGCTAGAATTGCCCTTAACCCTTTCAGCCCCAATGGCGACTTTAGTCGACTGTGCCAATATTCGCATTGAAGTTGAATTATGGCGATTTTAGTTGACCAAGAAAGTACACAGAAAACACTCAAGCCTGAGCTCAAAGGACATTTTGTTAAAAAGCTGTAGTTTTGTCCATGTTCACCCTCCATACCCAAGCTTACTATTACTCAGTTATTGGAAAGAGAAAGATCGGATCTTTCTTATGACGGTAAATTAAAGAAGGTTATGCAATTCCTTCTAATTGGAGTGGAAAGATCTGAAATGCCGAACACCTAAAGAGCGCCATATGGGAACAAAGACCAAGAACTTTCGTTGGTCAATCCCAATGATTTTGGATTATATTAAAAGAAATTGAATAAGAAATTATCTTATTACTAATATTATGCCCAAGAATGAAATTTAAAGGTAATAACCGAGTTTGTAAAAGTGAACTTTGAACACCAGCTTTCTGTTGTGTGAGAATGTGTGTTTCACGTAATCAAACAATGTGGGCACCAGCAGTTGGGCGTGTCAAAAGAATTCGGGATTAGGTTTAAAACTAGTACCTTGACTTCTTGCATGAAAACGCAGCAGCATTTACAAAGCTAATGGTGAGTTTCCTCGACCAATTAGGAATCCATAAATGGGCATCATGAAAGAGTCTCACATCATGAACAGAGTGTTTGGATTACAGCCTGCCGTCAGCTGCCAACAAAGACCCTATGCTGGTAGTCTGCTGACTTTGATGCAATTGAATTAGAACATGCCTTCAGGCAAGCGTTCTATTATAAAAAGTCAAAACCAAAAATTGAGAGCTTATAATTTCCATGGCCGGCAAGGCCTTGAACTTTTTCCTTGAAATGGCTGAGTAATCTTTCCAGGTAAAGGGAATGTCTAGAGTGAACATGGAAAAATGTATATTTTATCTGAACCAGTACAAAAGGGCTCAAGCAAGGCACACCCGGCAGGTGTTATGGGAGCAGTGAGTTACATCAAGCCTAGAACCATTTGAAATAGAACTTTCCAACTAAAGCTTTAAAGCTGCTACGTCCGATTGTTGGTAGATTTGACCCGAAATTAAGACTTACATTTTAAATAGCTATTTTCATAGATTTGAGAAAGGTATATAGGCTTCTATTTAAGGTAGTGCATGAAAACATCTGTCAATGATATTAAGTGGTAGTTAAAGGCAAAGTATACCTTTGGTTTTTGCAATCATTCGATTGTTCTAATCCTATATAAATGTAGATTTATACAATAAAACTAACCTGTGAAATTTTAACTTCAAAAGGTGGTTGCGTTTTTGAAATTACGCCGAAAATTCAGAGCGAATATGTCCACGCAGGAAGAATAGCCCCCAACATAGGAATACACAATCTGAGAAACGTTACTGACAGTAACGTTTCTCACTCGGATTCAAATTTGTAGGGATAACAAGTGATATCCTTTTCCATAATCGCAGTATTTCAAAGTGGAATGTTTCTCAAACTGCATTATACTATCCAAAACTGCTGTACTTCTCACCAAGTAAGCTTTTATTGCCATTAATTTTCAGAGTCACTGCCTTTAACAAAAACCCATAACTAAATTATTGTTGGGATCCCGACATTATCTTGCCTTAATCAGCCATGTAAAAACAATTCCGAACGTTACAAGTATTTTGTGCATTGTCCATGACATATTATGCGAAAGTTTGTCAATGTTTTATCATTTTGAAGCAGCAACGTTTACAAGGGTGCTTGCTATGTGAACCAAAAACACTGGGATCAACCCTTACTCTTCTCTGATAAGTGTTCTGGGTTCTTTTACCTGCACTACCAATCCTAATACACCTCAGGCCTACAGCTTAATGTCCCATCTGAAGGACAAAGCAACTATGGTAAAGTATCTTGCTCAAGGACACAAGAGCCTCGACCAGGACTCGAACCCACACTCTGCTGATCAGAAACACCAGAGCTGAAGTCCGATGCTCTTAAAGCGCCCAATCAGAAGTAACAAGTCCCTTTAAATGCTCAGCCACAACAGAACAAGGTTCTGAGTCTACAGTCTGTAATTTACAATATAAGCAGCACCCCCACCCAAAAAAAAAAAAAACCCAAACAAACCATTAAAAGACAATGGATCTCTGCCTTACTCATAAATCTAACACCCCTCAAAAATCAACCCTGTCCAAGGCTGCAACAACAACAAAAAAACACCACTTTTGATATCCTGGAGTGATTTCAACACAGTCTCATTCCCAGCGGTGACACACTTGAGTAAAAAAAACCCATTGTGGACTGATCTATAGCAATACCAATTCCACTGAATTGGGCAATTTAGTCTACCCATCAAGGCATGCACCAAAGGAGAAGATTTAACAACCCTTTTATACCTCTTGAGATTTTTACTACCCAAATTTAACACATGGCCCAGCTGAGAAGAATAGGGGGATGTGTTTATAGGTAAAGGATCTCCACACTGACTCTAAAGATTTACAGCTAACCTTAATGGTGCAGAAAGCTTAGATTTACGAGGATTTTATCTGGAACATTGCCTGGGTTCAAGGGCCCCCCTTTAATCGAAACCAGTCGTTTAATTCCCGAACAAAACTAAGGAAACTTCCTCCAGGAAAGAGAAAACAACTACTACTGGTCGGTAAACTTGAGGGGTTTTCTCAACTATTGTTCAGGTTTTCCCCTCCGCACCTCTTCCCTTATCCTAATCATTTCTTCTTATCACACAATGCTTATATCATACTCTCACTTTTGAATGATTACTTGGATCCTTCCTCTTTCCATCAAAATCCAACACCATATGTTAACTCAGAAACCAAGCTGTTGGACTCTTGACTGTATGCCTGATCCCACGAGTGATTTCATAGGATCCTCCCTCTTTCTTACCAAAAATCCAGAGCCATCTATCTAGGGTAACTGATCAGCACCCAAATCCAGAGCCATCTATCTAGGGTAACTCAGCACCCAAATCCAGAGCCATCTATCTAGGGTAACTCAGCACCCAAATCCAGAGCTATCTATCTAGGGTAACTCAGCACCCAAATCCAGAGCTATCTATCTAGGGTAACTCAGCACCCAAATCCAGAGCCATCTATCTAGGGTAACTCAGCACCCAAATCCAGAGCTATCTATCTAGGGTAACTCAGCACCCAAATCCAGAGCCATCTATCTAGGGTAACTCAGCACCCAAATCCAGAGCCATCTATCTAGGGTAACTCAGCACCCAAATCCAGAGCTATCTATCTAGGGTAACTCAGCACCCAAATCCAGAGCTATCTATCTAGGGTAACTCAGCACCCAAATCCAGAGCCATCTATCTAGGGTAACTCAGCACCCAAATCCAGAGCCATCTATCTAGGGTAACTCAGCACCCAAATCCAGAGCTATCTATCTAGGGTAACTAAGCACCCAAATCCAGAGCTATCTATCTAGGGTAACTCAGCACCCAAATCCAGAGCCATCTATCTAGGGTAACTCAGCACCCAAATCCAGAGCCATCTATCTAGGGTAACTCAGCACCCAAATCCAGAGCTATCTATCTAGGGTAACTCAGCACCCAAATCCAGAGCTATCTATCTAGGGTAACTCAGCACCCAAATCCAGAGCTATCTATCTAGGGTAACTCAGCACCCAAACTGTTGGTATGTCTGATCCCATGGGTGATTTACTAGGATCCTTCATCACAAAGTTCAACATCATATGATAACTCAACACCCAAAACTGTTGGGCTCTGATTATGGTGGTCATGATAGTATGCCCGATGCCATGTACAGCATGATCAGTGTACTAGTGCAGTCCTGAAAGCATGTGGACAACATCGGTAATCGTCAAAGACCAGTATCCGCACTTTGTGTGACCCAAAATAGACATGAAATAACAAACCTGTGAAAGTTTCAGCTCAAATAGTCATCAGAATTACAAGGACAAAAACTGGGGAAAAACCCCGGCCCTTTTCACTATTTTCAAACACCGAGTTTTGGACTCGCGATATCGAAACTAATTGTTTTTACTCGTTTCTCGAAAACTACAGCATTTCAAGCAAAATCATTTCAAGGGAAATTTTCCACCCTAACCAATCTAAAAATCATGTTAGATAAAAAGTGCAAATCTGTGTGAACATTTGTACATTCAACCTTACCAACGTTGTACACACCCTTTAAATATCAGTATCGATAACAAATAGTGGAGCGGAAGATTGTGTGGTTATAAGAATCGACCATCACAACAAACAAAACCTAATCATTCCTGTGTAGTTTCGATTGCCATTCAGTCTGTTTAGCCCTTCCTCCACACTATCAGATCTATTTGTACGTAATTGTGGCGGTTGAGTTACAATTTATATGTATGAGGATTGTGGTTTGTTACCGAGATAGGACTTATTTGATTGATTTACATAGTGGTTGTGTACAGAGCTGCCACCATTTGCACACTGCAATCAGGGGGTGGTGTGCTCATATTCGGTACCTTATGGAGACCAAGGACAACACAAAAAAAGAAAAACAAAAGGTCTCCACATGGAAATTCTAAAGACCGGGGTGCTCCACAAGGAAATTTGTGTACAAAGTCTATGGGAAACTGTTAAGTGCAGGGACAACGGAAAGAACAAAAGAATGCTCCACAAGGATGCATTTTTGAGAATGTGTGTGTACAACAATCAGGGTGATATTTAGAATAACATTCAACAGCACTAGAGAAAGTTTCCATAATCACGGAGATGTTCAAATTGGTTCATCAGAGCATGGAAAGATTGGTTGCTTTTTCAGGGAACTTTCTGCACAAACTCTGCAGACAGAGCTTCTCAAATGGAAAATGTTTTTTTTAGCAAGTGTGACATAACACTGCAACTGTGCAACATGAAAGTTCATCTAGCAAATTGTTTTTTCATTTAAAACAAAAAAAGTGCTCCACCATACATGTTCAGTCTGCTGAGAGGGACTTTGGGGGTATTTAAGGAGATTCAGTCATTTGGCTTTTAGACAGACACCCTAAAGGTACAGTGTTTCCCCTTGACTGATTAGATAGTGTGCATAACATTGGTAAGATTCTACATATAATTTGTTGTCCTCAAGTTTTATGCAATTTCAGGATCAGGGCATTAGCCCGGAGTACATTGTCTAGTAAACTTCTCAGCTTGCCCTGTGGGCTCCTAAAAACTGTGCAATCTACTTGTTTAAAATGCACATACTTCCTCCTTTTTAGATATGAATAATACATGTTTAAAATGTGTTAATTTATTTTTGAGTGTAACTTCATTTGGCCATTAAACTGGTTGTGATCACTACCATTGATACATCAGCAGGATACATTTATGACAATACATGTCTAAATTCTGGGCTATTAAAATTTCCTTGAGGCAAGTAATATGCACAGTTTACACTTGCCCGGTGGCCTACTTCACAAAAAGCTTAGGTGCAAGGCCTGGCAATCATGAACTTGCTGAAAAATAGATTCTCAATTTGCTATTTCTGAAAGGCCCTGACTAGATGTTCTCTATCAGATTTCTGGAACAGATTTCTGGAACAGATTTCTGGAACAGACTTAAGGAACAGAGTTCTGGAAGAGAGTTCTGGAAGAGAGTTCTGGAAGAGAGTTCTGGAACAGAGTTCTGGAACAGAGTTCTGGAACAGAGTTCTGGAACAGAGTTCTGGAACAGAGTTCTGGAACAGAGTTCTGGAACACAGTTCCAAGAAACTGCAAATTAGCTCAATGTAGGACTGCTTGAATGCACTTATTTTTCATCAGGCAGCTTGCAAGGAGGCATTGTGTGTGTGCCGTGATTAATAATGTCGTACTTGATGGTTTTACGCTAATGGGTTGCTGATTTGTGTTAATGTTCACACAGACATTTCTTTCTGGACACGTACAGTAAACTTTACTCTCGGGCTAAATAAAGGAATAACTGGCGCCCACGTCAAAATCAGGCACTTCTCACAAATAATGAAATGGTAATTCAAAGTGAAGACAACCGAAACATCAGCCTTGATATCAATGTGATGTGATGTCTGAAACACTTTACACATTGACAAAACACATTCAAGCACAGAGTCGGTGTTCTCTGAAAGCTCTTATTTTCATTTTTATTTTGAGGAGAAAATAAATACAGCTTTGAGTTTTGGCAGGAAGTGCCTGGCTTTGGGTATGGAGCATCACATATGTACTTCACAGAGTCTTGGTTCCCCTTGAAATGTTCTGGAACAGCAGAACTTTTTTTTTTTTTGTAAGGTGGCCTTACAAAAAAAAAACTTGGTCAGGTCAGGTGAGGTGCACCTCCAAGATGCCCCATGCAAGACTGTTTAAGAAGGGCTCATTTCTCACAGAGAGTGTAGCTCTTTGACCCTTTAGAGACCATTCATTTCTATACAATCATCACCATATGCCAGACATGGTTTTATTGATGTTCTTTGTAGGAAAACATTTGTTGTAAAACTGTCTGAAAATATATTTATATAACTGAAATTTGGTTCTGTTTAAAATACTATGCTAAGATGGGAAACATTGGAGTTTGTGTCAATGTTTTCACTGCCCATTCAATGGGAGGTGGACCGCCTCACTTGTTTCAGCAACCGCCTTGCTCCTTTTTTTTGCCATCACCACCACCTAATTTTGAAGATTTGCCCTAAAGGAAATACTAATCAGAAAATAGTCCATTTTGTGTCATATTTAAGCTTTTTCCTTGACCTCTACGTATCAAGAACTCACAATTTGGATAGATGGAATCATTGCTTATTTGTGTGAGGGATGCATACTTGTCAGTTTACAGACTGCGTAAATTTTGCTCCATTCACCAGTTTAAATCTTTACCCAATCTGTTCATTAGCCAGGGAAAATAAATTTTCTTCACACTTCTGCCATGTTTTGCCTGATTTAATTAAAAGGTTAAGCGGCCACAAACTGCCAGGCAAACAGCCACAAGATTTGACCTACATAATGAGATTGTTCGCTAGTCCACAAAGGTCAAAGTGAAGGCCATGTCCCAAAATAGACACTTTCCAATGCCAGATGCTAGCATACTCTACATTGTACACTTCTAAAAACAAAAACAAGTTTTGTTTTGTTTTTCCAGACATTTTTCCTGGAGATATTGCTTGGGCATTTAGTTATCAGTGATAGTTATAATAGAAACGACTGGTCCCAAAAGAGCTATGGGGGATTATATAGAGTGTACATTACCAGGGCTAAAATTTGGGGTAAAATTCCACAAGGCCGCAGGGCTTGTGGCTCAAACTGTTTAGCGGACCAGAATTTAATTCACAAGACCGGAATCTTCATGAGAAAGAACTTTCTACACAGTTTTTATTTGAACAAGCACTAAGAGAAGATTTATCTAGTTTATCTTATGGGTTAGTATAATTTTGATACTCAACGGAATTGTATAAATACCAGACCCAAGGTCAACATTTGAACATTTCTTTCTGTTAAAGATATTACACAGTGGCTATTATTCAAATGAAAAAAACATGAGTTTACTGGCCCGAGGCTGAAATCACTGGCCTCAGGCCGGCGGTCCAGTGTCAAATTCGAGCCCTAATTACACAAATTCAATCATGTCTAATTCACATGACTCACGAGAGTAAGGTTCGAAGGCCCAAAAGAGAATGGAACAACCAGATCTACACATTAACCTCCAGCTCTTTAGAAAATAACACTGACATTTTTGGAAAATTATTTTATAAAACTTTTGATAAAATGTGACAACTTTTTTATATGAAGTCAGAGACCACATGCATGAAAAACATCTTTCCAACGGGCCAACAAAAGTATGCTTACCAGAATAAGGTAACCAGCCAAAATACCATTTCCCTTGTACCATTTGAATGGTAACCTGCTAATTTGTGCTTTAATAGCAGAAAATTGTTTAGCAATAGTTTCTGCATAAGTAACTCTATGAAACTTCTTCTGTAAAACTTATCACATATTTTACCAAATCCTCTGAACAACAAATTTGTTCAATTTTTGATGAAATGAAAAGTACCGTAAACTTTTCATGAACTACACCACCTTGCCAACTTTTGGCTTCACGTTTTAAAAAGCCTGCGATCAAAGCCAAAGTACTTCAAGTTCAATGGATTCACAGTTGAATGCAATGGTTTTGTAAATGACTTTCTGTTGCAATTGAGTCTAGCCCAAGGTGACTTTGGGCCAGGAATAAATAGAAAGGGTAACCGGGGTTCAAGAGCGTTTGATGACACGTAGTTGATGATATCATTAGGTAAAGCTACCTGATCCAATACTTTGGATATTTCCCTGATGATGTCAGTCAAGTTTAGGTTTTGATCCCCGTACAGGCTAGACTTGGTTCCAATTCTGTAGTAGTGGCTTTTTAGTCTACCTGATAGACAATACAGTATTGCTTGAAATAGCGCCCTCTTGTGGATTAATCTCCAAAATTAACTGAGACCGTGAGTTAGAGTGTGTAATGTTCAGCCAATCTAATGAGGGGGTGTTTGAGTGGCTGATGAAGACAAATAACCGCAATCTCGGACTTGAAGTCAAGTCTAAATGTATGTACAGACAAGCTCTATGACTGGTCCCAGCCCCACATGAAAGTCATCAACAAATTCAAGTTTGAAAAACGGCCCTGGTGCCCTTTCAGGTGGCCTTGGTGCCCCTTTCTTTGTTTTGATCCATTGAGGCCAAGTGGCCTTGACCCTCTGAAGCTTACAGTTGAGGCCTGCATATTAATAACTGTAGTATTAGTTGCTAGAGGACCAGTCAGTGGTATGGAATCTACTTTACTTTCATTAGACTAGGTGAAAGTCTCACGCGTATTCCAACAACTGATTATCCCCCTTTGCATAATACAAACTACCCTGATTGGAGCCTCATCCACCACTCAGGGGTATAAAAGGGTACCTGCAAGGGTAGAGGTTGATATTGCATTTGAAAAAGCCTTCAGAGCGCTACGGCAGCTCTGGGCTGTATACTCCCCAGGGAGCTGAGAAAGATTAAAAGAATGTTCTAGGCCCACTGAACATCGCACTGATGTAAAGTGCATACTTAATTGTAAAATGCGCTATATAAGAACTAGTCATTAATATCATTATACATCAACCAACGAGAATACACAAACACTGACCACCTTTTTGTATGAGCTGTCTTCAGTATCACTAAATGTATCAACTAGGTTAGCACAAATTTGTCCTTATTAACAAAACCCTTCTTTTTTTAATGAAGAGTATGTGTGCTTCTTGTTTCGGGAAGCATAAATGATTTATCAGTGATAAAAAAAAATTGATAGCATTTTTGTATTAGGTGATAAATTATTCCGTATGTTTGCATTGAATGCCGCCCGTACTTTTGCCAAGGTTGTTATAATACCGATTAAAAATATGCCTGGGTTTTTCATAGGACTCAGGAAAGTACTGAGTATACAGTGCTTTTACACACATTGGTGTATGGGAAAAGATGATACAAATTTAACATCTATTAAATTTGCCAAGGTTGGTAAAATTGGCGGCTGTGACATCAAAACAAAAAGAAGTCCGTAGCAATGAAACTTAATCAGGAAACTTCAAGAGGATAAGTGCGCCATCTTCAAACAGCAGCGATGACCTTGACCCTAGGGAGGTTCAACCCCTGTGCTTTACACATGTACCACTGAATATAGAGTGGTCATCAATATCATCAATGTACAATCTCTGACCTATCACACGCCGGCTGCTCCATAAATACAGTGAGAAGTGTCGGTCTTGTTTCATGTGGATAAAACCAGAGCAGCCAATATTTGCATCTTGCACTCAGGAAGACTTTGTACAACAATCAGGGAGATTTTTTAATTTGTTCATCAGAACATGGAAAGATTGGTTTAGTTTCGGGGAAATTTCTGAAGAATCAGGGAGAGTTGGCAGCTCTGCAAAACCCATGGGATTGTTCAAGTTTTTTTGGCATCTGTATTCCTTTTGTTAAAAAAGACCGATCTGTATCTTCACTTTCACTTGAATCACAAGTTCATTGATGGTTCAATACAGGGTTGTAATTGGCATGTCATGGCTGAGTAGTCTGGTGCATCTAACTCAAGTTCTGATGGCTGATTCATCAGAGTGTGGATTTGAATCCCGTTCATGACACTAATGTCCTTGAGCAAGGCATTTAACCATAATTGCTTCATTCTTAACCCAGGTGTGAAAATGGGAACCTGAGAGGGCTGGAATAGTATTGTGCTGGATTAACCCCCTTGGCTGCTAATATAAGCAGCTTGGGGCTTGTATGCTCCCCAGAGTTGAGAAAGTTTGAGGAATGGTCTAAGTATGCCCGATGAACAGAAACAAAAGTGTCATAAAGGGCCTTGATCTAGCTACTCAGGCATGCACAATCTAAGAACCAAGTATTGTTTCCCCCTCAAGGAAACAAACAATTTGCGGAAGTGTGTTCTGTTGATGACCCTTTCGCTGTTACAAAACAATTTCATAAATTAGGGGCCAGCCAATTTTTTTTCAACAGTTTCGCAGTCAGACAATGAGTACTGAGACTACTGAGATACTGACAAAAAAAGGAGGCCGCTAAAATTTGGGGTAGATAGCTTAGTTGGTAGAGAACCGGCAGATTAATCCAGAGGCCCCAGGTTCCAATCCCGTTATAGTCTGTTTTTCTTTGTTTACCCCCAAAATTGAATTAAAATTTACCCAGTCAGTTTCCCTTGTGGTTTATTACTCAGCATTAAAATTGTGTTTTAAATTTCTGACACGTCCTCACACGACCACAGGAAGAGATTGAAACTCCTACGTGTTGTTTCAGTAAATTACAATTCTACTTTCCACAAATACGTAGTTGTTTCAGTAAATTATGACTGTATCTTTCACAAATTATATGTATACTGCAAATGTACGCTTTGCCGGTGTAAACTGCACATGTACAGCAATGCCGCGATGCGTGTAGTGCACCAAGTGGGCAACTTAATTGGTAATTTTTCTTAAAACCTGATCTCATGGTGTGAGAGTAATTCTTTAATGTGTAAGGCTGCTGTGCAAACTGCATGGGGTGTTTCCTTCGTGATCCTACTTCCTACATCTGTGCACCAGCCCAGTGTCTGGACAAATGTGGAACTGCTATCAAAGCGTGCAGACAATATTGGTATTTGTTAATATTAGTTATCACACAAGTGCAATTGGAAAAATATATCGCTTGTGTGTCCCATATCTAACTAGGACAAAGGCCAAGTTTAATATGGGTTACAGAAGCACTGAGGCTGAGTTGGTTATGGGACACATTAGAAGCTCAAAACTGATTCTGAAGGATTTGGCAGTGTTAAGGCTTCTAGAGCACAGTTGGTAATAGTGAAAACTTTACAATCGGCAAACATTCAGATTCAAACTAATCATTTTTCATTTGAAAATTACGAATCCTGCTCTTGCGCCTTAGAAAGCAAAACTGAGGTGTGCCTTGACAGAAAGTTGATGCATAAATACAGCCTCCAGAAACAGTTTTTAAATTTGTAACATTCACTGAGCAACCCGAGGTTTTGCAACATGAATGTTGTACACACATTCACCTGATATGCTAATGTCACAGTACTTTATCAAGAGACTTCTTCCCAAGCCTACCATTAGACCCTCACCAACAAAAATATTGGTTTTTTTCCCATGCCCGTAAATTGCCCTATAAATTTGACCCACTCAATAAGTACAAGCACACCTTAATGTTGACACAAGTTTCAGCCGACAAGTCAGTTCTCATTTCGTCACAAGGGACAATGGTTTTCAAGCGCAGTCAAGGCAAAGAAAACAGCCAGGCCTGATTTTTTTGTTCCCTCTCTGTCTCTCTCTCTTCAAGCTTTGCATAGCCCATATTGATAAAGATCGCTTGTTAAACATTAATACAGGGTAAACATTGCACTGCAAATGGTCTCTCTCCAAACAGCCTTTCATGATGATAGTCAAGGTTTCATGGCACTGCAATGCCTCAGTGTGTGTATATGGGTTAGGATGTATTGGAAGGCAAAGTTCCATAGCTTTGCTGGCAGGAGGGATTGACTGGTTTTTTTACCTGGAGAGAAAAGCAGAGTTAACCCACGGATGAGTTAACCCTTTGCAGACTGTGTTTTCCTGAATAATTGTTCCCAATTTTGCCAAGGCGTTGCGAATTTTGTTTATTCTATTTCCAGGGGAGAAAAGTTGAAATAGGTATTTAACTTTTATACATTCCAAATGGGAATTATGAGCAGCCAAAGAACACCTGGGCAATACATTTTTTATAATGACAATTTGTAAATTCAGGACTAGAATGCCACAAGTTTGGAATGAGTGGGACAGCATGTACTGTATAATTTTATGCACATATCATCACTGACCCCGAAAACTGACACACATGTTAATGTATGTTGTATAAAACATGAAAACGTGAAACTGAACATTTTCTTTTTATTTTTTTTTTGTGATTTTTTTTGGGGGAGTCACGATTTGACACGCACCTTTCTTTTATTTCAACGAGTTCAACCAAGTGATGTTTGAAGCTTTGAACAGTGTGGATTACGAAGTAACTATTAAACACCAGTAAACTTGCGGAAGAGACAACCGCGTGTAAATCTCTTTTGGGAGGAATGTTGGCTCTGAAGATGAGCAGAGTATACTGTTCTGGTTTGACATCACAGACACCTAGATCTCACCGGCTCTCTTCAGCGCCATCCATCCCAAAAGAACTTCATGCTTGTACCCGCAGGTTTACTAGTTAGAGTTACTTCCCAAAGTTAAACCAACCTGTAAAAGATTGTGCCATGTACACACGAACATGTACATAACATCCCACATGTTTCCTGCACAAATGCAATCCATGGTTTATTTTGAAAGACTCTCCTTACATTTCATATTATTTCCTCGTGATTTCAAGAAGTAAAACTGATTACAACTTATTTCCTGCTCCAATGTTGCAACTACTGTATTTTTTGCTTACTTCATCAAACATTGAAATTCCAAATACTATGTTAGATTAAAAACTACATACAGTAAAAACATTTTACATATATGTACATGTAGGGTTCGTTTTTTGTTTGTTTTTTCTTTTTCTTTTTTAAAACAAAACTATGGGATATTTTGTATCACAAGAAATTACCAGCAAAAAAAAATTGGAGTAAATGATTATCTATTACAGCAAACATCTTGAGTCATTATTCAATCAAACACGATATTGTTTTGGAGTCGACATAAAATGTTTGAAGAAAATATTTGTCATGGAAGTTGCAAGAATATAATGAAAGTATTATTTATGTGCACTCCGGGGCTGCCACGGGGATTTTTTGTGTCTCCAAAGTAATGTGAAATTTTCCCTTTTTCGTCTGCATGATTGTGTTTCTTTCTGGCACAGCCTGAACTGTAAGTTTTATAGAAGATTTTGATGTATGATTCTCATCTACATGTATATCCATCAATGTCAGTGAGAATTTGTTGACTTTATTTCTACATCGGATGTGTATTTCAACGTGTAAGGGTATACATGTATGTACTGCCAGTGTAATGATTAGGTACAGCACTGAACATCTGTTAAGACTACAGCATTGTACAAAGTCATTCTCTCGTGTCACCAGAGAAGTTTACAATGAACTTAAATCGTTGGGGATAAGTTGCACCAAGCCCCACACACAGAGGAACAACTGCTGGCAAGCAGTTCATCAGAGTGATCCCAGTAAGACTCACAAATAGACATGGCGGCCAAAAGACTCCTGATAACACCTTCAGCTTGTTTCCGTTATACTTGTAACTATGTTCAGCTCCTTAGAGCATGCCTGCATGATTAGGGCGCTTTATAAATGTTGGTATTATTATTATTATTACTATTATTATTATTAAAGAAATAAAGAACACTCTTGTTGCATAGAACTGTGTTTTCAGATGCCTGAGAAAGACTTCATGCCTGACGCCTTTCTCAGATTCAAATTTTCGGGGTGAAAATCACCTCTTTCCCAGAAACTACATTTACTCCAAAGGGTGTCACTTTTTAACAATGTTTTAAAATATTGGCAGCTCTCCAGTGCTTTGTACCGAGTAAGCTTTTATGGGACCACCATTAATTTGTTGAGTAATTACCAAAGGTATACCGGTCCCTCCCTTTAAATTGTACTGTTTTTTTTTTTAAATAATAATAATAATATATTGTATTTGTATAGCGCCTACTGCAGGCCAGCCTCTAAGCGCTTAACATTCAGTATTTCCTGCAAGGTATTTGGGGCTACGTTTTTGAAGTATGAGACCTACTCCTTTACATAGCACCTTGTAATGGTTTACAAGGTGCTGTGGCGCAATATGCAGCCGATCAAACCAGGAACACCGGGGCGGACCCCTTCTCTTTTCGATAAGTGCACTGGGTTCTTTTTCGTGCGTTACACAACACACGGGACCAACGGCTTTACGTCCCATCCGAAGGACGAAGCAATCATGGTTAAGTGTCTTGCTTAAGGACACAGGTGTCACGACCGGGGCTCGAACCCACACTCTGCTGATCAGAAACACCAGAGCTTGAGTCCAGTGATCTTATCCACTCGGCCACGACACGCCACAAATGATGCTTAGTATTGTTTTTCTGTTTGATAATGCCCTTTCTTGCCTTAACTTTCTTATTTTATGGTACACTTACTATTTGGCATTTTCTTGCTTATTCTGGGATTTGGGCGACATACGCCTTTTGACGCCAGTTTTTTTTTTTCCCCTTTATGCTCTCCTAAGCATACCACTGTTTTTTTATGGTTAGTTTTTAATGTACACATACTTGTTTATTTTGCAAGAATAAATGTTATTATCATTCATTTGGTGGGTTCTGGTTTCTGAATTTAAAAAAATAAACAAAGCAAAACTTCAGATTGAAAACTGCTGAATTTGTTTCCTTATTTTCTGAATTACCAAACACGCCTTTAAAGTAGCCTACTTAAAAGGTCAAAAAATAGTTTTATTTTCTGCAGTTTGTACAGCTGTTCTGGCCGGGGCAACCAACACAGTTCATGAAATGTCAGCAACACATGAAAGTGCACGTACAATGGGACGGTATGATGCTCAGTCACGATCCAGCCAGCACTCAGAGTTCTAGTGTGGATCATGTGGAGGGCTTAACAGAAATGTTCCAACATTTAAAAAAAATAACTACACTCCATGCAACAGCTGATAAAACAAAATGATGCAAACTTTTACAAAGTACATGAAGTACAGTATGTAAAATACCTCAAGGTACCACTCAGAATAACCAATAATTATCTTCTTTTTTTAAATCTGTTTTCAAACTTGTTTTGAACCGCCCACCCACCCCAAACTTTGATATTTAAATACTGATATATTATATTTGATATACCTATACACTGAAGAAAAAGTATGCCTCAAATGAAGCAGATATTTTAGATCAATGTTCTTCCAGCTCAGGAGTTTTCATTGGCTTTTCCTGGCGGCTTCCAATGTACAACTTTGTAAGTTGAGGAAGTCAGGTACGGAGGTCAGCTATCAAAACAAGGTTGAACAATAGCAGTGAAACTGCACAGACATGATGACACGACTGGATGCTGGATATTTTCTCCCCCCCCCCCCCCCTTAAAATTGTTTTGTCTTCAAGTAAAAACTAAATTTTGATTTTCATTTATTTATTTTTACCCACTATCACAGAGAAACATTTGTGTTTACTTTTTACTGCATATTCATGACCGACTTGAATATTGATGACCGGCAAACCCATAGTGTGAATAATGCATATTATTAGACAATCACCAGATCCAGCAATGCCGTTATTGACTGCTCAAGATGTTCCCCCACCCCCTTTTTAAATTATTTTGTCTTCAAGTGAAAGCAAAATTTAGATTTTCAGTACTTTATTTTTACCCCATGTCACAAAAAAAAATCATTAATGTTTACTTTTTAATGCATATTCATTAGCTGACTTGCATATTGATGACCTGTATCCCATACTGCGAATAATGCATATTATTAGACCAACACAAGATCCAGCAATGCTGTGGATGACTGGAGCTGAACAGGTAATAACAATAGGTAGCAATATTTGAGGAATGCCTCAGTTGTGAAGTTGTGAAATTTTTGAAATTGTGAAATTTATGTTGGAAAAATTTCCTTTACCCAGCCACAACTTTCTAAGGGATTTCTTTGATTTTTATAATGAATGTTGGACTTTATTTCCCTTTTTTATATTCCTCATGAGAAATTGGTAGCTAAAATGCTACTATTTAACCTTTAAAAAGGAGAATTCAAGCGCACATTTCATCGCACGGATGAAACTCTCGACCCACTCTTGCCCAATGACACTAAAACGGACTGTAGCAAGCAGCGTTGTCAAGACCACCATAGACCTGAAAATGGCTTATTTTTCATGATTTTGACACTTTGTAATGGTTCAAAGTGCCTGTGCCTCTCTGTATACATTCTGTCAACCCTTCTGGACAGGTGAGGATCTATATTTGACCTAAATAGAGGGAGCTAAAGTGGTAGCCGGACACAGCATTTCAGCCTTTATGTGAACCCAAACTATGTGGCTAGAGACTCATGAAAGTGAAGAATTCTTTTAAGTGAAGAATTCGCTGTCCTTTTCATGTTTGGTAAACTTGTGCCTTTAAAACCCATTGACTTTGAAACTTGCAGACGGCTTTTGTTCTGGGCCACAACTGGAACATTGAACCATGGGCAGACTGGTTTATTTTCAGGGAACTTCCTGCAGAATCAGTGAGAGTTGGCTGCTCTGCCAAATACACAGTAAAAAAAAAAAAAACATGTGAAATTACGCCTAATGTTAAGGAAACAAACTGCACGTGAACGAATTGGCTTTTGCAATCACTTTGATGAGGAAATACAAAACTAATTAATTTATCTTCAAAATGATAACAAATCAGACTAAACAATATTTCTTGAGGAGATACTATCTTCAAATTGTTGATCAATTCAACAATAAGTACACGTGAGTAAACAGTGTTGAACCACATACAAGGTTATTTGCTTTTAGTTCTGATCATAAACCCCAGACAGTTTCTAAACAGTCCTGCTGACCCCTCCACAACGCACAAGGCTGCTGGTTCGCTGAGATCACACACCCATTTTTACGCACCATGAGCAGCTGTCGTCCAAAGAATCGCCTCCCTTTGCCTCAGTGAGGGCGCTGTTTGAGAGTGTGATGTCATATGCAAGGGGTCTATTCTCGTGGAAAGGTGGTCACATGACCATGTTTACCTGGTATTAAACGGCTGATAAAGACGTAGCTGGAGCTGTTTAAGACCGGTTGGCTTACTGGCGTTTTGCACTCATACCTATATGTTGGTGCGCAAGCTTACACAGACGCTAACAACGCATTCAATACATAGGCCCTACCAGTACTCAATGTGAAATCTCTCACTGAGTGTCGCATGCAGTTTGACCCCAGTAGTTTGACCCTTAGTGAAATGGAACCCAAGAACAAGAAAGAAATTGAAAACTTACAAAAACAAAAAGGGTATTGAACAGTGGCGTAACTAGGAGGGGGGGGGGCACGTGCACCCCCACCCCCAACTGATGTCAGGCCCCCCCCCCCCCATTTGGAACTCGCCATTATGTAGACCAAGATCCTGGGTTTTTTTAAAGTCCAAATGTAATCTGTAATTGATTTACCAGCAGTTCCCCCCTAGAAAAAATGCCCCCCCCCCTTGTGCCCCCCCCCTAAAAAATTACCTTAGTTACGCCGCATGTATTGAATGGGATAAAAAAGAGTAGACTTTGACTTAAAGGTCTGTTTTAAACCTTGTAGGGTCGTGGCCATGCGCTGACGTACATTGCCCTCCGCTCGGTCCCTCATTGGCCATGAACCTGCCAGTCTTAAACTCCCATTCAAGACCTCGTCACCCTTTTATTCCCTTAGTATAATCCATGAGCTAACATTCTCCCCGGGTTCAATGACCTTCTAACAGAAAAACCTCCAGGCAGCTAAGTTTTTGGCACGTTTAAATCTCTACAAGGATATCTGGAACTGGGCCCTAAATTACATCATGTTCGTTTGGAACGGATGTGCAGAATTGCATCGTGCGCCGACCACGAGTTGGCGAGTATCACACTGATTGTCCACACTGTTTACATTGTATCATCAGTTTGAACTCCAACAGAATGTATTTGTTGTTAAAACAAAGTGCATGTAAAGAATTGGCACACGTTGACATAACATAGTAAGCTAGATAGTTCCTCTTGTATCTGGAAGCTCAGTGTTTCTAAACTTCACACCAGGGCCCAATTTCATAGCGCTGCTAAAAAAAGTAGCTAAGCACAACAAAATTGTGCTTACCAGAATAAGGTAAACAGCCTAAATTCCATTCTTTATATACAATATGTGACTGACTGGTATCCTGTAACAGCTGTTAAGCAATATTTGCTGTTTAAGCAGCTCTATGATATTGGGCTCCATACACAAATTTGAATGTAATGTGTATGGCTCAATGGTACCAGGGTTTGCTCATCTGGAGGTCTATACATGTACAAAAGCTAGCTCTGAGCCATTTTGACATAGAAACTGTCTCTAAAGTCCGAGGTTCAAATCTAAGCAAGTCATTGTACAAGACTTTATTCAAATCTAACTCACAAATGGCTCAGTCAGACAAAGCCTATGAAACAACCCAGCACACTGGAAAGACAAGGAGCTTTTTGTAAGGGCAAGGCATTTTTCCCTAGTATGCAAGTCCAATTTTCGGCAAATTTGACCCCAAAATTTTAATTTAAATAGCTATTTTTATAGATTACAGAAAGTTACAAGCTTTCATTTTAGGTATTGCACGTAAAAATCTACCAATGATTGGTGGTAGTTAATTAAAAACTAAAGATGAATTATTGTCAGGGGACCCCGTCATTAATTCACCTCAACCGGCCATATGTAAAAACAACTTTGTTGCCATGTATTGCATTCATTGTCCATGGCATTATATACAAAAGTTTGTGTATGTCTTTATGTCTTTGTTTTTGAACAGCCTCATCTATCAAAACACGCTCAGAGTAACAAAAATATTGGGGGGAAAGAAATATTTCTTGGAAAAATTGGGCCATGCTACTTTATACACCTACACAAATGAAATATCAAAATTTCTACTGCACCATTTCAATTTGCACCAAGGCAACCACTACTCAATTTCATAGAGCCACTTAAGCAGAAAATATTGCTTATTAGTTTTCTGCTAAAGCAAAAGTTAGCAGAAAACCAGTCAAAAACTGTACATGTGACGTGGTACTTTGGCTGGTTATCCTATTCTGGTAGGCAAAATTGTGATGTGTTTAGCTACTTTTTGTGCTTAAGCAGCTCGACTATATTCTCACAACCAGAAGTGCTGCTCATCAATATTCATGAAAAAATTAACATAAGATGTTGTACAGGATTGGTAGAGCTGACAAAATACTCCCACACAGTGTTTATGCTTTGTGAGATCGACCATACATGATTGAAATAACAAACCTGTGAAAATTCAGGCTTAATCTGTTGCATGAGTCTGGAGGAAACAGTGAAAAACCATGCACAATTTTCAACATGTAAACACATTGTTCTTAAGTTTGATTGTAACAACAGAAATCAGCTAATTGCGTTTTTTATATTAAACAAAAAAGTTGATAGGTTTTTATACACAGTTTTCTGGAATATGACTTCATTTCAAAGCGAAATAATTCACAGAAGAAAACGGTTTCAGAATGAACTTCATAATCAGTCAGCTTTCAGACTAAAACGAAACAACAATTTTTTGTATCCTCACCAATCCTGTATAATACTGTACCTTTAAATTGAAATATAATGGACTCCCATGATCGAAGTAAATTCTAAACGTTCTGAACAGCCGCAGAAACTATTCCCTCCATCAAAACATCGTTTTATTAAGAATCTCATTCCCAAACATTCTAAGCATTCAATCACAAATAAACAGCCCTCAGGCCGCAGCCTCTTCTATCTGTCGAATGATCCCACATTTTTATAAACAACACCCGTCCAGCAGCGACGTCCGGGAACGTGCCTTTTTGGTCTCCACACTGCAGACCAGTGTGTAATAGTCGGCCATTATTTGATATGAGTGTGTTTGACACATGAAGGTTGGTTTAAATTATTCCCGAGTTGAGACTCATTTCATTTATGACGGATCTGTTTGAGGTCTTACAGCAACAGCTCAAATAAACGCTGATTGTAAAAATCATTGCTTGCTTAAACTTGAAGTGGCTTTTTATACATATGTACATACATTGTGCAGGCCTGCCGTCGATTTCACCAAACTCTTCCTAACTTAGGATTAATCTTAGGACTTAGGACGAGTCCCAGCCTTGCACTGTAACATGTAAACCTTAAGATTAATCCTAAGTTAGGACTAGTTACTCGTCCTAACTCGAGATAGGATTAATCCTAGCGTTTCGTGAAATCGGCTGCTGGATTTTTAAGGTTCCTTTGCAGTAGACAGATGTCCATATGAATTGAAAATGCCAACCTCATATTACAACAAAGTGAAGGGATTTCTCAAGGGTATTGGGGTACCGGTCAACTCGGTCCGAAGCCAACTCGGTCCGAGTCAACTCGGTCCGAAGTCAACTCGGTCCGAATCCAACTCGGTCCAAAGTCAACTCGGTCTGAAGTCAACTCGGTCCGAATGAAGTACATGTATAAATAGCCACTAATCCTACACGTACTAGTACTAGTGACTTAGTTTTGAAGGTGCGGGTTACGTGAATTTTGAAAAAAGAAAACTTTATTTTAGCCTTCATCGCATGATAAGCACATCTATGGGATGTGTGTAATAAATGTTGGTGCTAATCCCATCCAGTGACGCTGTAGGCCTATCTGTTGACTTTTCGTTAAAATGAAAGTTGTGTTTTGATAATACAAATTCAAGTGTGGTAACTGTGCTGGACTATTTCCACTTGTGTTATTATAATGGAGAAGTGGGGAAATAAAGCAACCGATGTATGACCTTTTTTGACCATGTGGGTCGGTAGTGAATGGGGGTTTCGAGGTAAAGGATATTTTTGCAGATCCTTTGAGTAGCAATTAGCTAGCTTTCGGAAGTCATTATTCACTTCATCATCAGCATACATGTGAGTCGATTCAAGAATCAAGTAAATCTCTTTGAACATCTTTGAAAGATGTGAGGTTGCAACCAATGTATGGGAGGGGAAAGAAATTATAACCGTTGGCATGTTTAGAGTGGCGGGCGTTTATCCAGTTACTTCCTGTCAACCACACGTTTACTATTGTCGGACCGAGTTGACTTCGGACCGAGTTGACTTCGGACCGAGTTGACTTCGGACCGAGCTGACTCGGACCGAGTTGACTTCGGACCGAGTTGACTCTGAAGCTTTCTCAACAATAGATTGTTCAATTCCTGATGAAAACCTTCGCGGAGGTAACCATTTTTAATGCCACGTTTAAGGTGAAACCCATGCTCATGAATTGACGATTTGAAACTAAGTTTTACTTGAATTCATTATACAGCGAGGTCAGTGAAAGCCAAGGGGGGCCTGCTGTTTGCCCTGGTCTTGGCCTTGGTGTTCCTTCAAGCGTTTCTCATACACTTTAAGATTTTCCAATGGAAGTGCTCCTTGTAAACTATGGACCTTGCCCTCTCAAAGAAATTCCAGGCCCGAGTATTTACATAACTATCAAATCAAATTAATAGGGAGACCGCCAACATACATGTAGGGCTGGATACATGTAGCTCAGTTGGTAGAGCGCTGGTATGTTAATCCGGAGGTCGTTGGTTCAAGTCCCGCTCCAGTAAATTTTTCTTTGTTCAAACCCAAATTATAAAAACAAATTACCCAGTCACTTTCCCTTGTGGTTTATTACTTGATATAAAATAAAACGGTGAAAACTTAGCACACTGTGCCTGTACCATGTGGACATGTGTAAATTTACATGAACAATTTCTCATCTTCAATTTGGAAAAGATTTTCTTTTATCAATTAGTATTTATACTAAATGTACTACAAATAAACATTTCATTCAATGTTTTCCCTGGCCATTCAAACCGCAGACCACCTTGCTACTCTCGGCGGTTATGACTGGAATTTCATCTTTGAGAGGGCAAGGCCATTTTCATTTTGCAAAGGGCACTTCCACTGGAAAATGTTAAAAGTCTATGGGAAACTTTTGAAGGGGCACCAAGGCCAAGATCAGCCGAACAGCAGAAGCCATGGCCTCCATGGTCTGAGTGTATGACTGGACATTACTCAACTGAGAGTGAAACTAATTTAAGCCGGTATAGCAAATCTGAAGGAAAAGACAGTTCCAAAGTTCAAGTACTTTCTCAACGTCACAGGCGCTCCACTTTTGCAATACACATGACGTACATGTATGGACAGTGAATTGCAGATTCAATTCAGGTCTGCATAGAAAGTGTAGTATGTACATGTATGTGGTCTGATTATCTGAAACTACTGCAAGTATCCTGTTTTCAAGTTATTGCGTCAATCGCCTCAACAGCCGTATAGTAAGGTACAGTGTACATTCAACACTGGGGAGCAAAGACCAAGACAGCCGAACTATTTTTTACAGAATTCTCGCTAACTAGTCCTCTGGGCTCCTTGGGCATTTTATCTTGGCCCTACATTGCAGCATTTGGCCAGTGGCCATTTGGCATTTGGACAACTAGTTAACTTGGTAGACAACATTGAGTAACAATTGAGCATGTTTTGGTGGCACACACACCACCGCACCCCTTCTTACTCGTTATCAATGCTTACTCATACAGGTGCATTCACACTACCCCTAGCCCTGCCATTGCCAACGAAAACCCAACCAGTGGGGTCCACACTGCCGCTAGTCCCAGCAACGACGTGACAGCTGAACCTGTCACTTTTCATCTTAAATAGACTTCCAGGTTACCCCACACCGTACCCTTGACACAAACATTAACACCAATTATTCACCGAGTGTGAATGCGGCAAAGTGGAAACACGTACTGTACAGTACATAAGCAGGTTGAAAAGAGCGGTCCAAATGTGCTGAAGTAATCGTGTCAAAAATTCTACCCTTATAAGATCTGGCGTCTCGTATGATACGCACACCAGATATGACCATCAAATTCCAGTCATTACAGTATATTATTTGTCCATCAATTAGGGACGGAAGAGCGCCTGGGCTGACCCATTTACATCAAAGTTCAGAAAAGTTAATGGAATAGTTATTGTGCCTTCAACCAAAAAGAGAGACGCTAGAGAGAGGGGGGTTGGGGGCAAGGGTGTGGGAGAGGAAGATAAGACGGCAAGGACAAGGACAAACTGAGTGGATACTCACTCTTGGGAACTCGATGTCATACTCAGAGGAGTCCGTGTCGCAGTTGAGTCTGGACAGACTGATGCTCTGGCATAGATTGGAGACGGTGACCTCATCCTCGTGGTACTCCTTCAACTTCTCAAAGATGTCCTGGGCAAGGTTAAAAAAGTACAAGATTGTTAATCAGTATCACCAAAAAAACCCATTAATTTCATTATAAAAGCTTACTGGTCAGTGGTTAATAATCCACCAGACCAGAAAAATATTTCCCTGGCTCCAGAAATTACTGTCAAAAGTTCAGAAGGTAGCACTGGAGACCCCACAACCAAATTACAAAAATGAACATGCACAAAATTACGAACAGGATGTTGAAAACTAGAAAGTGAAATTAATTTACTCTGCCGAAAAAACAATCCACAAATAGCTTGATCATAAGAGAAAATGTTGGTGAACATGTCAGGGCTCGAATTTAGGGTCAAATCCACAAGACTGCAGGGCTTGTAGCTCAACAAGTTTACTGCACCAGAACTGTTTTTACCAGACAAGAATTAAAATGAAAAAAACAACAACATGTTCATTAGATACAGATAAACATTTGAACTGTTTTAATTTGAACAAGCATCAGGAGAAGACTTATCTCATTTGAATTACATGCATAATTCCTTTATACTCCGACAGAATTGGGAGAGATTCATCAGACTGAAAGTCAACATTTGAACAAAAACACAAGACTTCCAGACTTGTCCGATTCTGAGTCTGCTGGCCCGATGCTAAAATCACTGGCTTCGGGCCTGCGGTCCCGTGTAAATTTCAAGCCCTGCATGTATTGACCTAATTCACCTGGCATCACCACCACAACAAATATTGGTTACATCAGGCTTTTTTTATAGTCAGTCTCCCTACATGTTACTGTGCAGTGAGTATTTCTGGTAGGCGTCGCGCGTTACACAGGCACCGTATCTTTTGACGTTAAATTTGACTCCAAAAATGGCAAATCTTGGACAGACAGGGGCTGCGAGCTACACCAATGCAAGGGGTTTTAACTCTTTAGAGACCATTCACTTCTGCATAATCATCACAAGACGTCAAAACTTGGCTGCTATTGTTGCTTTTGTACTCTTTTTTTCCCAGTGAAAAAGTATAACAAAAACAACGTTCTGTTTTGTTTTATAATGGTGAGTCAATGTGGAAAACATTGGAACATGTCAATTCCGGACATGACTTTTAATAGGACTTCTTTCTGTGAATGGAAGTAGGTCAAATCTTGCATCGGGAATATAGAATACAATTTGTTATATTCTATAGTGGTAAGACATCTGCTCTAGCAATGAAAAGGTTGTGGGTTCGAACCCCACCAAAGTGATTTGCCTGTGGATTTTTGTTTTCAAAGAAATTGTGGAAAGTACTGAGTATACAGTGCTTAATAAACATCGATGTAAGGGCAAAAACAAATTATAAAATCTTGCAGATGATTTCAAACAGCTGTGGGCATTTTGGTACAAGCCGCTTGTGGGCAGCACGGGCTCTAAAAAGTTTGGCCTTTCTCTCAAAAAACTGTTGATCTAAAATTAACAAATGAAGAAAAAACACGGCATCTTCCCTTTAGCAAAACAAGAACATACTTGAAGGACTCTCAGCAGCCTTCAGAGCATTAATCAATTGAGGAAAAATCAATCAAAACAATTTTTTTTTTGAGTTTACATCCCGTAACCTAAACCACCCACAAATCCTTTTTAAAAAAATCCATGATCACCTGTTTTTTTCCGCCAAAGTTTGGCCGATGAAGTTCTTACTGCATCTGTGGTCGACCTGAGGTCAAACCAATCTTATCAGTGTCCATGCACAGGTTGAGTACTTCAAAAACTGTGTATACTCTTGCATTTTTATTGATTCTTTTTATGCATTTGTATGGACTCGGTACTACAATTTCAAAACCAATCAATTGCTGGCAAACAACTACAACGTTTATTATTTAAAAACAAAAAAAAGGATTTGGGGATTCAATGTTTAATTAGGTGTGCCAGCAACTGGACAAACCTCTTAATATTGTTCTGGGTTTTGGGTTTTGGTTTTGTTGTTTTTTGGGGAGGGGGGTTACTCTTCTTTCTTTTTTTTTCCTTTATCTTCCATGGAATTTATTCTTGTATAGTCATTTTTGTAAGGTTTGTACTCTAATGCTTTTATTTACACTTTATTATTAAAGGTAGGGTAATTTTCTGGTCTTTGCCAACGAAATGCTGATTTATAGACAAAATTATCGGTAGAATTTATTTAATTCATAGGCAAAATTATAAGGAAAAATACAATAAAAGTTACATGTGAAAGTTTCGATTGAATTAAGTGTAAAATCCCCAATTCCAAACCTTTGTCCATTTCTTGCGAGAAGAGAATTGAGTGGCATCCAGAGGCTTTTGCTGATTGTATTTCATTGTATTTCAGGCCAATGGAGGTCAGTGCGAGCGAACCGTAATTCAAACCTTGGTTCATGGACTTAAGGTTTGTATCTCACGGCCGAGATTTTGCGATTCACGGTGCAGGAATACAATCAAGTTTTCTCGATAGAGAAACAACAAAAACCTGGTGATTTGCACTCTTAAAAAAATACGATTCCAGCAATTCTGAGTAAATTATCCCATCAGGGTGGAGGGGATAATGGAAGATCTCTGGTAACTCTCTGGAACTAACTGGTTGAAAATAGGTACATGTACAGGCTACACCTTTGAAACTATGGTTTGATGTATGATTTTTTAGGCCTGGAGTTTCATCTTTGAAAGGGCAAGTTCATTTCCATTTTGCAGAGGGCATAGCCTGAGTATCATATTTTTGTTCCTGGCGCAGGGTTGGACACCAGGGTAAATTTGTCTCAGAGCTGCTTAGGCAAAACGCATCGCTTAAATTTCTTCTAAGGAAAAATAAGAAGGGAACCAGTCACAAACAGCTTGCACCACCTACATTTTTAAAACTGTTTTAGTTGGTAAGCATTTTCTGGTGAGCAAAATAGTTTTGTGCTTTGACTTGGACTGTCCACGCGGCAACAGGGTGAGAGTCATTTCTGACCAAAAGTCTGAAACTAGGATTCACATTTTAGGAGGAATGTTGAAATGGTGGCATTTCCACAGCGCTCTTCCTTAACAATGGTCTGCAGGCCAAATGCCAGTTAAAACAACTGAGGACCAGTCAAAGTTCTCTCCAAGTGGTCTGGCTGGCTAGTTCAGTTCAGTGTTGCAAACCATCCCTATTTAGTCTGAATGATGGACAAGTGCAAAAGCTGACGGACCAGTGAAATGAAAAGCTAAGTGGTCCTGAGGGCAAACCTTGTTCCACCTTTTGATAAACCCTGATGAGATTTAGATCTAGTGTACCCATCAGCACTAGAGAAATTGATCGAAGAGCAGGTTTTCTTCATGAGGAAAAAATAATGATCGATTTTCTTCACCTTTAAAAAGTCTGAATTCAGATAAAAGTCTGAAATTTCTCATCCCTGGGCAACTGCTTTTTTCATGCAGTAAAAGCAAAAAGTGGATTTCAACGAAAAAGAGATCAAGTAATATAAAGGCCATGTCCGAATAGGCAGCAGAATGCAGCTATGGCTGCTGCTGTTGCTAGGGTGTTGCTATGGTAATCTTACGCTTCAGCGCTTGTTCAGATGACGATCAAGCCACAGTCGATATTTTTTTAGGTATTCTTACCTTCAAATCAGTGCTTGCTTTGCTGTATTGAACCTGGATGCATTGACTTCTAGAGGCCGGGGTGATGAGGTTGTTCTGGACTGGGGTACGGTAACGATAATGGTCCCTCAACGTCTTGAAGTCACTCAGGGTGGACACAGCTGCACAGAACAAAGACGAAACGAAAAGAATGGTTAGTTTTATTTCTGGATGAGTTATTCATTTTTGAAAAGTTTAAAATACATTTTTACCGTCCACACATCATGTAGTATGTGGTAAAGTCATGGAGACTAGTGCACCAGACTCAAGTTCAAGAGTTGTAGGCCGTGTCCGAAACGGCGACTTCAGCTACAGCTACGGCTAGATCGCGCACGTCTGCCTATTCTTCAACACTGGCAGACGCGCTGATCTAGCCGTAGCTGTAGCGGAAGTCGCCGTTTCGGACACAGCCCTAGACTTAGTCCTTAGTGCTTAGTCCTTCAGATGGGACATGAAACTGAACCGAATGCCCCATTTGCTGTGTAATGCCTGTAAAAGAACCCAGTACACTAATTGCCAAGATACAAGGTTTATCCCAGTGTTTCTGGCATGTTGGCCGAACGATTTTAGCAAATATAAAGAAAATCTGTGAGCTTGATTTATGTAAATGTTGGTTTGATTTTAACCTTTTGTAGGCTTATAACATCCAGCTTAAATGTTAAATATAAAATAAAATTTTTCTTTTTTCCAATCACATATCGTGCCTTTAATGAAGGAGGGGCAACTTGGGGTAGAAAGACATTGACCCAGAAACATGTTTGAAGAATTTAGCAGGTGATTCTGGGGGAGATTCCTGGAATGGTGTGCACGAGCTTCTCCTCGCTTAATGTAATCAAGTCTCTGTAGTCCTGGGTCTTTTCCCAAACCTCGGCTTGGGGCTCCGCCTCCGGCTGGGGGCTCCGGCTGCGGCTTGGGGCTCCTGCTCTGGCTATGGCTTGGGCTCTGTCATCAATTTTAGAGCAGTTTAATTTTGCACGGTGTTTCTAACATCAAACGGAGCCCATCGCTGGGGACAGACCCTAAGCCGAGGTTTGGATAAAGCCCCTAGACTATTTCCCACCCCTTCATGAATTCACAAAACGTGGTCATGCAACTTTGATTTTAGTGTAACCTCACCAGATGCCGCTGACTGCATTCAAGCTCATGCAGATCCTAGTAATACCTATTGCTGGCCTTCATTAAAATTACTGATTCACTTCATGAGTGTGGCTCGTTCGGCAAATATGCACAAGTCATGTACAATGTTCAAGGTACAATTGTATGGAAGCAGGTCATCTCGCCCCCTGGCAAGCTCACCCCCCCCTGACAAGCTCACCCCCCCCCCCTGACACAATCTCCTGCAAACAAGCTCACTTTGGGTAGTAACAATCTCACCTACAGACAATGTCGCCCCCAGACAATGTCACCCCTAAGCAAAGACACCCCAGACTTAGCGAGATCCTCCACCAATGACTAATGAGTTCATGTACTTGACGAGGGTAGCTTTATTATGCACAGATTCCGAAAGGAATTAAACAAAACATGAAAACTTACAATTTAAAGGCTGATCAAATTTGTGTAAATTTTTTGTTATTTTAGTAATTACTGTCATTCAACAAACTATTAAAGGGACACGTTGCCTTTGGATGGGGTGATTTCGGTTATAAAAAGCATTTATTATGAAATTAATATATGGTTTGAAAGATGTTTTCAAAGTAGAATACAATGACTCATACAACTATCCCTTGAAATTGCGTTGATTTCCTTTTACTTTGTGAACTAACACAGTCCACCATTTAGTGGAGTAGAAACATATTCCCAGAACAAATGTCAAAAACTTTCCGGGTTTTCATTGCAAAAGAAGCACTTTCATGTCTCTTTCCTTCCAAATTAGTTCAAATCAAAATTTATTTAGGGGAGAGGTTTGGGGAGCTTGCTAGGGGGGTGACTTTGTCCAGGAGGCAACACTGTTACAAAACCTAAGTTGCCCAACGATGACTTCACACAACAAAATGCTACACAGAATGTATCAGTCACTACTTAAATATCCCCATCATTTGCTACTCAACAAATAGCATTCAGTGTGAACAAACCATGGTCAGTCTAAATATTGACTGTGCAAAAATTGCTGGAAACGAAAGCATTCCCCGACTGAACCCCATTACAGTGTGCACATTTGTAAACTCCTCATAGAGCTACATGAACACACCTCGTCACAGACCCTATGGGCATTGCACATGTGTACACTTCCCTATTGCCATACAATGATGCAATTTTCGGTTGCGGTAATATTGCAATACTTCATGAATGAAAATCCTGTGTTTGCTCGGACGTCAACACGCAGTCAACAATGATGCAAGCTGAATGCATTGCCCTACTTACTTATGACATCATTCACCTTAGTCACTCATGTTCATACACACACGTACACACACATTGATGAGCTCTACATGTAAAAGGGGCAGTGCATTTACAGACATGTAACATCGTTTCCCAAGAGGATCATTTTCTTCATGTGCATCGGTATCAACCAATCCATGGAGCAAGTTATATTTGTATACATTAAAGAGAGGCTTCAAGGTCCAAATCAGTTTTGCAATGCACTCAATTTTTTAATAGACTTCACGAAAGTGGGGAACAAAAATTACAATTCTCTTCAAGAATCATCAGGCCTTAGCCCAATTTCACGGCTCATGCTTACTGTAAGCGAAACATTGGCGCTTACATTTACGCAAGCAGAAAAATCTGCGCTGCATGCTGTGCAAGCATATTTCAAAGGGTGGCAATGTTGTTGTTTTGGTGTTGCTTTGTTGTTTGTGTGCGTGTGTGCTTAACATTACTGAGTATTCTTTGCTTACACAGCTAGCATAGAAATTTGCTGCTTACATGTACATGTAGGGCCTAAGTGGGGTACAGTGAGTGTAAGTGCAGAATTTTGCAGTAAGCAGAGCCACAAAATAGGAACCAGGCTTATAGCCAGGATTTGAAAATAGGGTGTCAAAATTTGACTGGATTGAAAAACAGGGTGTCCAAATTTTTAGCGGCGATTAGCAGGGGTCCACATATTTTGTATACATACATATGTACTGTACGAAAAATTTACTTAGCCAAATAAACAGGGCACCTTCAAGGTCGTCCGAGAGTTTTTCAGGCCCATCCAAAAATAAACTAGACATATTGCATTTGTGCACAAATGCCGAGCTGTTTCGCCATAACTTTTTCAAATTACTCAATTGAATATGAAAGTTGTTTGAATTCAAAGCAGTAATGATGTATCAAGCCTGTTTTAAAAAGAATTTGGATTATACCACGTTTTGTTAGCAATTTATGACTTAAAGGGGCAAAAAACGAAAAAAATCATTAAAAATCATGTGATGACGTCATCACGACGTCATTTAAGAATTTACAAGAACTTGCCAATATCTAACGACCTACCAAGTTTCAACATGATCGCACTTATACTTCGGGAGATATACGACTTCAAAAAAGGCACCTTTAATGCCGCGTCACGTGACCCCCGATGACGTCATCGATCTGAAATTTCACACATATGATGGCTGCTCGACGATCAACATGTGTGTAAATTTTGAAGTGAATACACAAAACTTTACCACACACATCTTCAAAAAGTCCATTTTGAACAGTTTTCAACCTGCCGCTAGAGGGCGCTCTTGTATATCGTGACGTCATCGGTATTTTTTTTTAAATGCACACCCTTGCCAGACAATAACATCGTTGAAAGCAACTTCATAACTATTTCCACTTTTGAATTACAAAGCACTTCCTGTTTAGACCGGAAGTAGAGGTCATGTGAGGTCACGCACACTGAATAAAATGAAGATCTAATTTATCCCCACCCAATCCCGCAAACAGAAACCTACGGTCTCTTGTGGTTGATTTGATATAGATTTTCAAATATTAAAAAAAAGGAAACTTTAAGATGACGTCACGTGACAGGTGATGACGTCATCATGACATAATTGTTTTAAAATCATCATTGCACCAATGCCTTTCATCACTGAAAGTTTCATTGCAATTGCTCCTTAGGAACTATGCAAAAAGCCGCTTAGAACGAATTTTGTCTGAAAAATACAAATTAAAAAAAAAAAAATAAAATAAAAAATAATAAAAAAAAAAACTTTAACGAAAACAAGAGCTGTTCCGCTGCGCTATGCTGCGAAACAGCTAAATAGGGCATCCAAAAGACGCCCAGACACATTGCTGGCTAATACTTCATGTTGAACTCCATCCTGCCCAGCTGGGTTCCCACATGTACAGTGTAGGTGTCTTTACACATGCTCTGATGGTCACATCCTATCACCACACAGTGTCCCCATTACAAGGTCAAACACCATGAACAAATAGACCCATTAGGAACAGTTAATGGGTCTCAATTTAACAACTGGGTATCTTAAATTAAACAGGATTAAAAGCTCCAACACAAGCCTGTATGGTCCCCAGTGGTTAACAGTTACCAGGTGCCTTTATCAGGGTCTGGATCTAATGTGTTTACACAATGGTGAAATTAAGGAAGTTTACCTCCTCAAAATTGATTTCTGGCTGGATGGTATCACCATCGAGCTAACAGTACATTGTATAATACAAGCTTAAATGAACACACGTCCATAATGCTCCTGAACTTCACCTTACTCCACTTTATGTATTCTTGTTTGTCAGTCTATACAGTATGTATTTAAAGTCCATTGTTTTGCCTCTTGTCTGCATCAAGTAAAGGTTAGAGTTCAAAAACCATGCTTGACCCACACCTTCATAACTCTTCTCTTCATAATTCAGGGCTCAGCTTTAACACTAGCCTTGGCTTACATTGTCTCACAGAGATTGTCTGTAGTAAAAAGCTGCTACGGGCTAGTAGCCTCCACTTCTCAATTGCCCTTTGGGCTGCTAAAAACTGTGCAACCTACATGTACTTAGTGGTAATTCTCATAGGTCTACTTTTTCCTTTTTAGATGTGAATAATACATTTTTTTAATGTGTTTTTGAGTGTGTGAATGTAACTCATTTGACCATAGACAGCTGAAATAATTGCGTCTTTAACCAATGTACACTGTATAATTGACCCCTTGCACAACACACAGCACACTTACAGGAGCATATCATGTCCCCATTTTGGGTGTTAAAATGTGCACAAAGAAATTGCCCCCAAAAGCGGTGGGAGTGCATTTTGCTTGCAACGATGCATTCTGTGTCTGCAAGGGGTCAATGGAGTACATCTCAACCTAGATTCATAGAGAGACCAGGATTTCAACAAAACTGTATTCACAGAGTTTCACAAAGCACTAAGATTCATCCGAAGATGAGTTGTCAGTATTACCATAATGATTTGTAAAGTGACATCACACTTTGGTCAGCAATAAAGATTGATTCGCACTTGAGGTCAATAAGAGCGCTTTGTGAAATCGAGCCCAGCTAGACCGAGGGGGCAATGGAGGCAAATGCCCCCCGGTCATTGCCTTGGCGAACCTATCAAATGTTTCTAAAGAAGCGTTCATTATCCTCATAATGTAGACAGATCGACTTGCCCTTACAACATGTACAAGAACACACTATCAGACCGGCATCGAGTCCAGTGTAAATTAAATTCATTACTTAAGTAAATGAATTGCCTTTGGAGGGAAAAGTTCATGATGTTTGTATATTTTTAACTATCAGTAGGAAAAAGTGATGTCCGTATAATTTAGGCCTAAATGACAATGGAATTGGGGAAAATATACTACAAAGCAATTCAGAATATGTGGGTAAACAAGTGGTGTGCAATGTGTGCTTTTCAATTAACAATACAGTCGACACGCCACAACCATCTGATCTATGGTACTTTGGGATAAAGCCAGAAATTGTGCAAACTCCAAGAGCTCTGAGCGAGGGAGTTTAATAATGTATTGTCAAATAAATAAAACTGCATGCTGTGGCTACAGCCTGGCAGAAATCCTTCAATCAACAAGTGGCATTGTGTGCATTTTCAATGGCGAGAAAGGAAAAAAAAAATCAAATTTTAATCTCTTGTTCAATTGAATACTTTTAACACAAGAGGATAAATTGCCCCTTGAATGCCGTCATGAAACAGCATAATAAAAGTAAGCCATTGAGATTTTAAGAGTTGTGGCATTAAGAATCGGAATGAAATTGTTGTGAATATGGCACTGTGTCCAAGGCCTTGCTCTAGGGCTGTGGCATATGGGCAAGGCCACATCACACTGATTCTCAAGTACAATCCATGGCTGACAGTCATAACTCATTCTTGAAGCCATAACATTTTGCAAGGTGACTTACATAAAAGTAAATGTTTGTCCTACAAACTGGCCTTTGTAATTAAATAAGAAATACTATATTAAACCATGATTGGCATGATTGACAATAGGACTGAAATAAACATTGAGCTACAAAAGCCTCTATCGCTTCAGATGAATTTTCTGGGAATTCCCTGGGAAAACATGGCAGACTTTTAGTTACACACTTAAAACAGCTAAATGCTTGCAACCTCCTTGAACATTATTCATTTATCATTCAAAGCCTCTTTCACACTAGGATGAATGTCCCAGGAAAATCCTGGGAGTATTTGGTTGACCTTTTCACACTTCAATTGCCAACCCTTGCAAACTCCCAGGGAAAATCCATTTCCCAGGAATAGGTTAGCATACTGAATGTTCATAATCCCCAGGAAAATTGCATCAAGTGTGAAATCAACATGGGATGGCAGTGGGGTTAAAAAAAATTCCAGGAATTTCCTGCGGTGTAATTTCTTGGGAATTGGTTCAGAAGTGTGAAAAGGGCTTTACACTGTACCTGTTTCCCAGGTACCATGGTACCCATTTCCCAGGTACTATGGTACTTATTTCCCAGGTACAGTGTACTCTGGTATCCATTTCCCGGGTACAATGGTACCCATTTTCCGGGTACTATGGTACCCATTCCCCGGGTACTATGATACCCATTTCTGAGGTACTACGGTACCCATTTCCCGGGTACTACATGTATGATACCCATTTCCGAGGTACTACGGTACCCATTTCCCGGGTACTATGGTACCCATTGCCCGGGTACTATGGTACTTATTTCCCATGTACTCTGGTATCCATTTCCCGGGTACTATGGTACCCATTGCCCTGGTACTATGGTACCCATTTCCCAGGTACTACTTTATTTTGCAGCCCCTCCTTGGGAAAAGGGGTTTACTCTTAACACCTTTGAAACAAAACACTGCTGGTTGCAAAGCAAAACAAACAATGAGACCTCCTGTGAAATGCGCTTTACAAGCCACTGCATTATCAGTATTATTAATATTGTTATTATTATTTAGTTTGATGAAGGTCTTGAAACTAAGACTCCTGGCGCCTGTACACAAAAGCCACGGGGGGGATACCGAACTGACACAATCCTGATTGGACATCAGAGAGCTTGATCACCAGATGCGCTGTTGTGCATCCATTTAACCTTCATACATGTACTGACTGATCAATACACAGGATGGTACTGCAGAGTTCAAGTTGTGTTGGTATTTATTTAACAGGGCAAAAACACTAGCCTACATGTGTGTGAACTATGACAGGGCAAACAAAGTATTCATCAAAAATTATACATTGTGTATTACATGTATAAGGGTGGAGTTTGGGTGGGAAGGGTCAAGCATTTGAGGTTCCCAAGATGGTGTCGGCTGAAGACGACTTCTAGACCCAGAGCTACCAACTTATGCATCTTGTAATCAGGAAGATTTGTGTACAACAATCAGGGAGATATTCAGAATAACATTCAACATAGTAGGGACAAAAAAACATAATCAGGGAGATTTTCAAATTTGTTCATCAGAGCATCGAAGATTGGTTTATTTTCAGGGAACTTTCTGCAGAATCAGTGAGAGTTGGCAGCTCTGTAGACCACTCACATTCTACGGAACCATTTTTATTTTCTTCATGGGGAATTAGGCATTTTGAAACACTTGCAGCCCTGATATATGTACTTCAAAGAATTCTACAGTAGAGAGAGGGTCCTCGATGCCCCTTGAAACGTTCCAGTTCAAATATGTATTCCTCATAAAGGTATTCTTTAACATGCACCTAGGAAAAACATCCTTGCCCTTTACATGACATACAATGCTTGTACATGGCAGCCTTTCCAAAAAACGCTGGCAAACAACAAGAGTTCAAATTCATCCTCATCTTTACACTTGTTTAAATTTGTTTCTAATTGGCCAGTAAAAGGTGTTGGGGGTATTGATCCTTTGTACTGACATCACATGCAGCTAGCCTCTACCCCATGTCTGCCATTTTAGGTGTCAAATTGCACGTAAATGCATCTCACCACACACACGCATCGCCTTAAATACTCACTACACTATGAACACAGAGAATCTGACTCACAAAATGGTGCGGCTAAGACATATTGTAAGATCTGTTGCAGTGATTGCGATGATAATTGCGATAGTGATAGTTAATAGTGTCTATATTAAAAACCATGGATATTTTATAGGTTTTGGCGACCTCCCCTCCTTCTGCAACTAAAGCCGTATCCAAATTGGCGGCTATGGCTAAATTTCCGTCATCATGCATTGAGGTATAGAACGTCCTTTACAATACACTTAGCAACGGTCGTAGCCGTAACCATATCCGCCAATTTGGATTACGGTCTTATTTGCAACTTCCCAGAGCAACAACGATTTCGGTTTCTCAGTCATTGAATGTTTTTCAGATATTACAAACTTTCCACAGAGACACATTTCAATGATGGAGCCGAGTGCCAATCATCCTGACGAAGCGTGCTTCAATTTCAAATTTGTGGCATTTAGTTTTTTTAGCGACGGACAGTCTGTCTTTTTTATAGTTTTGCCGTGATTAAGTAACTTTGCATCGCAAGTTTTGCTTTCGTTTTGCTCCTTGTGGGAAATCAATCTAAATTGAAAATTGAAATGCATAGAAACAAGAGTGCGATTGCAAGTTAAAATAGAATGAGTTTTGAATGCTCATTTCAGCTTAAGAAATTATGCTTCTGATTCACAATGCAGGCAGAATGCTATGTAAAATTATTTGTACATTTTGTACATGTGGATGTGCTTGAGTAGGAAACTGATATATAACTGCAAATGAAGTATCCCAACACACCCTTTCAAATTTGCAGAAAACAGTAAGATTTAGGCCTACCTATTAGAATGTTACACGTGATCTCGACTGAATATGAATCCAATGCAAGCGCGGCTAAACTCCCCATAACTAGTGATTTTAGCATTAGGCATACCTGCCAAGTCTGCCGGCGGTCTTGCTATTTTTTCCTCAAATGACTAATAATATCTCATATTTGTTTTAATAAAAAAAAAACGATGTTCAAATGTTGACTTTGAGTCTGATAAATATCTTTCACTTCTGTATTAAAGTAAACTTAACCACACGACAAGTGAGATAAATCTTCCCTAAGAACTTGTTCAAATAAAAAGCTTAAATGTTAAACTGGACAGAAAGTTTTGTTCTTATTTGGATTCTGGTCTTGCAAAAACGTAACATTCTTGTGCAGTAAAAATGTCGCGCTATTTGTACACACTACAAGCCCTGAATGGAGTTTTGTTTTCTCCACCACGAGGTAACTGTTGGACACACAAGCATAATTGGGTTCTGTGAACTGGGTTTGTTTATTTTCTCTCCCACATTATACTTCATTCCCCTAAACCTTCGCACAGTTACTGTACAAACCCTCCAATGTTTGAACTCCATACTGTGTATTCCCACACCGCGCCATGATATTCCATGACCACAACCACCCCGTACCCAGTACCCCTGAAATAGCTCTCACTTACCCTCCTTAATAAAACACCCAGGGGACGGCTCCCCTGCTGCAGGGGCCATTCTCCCGTCCTATTGACAGCAATTTAAATATCAACTCTTCCCCTGTTTCCATTGTTGAGTTCAGTGTGCCACCGGTGAGGCCACTTCCGTATCAAGCGTTCCACTCGATATTCAACTGTTTGTGGGAAAAATCAGAAACCCATTCTTTCTACCTTTTTTTTTCTTTCTACACGACCGGCAGAAAATGTCCTGAGGGTTTACATTTCTTGTTTTTGTCCTAGATTCCTTGGCTCGACCTGATTCGGTTGCGGGCAATTACAGTTAAAAAAAAAAGCATAGTTCTTTAGCTTATCTGTGGATTTATAAGATGTGTAAATTACGTTTGTGCCATTTGAACACAGGTTGACCTTTAACAGATCTAGCTGTTTTGGCGTTTAACCAGAGCGCACGCATTCTGAAGGCGTTTAATGTTATTAGCATGACATTCTTGTGCGCATCCTGAACTGTTGATACGGTACATATTATTATCATGTGTGGATTGCACGGGTGAAAAGTAATCAAATGTCCAAATGACACCCAGACTCTCCTGTACAAACCTTGTACTATGCATTTCTGAGGATACATTGTCACTAATGACTACATTGTATGTTACAGAGCTGCCAACATTTGCATACAATCAGGGAGATTTCGTACAACAATCAGGGAGATATTTAGAATTACATTCAACATAATAGGCTAATAGGCTTTTTTCTCCCATAATCAGGGAGACTTTCAAATTTGTTCATCAGAACATGGACAAATTGGTTGGTCTTCAGGGAACATTCTGCAGAATCAGGGAGAGTCGGCAGCTCTGTGTGTACTGTACCTCTACTAATATCATGGACATACACATGTATGGTGACTCTTTAGTTTAGGAAAGCCACAGAGCCTGGACTTCCAGCAGGCACGATTTCTACACAGCCCGACGGAAGAACACATAAAATCTTCCATTCTTTGGAGATTGCACTGTCTGGTATGGAGAAAGGAGGCACATGTCAAACTTGTTCAGCTGCAATTTTTTATAACTCTTAAATTTATGTGTAAAATTACAATGCAACATGCAAAACGTCCCATAAGACCAGCGCTACAGTATCTCGCCAGCCAAGAAGCACATCTCAAAACTTGTTCAAGCTGTGATTTTTATAACTCTTAAATTTATGTCGAAAATTACGATGCATTTTGTAAAACGTCCCATAAGACCAGTGTAGTATCTCGCCTGCTAGGAAATGACCTGGATTGTACAAGGTCACTCTTTTGGTAAGCAAGGGTTACATGGTCTATTAATACAAGGCACCAAATTATAATTTTCTGCCTGCATTAAAAACAAAAGGCTTCAAGCACAAAAATCCCAGACTGTGTACCCTTAGCTTTTGCAAATGAGGACTTGTGTATATGGTATCAGTACTGCCATCAGAATTACATTACTCTGTGCATACATGCATGACAGTTAAGAGCCGCTGATCAAAGCAACATTTCACAGGGTATATGGTCTTTAAACAAAATCACCAATTCACTTTATGGTAATCATAAAGATATGCTAACCATGTGCTTAAAGGTAGAGTCATAGGTTTCGTTTTTGTCAAGAGAGATATTTGTTGCTGATTTATGGGCAAAATTGTAAAGAAAGATACCATAAAAGTCACCTGTGAAAGTTTCGGCTGAATGTAGTGTCTACTTGTTGAGAAAACAGCCAAAAAAACTGTCAACATTATTTGGGTATTTTTCAACAAGAACATCGAATCAATCCATATTTAGCGAGGTGACAGCGGGTACCAACCGCATCTCCAGCGCTCATGAAAATTTCAGAAAACAATTCATGCATGAATCGTTTCTCAGATTCAAATGTTTTTGGGGTGAAAAATCATCAAAAATTACTTCAAAACCCTTTCTCAAAATGGTTTAATTAATAAGTACAATCAACAGCTGCAGTGCTCCTTATCAAGTCAATTTTTGTGGTCATTAATTTTTGGAGTATTTACCAATCTACGACTCTACCTTTAATGACAAATCATAAAGTGTGAAGCTGATATACCTGGATGGTACACAAACACCCTGCACATTGTATGGAGGTATACTACTTGGGCACAAGCAGTAATGTACATTGTAGTACTACACTTATAATATGTGCCATGTACATACATGCAGTACATGTATACATCGAGTTGGGAAAAAAAACTGTCTAGGTATCCCCGGTATTCTCATTAACAACGCTTCAGATGCCCCAGGCAGATTGTAAGCTAGTCAATGAAATATTTTCCAATTACAAAAGACATTGATAGAGTCAAAAGTATTTGTAACCCTGTAATTTGAAATCAAGATGCTGTTGTAAGCTGGAAAGATGAGCTGGTGTAAGCTGGAAATCAAGATTCTGATGTGTGTTTACATCATAGAGTTATATATACATGTAGGAACTAGAGGGCGCACTAGCCTAGTTACGCGGCCCGACAAGGGCAGCGCGGCGGCCATTTCGTAAGTAGTCAAAAACAACGTCTAAACTATTTGTGCGTGTTGCAACAGAGCAATGGTTAACAATGAAAGGGTTTACTGTGAAATTTATGAATGCCAGTGAAGACCGTTTATAGTACTAAATAATCCCCGAATAAATATAATACTTTAGAATTATATTCCTTCACTTTGGACAATTAATCATGGCATGTGTGTTCATCCTCTATTGAAACGAATAACCTAAACCCCACGAAACAACTTTAATACAGCCGCTCGTTTTTTGTTTTTTTAGACCACATAACGTGTATTTAGTTCGCACACCGCGTTATTCGTATTCAATGTTTCCCTCGTACAAAATGGCGTGCGTGTCTCCTTGCGATCCCGTCGCGTTTGTGCACGTAGCATTACCAGTGCGCCCTCTAGTTCTTATATATGACTCTATGGTTTACATAATGTTTACATGTACATACTTGTTCTCACCCCTCGCTCTTGCTTTGCTGATAATTGGTGTCTGTGGGACAAAGAGGCATTTCTTTCATGTCTTTATTCGGCATGACTGCATTTCTTTACCTGAGTGCTTGTTTTCCTCCATCCTACAATGAATCTAGCCTGTGCTAAGAGGGAAAAACGAGTGTACGTGTACATGTACATGTACCTTCAGTTCTTTTCATCTTAAATGTGCTCTATTTGTAGCCCGCAAAAAAATAGTTGGTGGCCTGACATTTCGAACCAAGCAAAGTCTTTCTTGAAGGCTTCGAGAAAGACTCGGCTAGGGTCCAAATGTCAGGCCACTACCATTAACTATATTTGTGCATTTATACCATAGCTCATATTGGTTGGTAAGCAGTTTGCAACAGCTATTATACTATTTTTCTTTCTTCTTGTAGCCCTTTACAAAGAGTGGCTTTTAACCTAGTTTTGGGTGAACTTGCATCAAAAATATATAAATTCAAAGAATTAAAAATCAGCATTCTCCCTTTAAAGAGTGGTCTGCTGGCCAAATGCGAAATCATCTGAAGACTAGTCACAATTCCATCCAACCAAGTGGCCCAGCTGTCTAGCTCAGTAGCAAGTAACTACAACCACGGGTAAATCTCTTTAGGGAGGAGTTTTGCCTCCGAGGAACACTCCGTTCTCGTCTTCAGAGCCAACACTCCCCCCTAAACGAGATTACAATCACCCACGCTTGTATCCACCAATGAACTTCCTACTTTATCAACACCATGCAAAGTTTCAAATATCAGTTGGCTACTAAATTTTTTAAAAGCTTCCTTATTGACTAATGTGAAATAAATGGCCTCATGACAAAGCCAGCAGACTAAATGGAATGACAAGATATCTAGTTCCGCTGGCAAGTCACTGAAATAGTTCAGAGCAAATCCTACACATACAATAATCCCAACCTGAGAGATCGCATCAGCAGGGAGGAAAAGTGCACTGACCTCTTGCCAATCCAAGCCATCCTAATTCCTACAGCCCTGCCCTCCCACATTCCGAGTCCACACAGCCTACTCCTGTATGATAGGAGAGTCGGTATCACAGAGCAAATAGCCTAACCCCGCAGCGCGCACACACACACACACATTACACCGAAACGGCCAATCATTACTGAGGATCGGCGGCCATTTCGCCAACCCTCAATCAACCGGCATGCCTTTGATTAAAAGGCAGAGCGAGGAAAAAACACACGAGTGTTTCTGTAGGATTTCATTAAAGATGTGCCGCGGGGCCCCGATGCTGGATCTGGTTTCCTGCTCTCCCCTTAGACCCGAGGAATCCAGGGGAAGAGAGTGCAGGGGAGGACCAGGCAGCTGGAAATGACTGGATCAGAGAGAGGATCTAAAGTCTAATTTCTATGGATTGATGCGGCTAGAGCAATTGGAGCAAGTCAGACATGTTGTCGTGAGAAGAATCGTGTCGCTCTTGTACATGTACTTGTAGATCATGATCTTCATGTAATGGCATTCCTTTATCGGTTATCCAATCAGATCAGTACTTCTATGAAGTAGAATATAAAACGGACAACATGTAAAAGAGGATGGGTACATGTAAACATACACAGTGTACACATTTTTTACGGAGTGATGCATGCTGCACAGAATGTGTACCAGTACAATGCAAGAACAAATGAACAGTACAAATGGACTGTACTGTAATTGTTTACAATGACCACCTAATCTACATCACACCAACTGTTTGTAGTATAAGCAGAGCTGCCAACATTTGCATCTTGCAATCAGGGAGTTTTTGTCCAACAATCACAGAGATTTTTAGAATTACATTCAACATAAAATGGGGAAAAAGTTTCCATAGTCAGGGAGATTATCCAATGTGTTCATCAGAACATGGAAAGATTGGTTTATTTTCATGGCACTTTCTGCACAATCAGTGACAGTTGGCAGCCCTGCATCATCTGTCAACCTCCTGCATCTCCTCTTCATGTATACATGTTCTGTTCATTTACATATATGATGTATGAACATGAGTCATGTACTGTACATAGCATGGATTTATAGTAGCAATGTACATACAGGAATATGTCATACCTATGCATATAATGCACAGATCACTGTGTTTAAAATACAGGCGTTTTGTTTTGTTTTTGGAAAAGTGAATCACATTTGTAACTTTCCCATGCTTTAGTTTCCAACAACGGACATAAATGTCAGTGATGCAATCCACCACACCTCACTAATTTTAGAGGCCATTCATCCCATTTACCACAAAAAAAAATCAGTTTAGTTTTGAAGATTTACACTGGAGAAATACAAACATTTGAGAAGCAAATGTTAAAGTTCATCTTGTGTCACAAATTGCATTGAGTAAAGTATAAATTTATGGAACTTATTGCTAGAAAAAACACTCCAAATTACCGTTTGTGTTTACATTAACAAGCATAATATTTTATCCTTGGGGGTGGGGGGGGGAAGTAGGATAATTTTCTGGCTATTTTAAATAAAAGATTTTGCTGATTTTTCTGAGGGTGAAAACAAATGGAAATCATGGCTGTATCAATCACTCTTGCCGTTAAAGTTTGTGATACATAGGAAATCAGATCTGATTGACCAAACCATTTTTAAAATTAGGTAGTGCCCAAATTTGAATTTTTTTTTATTTTATTCTGTTTCAAAACTTGTATCCATTTCAGTCAGTTCATCCAACAAAGGGAACTTTACACTGACAGCTGCAGTGAACGATTTCCCTTGTATCGCATCGCATTTTGCGATGCAATTGGAGCGATTTGCGATGCAATTTTACAAAGTGCATCGCACAATTTGCGATGCAATTTGCGATGCAAGTTTTACTAAATTGTATAGTTATATAAATAAGTTTACACCCACAAGGTTTCGGATTCACATTTACCTAAGCTGTGGCGGTGGGTGTTTGAGGAATTGCCTTTTATTTAGCGTGACGTCCGACAACCTAAGACTAGAGCAAGGGAAACAATCATTTCGCGCACGACGCCGCGCTGTGATCCACATTCCCCCACACATGATGGGTCGATGGAAGCAGCATCGGTAGGGTTCGAAATTAGCGGTCGCCAAATGCGAGTGAAAACAGCGGCGTGCGAGTCAAAACTCTCCCTTAGTAGCCCGCCAGGCTAGTCAAAAAATTGTTCCTTTTCACAATAAATGAGGGGTACAGTTGTAAAATCCCAAAGAGAGATTATTTTTAAGTTCACAAAATGGTTTAGCAAGTCTTGATATTTTCTAGATTTAATGTGACCGCGATCGCGATCGTTCAATTCATAGTAAACACGCACGCACTTCCCTTAACCACATGGTAGTGAGTAGCCAACGTTCGCCCGCACGCACACAACACATGGTAGTATTATTGTTCAGTACAACAGCAGGTCCAAAGTCCATCCTAACCAACATTCCGCACGCTGTGATTGGCCCGTCAATAAATTCATATTCATAAGGAAGCTTGGCTAGCCTCCAACTCCATACACGTTCACGAGTCGAGTAAAGAATTGCTGCACAACGCGGCGCACGCCCGTGGATTCTGTACTATACACAGCGTTGGGTTCAGGCTATTCAAGCATCGACAACTTTTGCCGATAGAGGGCGTTGCAGGGCAAAGTTCATTGAATTTTTCTCAATGTGCGTCGTCTATCGTACGTTAACACGAAGATTTCATTGCAAAAGAAGTTCTATAAAACCGATTCTCAAATTACAAATCCATGAAAATGGTTGTTGATGAAAACAAGTACTATTTAGGGCAGAAAAAAGGGGGATAAGATCGTTTAAAAAAAATAAAAAAAATCAGAAAGTTTTTTTTTTTTTTTTTTTTTTTTTTTTTACGCTACGAAAACCGTGTGCATTTAATACACGTCAAAAAAAAGTTAAGGGAATAGGCCTTTTTCATATTAAGTTTTGGAGCGTCTTATTCTTTAATTATAAGACATTCTGAAAGTAGCCTTGGCCTGAAATTAAGCCTTAAAAAACACAAATAAACCTGTGTCACAGGGTTAAATTTTCAACAATATTTTGGCATTTTAAAATTTGCTATACAAAATTTATGGACTGCTATGCAATATTTTGAGATTGCTATGCAAAAAAAAAATTGCATAGCAGTTTTGCTATGCAAAAATTTGGGACCAAATCGTTCCCTGAGCTGGATTACAAAATCAATCAAATGTCATTCAAAAATATCTCTCCAATTATCTCTAAAATTGCTGATCTGCAACTGGAACCATTCAAGGTTTCAGTTCCGACTGACGAACCATCCTAACTATTTTTATGGGAGCCGTATAAAGGATTGATGGGCCTCCATCACAATGAATCCCAAGAAACCATTGACCGTTTATTATAAACTAATCACAATGAAGTTATGGACAGATTTTTGTCATCACAATTAGTGAAGGTTGACATAAAATTTGTGTGCAGCACAAAAATTGTGTAGCGAAAGATTTTGTAGTACACACTACAGTACATGTATGTCATTTCCTACAATTTTGCAAACATTATGAAAAAGAATGTAGCTAAAACAGTTCTTTCACAGGAAGCTTATTTTGTACCTTAAGCAAGGAAGGTCAGTCTTTTTTCCCTTATGTGAAAAGGGTTATCAATTAATGGAACACACTTTTAGTTTATGGACCACTTAGATCAAAATGGCAGATGACAAAATATACACAATAGGTGATGTACACAACAGCCAACGAGACAAACATTAGAATAATAAATTATCATGTATTGTGTACACGATCACTCATTGTGTGATGATGTATCTATATAAAGCATAATGCCGCAAACAAATTAATAATTAACAAGGATCTACCAGGACGTTTACATATGAATCATAAATCGACATAAAGAATCGTAAAACCGTTTCATCACACTCGTTAATAATACTACACTGTATAGTGTTAATCGAATCATAATTAAAATGCCTTGCGATAATACATGTATACTGCATTCTTCAATGGTGAGTCTACAGTATAAGGACACTGATGAACCAGGGACACTGATGAACCAGGGAGGAAGATTGGGAGGGGGGAGGAGGGAGGAAGATTGGGAGGGGGAGGAGGGAGGAAGAAGGAGGGGAGGGGAAGGAGGGAGGGTAGTCTTGCCAGTATGAACCAAGACTCAAAGAAGGGGACTGCACGCCTGATACTTCACAGAGGCAATTGCCCCTATGCCCCAAGTCATTGCCTCGGTGCCCCTTGCAATGTTCCATTAGAAACTTTAGTTTTCCTCATTAAAAAAGTGCCTTGCCCTTCGAATGAATCCCGTTTTAGCCAAATCTGCATATGACCCTTCCTTCTCTTTCCTCTTCCTGATAAATACAGCCTGATGACCCCATTCCTTCTACACATCCTTCTAGCAGAAACCCACTTTGGTCCCAAGTCCTTCTGGAATCTCCTCCACTGTACTGTCCTTAAAACCTCAGTCCTTCTCAATGTTTCACTTTGGCAAAGAGGAGAAGGAAAATTAACATTTTCCTCATAGAAGTCCGGAGCCTACAAGGGAAACTTCTATGAGGAAGTTTTAAACTATGGGTTGTTTTAAATTATTTTGTTCCCTCTAAACAACATTTCCTTCCCTCTAAATATTATTCCGTTTCCTCAAATTATTATTTCGCTCCTCCAAAAAATTATTTTGTTCCCTCAAAAAATTATTTTGTTCTCTCAAAATATTATTTTGTTCCCTCAAAATAACATTTCATTCCCTCAAAATAGTACTACTTTGAAGTTGCTTCTACATGTAGTTCATCAATTTGGTGTTCAAAAAGGTGAAACCAGCACAAGATACACACTAAAACCCATCAAGCGTCTTAACTGTTCATCACGCTTGCGACAGTCTGTCTGCTGCAGGGTTAATACAAAAAGATGGCAGCATAGCCCATTACATTGTTGGTCATTGAGTTATGATTGATTCGGTGGTTCATTTACACACACACACACTCCAAGCCTTGTTGTTGTCCTTCTTCTTTTTAATCACATGAAGTGTTTAGTAATAAACTCCCCGATGCTGAAATTGATCAGTACGGCGCGCATATTAACGTGGTCTTTGTGTACACTCTGGTATTGAACGTGCCCTTTGTAGGGAATGTGCACGTGTAATTGTGTGTGCTGTTTGCCGTATAATATAGCGTACGGTTCATGTTAGTTGGGTACATACAACAAAGAAATTCTCCACCATCAGACGTCTTTGTGCTACAATGTGCTTATGTCATGTATGATATTTGCCCTTGGAACTGAGTGGGAAAAGTGGGGTTTTTTAGTACAAAGACTGGCCAACAAGATCATTTCCCAGTTTGTCTACGAGGCAGAGCTGCCAACATATTGCATCTTGCGATCAGGGAGACTTTGTCCAACAATCAGGGAGATATTTAGAATACATTCAACATAACAGGGGGAAATTTTCCATAATCAGGGAGATTTTCATATTTCTTCATCAGAACATGGAAAGATTGGTTTATTTTCAGGGAACTTTCTGCAGACTCAGGAAGAGTTGGCATTTTTAAGCAGTACATCATCTGCAGCTTATGAAGTTGGGCCCCAAGGGCTTGGTGGCAACTACATGTACATGTATATCCTGAACTATCCTGCTCACTTCTGCTTAGCAGCAAATTTTTAACCAATACATTCTGCAGCTTATGCAAATGGTCCCAGGGGCTTGGAGGCAACTATCCTGAACTATCAGACATGCCGTGTACATTGCATTATGGCACTCATGGTAGACTACCGCTTTAATTCACTGGGGCTCGTACAATCCCATGCAGGCAAACTATGAAAATAAAACACGTATTTAAGCATTTTTGTCTGTGACTTCTTTATCAGAGCACACAATCGTTCCAGGTAATGATCACCGTGCCGTAGTCCTTTATGGAGAGTATCATGGTCTGTCGATAGAGTAAGGAAATTGCGAATTGATACAGAGTTAGTGGACCATTTATTGGTGAGAAAGTCACAATTGTGAGAGTTCCATTGATGGGTTGCTGCAAAGATTTACCACAAAAATTGATCTTTTGTGATGCGTAACGGTCTGGCTTTTTCAGTTATAGAAAAAAAGGGTTTTCAGGAAAAAAGTACATTTTCAAAAGACACCATTTGCACACTACAAACATACATATAATGTATTGTTCGTTTGCTGCACCTTTTCGAATACTTCCCAATAAGTCATCCACCTGTTTTTCTAGGTACAGTAGGGTCATACTTTGGCAATGACACCAAAAAAGTTTGTGAATTTTTTTCCAAAAGCATTCTTGATATAAAGATGGTCATGGTAGTAAGCATCCCGCGAAATTATTTTCATTTGAAATGCCCCCCTCGATATTAGTTTTATTCAATAAAAGAATGTCGAAAAATTTAAATCTCCAAAACTCACCTCAAGTACAGATTGGAAATTATTTCTGTGGTGTCTGTTTGTGAATACTGTGGCCAGAGATGCGGTTGGTACCCGCTGTCACCTCATTACATGTGGATGGATTTGACATTCTTGATGAAAAGAGCATTGCAGTTTGTTGCTGTTTTCTCAACAAGAGACACTGTATTCAGCTGAAACTTTCACAGGCGACTTTCATTGTATCTTTCTTTAATGTATAAAGTTGCCTATAAATCAGCATTACAAAAACCCAAATGATGACCCTAGACCTTTAAATTCCTTTATTTATTCAGTGACTTGACACTTGTAAAGCCACCCACAGCTGCACCGCATCTCACTTCCCTAATCCCCCAAACGTAACTGCGGAACATTCTCATCATCTTATTAAAATACCAATCATTCATTCTGATTTCCCATCTTCTTTTTTTCATTCTAATTCTTTTTCCCCCGATGATCACTGGTCCGTAAATAGCTGCGCCTCAGAGCCTCCTGCATCCACGCAACCTATGTCTGCCAAGATGCCAAGTTATGAAATACGCACCAGGAAGCCGAGTCCCACAGAGAGTCCCTGCGGTGAGCAGAAACCAACCCCTGTCCACCCCAATTGGAATGAGCTGCATCAATCCAAACATCAATCTTACTGCATCCAGAGAATTATTTTCTATTTTGTCTATTCTTTGGGGTTTTTTTTCTTGTGCAGGCTCCTTCTTCTTCAAAAATCTTTATTTTAACTTCAATCGAGAGAGAAAAATCTTCCTCAGAAGCATTTATCTGAACATGCTTTCTCCTGAAGACGAGCAGAGTACAGTGTTCAAAACTAACCACACCAGTTCTTCTCAGAGCCAAGGCTTCTCTCAAGAGAGTTTTATATACATGGTTGTACATGCAAGTTTTACTAACTGTAGTTTTTCTTATGAAATGCTTTTACTTATTGCCGTAGTCAGCATTACAAATGCGCTAACCATAAAGTTGAAGACAAGGTCAAACTTTGGTAATGACCCCAAAAAGATTTTGTATGTCAGTGATTTAAAACGCCTACTGTATCCAAAGCACCGTTGACATCCAAGCCTGATACTTCATTCTCGTTAAGGCGTGGGACAGTTTTCTTAAAGCAGCGGTGAGAGTCAATGCTGACAAAAAAAGTCTGAACCTAGGATCCAGACCTTGGGAGATACATTGAAATGATTACATCTCTACACGCCTGTACCTTGCAGATTCCAAGGAGTTTCAGGGAACAGTATCCTCAGTGCTGCAGAAGTGGATTAAAGTGCCAGACTTAAACGTGTTTAATTTGAAGAAGAATACAGCTTTTGTTTTGGCTTACCAGGCAGACTTTTAAAAAGTCTGAATTAAGATAAAAGTCTGAAACTTCTCATCTTTGGTAAAGAGGACCTCAATGAAGGAAATAGTCATTTCTACTGGAACATTCTGGGGGGCATTAATGGGCATTCTGAAAAGGAGTCAATAGGGCAATGGCTTCAAACCCTCTGTGGAATTTCTGACCTGCACCTGAATGCAATTTGTAAAGTTTCATTTTTTGTAGATACCAATAACTTTAACCAAATGGTAGAACACATTGGAAAGCTCTTTTCGGACAATTTTTTTACAGAAACACTCTCATCTCTGTAATAGACACTAAATAGAGGATAATGAATAGTATTTGGTTTTACTCATATTCTTTATCCCCGATGCAGATTTTTATATCTATTAAATTTTATTGCCGTACCCGCTCCTAAAATGAAGGATTCAAACTGACTCTAGCTACCGGGCAATCTCCGTGGTCTAGTGGTGAGACATCTGCTCCAGAATAGCAAAGTTTGTGGGTTCGAATCCCACCCGAGTAACATGCATGGCTTTCTTTCACAGGACTCTGGAGAGTTCTGAGTACACAGTGCTTTACACACATCGGTGTATAGGTAAGAAAAATCAAATACTACTCTAAAGTCTCCGTTTCTCTCAGAATGCCAAGTTGATAGAAGCCTGGCTCCATGATTGAAGCAGGTCACATTTCTTGGTGTGGCGCATGTACATCAGACCATGAAGTCAACTCCCACAGGGAGTTCCTTCAAGGGGCCAGCCACAAGGTGCAACAACTTGATCCTTGCAACGTCATCAAGGAGCTTGGGTAAAACCATGGGGGTAAACACAGCGTTAAGTGGTGGTTTTGTCTCTCCATCAATACATGTAGGTAGGCGCCAGGTGATGACTACACAGGTGAAACAATACCAGAAAGGGGGGGGGGCAGCCAAGAGCACTTAAATGTACATGTACTGTAGGTGGCATGTTTGCTCAGTGTGTCTTTTTGTGGTTAACTGTTATAGGTAACTTGTGATGGGAAGGAGCACTGGGAAATAGGAGTAGCAATGCAATAGGGACTACAATGTACATGTGTACACTTACACTTGTAAGTAGGCCTAAACATTCTAGTGTTTTCTGTAAGTAGGCCTATACATTGTTTTCTGTTTGTTTTAACCGTTAGAAACGCCAACTTCTGTCAAGGACAGTCACTGCTACATGCATGTACATTGTACTGTATCAGGGATCGAATTTGGGGGGAAAATCCACAAGACTGCAGGGCTTGTAGCTCAAAACTTTTACTGGACCAGAAATTTTTTTACAAGACCGGAATCAAAATGAGAAGAACACTCTACACAGTTTCACATTTGAGCTGTTTTTGTACCAAGCACTAAGAGAAGATTTATCAAGTTTTTCTTGTGGGTAATACTTCAATACTCAATTGATCAGTTTAATTTAAAAATACAGTGATGCGTTATTATTCAAAAACACAAGACCTCAGGACTTGTACGGTCATAAGTTTACTGGCCCGACACTAAAATCACTGGCCTCAGGCCTGCGGTCCAGTGTCAAATTCGAGCCCTGCTGTATACATGTAGAGTACATTTTGTACAGTACACTGTTACAGTATGTGTCCATTTGAATTTGGCACAGGTGCTTCTTACACTTACAGCACAAAAAGAAGCTAAAAACAACAAGAATATGCTTACAAGAATGAGGTTGCCAGGCAAAATACCACGCCCTGTACCGTCCGTGACTGGTATCCTGCTCACTTTTGCTTAGCAGCAAGATGTTTTATCAATATTGCCTGCTTACAGTACCTGTAGGCCTACATGCCCTTTTTAAGGTAGAGCTATCACATTTGGCCCTGTGTCTTCAAAAACACCCGTGTTTGGTTTATGTAATGTTCATGATACACAAAAGTGTACTACGTGATGTACAGTTGTACATTGTGGTTTTTCTTCCTTTCTTGGAAACTCAAGTATTGTCCGTATTTGTAAAGTTTTTACACGTACAACACTACAAATCCATGTGTAGCCTAATTATGAATCACAACCATCAAAAGTCCTTCAGATTCGTGTACATACACATGTAGGTCTACCTTGTACATATGTTTATATTGCAGTTTGCACAATATAGTACACTAGAATTTACCAATTGTATACAGTACAGTATAGTGCCTTACAGTACAGTATTTACGTCAAGTAATCCAGCACTAGCGCTGATTTATTCCACAACCAAGGTCTTCTAATGTGATTCCCAAGTTGTAAACATCAACCTTTTTTTCCCCCGTCAACAATAAGATGGGGCTAAGCCGACCCTGCACAATGGCTGACATTTATAAAGCCCTGTTGAGCGGAGCTCTCCTTCGCCCCCGCCGCCGCTCGCTGCGACAAGTCCGTCAAGGTTATCTGTCATACAAAATTCTGGGCCTGCGTTTGTGTCAATAGAAAGTGTGAAAGAGGTTGGGGGGAAAAAAGAAACTGGGGGACCAAAAAAAAGCAACAACAATGCTTACTGTAGAAGGGCTTCAAGACCATGTGGTTTTGAATTTTGTAGATATTTGCTGAGGAGAATAAATGCAAATTGCATACAAATAGGTAAAACCATGAACCATGTACAGGGGCCAAGACTGCCGAGAGTCACCCGAAACAGCACATAAGCCAGAATCACTTCACAAGGAAGTGAAACTCTTTGTCAATAACACAATTTATTACTAAATATTAATCTACTGAATTTTCATTTTTGATTTCAAGTATAGATTATCAAGATTGAAACAGTTTCCAGAGATTTCGCAAAAAAACTGCTGGGATATTTTGTGTTCCCTGTAACTGAAAACCAATTGTTTTCATGACAAAATCTGACTACACAATTTTAAATTCCCTCTCCCCCGAAAAACAAAAGCAAAAACAAACAAACAACAAAAAACTGAATAAATATAAAATACATAATAACAATAACAATAATGTTTTTGTTTGGTTTTTCTAACACACGTATCCCCACGGAATTTGCACGTATCGGCCCAATATGCTAGCTTGTGGATGGGCAAACTCTGTTCAGTAAATAATTGATGTACAGTGTGTAAGGGATAATAAAAAAGAATGTAAAATACAGTACAATCTATGAACACGTAACAGTGCAAAGCATCGATTGTCAGCAACACCTAGGCAATGTTGACACCATTAAGCACTAAAAAGCGATAATGAAGAGGCAATGTACACAAAGGCGTACCCGGTAGACCATGGTGCTATTCACATTTATTTTGAAGAGACAAAGGTCTCTGGGGACATGTCTGAATGGAGGATCATGTGACTGTACAGAAATATTTAAAAAAACATTGAAAAATGTGAGGAGTTGTCACCAGGGAAATGTTGTACAAAAATGAAAACTACTGAAAAGTGGGTCGGGGTATCATTTTGGTCTGTAGATGAAACCCTTACATTTATGAAGACAGGATGTTCAATTCTAGAGGTTTACAACCAGGGTTGCGTCTTTCTCTCTTTTAAAGTCAAAGTATACCTTTGGTTTTTGGAACCGCTCGATTTTTTTAATCCCACATAAATTATGTAGATATATACAATAAAACTAACCTGTGAAAAATTTCATTTCAAAAGGTGGTCGCGTTTTTGAGATATTGCCGAAAATCCAGAGCGAATATGTCCACGCAGGAAGAATAATCCCTAAAATAGGAATATACAACCTGAGAAACGTTTCTGACAGTAACATTTCTCAGATTCAAATTTGGGGCAAAAAAACTGATTCTTTATCATAACCACATTACCTTGAAGTGAAATGTTTCTCAAAATGCTTTATTCTATCGAAAGCTGCTGTAGTGCTAACCAATGAGGTTTTTGTTGCCATTTTAAGAGTGATTACCAAACATTATACCTTCCTTTTAATGACTGATAACTTCATCGCTTTCCAAAAAATCTAAAGGTGACTGGAAATCAAGGAAGAATCCTGAAATTAGGACAAATCCTGACAAATCACATAGGTTTCTGTCTCCTTTTGGTTGTGTTATGGCAGTACATGAAGGTGAAGAGGTTGTGCTTGTGATGATTGGCTTTTTTAATCATGCAAGTTTGCCCCGAGAAGGCTAAAAGCCACTCAAGGTTTGGGCGCATACATCACGGGCAATCTTTCTTCCCTTAATTGTCAGTTCATATCGTTCAAGAAATTTTGATAGCAAAGGAAGATCGATGAACAGTTTTGAGATCAGAGACCGATTTCCCAAAGAGATAAGAACTTATCTCAACTGTGTATCAGTCTTAATTGCTAAGCAAAATGTGATGTCACAATACAAATCACTACATGGTGATACTGACAACTCATCTTTAAAGATGAATCTTAGTGCTTGGTGAAATTGAGCCCGGGAGAAATCCTGATTTGAATTAAAGGCCTGAGAAAACCCTTGACAAGTTCCTGACGAAGGTCCAGTATGAAACTGACATAAAATTTAGGTCAGTCACCCTTCTGGGCCCGATTTCCTAGAGCTGCTTTAAGCAATAAATGGTGCTCAAATTGGTATCTGCTAAGCAACAATAAGCAGAATACCACAGATGAGGAATGCTATACTTCGGCTGGTAATATTTTTCTAGTAAAGCATAATTTTGTTGTGCTTACATGTGAAATTCATCCCTGATGCTTTTATAAAAGGAATAAACTGTACAGAAATAAACGACAAAATCCTCCGAGTCTGTAATTGCAAATTTGCGTCTAACATAAACACGTCAACGCCATGCTAGAAATTCTCACAGGGATCACTGAGTGCAATCGACACTGTGTACAGCATACTCTGGCAACGATACAACGTATGAAAGCTAATACAGTATTGAGCCATTTTGACTCAATTTGTGAGACTCTGACTTTGCAGAGTCACTCAACCCTGCGGTGTTCATTTAGGAGCTAGTCATCCTGGGAATTACATTACTGAAAACACAGGGTTCAATCACCTGAAGCTGACAACGCACCCCAAAAGTAGACAGAGCCCCCTGGGGTCAGCTCTCGCAGTGGCATTGGCCGAGACAGATTTATGATCGGCAAACTAATTTCAGCCGCTAACGGGTTGCTAACGGCGTGCCAGTTTGCCGAGTAATTCATGCTCCCTAGTTTCTAGTATCTAACCTGGATATAATGCACCGTGTGAGTCAAACTACTCTACAACCCAACATGTTTTTGGGTTTTTTTCAACATTTTTATTTTCAGCGGAGGGCCCCCGGAGGACGCAGTATCTTCGGCAAGAAACATCTGCAGTGTCAGCTTTGATGCAAAGCACACTCATTCAAAAAAAACAAGAAAAAAAACCGGTAGTGCTGAAATCTGAGGCCTGAGTAGATGCTTAAGTACCATGTAGCAGGCTCCCCACTTGGGGGATTCATGTTATGATGGTTATTGGTGAGGCACCTATGGCACTCAATATTATGCAGATTGTGCTATTTCATTTATTATGGATTAGTTGAGGGGGGCCCCAGAGCGGTTTACAAGCTGGACAGAGTTGACGCTCTCGCAACATGGCCACGGAATACTCGGTTCACGCTACGCCGATTTGGGTTAGGGGTTTATTTTAATAAGGGTTGTGTACAGCGAGAATTAATGCACACCACCAGGCTGGGGCAGATTTTGATGCGCTTACAGTGCATAAATTATTAACGTTTGAAATCAATTTGTGATTTAATTAGTGTACAGTGTCAGCGGAAAATTGCACACACTTACATACGTGGACATTACTCTTTGGGCACATGCTCACTGTAACCAAGCATTCTACAGGATCTGTGGCGTTATCGCATGGTGGTGACAATTTCGCAAAAAGTTGCCATCCTCGAAGAGATTGGTCTGTGAATTTACGCCAATTATACACTTCTAAGCTGGGGATCAGGGCAACATTTCATGGCTCTGCTTACCATAAGCAAAGAATCAGCGCTGAAAAAGCAGGGAATTTTGCACTTACATTAAGCGTATTTCACGAGTTAGCAGGGAATTTCTGCAAGCGCGTGTGTGTAGTCCACGCTAACAGGCATTCGTCGCTTACACAGCTCTGTAAGCAAAGAATGGTGATTGCAAGCACAGAATTTGGCAGTAAGCAGAGCCATAATCGGCTCAGTGGCTTCTTACCCTGCCTTTCACCGTACCGGATTGTGTGGGTTTTCCCCAGCTGGGATTTTCTTCCCACATTTAAAACTGAACATTTCTTATCGCTTCTTATTCATTCTGTTATTGGAGTTATTGTGCTAATGGATGTGTAGGGCTAATACATACTGTATTTAATCAATTTTTATAATGCAAATAATTGAATACCAATGGTAGAATGATTGGCACTGACAATTTTAGTACCTCGGTCATAGTATGGGATGAAAACAAACTGAGTAATACTTCAGTACTCAACAGATTTTTCAAGCAGTTGTTCAAATTAAGTCAGTTCAAATGTATCCGTATAATTTCACTCCCAGTTCTCTTGAAGCAGGCAGGCAGACTACACCTTTGATAAGCGTCAAGATCACACTGATTCTTCTCAGAGCCGACGCTTCTCCCAAAAAGAGTTTTACAACCGGCTGCATCCGCAGGGTTACTACCATAGACGTTGTTCTTACAAAGGTAACTCCCATTTCCGTTGTCCACATTATCTCATCTATATGGCCATTTAACCCGATGCCGGCAGATCACAACCAAAACCACAACCAATCAGCCAACAATATCCTGTGATCAAAACCACGGTAAAATCACAGGAAACCAAGATAGTCAACTACTTCCCCCACTGACTGCAACCGTAACCCTCCCAGGGCAATCCGACATCAGGATCGATTCCCCTCAAACTCTGCTGTTCATATTGCCAGACTTCTCTAGGATTGTCCGGCTCTGTAGCCAGAGTGTACGTAGACCTTAAGGGAAGCTTAAGAGCACACAAAGCGTGTCTGTCAGAGAGCAAGATCGCATCATGGATCAACCTGGGAATGAAAAGACCCCGCAAAATCACTCCAAGGTTTACGGCTACACGTTCAGTACACTAACTACTGATCCTTCACAGGAGCTGTAGTATGTGGGTATTTTGAGCTTCCATTTAATCATGATTTGATCAACGTACATTGTACAAAGTCACGCCTGGACTTACTGGGAGGCCATGGCGGCCATGGCCTCTGTTTCCCCTGGCCCTACAAAGGCTTCCCATAGCCTCTAAGAGTTTCCAATGAAAGTGCCCTTGAAAAATAAAAATGGCCTTGCCCTATCAAAGATGAAATTTTAGGCCTGCTAGTCCTGCTACATGTATGTATGGTACCATAAAAACCAAACAACCAGGGGGCTAAATCTCACCGCTTATAAATTTAAAGCCAATGTGTGACAAGAACAGAGACATCCTGACCAAGTTACAGGCACGCAAAGTCTTAGAGTTTGTACCAAAGAAAAGTGCCAAAAACAAAAGTGAAAGACGACAGGAAATCTTTGCAACTGTGCTATCCAAGTTTCAACAGAACAGCTGAGAAACAGTCAACAAGGAAATCAGCTGGAAAGTCGCATCCTGTAGTTATTACAAAAAAACACCAAGGTGCATTATGTATTAAATGAATCAGCCTGTGCCTATATACATGTAGGGGGTGTGTATTTGATACACTGTCTAAAATAAATGGGGGGAGGGGAAACAGAACAGTGTATTCTGTTCACTGTTTGGGCAGTTATCAACCTTGTCTAATGTAAAATGACCTACATTTGTAATTCACATAACAGCAAGTCAAGGGTAATTTAGAGTCTGTCAATGTAATGTAAAACTTGATATGGCCTCTATATATCATCGGAAATAATTTTAATGTTTTTGCCCTTCACAACCGAACACTGTAATAGCTTTCAGTCGAACAAAAAATCACGATAGAATACATGCACTCTGTACTTTCATTTTGTTGTAGCAGCTACCAGCGGTCTCCCTGAACAGTGGTCCATGGCTAAACGGTATAAAACACCCAAGGACGAGTCTAATTTCTTTCCCCAGTGGACTGGCTAATTCAGCTGTTGAAAAGCATCCTAATTTAATATGAAATATGGATTGTGAAAAAGCTGGCACTTTTGAAAAACGACAAGCTGAGTAGGAAGCTAACTGGTCCTGCTGGCTAAGTCACTGAAAAAGTGAGGGGACTCAAGTAAGGGTTGGTTTAGCAGAAGTGAGGGAAAAAATTGCTATTCAACACTGAGGGATGAGAGTCAATGCTGTAAAAAAAAACGGTCTGAAAATTAGATCCAAAGCTTAGGATTCTAAGATTTATTAATGCATGTTGTAACATATCCGCCTTCTGGCAGCCCCTGGATAGCACAGACTGTGGAGCTTCTGGGAGCTTCTAGTACCATCAGCACTAACAGAAGTAGATCAAAGAGCATTGATTTCTTCATATACATGTATCTGAAGAAAATAACCGCAACCTTTTTTCACCAAGCAGACCTAGCTCTGAGTTCAGCTAAAAGTCTGAAAGTTCTCATTCCAGAACACTCCTGGTAAAAACACTTCAACGCAAGAAAACGTTGGTCCTAACCTTTGAAATGTACATTAGATCAACCATTTGGCTGGCACTCTATAAAAAACAGAACTGAAGTGAACTGTGCATTGAAATGGTTCCCAAAAATATAGAATGTTATCTTTAAATTTGTGAAAAGTCTGAACACTTTAAAGTGATATATCGCCGAATGATGCAAGAAGTATTTTATCAGACAGTACAGTTGAAGTTCACTAAATTCTAAATTTGAAATGTTTGCTCAAAGTCACAAACAAAAATCTCCTAATCGGACAAGATAAAACTGGAATGATAGTCAGCGCCATCAATCTTATTAATTATCATGGAAGCTCAATGGCGCTGATAACTGGCCCCTCTGGTTGTCACTGTCAGTGCTGTGCAAGAATGCGGGATTACAGACGAGCAAAGTGTCGGTGACATGTACCAAATGATAAAAGCCTTGGGATTGATAACTTCACAACGGTCTGTAATGATAAGTGTTTTTGAAGCGTTGCACGGAAATATTTTAGGGTTCTGCACATGATTTGACTAAACTGTGGGGCATTCTGGACACAAATTTTGCAAGTGTGGCCAAAGAACGCTGAATTGAAACAGAATTTGTTTTACTTGATGGTTGCTTTTTAAAAGATTTAGTGTGCAACCTGGAGGGTAGTTCTTATCCATGAGGTGTTTTTGTTGTTGTTTTTTGGTTTTGGTTGTTTTGGGGGGGGGGGTTTGGGGGGGGTAATTTCACATTTGTTTTTTCGGTTGGCTTTTTGGTTTTTGTTTTTGTGCGTGTATGAATCAGCCTAGGTAATTTGCCAGTATCTACACAAGTATTTCCTCAAAATTGGTGCTGTACATGGTGAGCACCATGAATATATTATCAATCAATTTGGTTTGCGGTAACACAGTGTGACAATGTCTATCTTTGCTGTGTAGATTGTTCTTGAAAGAGCTTTCTGCACATTTTAACATGTCAAATGTAGATTTTTCTCATTTGTCTTATGGATTACAGTAGTATTATTTTGATACTCAACAGTTTTGAACAAATACCAGACTCAAGGTCAACATTTGAACATCTTTTCTTTCTGTTCAGTGGCTATTATTCAACTGAAAAACACAAGACCGCCGGACTTGTCAGGTCATGAGTTTACTTGGCCCAAGACTAAAATCACTGGCCTCGGACCCCAGCGGTCCAGTGTCAAATTCTAGCCCTGTGTCTGTCCCTGCATGCAGCAATGCTTTACCACTGCCAGGATTCTCCTCTCCATTTTAAGTTTGTTTTTCTACACTGTACACATTGTAAGATTTGTTAAAATCGAAGACAAGAGTCGCACTTGTAAAACCTGGGGAAGCCTGGCCATGCTCCTGTTAACATTTTCCCAATTATCGTCATCATACATACATTAACAAATGTAACAGGTTCAATCTCACCTGTTACATGCGCATACACGTCCCTGTACATGTGCCTGTAAAATAATGAGCACGGTGCTTGTATGAAACTACCATCTAGCAACGCTGTGGCCAACACTGCTCAAAAACCTACCAAAGCATGCCATCAACAACACCTCTTTGCCTTGTCATACATGCCTCACACATTCCTGCCAAATTTCTCACCCAGCCACAAGACAGGACAAATTTGAAAAACCACCCCAAACCCTAAGAAGCCAAGTGTGTTTAGCCAAGATAATAGAGGGTGAAGATCCTTGCTGGATGGTTTCGCCTACTGGTTTGTGATTTGGATGCTTGGACGCCTCTCCCTGCAGACATTGGCAGAGTCCCAATGCTCTCATTACAACGTGACACCTCTTCACGTATAATTTGACCCAGGAGAGAATAATATCATATGGACTGTTGATTACGCTTCGCATGCTGTGTGTACATGTAGCTCGATCTGTTAAGAATGTACGGTTGAAATTTTTGTGTATGTACAGCGTACGAATGAAATGTTTGCATTCAAGCACTGCATCAATTGTGTACACTATGGTATGCTGTACCTACATTTTGTATAGACCTCGTAACCATTGTTTACTAACAGAGTGACCTTGTACATTCCGGGGCATTTCGTGGCAGGCAAGGCAGTACACTTGTTGTATGGGAAATTTTACATTTATGGGTCTTAATTTCCACATCAGTTAAAGAGCAAATAAAAATTACAGCTGAACAAGTTTTAAGATTTTAATAGATGCTGATATTTGCATCGGGGATAAAGAAATTTAATTTGGTTTTACCGTTACACCGATGTGTATTTTAAGCACTGTATGCTCTGTGCAACACTAGAAGTTAATACAAAGCCAGGTTTGGACACAATGTGGACTACTGTATTTCTTTCACCCTTTGGTGACTGCTTCACACTACTTTAAAGAAAATTAGAAGGCTCAATGAAATTTAAGAAAATCCTGAAATGGGGAAAAACCCTGGGAAATCACACGCCGGCAGAAAGCAAACACTAAAAGGTGGGAGAATCGTGCACATTCGGGGAAAACCCTCTCTTTCTGTAACCTAATATACACGAGGCAGGGTGAGCATTTTTCCACCGGCAGCAATGATTTTAGTATCACATTCCCAAGCCTGCCCGACTAGGCTGGGAAAAGACCCGTACCCCCGGCGATTCGATTAAGAGACAGCGGCCCATCGATTGGCCACTGTCATAATTCAGAGATAATTAAATGAGGCTCGTATGAACTTGACCTTGTATTAGGCCCAATCAAGTAATTGAGTGACTCTGGTACATTAGGGATACATCCCCCAGGGGAACGTCTCTGGACGGGTATTATGCTCGCTCAGCTGAATAGCCGAGTCCAACTCGGTCTAACGTGTACAAATACAGAGAGTCTAATTATGTTTTTCCAAGACAATTTGATGACTCCATGATAAAATTACAAGTTTTCGACTGCCTAGGCAGTAGATTGTGTGTGCAGTCAGAGCCCAACTTCATGGCTCTGCTTACCGCCAAATTCTGCATTTTACAAAACCATGAAATTTAAAATGAGAAGAAAAAGCATCTATGCAGATTAACTTTATATAAACTGTTTTTATTTCAACAAGTACCAAAACAAATCTGTCCTAGTTTTTTTTTTCTTCATGTAAGTAGGCCTACATATAGTTTGTATTGTCAACATTTGATAATCAATTTTTCTATTAAAGTCATTACACAGTGAAAAACACAAGACCAACGACGTGTCCAGCAGACAAACCTGCAGCTTGCTTGGATTCGACAACGAACATAAGGCCGAGAACACCAGTTGATCATCTTGGGGGGGTTTTTCAAGAAAGGAGGATTGAGGCCTTTTTATTTTGCATTTTTATCATTTTTTCAAGGAGGAAAGAGCCGGACTAAAAACTTGCTGGCTTTGTACAAAGTTCTAAGAGTCTAAAATACTGGAAGTACATGTAAATCATAATTGAAACGATAGAAAAATTAGTCTTTTGGGGGACATATTTGTCTTTTTCTTTTAAAGTATAGTATAATAAACCACAAGGAAAACTGACTGGGTAAATTTGTAAACAATTTTGGGTTGAACAAAGAAAATTTGAACCTGCGACCTCTGGATTAACGTGCTGGCACTCTACCAACTGAGCTATGTTGGCGGTCTCCCTATTTTGTCGCTATCTTTGTTCGGGGGGGGGGGGGGGTTCAAATCAGAAACCAGTTCAACCTGTAACTGCCACATAGCTGGGGATCTCACTCAAGTTCATGATTCAACCTGGGCAGCAGCAGCCAGAGGAATCGCCTTTTAAAGGCATGTACTGTAAGGGGATGCAACTTTTTATTTCAACTATCAAGTAATAAACCAAAAAGTAAACTGACTGGGTACATTTTTTTTTTTTTTTTATCAGGTTAAACAACACTTTTTTTTCTTCTTTTTTTTTTAAGGATGTGGATTCAAAAAAGAATGCTGGTGGGGACGATCAAGTTTTTTTTTTTACTTGGCTCAATGTGTCATTTGTTTTAAAAGCCCTCAACCAGCAGACAGACCAGCAGCTTTCTGGGATTTTGACAATGAACATAATCAGATATGAGACAATCTTCCCCGTGTACATTTACACTATCGACACCACAGCCGATTAATAACATGTAACGGAGCACCACAATGAACAAAGCCACTTTCAGCTCTCCCAACAGAAAAACTGCCATTTTTGGTCATAAATCAAAGTTCATGTTTCTGAAGTGGCTAGGATACATACTGCGAGGGTTTCCCACACACCTGCCTGACCTCTGATCCCATGATTGTAGACGCAACATGAAGCCTGAGGGTTGGGTGCCAAGAATCTGGTGTACCACTTTCTTAAAGACAAAGTAGGCCTACAGCACTGGTTATAACTCACTGAAGAAAGCAGCTTGAACGGCTTCAGAATTGTGAAAGCTTGCCGTTTATAACAAAGTTTTCCAGTGTTGATCCTCCAGAGGTATCCATCACCAAAAAGAAAGTCATTGATTAGGGACCTAAAAAATTGCAAAGTTTCTTATTCTGATTGCCGCAAATCAAAATAAGAGTGAACCGTGAACAAAATCCTTGACAACAAAATGTTGGTTTTTTTTTTACTGTTTTCACTGTTTTTATGAAGTTATTACCAGTTGGTTGAATGGTGTGTTTTGAAAATAAGCTCATTAAGAAATGGAAATTAATGCATTAAATCAAGCGATTGCTAAAAACTCTCCTCTCCAGTCTCCCCCAAATTTGATTACTGTTTATCTTTTGATTAAGTTTCTTTTTCATTTGCCCTTCTTGTGTGAGGCAATGGCATCTGTTGCCCTGGTCTTGACCCTGAGTGCTCCTTCAAAAGTTACCCATGAACTTCAAGATTTTCCAGTGAAATGGCTCTCGTCATCATAAAAAATGGCCCTGCCGTCTCAAAGATGAAATCCTAAGCCTGTGGTTTGTAGTAATGTTGAAGCGCCATGAGTGTCACTGAGTGACGGATTTGAGCGCTATATAAGAAGCCTCTATTATTATTAACCAAGTGGTTTTTTGAAATGCCTTATAAATTAGTACTAAACCCTAGAATCAGTTTTACTACCGATCCCTTTAATGCTGAGACTGATGGCTCAATGCAAACATGTTGTTCAATTCATCGTACATGAAAGACAAAAACTGAGTTCAACTGTCAAATCATGGAGGTGTAATCTCTGCGGTCATTGAAAGCAAGTCAGCCCTTGGGACACGTGTAGGAAGACAGTCTGAGTTGGCAGAGGCTGCAGAAATTGTTTCTTGGGATTCCTCTCGACGACGAGAGTTTGTGAAAGTGTGGACAACAATTCTATTGCAAGTGAAGCAACAGAGCGTTTCATTCTTAATGTGTTTTGTAAAATATAACCAGCGGGAAAACCTCTCACAGGAATCTTCTGGGGGCGCTAGGTGCTAGCAGACTTATAGGGCCCAATTTCATGGCTCCACTTACTGGAAGCAAAGATTCAATACTTACGGGAGCAGGGAATTCTGCATACGTCAAGCTTATTTCACGAGTTAGCAAGGAATTTTGTGTTTGTGTGCAGGGGGACTTTCATGTTACTATTAAAGCATTCATTGTTTACACCCTAAATTCTGCGCTTGACCTGTGATCGAAGAACGGCGATCGCAACTTAGCAAGCACAGAATTACACGGTAAGCAGCATCATGAAATTGGGCCCTCTGCTCTAGGGAATGTTCAAACACACACAAAACGTTTGAATGCTGGAACAATAGCAACTGATCCAAAGCTTATTTTGACTCAGCAATTTTTCATTAAAGTGCATTCAAACGAACACTGGCCAGATGAGATTAATCCACAGGTGAATTGGCCTGACAAAAACCACTCGTAACACCAGTGTTTTTCAGCCCGATGGCGACTGTACAAGAGCCGTGTGGTAAATCCCTGATCATCAGTCTCAACACTCAGCCCATTACATCACCTCAGTAGAAGAAGACTTATCATCTTACAACACAATCCTCTCAACAGGCTTATTCTTAAGAAGGTGACAATACCCCCACAGCATGGATTTTGACATTTTAATCAGAGGGTCAATTCGCACCTAGGCAATCTGATTATGCCATGAGCACATGCTATTGTTGGGGTATTGGAATTAATGGCTACACTGCACATTTATGAACATTACATTTCAATGCACTGTTCTTTTACACAGAATTTGGGGAAGTACATGTATGCAGTGCTCTATGGACCTACACATCGCTGTAAAGGCAAAAACCAAATACATATGTAATATTCTTTATCCCTGATGCTAATTTAACATCTATAAATGCACTATTAAGTACAATAGTGCGAGTAGTATGTATGTCAAAAGGTTTGATGTGATGTGTGTGTTGATCTTGAAGTTCAAGTATTCCACAAATAAATTAATAGGCCTAATGGACACTGCATTAAATTGCATGAAAAAAAATTGCATTATACAACTCAAAGTTAACTTTACACATAATAAACATATATTGTTTCAGCCATTTAATTTGTCTCCTGCTCACATCAATGCAGTCAAACCGAGACTTGGAAGTTAACTAGTCAGGTTCCGTTGGAATGAGAATAAATCATGATTGGTAATGCCTAAACTGTAGTAGGGAACATGACAAGATGGTTGCTTGTAAGCAATCATGATTATTATGTTGGTAAAGTGAATTGTATTCAACTATGGTCACTTTGTACTACACATAACGTACAAAGAGGAAATAGAATTAGCTGTCACAAACTGCTTACCAAACAAAAGTTGGTACGATTGCAAACAAAGAGCTAATGGCCTAAAGTTTCGACCCTAGCAGAGTCTTTCTTGAAGGCTAAAACAGTAAAAGGAAAGACTCTGCTAGTGTTGAAATGTCAGCCCAATAACTATTTTTTGCATTTTTATAATACAAAGAATGAAACAAAACACTTTTGCTTCTCAATTTGTGTAAACTAATGCACTATGATGATAACCACATGTAGCATTTCATTGTACACCAAATTTCAATGACTAACTCAAACAGAAGTAACACAAGGCTACCATATGGCACATTTCAATGCACACTTTCGCTCATTTAGAATTTAGCAAACTCACTCACTCATGTTATTGATCATTAGCACGCAATGTAATTAATGGGTTGTAAGTCAATTAATAAATTATCACTGTTAGCGTCATTAAAGTTACATTGTCAACATGACGTGTGATCCATCCAGTTACATGTACCCTTGAGAAGCAGTATGCAGCCAATAGGCATTTTGGTAAAATAATTTAAGCTTGCCTACACTTTTAGATTACTGAAAAAGTGAAAAAGTGTGTAATTTCATCAGATTCATTCAGGAGGGAGATTGATTCAGTTATGTATCTCTTAAAAAACTTCAATTATACAATCTATGTGATGTTGATAATGTATTTCATGATACTTTAATTTTACAGTGATATGTTAAGAATATTGAAAAGTGTTCACAGGTCTGATGCTTTGCTTTTTGACAGGGCCCTTGCACCAAGGCGTTTTCTCCAAGGGGCAAAAGGCACCTCTAAGAGGAAATTGCAATTTTCTGGGAACTTTTCAAGGGGCACCAAGGCAATAAATAGGGGCAGATGTGAATAATACATTTTAAAATGTGTTAATTTATTGTTGAGTGTGTGAATGTGACTGCCTTTGACCATTAAATTGGTTGTGATCACTACCACTTGATATTACATCAGAAAAATGACAATACATGTTTAAAATCTGGGCTACTAACATTTCATGCGGCAAGTACTAAAACACAGTTTATTCCGATGGGCTACTTTACAAACAGCTTGAGCGCAAGGCTTGTTTAGTCTTAAAACTACATGTACATCAATAGTACTAATACTAGCATTGGGTTCCAATGAATTTGTTTTTCTGCATACAATTAAAATAGATTAACTATTTAAATAAGCACTTGCCAAATCCAACAAAAACTTGTTCACTTAGGACCGAGTACAAATGTAAATATTTCTGGTCAATAATGAGTACAAATGAGGCAGTTTGTTGGGGAAATATGCATCCCTCACCACTATTGCAGCAGGAGCAATGTACCATTTTGAAGTTTATGTTACAATTTTGTTACAATTGTAACCCTTCGGTCCCCGACAGTGACAGCATGGGGCCAAAGGAACTGAAATGATTATTGCAACTAACTTATGTCAAAATTATGGACACACAATTAAAATAAGAAAGGATCAATAGTTCAATACAATTGGTTACTTAGCCTATGTGACCATACATGGGTGAACATCTTGCACAATGAAAAATGGGAACAACCAGGGCCAGGGCCTCTTGGAGACCCCCACACAACACACAGCTTAAAACCACATTGTGCACTCAATGACTCATACACATTGTTATAACCTTGCTACATGTTCCAACCCCATGACATTGCATCCATATATTGGAAGTTTACTCCATCCATTAATAGGGCCTACATGTAATTCGATAATGCCTCTTTTTTTTCTTCCAGACACCCCCCACCTTCACCCAAACCGCAACCCAAAACAACTCGACCCCCCTTTATGTGTACAAAACAATGCACATTTGCCGCACGATTTCAACTCCAAATCAAAACACAGCAGCGTCGTAACGACCACCTGCATTGATCGTTTTTATAAACTTCAACTCTATTTTTAAAATTGCTTAAAGTATCATTTGTAGTGTGGGTAAATACTTACGAACTTTCACAGCCCTTGCATCAAGAGTTCCTAGTATTTCCTCTAAGTGGGCCGCACGGATCGTCAGGCGGGTCGAACGGTCGTAAATGTTCCGGGACTCGGCGCAGATCTCATCGAAAATGCTGGTCGCGTGGTCGGCAATGTTGGCCAACTGCCTGACCAAATTTGCAAGGGTGTTGTTGGAAACATGGTCCAACTCCGTAGAACATCCGTTCGGGAGGACTTTGTTGCTCACATAGAGAGGTTCCACTCGTCTGTTGACGAAAGGCATCTTTTGGGGACGTGGTCTTCCTAACGGGGGTAAGATGCCGAGTCAAAAAAACGGTTTTTACATGATCGATTTGGGGTTACATTTTGTAGACAAATGTGTCTCGCTCCATGCCATATTCCTTCTGCACAACAAACAGCATACAGACTGCGTTGCCAATATCTCCTACACACAATGTACACAAGTGAACGTACATTTCAGTACGCACAATGCTAGATTCATACTACACATTACCACGTAGTGCGAACTACACGTTCCTTTTATGAAATCCCTCACAACTCGTGTGTGTACACACCACCTGCGTCCTCAATTTTAGAGCACGGTGGTAACATTTCTCAACATCTTATTCTTTTTTTAGACAATTTCACTTAAATTGCTCCTTATTAAATTATCCAAAAATATTTTACACATGCTGTCTCAAGACGAATAATTAAATTCCCGAGCTTCGGTTAACAAAGGATTCCATTGTGCACGATGGATGGACCAATCAGAGGGCGTGAAATTATTGATTTACATTTCATAATGATAGGCTAGAGTCATTCACAAAAGCTCATTGATAGGGACAGGCGCGGGAATGATAGCTGGGACGACAGATGGACTTCGGTCTTTGGTAACAAGGTTAAATAATTAGGCAAAACGGACGGTTTGCAGCCATATTGGAAGCATTCAGCGACATATCGTTTGACATTAAACTTGTATCTGTCTTTTGTATTGGGTTGACCATGGTTGAACAAACACACAAAGAGCGTCTTAGCAAAACATGTAGGCCTACCCTCCAATTAGTTAGGTAAACATAATTATGCATTTTATGGAAGAACTCAAATTTCAACGGAGTGAATTGTTAAAAATGAGTCCCTGCAAGCCTAATGCTGCATGACCTCTAAAGAATCATTGTGAAAAATGCTAGGTCCGAATTTTTGGACGATTTGACCCACAAAATTATGGTTTAAATTTGAAGTAGCTCTTTTTATATATTCGAGAATATAAGCTCTCATTCGGTACCGGTATTACACGAAAAAAAATCTGCCAACAAATCGCCGAGATCCTGACATTCTCTCACGTCCTTTAAGCCATTGTATACTATATTGCATGTAGATTGTACATTGTCCGTGGGATATGTGAAAGCATGTGTATGTTATGTTTTTCATTTTGAAACAGCATAATCTGTCAAATTTCGTTGAGAAAGAAAAAATACTTCGGTAAATTGGGCCTTGCACTTTTATAAGCTTCCCCGTTGTGTTCAACTTTTTTAAATTAGCGTTTACTGTATATTCTCGGCAAATTTTGCAACGATTTCAGCCCCCTTCCCCTGGCCCCACACTCCCTGTTCTATATGAACGAGAAGCCTCTCGCGCGATCTTAGGACCCCAACATTTCACATTACAATAATATTAACCGCCGGTAATGTCCCCGTGCGGTCATACACACTGCATCGAGCATTGACCTCGTTCAACATATGAAAACATTACCCGATTATGGTTTTGTTTTGTTTTTTTGTGTGTTTTGGTGGGTTTTTTTTTAAGCCTGGAGGGTCAGACGCGACATGCTATAAAAAGAAATAATTTGCCCGGACGGCTGCGCAACACTTCAGGTCTGCGGATCAAATATCGTGTCTTCGTGACTAAAAACGAATACTTATTGAACGTGTCCTCTTGCCGCGAGGTTTTGGGTTTAATTCGTTCTATTTTGTCCATAATTTTGTTCTTCTGATTTTTGAGGCTGTTTTATTGGCCTATCGATCTTCCGGAACTGTGTTATTTCGGCATTGCTTCGGGATCTTTCTGATCTTTATTTTGCTCTTGATAATTGTGGATGCTTTGTCGATAACGAAGATGTGTCAATCTAATGATGAACGAAGTGTTTCTGTCAATGTTTTGTCGTGCTAGATAATATGGGTTTTTGTTAGTTTTTTTTTTCTTTTTACTAGAGGAAACCTTCTGTTGGTGCAGAATATAGACCAAGCTGCCACTACCTTGGTCATGTTCCTTGTAATACAGTAAGTTATGAATGCTAATAATATTCATTGTTAATACAGAGTGAACCAGACTATTCCTCCTTCAGCCCTCAGTTCGGTCACATTGATTAATTTTGAATGGAAGAAAAAACAAGATGGCCACCCTAGGCCTATTGGGGTTCAAGTTCATTACCCGGAGCTTGCTAGAAAGACAGCGTTTATTGTAACACAGTTCATTCCCACGATTCAAATGAAAAATTAAAGAAATCTTTCACCAGCGAATTTGCGGTGATCTTTTGACTTGATTTAATCCTGATTTTAATGCAGTGTTAATGGATACAGATTCTCTTTATCGGTGATTATTTGTAATCATCTAAAACGATACGACTGTTGTCTCTCTCTCAAAATAGCCGTTTTCAGTTATTATAGTGAAAACAAGCTAACACTCGTATCATTTTCGATTTGCAGTTATACTTGTATACGTAATGCATTTGTTTTCAAAAGATTCTGATTTGATCAAGTTTTTGTAAGCGGGACAATGATTTAAATTCATACCTGCGAACGCCGATCTTAACCAGCCTTTCGGAGCCTGCGCATGCATAAGACTAAACACTGACGCTCTAACTGGAGGTCAATTACCTAGACACGAAGCGTGTCGGCATACCCCCCCCCCCCCCCAAGCAGCCCAGAAACTTATTTTCCGCCACATTAATTTTGACGTTATTATTAGTGAAAATACAGTCGTGCAGACGTCTGATTGACATTTTTAGATATAAAAGGTTCAATGTGTCTTCAAAGTGAAGGAAGTTGAATTTCCTCCATTCTTGTTCCTTTCTGAATAGGAGATAAATCGCACCCAGCCCTTGTGTCGCCTAGCCGGACCCAAACTTTAAAAAATATATTCAACTTACCCACTCAAGTAGCAAGTATTGATCATTCACAATTATGTAAACTTCAAGCTGAGTTAAATTGACGTCCGCTGTTATGATTCCGGGTGTGATATAATGAAAACCACATTCTCGACTGATCAAGTTTTCTTGTTCAAATAATAATTCCAGTGTCTCGAATTAAATCAAAATAAATTACTTCACAACACATGACTTACTCGTCGTACGATGATCGGGTAAAACTATTAATAAACCAGAGGGGGAAGCTTTTTATATAGTATCAAAGTTGCGAAAACACTTTCACTACGCTTGCCACATGACGGGATATTGGGTCATCGTGTCTGCCCACGATTTTCACAAAAGGTTTTCCCCGAGTTTGTGAAACGAATTTCTTCCTGGTGCTGTTAACTGTCGAAGTTCGGGATGGTCTTCTTTTCATTTTGTTGTCATAACTGCACTTGAAACCCTGCACTAAACGAAACTAATTAAAGCCGTGAATATTGCCCATTCACTTCGAATCTCTGCAATTATTGCACACGTGCTCAGGGCCAATACGAATTGATGTCACTATTTATGGGGCTAAACCGAAACCAAAATCCCAGAACTATGTTTCTCCATGCTTTTGTTCAGTTTCGTATTGTTTTGTTGATTCACCACGCATCACGTTTGGTAAATAACAGTAATACAATGGAGTGATCTCTTCTGGATTGAATTATGGTTAATATATATATATATATTTACTATAAAATGGTTTTGTGTTTTCCGGGTCGGGGGGGGGGTGGATGAAACAAAAAAGCGGGTAACTGTAACAAATCTTTAAAATCTTCAAAAGTCGTAGCAGCGCGAATGTATTCATTTTAAACATCATATTTCTGCATGTGTCCCATAGCACTATTTTTTCATTTTACCAATCGGACTGCAACTACCAATTCAACAGAGGGCGCTGTGACAAAAACGTGTTGTGGCGTTAAACTCTATAATACTGAGGAATACAATAGTTTTAATATGTCCGATAGGCATTTCATTCACCTTCTTATCCAGAAACATTACAGGTTGACAAGTTCTTAGCTTGATTGGGCATTTCAAAGAGAGTAAAGATACCGGCAGAAGTATTATTATTCCAAAAGTACCGACCTGTGCTCTTGAAAGCTCTCAAAAAGAAGGCACTGTAGTCTATACAAAGTAATGAAAAAACACGCAACCCATGATGACAATCACTTCAAGACTTTGGTAATTGTCAAAGACCAGTATCCTCACTTGGTGTATCCCAACATATTCATACAATAACAAACCCGTGAAAATTCCGGCCCAATTTGTCAACGAAGCTGCAAGAAAATAATGAAAGAAAAAAACACCCTAGTTGCATAGAATTATGTTACACACTCCGATGCCCGAGAAAGGCTTCATACCTGAAGCTTTTCTCAGATTCAAATTTTGGGGTGGAAATTACCACTTTCTCTAAAACTACATTACTTCAAAGGGAGTAATTTTTCACAATATTTTATACTATCAACAGCTGGGCATTTTAGGTTAAAAACGTTAGAAACAGCAGGCCATGAAAGAGTTAAAACTGCACCTTGATTATCTTTTGATCTACAACAAAATTCTAAGGTAGATTGGTTGGAGCTCAGCAGTTAATAACTAGAGGTCATTTAGGAACAAATGCAATAGAGGGCACCAGAGAAAACGATGGAGAGAGCAGACGAGCTACAACAATACTGGGGGATATTCACATGGTACTTGTATCAGCAAGCACAGAATACATAGAGACACTTGGAGAGATCGTGCTTAGGCTTTCATGCTGCAGTGGATGACAATGGCTGAAAAAATCAAAACAAAAATCAGGAAGGGCAAGTAATCTGAACCACACACACCCCTCCAGCGAGAGACACCTTTGAAGGTTTCCCCCAAGAGAAATAACTAGATGAGCAAGAAACATCGAATAAATAAAATAGGGAAGAAATTGTCATTCCTTTAATTTACCTAAAATACATTTTAAAATTGGTTTTGTTTTTGTATCACCCTATTGCTAAATTCACACTCATGATTCAGACTGGCATGCCATGTCAAAATGGCAGTTGGATTAGTGAACGACAACAATTCAAAGTAAGATCATAATATGATTCAAAAATTCATCTGCAAAATGACAAACCCAAAGAACCCGAGGTAAAATATAAAAAATACAAAGAACCAAAAAACTATAAATAAAATAAACATAAAATGGCATTAAGTACAACTGAAAAGATACAACCACTAATTTTTGTTCTTAAACAAATCTGATGGTTCAACTTAAAGGGTCACGTTGCCTTCGGACTGGGTGCTTTGGCCATAAAAAGCGTTTGTTTTGAAATGAATGTGGTTGGAAATATATTTTAAAAGTAGAATATGACGTTTCACATCAATACCCGTTGAAACTGTGTGTTTTTTATTAGCAATTTCATGACAGATCACAGTCTGCAATTTTGTAGAACAAAGTTTTTGGCTCCACAAAATGGCGTACCATATGTTCTGTCGATTACATTTCAAGAGGCAAATTTTTGCTGTTTTGTTAATCACTACACACTAATTAAACAACATATTCGGTGTTTGTGTGCATGAACAACTCTTGAAAAGGACAAGGAGCAATTCCAAACAGCAACATTTTTTTTGAGATTTGAAGGCATTGTGACCCTTTAGTTACAACCCAAAGATTTCATGCTCATGGGCAAATTTTACAAAGTGATTACCTTTTTGTAAACCTAAACTATGTTTAGTGACAGATCTAGAAAGTGATCTCAAAATTCTTTTTGAACCACCCAGGCCTACAGTATATTTTTTCCAATGTGTTCAGGGTTCTCCCTTAACAGTGATCTGCTGACCAAATACCAGTTAAAACACTTGAGGACCAGTCAAAATTCTCACCTAGTGACCCTGCTGGCTAGTTCAGTGTTGAAGAAATTCACTATTTAAAATTAGTATCAAGTAATAAACCACAGGGGAAACTGACTGGGTAATTTAAAAAAAAAAAAAATTGGGTTTGAACAAAGAAAAATTGACTGGAGCGGAACTTGAACCAACGAACTCCGGATTAACGTACCGGCGCTCTACCAACTGAGCTATCCAGCCCTATGTTGGCGGTCTCCCTATTAGTCAATATCTTTGTTCCGGGGTGCCAGTCAGAAGCCATTCAACCGCTAGCTGCAGTGTAGCCAGGGATCACACCCAAGTTAACGATACACCCTGGGAAGCGGCAGCCACGGGATCACCTTAAGGGGATGCGACTTTTTAATAATAAATATCAAGTAATATACCACAGGGGAAACTGACTGGCTGGCACCCCCGAACAAAGATATTGACTAATAGGGAGACCGCCAACATAGGGCTGGGTAGCTCAGTTGGTAGAGTGCCGGTCATTAATCCTGAGGTCGTTGGTTCAAGTCCCGCTCCGTTAAATTTTTCTTTGTTAAAACCCCAAATTATTATTTTCAAATTATAGCACACCATTTGCCAACATGAAAAATGTATGTCCAAGTTACTAACAAATAACTTACTTGACTGAAAGGACATTATTAATTGCATCCAGTGAAATGTTTTTGTCAGGTGTTGTTTAACTTTAAAGATCAATGCAATTTTGTATCGTTTTGGAGCCATGGCCAGTAGACCATGACGGTTTGAGTTTTAATACAACATGGTCTGACTGACAGCTTAAAAATAATCAACATTTTCGCAGCAGTCACAGACTGACAAATGTAAAAAGGTCTGTTGAACTACATTTCATATAAAATTATATCCCGTAAATCTACATTTTCTGAAAAAATACAACATTTACCAATGGTGTCATTTCCCCTTAATATGAAATATGAACTTGAGCAAAAGCTGGTAGTCTAGTAAAATTAAATAAAACTAACTGGTCCCGATAGCTAATCACTGAAACAGTTAAAGACAAACACTTAACAATACAGGGGCTCAAAGGCATTTCAGTTTCAATGCAAACCACCACATAGGTAACATAATTATAGATCTTGTATCTCAATAAATCCTGCTCTTCATATTTGTAGAACAAATCCAGTACTCTTGCGCTTTCAAGTTCTGTAGAAAAAACAAAACTACAGACCGCTCTGGTGTCAGACATACAAGGTAGTCTCTTGTCCAATAGTAAGCTTGTTTTGGGAACACATGTAGTTCGGTTTGCTACTAGCATTGAACTAAAAATATCACCCCTGTCACCTTCAAAGTTTTTATTTTGCAGGACACTGAACCTTGTGTATAGATATTTTCATGGCTTATTGTTAGGAAATGGCAAAGTTTGGACACAGTTGCAAAGTTGCAAAGTTGACCATTATCAAACAACAGGGACCAACTTCAAATAGCTGCTTAAGCACACACAAAAATATAGCTAAGCACATCAAAATTTACCTTACAGGATAAAGTTACCGGAAAAGATACCATAAGTGAATTGACCAAAGTTCTCGACATCTTAGAAACAGTAAAAAAGAGAAAATGGAGATAGGCAGGACACATAAGCCACAAAACAAATAATTGTTGGAGCTCAGCAACCAACCACTGGACCCAACATTTCCCAAACGGAATAAAGGAAAAGAATATATAGAAAAAGATGGAGACAAGCTTCAACAATACTGAGGACAGTCAATTGGTATCAACAAAGACAAACTAGAGATATTTGGAGACATCACGTTTAGGCTTTCATCCCACAGTGGATCGACAATGGCCGACAAATACAAAAAACCCACCAAGATACCATGTACAATCTGTGTCTGGTATCCTGCTTATTTTTGCACAGCAGAAAAATTGTTCAAGAACATTTTCTGCTTATAAAGCAGCTCTTTGAAATGTTGCCCATTAATGTAGATGCATTAATGTAGATTATCCTGCTATATTCCACTCATACTGCCCGTCAGTATCTCCCCCTACCCATTCAAACATGAGGCGACCCACCTCGCTACTCTCAGTGACCACCACGCCCATTTTTTGCCAACATCATAACCTTGCTGTGAAGATTTGCCAAAATAAAAATAAAGATAAAACAAATTTCACTTTGTGTCATTTATGAGCTTTGTCCTTAGAGATGCTAGATTCGATTTGTTACCGATTTGAGCCTAAAATTTAGATTAAAATTTCAAACAGCTATTTTTATAGATTTGAGAAAGATAAAATAACCTTTCATCTCAGGTATTGCACAAAAAATCCACCATTGATAAATGGCAGTTAAGATTCCAACATTATCTCACGTCCATCAGCCATGTGCTAACAATTTTGATGGCTGCATTTATATCGTGCATTGTCTGTGGCATTATGTGAACGTTTTTGTGTGTTTCTCATTTTGAAACAGGATCCAAATTTGTTAATTCAAAAATAAATTGTACAACAAATTTCTTTCAGTGAAAAATCGGGCCATGCAACTTTCACCTCTTTGTATAAAGAACTCACAATTTGGATGTGTTGATGGAGTCATCGCGCATTTGTGTGGGCGATGCATTCTGGTCAGTTTGTTGGCCGAGTTATTTCAGATTCAGTCATGAATCTGAGTTTTGACCATCGCGCTCAGTTCATCAGCCATGGGGCAAACATTGCCACCAGTCCTTCTCTACCTTGCTTTGTTCACGGCCAGGTAATCCTGGAGAATTTCTTCTTAGGTGAACCGTCATCTTCGGAGGATTGGGACGAGGCTTTGACCTCTGATGAACCCGCATCAATAGCCTGAAAAAACAAACAAAAGTTTCATAAAAATAGTGCTATTTACACCAACGTGTACTAAACACCATAGACTCAGTACTTTCTCCCCCGAGTCCTGTGAAAAAAATCACGGGCATATCACTTGGGTAATATAAAAAAAGAGAAATCTACACAGCAAAGTACATACAATCACAAGTCGTTACCACAAACCAAATCAATATTGATACCCCACCAGGCAATGCCTCAAAACCTATATAAGTGAGAGAAAGAACCGGACCATTAAATACACTTAAGTGGATTGTTGTAAATCAAATAAATGTATGACAAGTTTAGAAATTGACCCTACGGCCAGTCTACCCGATCTTTCCATTACTGATCAACACAAGTGGGCAGTTGCCGACCAGGTTGCAGCCAACAACCTCACCGTAAAATGGAACAATGCAACGGTAATCGATAAAGAACCTGACAAAACAACTGGATGGTTTAAGAAGGCCATTTGGATCAGAAGCAGGGAAAAAAACACCACCAACCAAGAAAGGGTATAAAGAGGCAGTTTGAGCATTGGACATGGTTGCCTGTCTGACGAAGCTCCTAGGTTAGGAGTGAAACGTAAATAAAATATTATGTAAGAAAATCTACATTTATTTGGATTTGAGATTTGGAACAGTTTTCAATGCAATCTTCCTTGGTGAAAACACAATATTAAAAACATGTACCTTTCCATTCAGATTTGTTGCCGTCCTTTTCAAGGCTGTCTTTTGGGCTACAGAGCTCCCGACTGCTCCTGGCGACGTCAACGAAATCATCTCAACCTGGTCTGCAACTCCTGGGACGCTTGAACCAGGACTTGAACCCAGTTTGATTTTTGCGGAGAAATCTTGTCCGATCACCGAAATGGGACTTAGTGTGGGTTGGATCTTTGAGTTTAAAGATGGCACCGGCGAGCGACTAAGGGATATCTTTTTGTGCACAACAGTGACTTTTGAGTTTGCAGCGGGTTTGGATTTGTTGTCCTCGGTGCACGCCTGAGCGGTTGAATTCACAGGCTGCTTTGCTGGTGAGGAGATACTTTTGTTCAGAAACAGCGTCCGTTGTTTCTGTTTATTGATAACGACTGGCGGAGGTTTTAACCTGCTCAGTCCGTGTTTTGGCACTGATTGATTTGGAGTTCCTGAAGATGAGCTCCTCTGACTGCTGGTTCAAAAAAAATTGAAAGACATTTAAAGTAAATTGTGTTGAACTTAAAAAGAGTTGGGATTACACATTATATTACTATTCATAGTTTATTAACATTCATTCTGCAGCCTCAGGGCTGAATTGCATGAAGTTTACATTAAAAATAGTAAAAACTTACACATCTAAAAAGATACAAAATGGAAAAAGTGACATAGATCATGTACTAGATCACAATATCCACATTCCAATAACCGATATCCAAATTGGTAATAACACAAACATGACAAACTGGTAAAAGAATTTGTAAATGGTGAAAACACAAACCTTTTCTGGAAGCCATACATGACGGTACCCTTGGAAGCTTCTTCCTTGTAATCATCTCGCATACAGCGCTTGGCCTGAAGCTGCTTCTGTACTCTCGCTATAACCTGTCCCCGCCTGGTAGGTCTTTGTTGACGCTGCGGGAGGGGTGTGACCGTCCGATGGAAGATTTCAATCAGGTCTTCTTTCGTTGCATTTAGACGGTCAAGTTTGATGTTTTTCTGTAAACATGTAGGAAAATCATTATTAGACTTTTATGAAATTTACACCCAGTTTGGTCCGCTCCCTGTCTCTGTTAGACTTGAACAGCTCTTTGGTAAATTGCTGTCCAGCTCATACAAATATGGACACTTGCTTCCACACATTAGAAACAATAACCTCAGAAATACAAACAAGCGTTGCCCAATCAAGTGTAAAACTGACGGGTAAAAAAGCAGGCCGATCTCGTCCTTGACTAGACTTCTCAATGGTTGCATTTGAATGAATCTGCTGCTTTTTTATGGAGCTGTCCTCCTTGTAAATAACTTGGGCTTTTCCCCTTCTTTTTCTTTTGAAATTTTTTAAAGCTTTTTTAAGCTTGCTAAACCTTGTAACAATTTGATTTTCAACGTTTTAGTCATACTCCCAGACCTACCTGTAAAGGCTTGGATTTGTTTATTTATTTTGCATTTCTACTATTTTAATCTTTTCTATGTACACACCATGATGTATCTCTTGTTGTATTTTAAACACAATTCAGCTTTTGGCTGCGATGTTTGAATTTTTAATAAACCGATAACAATAATTTAAGTAGCGTATCATGGCCGAGCAGTGTAGCGCACCAAATTCAAGTTCTGGTGGCTGAAAACATAAGAAACATAAGCCAGATATATTTCTTCTGTCACTCAAATCAAGCTTACTACTTTACTATTTTCTTAATAAGATAAAGGTGGGGGTCATACTTTGGTAATGATCCCGAAAAAAAAAATGAAAAAAAAAATCATTTTTATCCGAAAGCTTACTTGTTATAAAAGATGTTAATGGTAGTAAGCATCCTGCAAAATTATTTTGTCTGAAATGTCCCCATTGATTAGAAATCAATAAAAGTCTGTTCAGAAGGTGAGTTTTGAAGATTCAAATTTTGGCAGTGTCTGTTTGGGAATGCTGTGGACAGAGATCAGGTTGGTACCCGCTGTCACCTCAGTAAATATAGATGGATCCAACATTCAATCAGCGTAAACCAAACCATTATGTCCTGTATGTAGGCGTGGCGCTCGTCTTTATGCGTGCAGTTAAAGTATTTAACAGATTTGCACAATCTACAGGTAGCGCCCCTGGTTTGTGGGATCGGCATTCCGGAATGCGTGCTCAATCTGTACATGGTTCCTCATAAATAACTTGTAATTTCGCAAACCAATGAAATGCGCTCAATATGTGCTAATAAGTCTGCATGCATTTGGGTTTATGCTGATTGGTTGAGATGTTGCTAGATTGTTGCATCCACAGTTCAGTCAGTCTCTGGTAAGTTTTTGTAGTTTTTTTCTATAAAATATTTTCTGGATGTTATGTTAACTGCTCTAAACTGATTCATTACAAATTGAAGATCAAACCCATGTTCTTAGAATGTAAACCATAATTTTTAAAAGTGATAAAAATGGGCAAATCTAGTCACTAGTCTGACAAAAATGTTTGAAGTTGCACATACGGTAATTCATACTGGGGTTGTCTCATAACCCTCTGGTCTACGACCGTATTGGAGGATAAAGGAATACGATTATCACAACTAAGGTGACTTAAAAAGTGTACAGTTGACTCTCGTTAATACGAGGTCCGCCGGACTGGCCTGTTTTCCTCGTATTATCCGAACCTCGTCTTAAACGCAGCGCACTATTTACACGTACATGTACAATGTACTGTATACACACGTCGTCATAGTGCATGCACTACACATGTGTCTAGGCTAGAACAGAAAGGGTTCTTACGAGCATCCTGTACACAAAAATATTAATGATAAATGCAATTTTGTTGACTATGATGATCATAGAAATTTAATATTTTGTATAACTCAAAATAAAAATCATAGCAAAGTCATGTCAAACTTGCCGTTCATGTGACCATGATGTGACAGATTCGATACTGCGTAGCACCTATGCTGAACGTTGTTTTCGCTGGTAGCCGCTAGGCGTGTAGGCGAAGTAGTATTTCAAGCATAGGTTACCAGCGTAATGTTTCTAATTTTCGGATCGGACGGAACCATGTAGCCGGTCCAATCCGATAAAAATAGTTTGGCAACAAGCATCAAATTTCAGAAACTTGGCTGACTGAACGGTAAGCTTTTACGCAACGGTATTTTTCCGATCTCTCTATAAAAGTATGAAAAACAATACATTTTGTCATCATGGGGGCCGCAAAAATACCTTGTATTATCCGTGTTCTCGTTAGGCCGAGTAAAAAAAACCCCATGTTTAGCGTCCGGGTTTCTAAAAAAAAGGAAGGAGGAGGGGCTTTTTATTTTTTATTTTCAAGATGGCCGCCATTCTTTTTTAAATTTCAAATATCCGTTGTTTTTCTACTGTTCAAACACACAATACATAAAAGAAACATGTTGGACAAGACATTGAACATGTCCGGACTTTTTCAAAAAGAGGAGGAGACAGGGCGCTACTATTTACTATTTTCCAATCTTTTGCTATTTTTTCCAAGATGGCTGCCATGCTAAATATGGCTGGCCAAGGTATATTTATTCACAGATTTTGTGCTATTTTATTGCATCAGTACACTAAAAAAGCACTAAACAAATGATTTGTATCATTTTAGTATTTTTTTCTTTCTTTTTTCCCTTTTTTTTATGGTAAAAAAAAAAAAAAAAAAAAAAGAGGCGGCGGCCAAAAAGGAGGCGGGCGGGGACGTTAAACATGTTTGTTTTTTTACTCGGCCTTACGACCGTGCTCGTATCTTCCGTTTTTTAAGACATAGAAACACGCATGGGACAGTTCGGGACCGGTGAAATACCTCGTATTAACCGGCGTCTCGTATCTTCCGAGCTCGTATTAACGAGAGTCGACTGTATTGCATCTTTATTGATAATTTTGCCTAAATCAGCATTATGTTGACAAATAGACCAATGAGAGTATATGAGTGACCATACCTTTAAGTTAATGTCACCTTAGGTTGAATTAAAAGTCCTTGTAGGCTTGGTTTAAAAAGTTTACTTTTTATTAGGTTAAAACTTTCACTTTCGGAAGTCACAACTCACATGGCACCGACTGACCGAGTGTTCCAACATGTCCAAGTCACAACTGAATATTTTGTTAGTACCTGTAAATAGTTTTGTCATCTCATAAATGTTGTTTGTCATTTACATAACATGTTTATATCATACAGTTTACTGTAAGCAAATCAGAACTTTTTCCATATATTTTATAAAACAAAATGTTCTTGAAAGTTTGTTTGTTATGGTCGAACGACGCCCTCTACGTCCTCCATGTTTGTTGACAGAATTAAAATCCAGAATCCAAAATGATGTGATGGAATTTCCTAATTTTGCAGTACAGTCGAGGCCTTAAAATTATAATGTCAGCAAAACAAATGTTCCCTAAACTCATAAATACAATTTACCTGAGTCAACACGTCAATTAAGTCCTCTTTACTCAATATTTCTGGGTGTAAAATATCGACAGACGTCGACAACTCACTTTCTTTCGACGCCATGCTTAACTAGCTGAGATGTCAAAGGTCACCACACGGGCGCCCTCTGGAGCTGTATTTTCATGCAGTAAAGTGTGATTTCGCAACACTTAGAAATAATGTTTCTCAAGTCAAAACATTAATTATATATGATAAATACAATGACCACGATCACAGTTTTATGTAAATCACCGAATTGAAACATCTAAATAACACTGGTTACAGGTAAGTATTCTTTTAGGCCACTCTATTTGAAAAAAAAAACACCAAAAAAACGAGAAATATCTTGTTAGATTTGCAATGTACAAAACTTAAAAAACATAGGACTAGGTGGAAACTGTCATCTGTTTAACAACATATTTAACAATACATTTGTTTAATTATAAAAGGCTGTTCTGCCACATTTAGCAGAAACTATATGATCACTAACTAATGACTTACTTGGGATTGTTAGTTGTTGAATTAGTTGGGCCGATAATTTGTGGTAATATTGCTATAAAAGGCTATGGTGTTTTGAACCCAGTCAGTAGATGACTGTGTAGTGAGTGTTTCAATCATGACTACTACACCATGAGAACTACTACTAGGGATTTTTACTACATTGTTAATACTAATCTATCCAGTCTAGACCGTGTAAACTTTGTTTACCAAAAGAGTGACTTTGTACATTCCAGGGCCTTTCTGGCAGGCAAGATACCACACTGGTCATTTATGAAACTTTACATTCTGTATCATAATTTCCACATAATTTCCAGAGTTATAGAAATAAGAGCTGTACAAGTTTTGTTGAGATGTGCCCCTTTCTTTATATCAAACATTGATAAACATTGTGTACGGTGCAATCTAAAAGAAATGCAAGTTTTTGTTTTCGTCCATTGAGCTGTGTACAAATTGTGCCTGCAGGAAGTCCAGGCTGTGTGGCTCTTTTGTAAGCATGTTATTGTTATGACACAGGTTACATCAAAGGGAAATTGGCTACTTATGGAGTGTGTAGAATTCAAAGGTGTGCTTATAATATAGCTTTTTCATTCCAAAACCTTCCATATTATAAAATCCAGAACATAATCAACTGAAAATCTTTATGAACGAAAGGAGTCTGGAAAGTAATAAGTTATGGCCGAGTCTGAGATGAAAGTGGAGCCAGAGAAACACGCTGGTGGGTACGTGGTGGTCGGTGGAGGGATAGCTGGCGTAACGTGTGCTGAACAGTTATCTGCATCATGTCCTGAAGAGAAGATAACGCTCATCACTGCTTCACCACTCATCAAAGCAGTCACTAACTTTACACAGGTAAATTGCCCCAAGGGAAAGTACGGGCCCGGAATAAGCCATACGTATGAGCGCCATCTTAAAAATATACCGCAATGCATCTTGGGAAATCGAAAACAGTTGCAAAATAAATCAAGAGGTCAAGATGGATGCCATGCAGTAGTTTATATATTACTCTTCCGGGTTTTATAGTTGTGTTCCGGGTGTCACATTGCTTCAAAATCATCACCTGAAAAAAGGTCTTTGTTTTGTCAGGGATTTTGTGCATACTTGTTCGTATTAGCTCATTTTTGACAGAAGCACTATAAATAAGCAGCTGTGATTTCATTAGGGTCTCCAAATGCTATTGACAACATAGGGAGACTGCCAACATTAAGGCCTAGATGGCTCAGTTAGTAGAGCGCGGGCACGTTAATCCAGAGGTTTCAGGTTCAAATGCCACTCCGTTTCTTAGTTCAACACAAAATTAAGTTTTTAGAACATCAACACTTTGTTTTGAAAAAAAACCCAACCTAAAACAAGAAAGAACATTGAAAGTTAACCAGCGTTCTCCCCTGGTCCACTGGCCAGATGCCAGTTAAAATACCAGAGGTCCCGTAAAGCTTTACTCTAAGTGGTCTGGCTGGCTCGTTCAGTGTTGAAAAACATCTGTATTTCATTTGAAATTTGGATTTTTGAAAAAACTGACGGACTAGTAAAATGACAAGTTAACTGGCCCCAATTTCATGGCTCTGCGTACCGCCTAATTCTGTGCTGACGATCACCATTCTCCGCTTACTCTGCAAGCGTCAAATTTCTGTGCTAGCTGTGTAAGTGAAGAATGCATAGTAACGTAGAGTATGCACGCGCACAAGCAAAAATTCTCTGCTAACCCGTGAAATAAGCTTGACGTAAGCACAGAATTCCCTGCTTCTGTAAGTGCCGATACTTTGCTTACGGTAAGCAGAGCCATGAAATTGGGCCCTGGTCCTGCTGGGCAGACACTAAAATAGATAAGGGCAAACCCTGTTAACCCTTTCGTTACCGAATTGTTTGGACATAAACAACCGCTGGTGACCGCATTGTTTGACCACTCAAGCGTGAAGCACACATTCTTACACAACAAAAAGCTTTCGTTCAAAGGCCATTTTTACAAACTCCATTATCTCCTTGAAGATATTGTTTTACAAAAAAAGTTCTTCCTTATAACTGTAAACTCAAACACTTTTTTGTACACAACCATATGGCGCTCCATAGGTGTTTGGCATTCCGGATCTTCCTTTTCCAATTTTAAGAGATTGCATAATAGCAACCTTATTTTATTTTACCACCATTGGAAAAATCTAATCTCTCTCTTTCCAATGATGGTAAGCTTGGCTATGAAGGGTGAACATGGACAAAACTACAACTTTATTACAAATGGCCTTTGTGCTCAGGCTTGAGTGCTTTTTTGTGTGCAAGCTTGGTCGACTAAAGTTGCCAATGGTAAGGAAGAGGGGGTATGAGTGCAGTCGACTAAAGTCGCCTATGGTAAGGAAAGGGTTAACAAAGTTCACATTTGGCTAAAGTTACTTCCTTTAATGTATGTGTAGGTGTCCAAAGTAATAGAGCAGTTTGATGTTGAAGAGCGTCCAGCCAGTAGCCTGCAGACTCACTGTAAGAATGTCCACGTCTTACATTCTTCTTTTGTCACCGATCTGAATGTTACCGACCAGTACCTATCCCTTGAAAATGGCACTAAGGTTCCGTACAGCAAACTGTGTTTATGCACCGGCGGAACACCTAAGAAGATTGCTGCGAACAATCCCTATGTCTTGGGTATCAGAGACACAGAGAGTGTGGTGGAGTTCCAGAAGAGAATGGCCGGTGCCCAGCGGGTGGTGATTGTCGGTAACGGAGGGATCGCAACAGAGCTTGTGTACGAGATCGAAGGGTGCGAGGTGATATGGGCCATTAAGGATGATGCGATAAGCAGCACGTTTGTTGATGCTGGCGCTGCAGAGTTTCTTCTGCCGCAGCTGAACGCCGAGAAGAACAAACCAAAAGGAGCCCTGAAGAGACATAAATACACTGGTATGGAATCCATTTACTGATGGTTTAAGAGATTTCCTGTGAGGAAGAATAGAATTGTTAATCAGGGTTCGTACACTTATAATAGCTATAAATTCAAGGACTTTTCAAGGACTTTCAAGGTCCAGAAATCCCATTATCAAAGACCAAAATCCAGCAAATATTGATGGTTTATTTGAGACTTGTATATAAAACGCTTGGTGTTGGGTGATTTGATTCTGTACAATTAGTTAAAGTTTGAAGGTTGGCTGGTCACTTAAACTTAAACTTGATGAAAAAACACAACATTACTCTGCATGATTAAATACTTTAATTACAAAAAGTGAATTTTCAAGGACTTACAAGGACCTAAGATAAATCCAAGGACTTTCAAGGTCTTGAAAAACAGATTTTCAAATTCCAGGACTTTCAAGGATTTTCAAGGACCGTACGAACCCTGGTTAATAAAGGTATTAGACAGGATTGGTACAGCTGACAAATAGTCGCAGACAGTGTTCATGTTTTGTGTAATCAACCATACAACCAAAGAAACCACTGAGCCAACCTGAGCGTGTATTTATTTTCCCCCAAAAATCTCTTATCAATGTTTGTATGTCATGTATGTGACAGTCAATACCAGTTCACTTTCTATAAAAATCCATTTTAAAATATTCACAATTTCATTTTTTTATCTGTCTGAAACATTCCAGTAAAATCTAATTATGAAAAATTTACCAGGGTAAGTAGGTAGCCAATTGTAACCAAATAAATGACAATTTTTTTTGACAAAAAGGTCATTAAAAACCACCTCTCAAGACTATCGGAGCATACTGAATAAAATGTTGAGTTGTCAAACCACCGGAAGAACCGCCACTACTCAAAAGAGTTTTTTCCACTTGGTATCACCGCAAGCCTCAACCAGCTGTCAAGTTAAGACATATTGGTATTATTTATTTAGGTACCCCCATCAGTGATTCCACTGTACTCCCAGGGGCCCCTGATAAATTTTGTAAAACCTTTTTGAAAATGACAGTGTTGAGGAAGAGGATTTTTCCACATTCCAGCAATAGCCACTGCCAGACACAGTCCTAAAATATCACTTTGTCAGTCTCTACATAATCCATAAGCTGGAATAAAAAAAAACCAATTGTTTTCTGTTGAGAAATTTGTAAAATGAAAAAATGTGTTGCATTGAGCAATGAAATGTGGTCATCAACTAATCGTGTCATTTGAAACAGATAATAAAATTAATAATCTTTCTGTTTTGTTTCCTTCAGTCACCAAGTCTGTGAAGGGAGACGCCAAGGCTCAAGGGGGCGCTCTTGGTCCTGACTGGAGTGCTGGACTAAGGATGGAGGGGAAGGTACAGGGTTCACATCGCGTTCATGTGGAGTACACCTGCGAGGTAAATGGACTGCACAAAAACAATGAAGATTAAGGAATTAACTCAAACTTTTTTGTCAATAAAATTACACGACCATTTCCCCAGTTTGACCTGTTTGTGACAACTGGCCACATTTAAAGTAAATTTTTGTACTGTAGAAAAAATAGTACATGTAACTTCAGTACTGATCCATTTTTTTCAATGTGCTGTTAATTAGTATCTGTTTTTTAAATAAAAATACAAAACAATCATTATGAACAGAACATTTGATAAAGAGCCTTTGTCCAGCAAAACAAAGTTCAGACAGAGGAAAAATTTAATGAGTTACATGAGGAGTTGTTCAGTCCTTTCTGAAGTTGGAAATCAATCTGAACTTCAGAAGAAGTCTGTTAAGTTATGGGCGCTGTTAAGTTGTCAGAGCTGTTAAAGTTATGTTTTGGTGTTTTTTAAACCGAATTAAAAAATATCAGATTTTCATCACGGAATTTCCAAAGCTTAAAAACAAAACAGAATTTTTAGAAATTATGATATTTGTACTATGCAGTTTTGAAATTAGAATTTAAACACAAGATCTTATCTCCAATATTCAGGTTGAAAGCGTCCTCACACCAGAGAAAATGGCAGCGTCTGGACAAACACCAGATCCATATCCCACGACAAGTTCAGGGCATGCTGGTGAATCCGCTGACTGGCCTGTGTATGTCACTCTCACAAACGGCAAACTCTACGGCTGTGACTTTGTGATCAGCGCCACCGGAGTCGTCCCAAACACCAAGATACCCCGATTCGCTGCCGATTTTGAGATCGCGGAGGACGGCGGTTTAAAAGTTAATGATCACATGCAGACTAACATTCCCCACGTTTACGCAGCGGGGGACGTGTGCAGTGCATCCTGGGAGCCGTCTCCCCATTGGATTCAGATGCGGTTGTGGTCCCAGGCGCGACAAATGGGAGCGTACGCTGCAAAGTGTATGATCGCCGATACCAACCGTGAAACAATCCCACAGGATTTCTGCTTTGAGTTGTTCGCTCATGTGACTAAGTTCTTCGGGTATAAAGTGGTGCTGCTGGGAAAGTACAATGCTCAGGGTTTGAGTTCGAACATTGAGTACCTGCTGCGGATGACGAAGGGGAAGGAGTACATTAAGGTGGTGATGAAGGAGGGGAGGATGCAAGGAGCTGTGCTGATCGGAGAGACCGACTTGGAGGAGACATTTGAGAACCTCATTCTCAACGCGATGGACCTTAGCATTTATGGAGCAGATCTTCTCGATCCAGGAATCGATATTGAAGATTATTTTGACTAATCTCGAAGAGTGAAAGAAAGAAGCTCTGCAAACACTTCACAAACCAAAATGAACTGTGATACATGTATATATATGTCAAAAGTTGGCAGTGGCCCCTGATCTCAAACCATAGTAGAGTCTTTCTTAAATGAGGAGAGGGGAAACATGATGAGGCAACTTTTGCATTTTAAACTCAATAATGAGTGCAAACTAGTTGTGTGTTTTTTTTTCTTTAAATAAAAATTCTTAGTTTATTTCTATTTGACATTATTTATTGAGAGACATAATGTACAATACAAAACAACTTGGACCAGGAGGTTGGGGAGATATGTGCAAGTATATGTATCAAGAAAGCTTCAGATCTCAGTGTTGCGAGTCAATGCTGCAAGCATGATATTCATTATACTTTAATCTCAGGGATGAGATTTGCTAAACATGAAAAATCCTGAAAATTGACTTGCTGGCCTGGGTTTCCCCTTATTCCAGACCCTGAACCTCCAAGATGTTACAGTTCAGGAGGTTTACAGACTCAGTTCATCACCAGAAATACAAAACTACAGGCTTGGACACAATGTACATGTAGACTGTTTCTCTCTCCATCTCTTGACTGCTTTACTTCTTTCAAGACAATTTGAAGGCTCAAGGAATTTTTTTTTAAATCCTGAAATCATGAAAAATCCTGAGAAATCACACACCTGTAATTTTTGTTTTTTTAAAATAGCCTGAAAATTCTATCAAAGCCTACAACTTATGTAGGTCAGCCCCTGTACTAAAACGTTTGTTCCTATTTCTTTTAAAGGTCCACATGAACGTCCAACAAAAAGGTCTGAAGCTTATATCCAGGGCCCAATTTCACATACATGTAGCTGCTTAAAAGCACAAAAGTAGCCTACATGGCTATAGGCACATCAACAGGAGCGTCACTGAGTGACGGACATGTGCGCTTTATAAGAAGCCACTATTATTATTATGATTATTATTATTTGGATTACCAGAATAAGGTTACCAGCCAAAATGCCGTATCACATCATCTGTGCCTGGTATCATGCTTTATTTTTGCTAAGCAGAAAACTGTAAAAGCAATATTTTCTGCTTTAAAAAGCACCTCTATGAAATTGGACCCAGAGTTTAAGAGGTACATTATTTTGAAATACAGCCAACCCTCATTATAAAGAGCACTGTAATAAAGAGGTTTACTTGTCAAGAGTACATTTTGAAGTTCTGAATCTCATTTCTGCGTCGAGTTTCTTTGTTTTACTGTCCTCTTCATGTTCCCGTTATATAGAGATAATTTGGTCAGTCCCAGCGATAAAACGAGAGTCGACTGTAGTGGTATTTCTACCTTTTGATTAACCCCAGGAGACTCCAAGGAGCTTCTGGGAACAGTATCCTCAGGGCTAGAGAAGTGGAGCAACGAGCAATGATTTCTTTGTATTAGCAGAAAGTTATTTTAAAATTTCACCAACACCAGGCAGACATAAATAAATACAAATTCAGATTAAAGAAAAAACGTTCATCCCTGAAACTTTTGAATTTGCTGAAACATAATTTACCCATTCTGCACGAATGTGAAACAATTTCTCCTCAATAATTAAACCCCACAGGTTTTTCACAGACATCCAGCATCAATGACATAATGACATAATTCAACCCCCCCCCTACAGCAACCTCAAACAAGATTTAATTTCTTGTCCACAACTAGTCTGTATCAAACCCTCCTAATATCAGCGTGTTTCTTGAAACAACCAACCCACACCTCACTATGCCAGAACAAACCTTGCGGCTGTGAAGTTGTAAAAGAAAGGTACATAGAATCGTTTTAAACTTCACGGCAAAAAGTATGAACATACATTGTATGATGCAGTTTCTTGGGTTGAGGTTAACAAAGACTGGAGTCTTGCAGTAGGCTGGTAGGGGATTAACAGACTCTCTACATAAGCACATGTTTAAGAAAGTTTGAAAGGTAATTATAAAATCGAGGGGCGGGGGAACCTGATAAATCACAAGGCGGAGTGTTTGAAACCTTGCCGTGTTGTGATGATTTTCAAACTTTGTTTACATAATTGTAAATGAACTACCTTGCATTGTTTACAAGTCCTTCAACTAGATTTTCCTTTCAGACAATAGCTCTCCACACAAACACACACACCATATATTTAACTGTCCACGTAATCCGCAGTCATGTCTTTGTCTGCCTGCCTTTCTCTCTGGACACAAGTTCAAATTGTGCAAAGACCTTAACAGTTACCGTTACTGTGGCGTTAGCGATGCGTTGCTGGAATGTTAGCGGGCCGTCAGTTCCGTTGGCTGAACCTCGGGGTGACCCCTCAATCTCTGTGGTCTCCTCCTCCCTGATGGCTAGTGGTCTCCCGAGCCCCTGACGGAGCAGCCGTGCGACGTCCAGAGCTTTCTGTCGAGCATTTTGCACTGCATTCAGACATCCTTGCCTCCTGTTAACAGAAATCAAAAACATACCTCTACATCAAAGTCAATGTTTTTTGGAACTTGCTAAATAATTCTCAAGGCCCTGAGCCCTGCAAAATACATATTCCACTCAACTCTCCTTACAAAGAGCACTGTTTAATAGAGGTTCTGCTTTTAAAGAGTACATTCTGAAGCCCTGAACCTCATTTCTACTTTGTTTTCACTAAGTTGTGTTTTGTTTTGATTTGCTGTTCTCTTATACCAGTGTTCCTAATCTAAAGAGGTTAATTTGGCCAGTCCTAGTGATCTTGTTGTTACGAGAGATGACTGTACATGTGTAGCTAAGAGCTGTGTATTGAGAGTGTACGACAACTTGCGATTAGAAGCCATTTTCTGTAAAAAAAACCAACAACAGCATGTTGCAGGTTGCCCGACAAGACTACACATTAGTGCTGCATTAGAACAAAAAAATGCCATCCATAAACCATGTGACCAAAGAAAATTGGTTCCTCCATGTTGGAACTCTCTCAATAGCTCCAGTGTAGCTAGATCCAAATTGTAAAAAATTATATTGTTAACCCTCCTACTGTGTTGCCCTTCAATGTCATCATTGTCAGTTTTTAAATGTTTTTTCCAGGGATTCACATTAATGGACTTGTGTCAATTTATTGCAAAAATTGTCGCGTCTAGTGTCCTAGTCATGACTAATTGAACTGCGACTACCTGGGTAGTGAATTTTACTAGTCGTCCGACACTAGTGTCAACTGCTACTGTACATGTAGTTTGTATTAGGTCTATTAATGATATTTCCTCAATGTTGTCATATTTCACTCGGGAATTGGTATTGGTATGAACTCAATAAATCCAGTGAGCTTTCACATTGAAAATGACATTTTGTTTCTTCCGATCATTACCAAAGCTGTAACTTGTCTGTGACCCCAGTCCGTCCTTTCAATGTACAACCTGTGGTTTGTATGTAATTACTTTCACGATTACACATGCTAGGCCTCATACTTCATGGAGGCATTGCTGGCATTTGTCTTGGTGCCCCTTGAAATGTTCTAATAGAAATGTACAATTTCCTCCTAGAGGTGCCCTTTACAAAGGAGAAAATGCCTTGGTGCCCTTGCCCTTTAAAAAAACAAAGCACCGTTCTCCGCTTACTCTGCAAGCGTCGAATTTCTGTGCTAGCTGTGTGTAAGCAGAAATGCCCAGTGGCGTAGAGTATGCACTTGTTTTTTTTGTATATAAGTAAAAATTCTCTGCCAACCTGAGAAATATGCTTGACGTAAGCGCGGAATTCCCTGCTTCCGTAAGCGCCGATTCTTTGCTTACGATAAGCAGAGCCATGAAATTGGGCCCAAGCCAGATGCTCCATCTTTATCGAGAGGGGCAGATTTGTTTATTTCAAACACTCATTGCTGCCTGAGTCTCGTCACTCAAACTTTGCTCACATGCCTAGAAGGTGCTTGGAAGTTTGAGCGCCGCGTAGCATACAGCAACGCTTTTTCGAAGTAAACAAATCTGCCCCTCAATGGAACAATGCCATGAAGGTGGTTATTGAGCATTCACTTGTGACTGAACAAGGTGTTGTACCAGATATCATTTAAATCTAACTCACAAATGGCTCATTGGCAGAGATGGGTGGGGGGGGGGGCTTACCTCAAGCCTTCTAAACTCTTTGTGCAATGGTAGAAGTGAGGAGGATGCAGCTTGACTGTCTCATCAAGTTTCTCCACAAGGAAGTTACAAACTGACTGGCACTTGTTGAAGTCAACAAAAATAATAGTAACTTCTGCCTCCATGGTGTACAGACTGTCGACTCGCTGGATGAATTTACTGATTGTCACATCACCTTCCTAGAAATATTCATGGGAGAAAAATTTAAACAACTTGATAACATCATGACAGTGGTATAATAAATTGTTAAGCCCATTTTACAAAACTGAGTTGTCAATGTGGTGTCACGATTGTAATTTATGTTGTGACATCCAAATGTTAAAAATCAATCATTTGCAAGTTGTTTGTCATCCATTTATGATCTACACAGTACAGTACTCACACACACACCTCACAGCTGCTCACAGACACTTTCTTGAAATGAAAGACAAAAATGTAAATCACTGTCGTGTGGCATGTAAACTGATTTAACATCTTCCCACACACAGACTTTGTACACAAAATCCTCCTGTGGAGCACCCCTCCCACTGTGACTTGCAAGTGGCGACTGAGACTGAGAGACTTAGGAGAGTGAGACAGTGAGGTTAAGACTAAACAAGCTAGCTAGCTAGTGGGGTAGTAGTACTAGTAGTAGAGTTGTGTATGATTGATGAGTGGCACTGGCCTCGGCTCGGCCTCTCGCCCTCTGTCTGTTGTGTTTAATTAAATTCATATCATGAAAATTTAAATATACAAAAATACCGGCAAGAATAAAGACAAAATGTGAAACATTACCTTAACATTGTGTGTGTGAAGTGTTTGTATGATGTAATCCAGTCGTCTGGTAGTGCTGGATTTTACATCAGCAATAGAATCTTTACTGCTCGTTACAACCACCTGGACAGTCGCCCTGTCCGGGGTCAGCGACGCCTCGCCCGTCGAGGACACTTGGACTTCCCGGAGAAACCTGTTTCCTCTCTGGACATTACTCGGCAATTGTTTCGTTTCTTCTGTCTGTGGAGTGAACGAGGCGAATACTTGCGATGACTGGTATGCCATTTTAATCAAATGACTATTCACCCAAATACAAACCGAGAGAGTTTTTTTGTTCAACTATACATTTCGGGGTGATTTCGAAAAGAACACATCAAAAATGGCGCGTCTCAAATCATGGCAAACTACAGAGGGCGGCAAGTCTCAAGTGTTGTAGACGACAGAGGGCGCTTTCCGAAACAATCGAAATTATTCTTGAAATTACATTGTCTAGTTCAACTTTAAAAATTGTTTTGACAGAATACATTTCTGTATGCCGTTTAAAAAACAACTTGTACAATAGTTTTGAGAAAAAAAAACCCAGAAAAAAACCATGTTAAATCTTGTACAAGTCATTTAAAACTCAATCCTTCTATATCCAACACAGCTCACCTTTTCTTCAAGATGAAACAACCGAGGAAAACAAATTATGTGATTTGTGGAGAAAGACTTTGTTTATTTACACATTTTAGAGACATTATTCACTAAATAAAAATAACAAATAAAACACACAGTTTCATCAGAATTGAGGAATCATTGAGTTGCACCTTCCAAGGTTAAATAAATTTATTCATTGATTTTCAGCTCATTAGTTATTAGCATATATTCATACAATTATTTTTGGTTGAAAATTTGTATTAATTTTCGTGAATGACATTGAAGAATGTTGTAAACAGTTTACACCACCGAGAATACTTCCCATACCCATTTGCAAAAAATGTCTAAATGTATGTTCTTGATATGATAACAACATGCTTGAATATTGCAGCTGCCAGAGAAATTAAAATTGGCAGCTAAATCCATGGCTAGGGCTAGATCGCTGTGTCATCATGCGCTGAGGTATAGGACGTCCTTAGCAACACTCTAAGCAACAGTTGTAGCCGTAGCCGTAGCTGCTAATTCGGATATGGCCCTTGATGCCGATTTGAGCAGCTGTTGACTTATATTTTTAAAAGCTCCATTAAAATGACCTTTCGAGGCTAACAAGTAGCAATAAGTCATTTGCGAGTTAGAATTGAATGTCTGGTCACAACATGCTTCAGTCACAAAGTACCGCTTAAAATTTGAATCACTCAGACTAAAGAGACAGTTGCTATGTCACATAACTCAGGGAAAGCTTTTGCGTATTTTGTAAGTCAACAAGCACCCATACACAGATTTGAATGAAAGTGTAAGACACACAATGGTACCAGGCTTTGCTTATCTGGAGGTTGCTGTACAAAAGCTTGCTCTGAACCATTCGACACAACAACTGTGGAATTAAAAATTAAAATTTAAGTGGTGACTTGTGGCTCAGCAAGTCATTGAGCCGAACATTGCTCAAATGCAAGGCAGTATCTGAATTGGTGGCTATGGCTGTGACTGTTGCTAAGGGTGTTGCTTAGGACATCCTTTACTTCGCTCGGCCCCAGCGGCCTATCCAGGACCGCTGGGATGGGCTAATCAGCTTGCACAGATTCTTGTTCAGGAAGTACGTCATGCGTGCAGTGCTTGCAGTGTGAGTGTGATGCATGATGGGACTGAGCATTAACCAATGAGCGTGCTTGATATGTTTGCCCTTCCCAGCGCCTTTGGTTTTAAGGCAAGGCGCTGGGGACGAGCGAAATCCTTTACTTCATCGCATGATGGCACGGCAATCCAGCCGTAGCCATAGCCGGAGCTGCAAGTTCGGAGAGAGCCTAAATTGCACAATGGATTATTGATATTGGTTGCTCATACTAGTATAAGAAAGAGCTTTAATAACAAGATGCTTTGTGTTAAGGCTTAGGAAATAAGTAAGCTAAAATCTATTGAAAGTCTAAGAAACAATAATTCCCTCATCCCAAATCACTTTGTCTTCTTGGCATCCCATGTTGCCTGCAACTTTCTTGCGTAATAAAGAGTCTGGATGAAGAGAATAATCTTAATCTTCAGCACGATGTACCACGTCACGGCAAGAAATATATCGGGCTGCAATATCTGCCAGAAATCCCCCTCCATGAGGAATCGCTTGATTGACGGAAACTGCACAAGGAGGCCGACCATCACGCCGCCCAAGCCGATGAAAAGTGTTCCTAAGTTGCCGAGTTGGATGAAGAGCTTCTTGTTACGGGGCAATGCCATGATGTACAGGAGGGAGAAGATGGAGGACAACAGGATCATGTAGTGGTAGAAACCAGGCTGGATGACGGGGGGAAGTAGGATGTAGTTGAGATGTGAGTTTGCGATGTAGGCAGCTTGAGGCAGTGAGACCAGGAGGTTTACGTAGGCACAGACCTTCACTTTGGACTTGAGTAGCGTGCTGCAAGGATGAAAGAGACAAGATATAATTTACTTTAAATAGTAAACATCTAAAAAAACTTAAATAAAATAGTACTACCTTTCAATAGTCCAGGGGTGGATTTCACAAAGAGACTAGTCTTATCTCAAGTTAGGACGAGTTACTCGTCCTAACTTAGGACTAGCCTTAAGTTTTTAATAACTCCTAGGACTAGTCCTAAGCTAGGACTTAGGACTATCTTTGTGAAATCGACCCCTGTAGTTCTAGTAGTAGTAATACTATTTTAGTATCTTTAGTATCAGAGCACGAAATTAACACAGGACCGCAGGCTGGGGCAAGTCGGCCCTTCCATGGCAAAACAGCCTACTCAAAAATTGACACTTTGAGAAAAGCAAGTACAGAGATGAGCTGTTTTGCCCTAAAAATGGAACGAAAGTGTAAACAGAGGTTGAGATAGGACATGTTATATTCAGAAACCATACAGAGTTTGCCTTTAAAACTTTGAAAAGGGAAAAGCACCCTCAATTTACCCAGAAATGATCTGATGTAAAAACCAAAACATTTCGAGTTGGGCTGTTTTGCCATGGAAGGGCCGAAGTGACTTTAGCATCGAGCCAGTAAACTCATGATTGAAAAAGTCCTGCAGTCTTTGTGTTTTTCATTGAGTTAGTATACCTCAGTGTGTAATATCTTTAAATAAACAAAAGATGTTCAAATGTTGACAGTTCTGTTTGGATTGAAGAATTTTTACCCAAAAGACAAATAAGATAAATCTTCACTTTAAATAGTGCTTGTTAAAATAAAAACAGTTTTATGTTTGTTAATCTGTGTAGTAATAAAGGTTTTTCTAATTTTTGATTCTGGTCTTGTAAAAGCAATTTCCTGTACAGTAAAACTTTGAGGTGAGGTGTTTCACACAAAGGGCCCAATCTCATAAACTTGGCAAGCAGAAACTACTGCTTTAGAAGCATAAAATGAGTGGGGCACCAGTTGCAATGTCAGTGTAAATATCGTTATGATTTTGGCTGGGACCTTGTTTCTCCTTTGAGTCTGAGTGCTGATATTATATTAAAAGCATAATTTTTCTTTGCTTACAACAGTCTTTATGAAATTGTGACATGTTCAATAAGCACTGTGTGGCTGTTGTGGGAAGGAAAAGGGAATACTTTCTAGTTTCTATCTAGTAATGTAGTATTGTAATTTGTGCACTTTATTCCTTCCCACCAAGGTCAGTAGTAAAGTATAGCTTTAGTTTAAGCTAGGTCAAAAGGAGAGGATCTTTTAAAAAAAGAACCAGGATTGTTTGAAATAATCCAGGGAGTATTTGTGATTAAGTCTGTTGGGGTTGGCTGAAATGCTGTTTAAGTACTGAGGATACGAGTAAACAACTGTTACTTCCGAACGAAGGCATCCTCAGTAAAGAAATAAATGTCGGAAATAGATGCGTTTATATTGAGACAGGCCTTCATATTATACGTGTAAAGACAGATGTTGCCCTCGTTTTCTTACCTTGTCTGATACCGTACCGCAACTTGTTCTCTGTGCGTAAAATCACTGCCATCTGAACCTGTAGCCCTTGGTCCTCCACGGGACGCCATTTCAACGAAACAATCTTCGACAACTTGCCTATTAATTCTCTTGTAGAGTTGTAGTTAGCGATTTTATTATTAGCGATTCGCCGATTCGGCGATTCGGGAGCAGACCAAAAACAGTAAAGAAACGGCGCCCTCATGTGTTCGTTATTCACCACCCGGCCACCAGAAGGCCGTCTCCCGAATGTGGCGGCTACAGCTACGGCTACGGCTAGATTTCCGCGCATCATGCGTCGAAGTATTAATGACGTCCTTAGCAACAGTCGTAGCCGTAGCTATAGCCGCCAATTCGGATAAAAAAAATATTGACCATAGAGCAGTGAGAAGTTTGTCAACAAAGTATAGCCTACCCGTTAGTAGTTTTTTTTTAACCGTTTGATTGTTTTATTCCTATATAAAATGTAGGTATATACAATAAAACTAACCTGTGAAAATTTCACTTCAAAAGGTGGTTGCGGTTTTTTTTTAGATATCACCGAAAAACCGGAGCGAATATTTCCACGCAGAAAGAATATTCCCTATAGGAATACACGATCTGAGAAGCGTTACGGCAGTAGAGCTCAGATTCAATTTTTGGGGGATAAAAAGTGATATATTTTTCCATAACCGCAGTACTTCGAAATGAAAAGTTTCTCAAAATGCATTATACTACCCAAAGCTGCTGTACTTCTTACCAAGTAAGTTTTTATTGCCATTAATTTTCAGAGTCATTACCAAACGTATACCTTCCCTTTAACACGGTTAAAAAGAAGAGTTCACGATTCGTATTTATTTAAGAGATCCACTTGTCCTGTGTTATAACCTTGACCGAGCTAGCCGGCCCAACCACTCCGAATATGTATAATCCAGATCACTCAGTCAAGCAAAATGTTTAATGGCTATTAAACTGACAGTGGGTCTTTGTGCGATAACTGTGAACAGCTTTTGAAAGAGAAAATTACGCTTGTTTGTTGGTCCGGTTTTTGTGTCCAAACAAAGTGTAAACATGACAACAGCGCCAATACCAATTAATTAAATAAATTATTAAAATGACCTGTATATTATTATTGATCCCATAGCTTAACTTGATATTAACGAAGTAAATAAATTAGACATTCGATTACGTTTGAAAGTCCGAGTAAAGATTTATTGATTAAAAAATCTTCGATTTCCTACACCGAGGTGTCAATATATATAGATAATATCTTTAGGCCCATATATCGAGATTATATTATATCTCCTGTCCGAATACAGTATGCGTCATGGCTGCAGAACTAATTAGCATACCTCAGCAACATCACGAATAGAAGTGCAAAAAAACCCCATGATTTTGACTTTTGGTTTCGATTTATTGGCCATCAGTATCTAACAACACTGATGACGAAGTTATAGAGCTCAAATTCATCTATCAGTTTCTTGATACATGTACATGTAAATGCTAAAAGCAGATGAAAGGCAAAGTGAGGCTTTTTGGCACTTCATGAAATTGAATTGCTTACGATACATGTGATTATTTACAAAATGTTAATTACATACCATAATTATACCCCAAAAATTACAACTTAATTCAAATTATATCAACTTACATAAACAATACTGCATACAAAGTTAAATGAGTAAAATACACCTAGTGGAAAACAAATACCATTCTTAATTTTTGTCAACAGTTTGTGGTAATCGCAGTCAAAAGAGACAAAAACTAAATTATTGGAATTTTCTCTTTCAAGAGAGTCACATGAAATCGGGCAGACAATACAAGTCCTCTTCCTCCACCACACCAATGTTTCAATAGCTCATAAAAAGTGTCACAAAATGCGCGTAATCGGCGCAAACATTCGGTGCGAATTCCGAGTCCGAGCAACACCATCAACCATCACTTTGAAGAAATACTGTACACATTATTAAACCTGGCATAGTTACATGTAAACTGCAGCAAATGATTTGCACCTTGATTTTTTATTGATTTTTTTGACTGATACTTGGTTTCCCAAGATACATTGCGGTAAATTTTAAAGATGGCGTCAGTCTGCATTATGGACTTTTTATACGGTACATGCAAAAATTGAGTGTTGCAGTAAAACTTGTTTAGATTTTGTTCAACGCCTGATAGTCATTAGAATTGACTGTGCAATTCTAACGGATATCAACAAGGAGAAAACAAATCTAACAAAGACAACTAGTGTAAGAAGAAAACAAATAGCAGATTTTTTCTAACTACAAATGCAATTTGTATATAATACAAATAATTTGTTATTAACATTGAAACAAAATTAAAGCTTGGGACGATTCACAAGGATGATTATTTTTAGTGAAATCTCATTTGCCAATCACGCCCAAATTGTAAACCATTACACAGTTAAATGATAATATGAACGTCAGTTTGGCAAAATTCTTAATTACTCACAAGTAACCGGAAACGGGGGTCAAGTTATAGGCCCGTTCTCGGTTTTTTCCCGTTGATTTGGTAAATTAATTGTTCTTTCAAGTTTCATCCAAGGCAAAATGTTATTTTCCCAACAATATGATACATAGGTGTTGTCCTTTGATAAGGTTTACATCGTTTAAAACGGTTGAGCGTATACACCATCCATCGGAAGCTCTTCATCTGAACATGACATTAAAAATGGAAAGAAAATAGGAGATATGGCAGATAATGTTTTTGTGTAACACACATGGAGGTCAGACCGGTTTTAAACTTAAAGGTATGTCTTCGTTTGGTTTTTGTTGCCGAAAGGCTGATTTACAGGCAAAATCAAGAAAGATACAATAAAAGTCACCTGTGAAAGTTTCAGTTGAATACAGTTTGTATTTGTTGAGAAAACAAGAACAACTGTCAAGGGATTTGCATAAAGAATGTCAAGTCGAGTCCATCCCCGTTTAGCGAGGTGATAGCGGGTACCAACCTCATCTCTGGCTACATTGAGGGCAGCTTTAAAATGGACCACGGACATTTTTCAAAATAGGAAAGTCCAATTTTCGACAAACATTTAACACTTTCTAAACAATGCATTAATTAGAAATTTGAAACAATTTCGCAGGATGCTTGCTAGCATTATATTACCATATCTATGACAAGTAAGCTTTCGGATAGAAATAACACAATGTTCGTTTCGGGGCCATTACCAAAGTATGGCCCTAACCTTTAACTGAGTGCAGTGAGTGTTAAGGGGTGAGATGTTTTGGGTAACCCTGCCCTACCAATGAGATGACTCAGGGTTCGTTCTTCATATTAAAAGCTTTGTTACCTCTGGTGAGCAACTTGCTGTTACGTCACTGTAACGTCACAATCCTGAAAATACTCACCATCCTCGTCATTAGTTGCCGCAGTGTCTGTGCTGTATTCATCGTCAAACATAACTCCTGCATCAGGTTCGAGCGTGGCATAGTCCGGGATTACGGCATCTTGGTTTTCTGTACCAGTACTATTTCCAGCAGCTCCTGTGAATGGTTTGGGCGTAGAATACTCCGGTGAAGAGTGTTCCGGAGTTCCAGAATCTCGGTTTGCTGTACCATCTCCACCAGCTCGTATGACTGGTTTGGGCGTAGCATACCCCGGATAAGGGTGTTCCGGGATTCCTGCTGTTTGCGGTTCTGAATCTGGTTCGAGCTGAGCGTAGTCGGGCGGTTGTGGGATTTCTGCACTGGGGTTTACGGCACCGGCGCCGTTACTACGTGCCGTTTCTTCGGTTTGGTCGTGTCTCCGTGCCATATGCTCAGCAGTGTATACGTTTCCGCTTTCTACTGCTGATGAGGGGCGTGAATGGGGGTCGATCCTGGTATACTCCGGTGGGTGACCTCTTGGTGGATCTAATGATGAGTACCCTGCCTTGTCTCGGCCCGGTTCAACGGCATTCATCTCTGGATCTTCATACTGGTCACGTTGCCCCGGTGGCCTTGTTGGGGTGGCATCCTGCGGGGTGTTGATGCAAGCCGTTTGTGGCTTACGTCTGATGTTTGGGGTGGCATAAACCGGTGGCGATTGTTGGCTGGTTGAGCTTTCCACGTCTTGTGGTTGTCTGGTCCTCCTCAGCGTGCCCTCGTATACATGTTCAGCATCTGTGTCTTGAGCTCGTATGTTCACTTCGTGGTTGTCTGTTTCCGTTGCGGTGAGATTGAGCAGAGTTAGCTCAGTGCCTCTGGGTTGTCGTCTCTTTCTGGTTACGAGGCAAGCTATGATGACGAGTAGAACGACGATGATACAAGCTGATACTGCCACCGCAATGGTTGTGGTGCTGTTGGCAGCCGGAGCAAGAGCGGTGGCACCAGGTGCTGATATCAACACTATTGTCATTGTTGACACAACTGTCGTCATAATGGAGGAAAGCCCGGTGTCTGGTTCGATGGAAGTTTGTACCATCGAAGGGGTTCGTCCACTGCTCGTGGTGGGTGTGGTGCTTGTTTGATGTGACGAGATGGACCTATCTACTGTAGTTGTATCTGGTGAGTTGGTGGTAGACTCAGTGGTTGTGGTTCCCAGTGGTGTTTGATGGCCAGGGATGGGACTGGTTGCCACAGGAACGTAAACAGTAACGGTGATTCCGCTTGATGTTTGGGAGGTGCCATTGCCTTTTATAATTCCACACATGAAACTGCCGTTATCTTCTAATGTACTGCTGTTAATTGTCAGAGTCAATACTGGAGCATTGCTGGTACCTGTTTCATATTGTACGGTGCCTCGGTTATCAGTAGTGCTCCCCTCGGGACACGGTAAAGCTGTAGGACACCCTGATGGAACATCAATAGAGCCGTAAGGAATGAAGCTTGAATTGCGATACCAACGCACCTCTAATACAGACTCAGTAGGAGTCAATGTTATAACACATGATAAATGTATCGCTTCACCTAATCGAACAGTTACCATGTCGGTCGTTGGTGTGATCGTCGATGATGTCGACATGGTGACGACAGTGGCGAACACTGCAATCATAAACACCGCGGTGTTCATTTTCTATCATTTGATAAGTATTCAGAGTGTAACAAGATGGTTGCAAGAACTGATGCTGAAATGTAACCACGAAGCAGGTATCGTTTGCAATCAAATACATTCATACAAGCCGGTGCAGTTTTCAACTACCTTGTCCTATCCCCAACCCCACCGTTCATACTTGTTTACTGAACCGAAAAGTGTCGCTTCATGAAATACAGTATTTGCATACACATCTACACTTGGCGTATGATTGAGTTGTATTTTGTCAAAGCAGCCCCGAGGCGCTGCCCAGATTGCTCTCAACAATGCAATGTAGTCTCGTGCGCTGGATTAAACACATTCCGGATGTAGACGGACTGACTGTGTTTACCCTTTCAACGTTTAAATCACATTATTTTAAAGGGATAGCAATCTTCATGTTCAAACTTTCGAAAAATAATAAGATTCCAATGAGAACTCTGCCCAGTGAAATTAAAAGCGTGTCTTTGTCTCTTTTGATGTCTTTTTTACGAAACTGTCGTGGAGTTTCGTTACGCCCACCTACTATGTTGTTGCTTTCCGTTGAATGATCATTTCGATATCTACACAATAAACATATGTTGCTCGTGGCTAGATTAAGCACTTTGCAAATTTCACAATCGAATAACAGGATCAAATGACTGCTTTGATTTTAAGTTTCCATTTATATACACGAGCTGAAAATGATTAAAAATTCCGACAATTGAGAAGATTTCTTGCAGAAAAATGAGACCAAAATGTAAAATCCATCAACCGAAACCCATCGATCAAACACCGTACAAGGCTTCACAACTATAACCAACAATGTTTCGTTTCAGAAAAGAGCTCCACCCTTGTTTTACACAACACGTTTTCCACTCGACGCCTCATTAAGTCTTAAGATACCATAGTGCAATAATTGTAGACTTTCATTTTCCCTTTCCAATAGTATACAGAAGTTCTGCCTAGAATCAAGCAATCACTTATCTTTACACTGATAACGCTTGTTCAGTTTTTACAGATTCACAGTACTTTTATTACCAATTTAACTTTTTATACTTGCACAAATCAAAACAGTTTGCGGTTTGAATTAACCAATGGTCTAAAATATCTTGATGTACAATGTCATAAGCTGCAAAACTAGTGCTATTAATTGTCACCATTTTGTTTCATAGAAATGGATTCAGTGTAACGTAACCGAGGCTGGAAGGGGGAAAATCAGGTTTGGTTATGATTATAAGAAACAGTATCACTGTTTTCTTTTTTACAGATTTTATGACTAAACATGATAACCATCAAGACCACGCATTAATTATTAACGAAGCTTCTTGATTAATAATAATTGCTCACACTTATAACATATTCTGTACGTTGCTAACACTTCTTCAACATTTAAGTTCAAATGATTAGTTTCTATCCTACGTACATTCTTAAAGCTCCCGGCTCAGAATTGACCCAGATCCGGGTCTAGTGGGGTCTGACCCATTTACGGGTCAGTTTGACCAGAAATCTGTGTCAAAATGACCCATGGATCAAACTGAGGCAGAATCCGAGTTTTAAAATAAGCACATTTTGTAACCACTTTCTGGGTCATCTTGACCCAGAATGGGTCAGGCCCCCATAGACCCGGAAATCGGGTCAGTTCTAACCGTAAGTTTTTAAAGTGTAAAGAGCGTAAATTCTCCAAAAATAGACAAGAAACACCAATGTAAGTTTTCACCATTTAGAGTCAAGGCCGATATATACAGCTACAGTATTGTGTAATGTTTGCACAGCTATACTTTGATTATTGTCGTAGACAGTCAATTTAATATACGTAGACTGAAATTTTGCGACCATTCATGAAGTTTCCTTCCCTTTTTACATTTTATTACCATTATTGTTTTAGCAAGTTTCCTCTGTTATCAACGTAAACATATAAAACAAAAATCTACCCATCAAAAAATCCATTCACATAGGTTTTGAAGTGCTCACTTGTAAAAGAAACCCCAAACAACTCCCTGATGTCCTTGTTGCTGAAAATGTATTTTTAAGGCTTTTACCAGTCTTTTACAATCCAAAATACTGTTTTAGTAATCTGAAAATACAAGTAGGCCCGTGGAGGAAGGCACATCTCAGAGAAATTCATTCACTGGCGGATTTTTGTTATGACCTTACTGCTTCTTCTAATAATTATTAGCAAGAAGCATTTTGTGTAGAACTGAGAATTAAAAACACTTTTTGGTATTAACCGAACCGTGACAAATTGTCCAGAAATAAAGGTTATAAGTAGGGTAGTAATAGCCTGTCATAATCCTACAACGTTCAGTATTGAGAACAATGTATCATCAACGCTTCTCTAACCATCGCGTATTGCTAGGTCCAGCTTGGTATACTCGGCTAGTTGTTGGTTGGTCATTTCCAAGGTCTGGTATCCTGACTCTGCATGGCCCGTAGTTACAGTAGACGTGTCCTGGACCCGCCTCCCTGGCTGGATGCCTCCTCCCGCGTGTACTGGCTCGTAGTCTGTTGGCAAAGCGGCAACTGTCAACGGTTGCTCGCTGGTCGACATGTCTTTGTCTTGCTGATGCATGTTTGGTGTGAAACTGTTTTCGTATGCGTGTGGCTGGTTCGTGTTTTGGTACATTGGACCGTTGTCTTGAGGAGTTATTGGCGAGTCTACATCCTCCGGTGAGCGTAAACCAAGCCTTGGTTCTGCGTCTTTTAATCTACTCTTTCTTGAGGAGACTAGGTATGCTATGATGAACAGGAGTACGATGATGGTAACCAGGCAAGCTGACAGTGTCACAGCAAGTATCGGTACAGTCAGAGAGACGGGTGCTTCGAGTGTCTCTCGGCAGATAGAGCCACTGGTGGTGGTGGAGACCGAACCTTGTTCATCAGTAGTACTCGAAGATTTACCTGGTATCGTTGAGATGTCTTGTTGATGCGACGGTGCCACACCGTCGGTTGTATCTGTGCTGGTTTCTGTAACTGTGGGTGAGATAGCCTTGGTAGTTGTTCCTGATGAAGTTGTTGGTGTGGTGCTTGTTTGATGTGACGAGATGGACCTATCCACTGTAGTTGTATGTGGTGAGTTGGAGGTTGGCTCAGTGGTTGTGGTTCCCAGTGGAGTTTGATGGCCAGGCATGGGACTGGTTGCCTCAGGAACGTAGACAGTAACGGATATTCCGCTTGATGTTTGGGAGGAGCCTCCGTCCTTTATAGTTCCACACGAAAAAATGTCAGCGTCATTACTGGATCATTGCTGGTCCTTATTTCATATCTTAAGGTGCCTCGGTTATCAGTAGTGCTCCCCTCGGGACACGGTAAAGCTGTAGGACACCCTGATGGAACATCAATAGAGCCGTAAGGAATGAAGCTTGAATTGCGGTACCAACGCACCTGTGATACAGACTCATAAGGAGTCAATGTTATAATACATGATAAATGTATCGCTTCACCTAATCGAACAATCACCATGTCGTTTGTTGGTGTGATTGTCGACGATGTCGACATGGTGACGACAGCAGCAACCAATATCAGCACTGTGCTTTCCATCTTTCTGTATGTTCCACTCAATGGTGCAAGTATTTCACGTGACTACATGGCCACCTAGCTTAAACAGTGAAATGCAAGTTCGTCAACAGTTTACAGTGTTGAACATCAATGATTGAACGCAAACTCCTGTAGTATTGATATTCCTCATGCCCCTGACCTTACCATTGCTGCTCACTAGACCTGTCCCTTCACAGCGTGTAAATGCATAAACAGCGAAGCATGATGTCGTGTATAGATTGTCCAAGTCCCGCGTGAGTTCGAATATGCACCCTGGATTCTCATTGCTTTTAGTTTGGAAAAGAAACAAAATAGCACACTTGAGTAATACATAGAGCTTCTCACATGAAAGCATAATATCGCTTTTTTGCTAAGCAAAAATAAGCAGAATACCAGTCACAGATAGTACATGTGACACGGTATTTTGGCTGGTAACCATACCCTGGTATGCATAATTTTGTTGTGCTTGGCCTTTATTTTTGCTATACTTTCCAGCGACCCAGCCTTAGCCATTACCAGAACCTTTCGTCTGGACACGGCTTATGCAACCAAGCTGGCCATACCATGCCCGACAGTTCTATGGGGACAGAGGGTACGCCCTTCTCAATGTTTCGTTTTAAACAGAATTGCCCCCTATAATAAAAATAACAAGAATGCATTTATAATGCGCCATCTATCTAGTGTACAAGACCCTATGCCGATTTTAAAGATTGACTTAAGAATTCATGAGATTCCAAGCACACAGTGAAGACACAATTGGGGGGGGGTACCACCATGCCCTATGTCGAGCACCAGACCAAATGAAATTGGCACTAGAAAGACAAGTAGTCTGTCCTCTTCTTCTGTATTGAGAAGCAGTATTCAAAATATCAAATGTACACAGAGAACGTGACCAAAGAATAATGGCAGCGTGAAGTTGCTTAAACAATGTACATCTGATTTCAAAACATTGTGTATGAATTTAATCTTTAATATGAACTTCTTATAAATTTGAGTAACCACGTGTTTGTCTTTATTCAACCACTAAGATTTAGCATAGTCCAATGTATAAATACTCCTGTACGTAAATTACAAGGTCTTTTTTAAAAGGGCACATTGCCACAAAATCTCTCAAATTTTCCCGTTTGGGATTGCTCCTTTTTAAGAGTTGTTCAAGCATAAAAACACCTGCAGTGTGTTGTAACTAGTAAGTAGTGATTAAAAAAAAACACCATAAGTTTGCCTCTTGAAACGTAACCAGCGGAACATACTGTCTGCCATTTTGTGGAGTCTAAAATTTGGTTCTTCAAAATAGCGGACTTTATCCTGTCATGAAATTACAAATAAGCACATATTTTAAAGGGATATTTATGTAAATCATGGTATTCTACTTTTAAAAAGAAAATTTCCATGCATATTCATTTCTTTTTATAGCCCAAAAGGCCCAATCTGGAGGCAACGTGCCCCTGTTACTTGGCATCGATTCGCTGTGATAGCTTGATAATAGTATAAAATATACTTTCGTGTATGATTTTAATTTTCAAATGCAAAGGCAAAGCTACGGAGCTCTGGAAATGCCATCCGACATATTGAGATCCTGAGATAATTTACTTCAGGATGATGACATCATTAACGTTAGATGACAAAATCCTGAGATGATTTATCGTCATCGTAAGTTTATGATGTCACCATTTTGCAGTAAATTATCTCAGGATCTCAACATGTCAGATGGCACTTCCAGAGTTCCGTACAAAGCTTGTCTAAACATCACAACCAAATCACAACTAGGCTTATTGACTCCTTGCGCGCACTTCATGCGCAGTGACTTTGGCTCGCTCACCCTTTTGGAAGTAATAATAATAATAGGTCAGCTTGTAAACGCAGAGTCATTTCAACTTCACACTACATTACCTCCCAAAATGGTTTACCCGGAAAATGGTTAACAATGTGGTTTTAACTCGGATTCTATATACGTCATTTTGACCCATTTCACACCCGGGTCATACTGAGCAAGATGTCAGGCACCACCAAGGGACCCGGATCTGGGTCAATTCTGATCGGGAGTTTTTAGAGAAAATTACTAACTCTTGTAAACCATGTTTCTTCAATTTCGAAGGGAATTTCTACTATTTCTAATAAAGACTATAGTTCTTGACAAAATGGAACTTACATTCATACAGCCTAATTAAGAAGAAAACAAAACCAAACTCACCAAGAAAGATACATTAACAAATATATATCCAAATGAAACAATCCTCAAGTTAATAATAAGCCACATCGATATCACATGGCAGTATGAGATTAACAGTTGCGATGCGTTAATATTCCTAATGTTACCAGGGGCCGATTTCACAAAGAGCTAAGATTGATCTTAACTTCAAATCAATCTTAATTGCTAAGCAAAGTGTGATGTCACAATGCAAATCACTATGGTAAATACTGATAACTCATCTTACGATCAATCTTAGTGCTTTGTGAAATCACGAGGCAGTATGAGATTCAGAGTTGCAATGCGTTAATATTTCTTATGTGACCAGGCACCTTTAGTGCACTGTCCCTTTAAGTGCTGCTGTTGTCTAGCAACAACCATGTGCATTGGACTTGGAGGTGTCCAGCACCTAACTGCTAAGGGTCATTTTTATCATTCTTCCACTCACCAATCTGTGAGGTGGACATTCTAGAGAGATTTGTTTTACAGCTGGACTGCGAGACTATTGGCTCCCAACTAGCATCAGAGAGCAAAAGTCTCCGGGAGCAGCGGTATTTTAAAACAAGCACTCTCGCGAGAGTATGGCTGCTCGAGAGCCGTTACATTACAATCACTACACACATTATTGACTTGTCCGCAAGTCTACTTATCCATGTGTTTATCAAAAATAAACAGATCCTTCAAGATGGCAATACCTTAAAGAAGTAAACTGTAACGTAGATAGAGCGCAGAAGTATTAAACTTAAGGCCATGTCACACGGCAATGTTTACTGGCAACTTGGAGGCAACCAACTGCCCTGCATGCAAGAGGAACACTTCGGCAGCTCAAGAGACAATCTTCTGTGAAACTCACTATCCCTAGCAAAATAGTGAGAAAACTGAAACAAATTAATGTATAAAGGAATATCCCTGTTGGAGATTGCCTGGAACTGGTTGCTTGTAAATTGCCTCGTGTGACATGGCCTTTCTACATGTATACAAAAGCATTTTAGTCACTACTATAGCATCTGTGGTTTATTTACCAATTCCTTAAAAGTGAAGCTCTAAGCCTAATTATCAACGTAAATGATAACGTCGACGGTTTTGCCCCTGGGGCCGATTTCACAAAGAGCTAAAGATTGTTTTTGATTGTGTATCAATCTTAATTGCTAAGCAAAGTGTTATATCACACTACATATCACTATGGCAACATTGACAACTCATCTTAAGATGAATCTTAGTGCAATGTAAAATCCAGCCCTGCTTTTCACACTGATAGCAAATCTCATGACCTCTCTTGCAAAAGTCACAAAAAGGCGTAATACTGATATGAGAATGTATTTTTTACACATTTTAAATATTTTTTGGGGAGATCTTTGAACTACAACAGACCGTGCAAGTCTCGCGCATATTCGAATATTTTGGGACCACTGTGGTCCCACGTACATTGCTTTAACGCGTGAAAGAAACAAACTCACGCGCTTTTTAAACGGATCCCAATATTCGAATACGCGCGAGATTTGCACAGTCTATGCCAAAAGGCGTTGGCCTTTGATAAGGTTTACATCGTTTGAAACGGTTGAGCGTATATACCATCCATCGGAAGCTCTTCATCTGAACATGACATTAAAAATGGAAAGACAAAAGGTGATATTGCAGATGATGTTTTGTGTAACACACATGAAGGTCAAACCGGTTTTAAACTTAAAGATAGATCATCGTTTGGTTTTTGTCGACGTAAGGCTGATTTACAGGCAAAATTATTAAGAAAGATACAATAAAAGTCACCTGTGAAAGTTTCAGTTAAATACAGTGTCTACTTGTTGAGAGAAAAAAAACTATCAAGGGATTTGCATAAAGAACGTCGAGTCCACCCCCGTTTTAGAGCGAGGTGATAGCGGGTACCAACCGCATCTTTGGCCTCATTGAGGGCAGCATTAAAACGGACCACGGACAATTTCAAAAATTGGAGAGTCCAATTTTCGACATACTTTGGAATGCATTATTTAGAAATTTGAAACAATTTCGCAGGATGCTTGCTTGCATTATATTACCATGTCTATGACAAGTAAGCTTTCGGGATCAATACAAAAGTAAGACCCTACATTTAACTGAGTGCAATGAGTGTTAAGGGGTGAGATGGTTTGGGTAACCCTGCCCTACCAATGAGATGACTCAGGGTTTGTTCATGTTCTTTATATTAAAAGCTGTGTTATATTTTTCACATTCCTGAAATTACTCACCACAACCGTCATTAGTTGCCGCAGTGTCTGGGTGGAGCGCAGCGTACTCCGGTGACGAAAGTTCCGGATTTTCAGCCTCCTGATGCCCTCTGCCGGAATCATCGTCAATAACTACTGTATCGGGTTCGAGCGTAGCATACTCCGGGATTATGGCATCTTGGTTTACTGTAGGCCTACCATCTCCAGCAGCTCCTGTGAATGGGTTGGGCGTAGAATACTCCGGTAATGAGTGTTCCGGGATTCCTGCTGTTTGCGGTTCTGAATCTGGTTCGAGCTGAGCGTAGTCGGGCGGTTGTGGGATTTCTGCACTGGGGTTTACCGTACCGGTGCCGTTACCACTCGCCAGTTCTTCGGTTTGGTCGTGTCTCCGTATCATATGCTCAGCAGTGTATACGTTACCGCTTTCTACTGCTGATGAGGGGCGTGAATGGGGGTCGATCCTGGCATACTCCGGTGGGTGACCTCTTGGTGGATCTAATGATGGGTACCCTGTCTTGTCTGAGCCCGGTTCAACGGCATTCATCTCTGGATCTTCATACTGGTCACGTTGCCACGGTGGCCTTGATGGGGCGGTATCCTGTGGGGTGTTATTGCAAGCCGTTTGTGGCTTACGTCTGATGTTTGGTGTGCCATAAACCGGTGGCGATTGTTGGCTGGTTGAGCTTTCCACGTCTTGTGGTTGTCTGGTCCTCCTCAGCGTGCCCTCGTATACATGGTCAGCATCTGTGTCTTGAGCTCGTCTGTTCACTTCTTGGTTGTTTGTTTCCGTTGCGGTGAGATTGACAAAAGTTGGCTCAGTGCCTCTGGGTTGTCGACTTTTTCTGGATACGAGGCAAGCTATGATGACGAGTAGAACGACGATGATACAAGCTGATACTACCACCGCAATGGTCGTGGTGGTGCTGGACGTTGGTACCATTGAAGAGGTTTGTCCACTGGTCGTGGTGGTGAAAGAGTTGGTGGTGTGAACTGTTTCACCAGTAGTTTGCACTGTAGCGGTTGCTGTATCTCTAGTGGGTGTGGTGCTTGCTTGATGTGACGAGATGGACCTATCCACGGTAGTTGTATCTGGTGAGTTGGTGCTAGACTCAGTGGTTGTGGTTTCTAGTAGTGTTTGATGGCCAGGGATGGGACTGGTTGCCTCAGGATCGTAAACAGTAACGGATATTCTGCTTGATGTTTGGGAGGAGCCTCCGTCCTTCAGAATTCCACACCAATAACTGGTGTTATCTTCTGATGAACTACTGTTAATTGTCAGAGTTAATACTGGGTCATTGTTGGTACCCGCTTCATATCGTACGGTGCCTCGGTTATCAGTAGTGGTCCCCTCGGGACACACTAGTGACTCCACCTGACCACACCCTGAGATAGCATCAACAGAGCCGTAAGTAACTAAGCTTGAATTGCGGTACCAATGCATCTCTGATACAGACTCAGTAGAAGTCAACATTATAACACATGATAAATGTATCACTTCACCTAATCAAACAGTCACCATGTTGGTCGTTGGTGTGATCGTTGATGACGTCGACATGGTGACGACAGTGGCGAACACTGCAATCCTGAACACCGCGGTGTTCATTTTCTATCATTTGATAAGTATTCAGAATGTAACAAGATGGTTGCAAGAACTAAATGTAACCACGAAGCAGGTATCGTTTGCAATCAAATACATTCATGCAAGCCAATGCAGTTTTCTCGTTCCATCCCCACCGTGCATACATGTTTGCTGAACCGAAAAAGTGTTGCTTCTTACAATAAAATATTTGCATACACATTTACACTTGGCGTATGACTGAGTTGTATTTTGTCAAAGCAGCCCCGAGGCGCTGCCCGTATTGCTCACAACAACTCAATGAAGTCTCGTGCGCTGGATTAGACCCATATTGGAGTAGACGGGCTGACTGTGTTTACCCTTTCAACGTTCAAGTCACAGATTCTAAAGGGGTCCCCATGCTCGTGCTGCAACTTTTGAAAATTGAGAGACCCATGAAATATCTGCTTCGTGAAATTTAAAGCGTGTCTTTGTCTTTTTAAATTTATTTTTCGTCTTCATGGATCTATCGTGGAGTTTTGGTGCGCCCACCTTCTTTTTTAAAATATATTTTTTACCACTTAATGATCGTTTTGATACACACACAATAAACATACAAATGTTGGTCGTGGCTAGATTAAGCACTTTACTAATTTCACAATCGAATAATAGGATCAGTTGACTGTTTTCCTTTTTAGTTTCCATTACCCAAGCTGAAAATTTAAAAAAAAATCCGACCACTGAAAAGACCTCTTGTACTTTTTATTTGTAGAGAAATTAGAGACAATAATACATTGTGAAATCCATCAACCGAAACCCATCAATCAAACACCGTACACGGCTTCAAAACTATAATCAACAATGTTTCGTTTGTGCTTTTGTCGAGTCATTGATTTATGCTACCAGTGGACCTTATACATTGACGTTATCCAGCCGATATCTTGGAGATAATTAAACGTCCGTAGAAGAAACAATGGAAACGCGCAGATTCGTACGCGCGGAGCACAGTGATTGGTCCAATGAACAACCTCCCTTTGACCTCTCGGCGAGGGCGCCCTTTACTCAAATAACGTAATGTGCAAGGTCAATACCGTGATCTATCTTCTATATTAGTATTTGTTTCTATTGAACTTTCTCAGAGAAGAGCTCCACCCTTGTTTTACACAACACGTTTTCCACTCACTGCATGCCTCCTCGATGTTTAAGGTAAAATAGTGCAGTTGTAGACTTTCGTTTGGAGTTTGCCATTCCAATAGTGTACAGAAGTTCTGCCTAAAATCAAGCAGTCACTTGTCTTTACACTAATTAGGCTCATTCAGTTTTTACAGTTTCACAGTATTTTTTTATGACAAATTTAACTGTTTATACTTTAACAACTCAAAACAATTTGCGGTTTGAATTAACCAATGAGACATAAGCTGCAAAACTAGTGCTGCTAATTGCAACCATTTTTGTTTCTCACAAATAAAATCAGTGTAACGAAACCGAGGCTGGAAGGGGGAAAAGTCAGGTTTGGTTAAAATTATGAGAAACAGTATCACTGTTTTCTTATTCACATATTTTATGATAGAAACATGATGACCATCAAGACCAACCATTTTGAACAAAGTTTCTGGATTAATAATAATTGCCAACACTTATTATGATTTCTGTACGTTGCTAACACTTCTTAAACATTTAAGTTCAAATGCTTAGTTTCTATCCAACGTGCATTCTTAAAACTCCCGGCAGAATTGACCCAGATCCGGGTCCAGTGGGGTCTGACCCATTTCTGATTCAGTATTACCCGGAATTTTTGTCAAAATGACCCATGGATCAAACTGAGGTAGGATCTGAGCAAATTTTCTAACCATTTTAAATGTCAGCTTAAACCTGTATTGGGTCAGTTGTTTGAGTGTAAAGAGCGTAAATTCCTTAACAAGAAACACCAATCTCGGTTTTCACCAATAACATAAGGCCTAGCCTACAGCTACATTGTTTTGTTTGTCCAAACTGCACAGATTTGTATTGTGTTCACTTCGACTTACTGAACGGTGTTTTAAGACATTTGACAGAATTTTTGCGACCATTCATGAAGCTCCCTTTGTTTCTTACATCTTGTTACTTTTGATGTTATTACGTGTTTGTCTCGGTTATAAACATTAATATAATAAACATATATAAATAATTTTATATCCATCACCATCCATTCAAATTGGTTTTGAAGTGCTCAGTTGTAAAGAAAAAACAGAAAAAAGAAAAAGAAGACGCTTGTTGAGTAGAACTGAAAATTTAAACCGCTTTATGGCCACCAAACCGTGTCATATTGTCCAGAAATAAAGCAATAAGTAAGGTAGAAGTAGACTGTCATAATCCTACAACGTTCAGTATTGAGACAAATGTGTCCTCAACGCTTCTCTAACCATCGCGTATTGCTAGGTCCAGCTTGGTATACTCGGCTGGTGGTTGGTTGGTCATCTCTAAAGCCTGGTATCTTGACTCTGCATGGCCCGTAGTTACAGTAGACGTGTCCTGGACCCGCCTCCCTGGCTGGATGCCTCCTCCCGCCTGTACTGGCTCGTAGTCTGTTGGCAAAGCGGCAACTGTCAACGGTTGCTCGTTGGTCGACATGTCTTCGACTTGCTGCTGCATGTTTGGTGTGAAATTGTTCTCGTATGCGTGTGGCTGGTTCGTGTTTTGGTACGATGGACCGTTGTCTTGAGGAGTTATTGACGAGGCTACATCCTCCGGTGAGCGTAAACCAAGCCTTGGTTCTGCGTCTTGTCATCTCCGCTTTCTTGAGGAGACTAGGTATGCTATAATGATCAGGAGTATGATGATGGTAACTAGGCAAACTGACACTGCTACAGTAAGAATCGGTACAGTCAGAGAGACGGGTGCTTTGGGTGTCTCTCGGCAGATTGAGCAACACATGGTGGAGGAGAACAAACCTTGTTCATCAGTAGTACTTGAAGATTTTCTTAGTATCGTTGAGATGTCTTGTTGATGAGACGGTGCTACACTGTCGGTTGTATCTGTGCTGGTTTCTGTAACTGTGGGTGAGATAGCCTTGGTGGGAGTTCCTAATGAAGTTGTTGGTGTGGTGCTCGTTTGTGATGATAAGATGGACCTATCCACTGTAGTTGTATCTGGTGAGTCGGTGGTAGACTCAGTGGTTGTGGTTCCCAGTGGTGTTTGATGGCCAGGGATGGGACTGGTTGCCTCAGGAATGTAAACAGTAACAGATATTCCGCTTGATGTTTGGAAGGAGCCTCCGCCCCTTATAATTCCACACATGAAACTGCCGTTATCTTGTAATGTACTACTGTTAACTGCCAGTGTCAATACTGGATCATTGCTGGTCCTTATTTCATATCGTACGGTGCCTCGGTTATCAGTAGTGGTCCCCTTGCGACACGGTAAAGCTGTAGGACACCCTGATGGAACATCAATAGAGCCGTAAGGAATGAAGCTTGAATTGCGGTACCAACGCACCTCTGTTACAGACTCAGTAGGAGTCAATGTTATAACACATGATAAATGTATCGCTTCACCTAATCGCACAGTCACCATGTCGGTCGTTGGTGTGATCGTCGATGATGTCGTCATAGTGACGACAGCGGCAAACACTGCAATCCTAAACACCGAAGTGTTCATTTTCTATGATTTGATAAGTATTCAGAATGTAACAAGATGGTTGCAAGAACTGGTGAAATGTAACCACGAAGCAGGTATCGTTCGCAGTAAAAAATATTCATGCAAGCCGATGCAGTTTTCAACTTCCTGGTTCCATCACTTGCCCCACAATTCATACTTGTTTGCTGAACCAAAAAGTGTTGCCTTTTACGATACAGTATTTGCATACACACCCAAACTCGACGTAGGATTGAGTTATTTTTTGTCACAGCAGTCCTGAGGTGCAGCCCGGATTGATCACAACAATTCAATGATGTCTCGTGTGCTGCATTAAACACATTCTGGGTGTAGACTAGCCTTTGTCAAGGCCTTCGTGGCTTAGACAGTTTCGTAGAGCCGCGATTCCAAGTGACTGGAAGGGGAAACCACCCACGCGAGTGGTGAAGCCACGAGGGCCTTTTCCAACTTGTTTGCGGTTTCTAATGTTTTCTTTATAACCTCCATTTTTGCCACCCAAACGGTAGCAAAAGTCCAAACCAATCTGAAGCGACGGATGTCATGGGGTCAGCATACATTAACAAGTTATGCAAATTAACAAATATACAAAATGGCGAACGTCTCGTCGTGTGTGTCATCATCAGATAGTTATTTGCATACAAGTTATGAATAATGCACGTTTCATACCTTATGAATAACCATCCCCCCCAAAAAAAAACACAAAACAACACACAAACAAGTTGGAAAAGGCCCTCGTGGCTTCGCCACTCGGCTCGCGCGCGTCGTCTCCAGTTCCAGTCGCTTCGCTGCTTACAAAGCTGTCCAAGGCATGAATGCCTTGACAAAAGGCTAGGTGTAGACGGGCCGACTGGGTAGACCCATGCAACGATTAAATCACACTTTTTAAAGGGTTGCCCATGTCAATGTTCAGACTATTGAAATTGAGAGACCCGTGAAATATAATGTCCCGTGAAATTTAAAGCGTGTCTTTGTTACTTTTAATGTAAATTTTACAAGAAAGAAGTCGCGGTGATGAAACTATAGTGGAGTTTTGGTACGACCGCCCGTTTTCTTTATTGTTTCATTGAATGATACGCACACAATGAAAATGCAAATGTTTTTCGAGGCTAGATTAAGCACTTTACAAATTTCACAATCGAATAATAGTATCAGTTGACTGCTGTGCGTTTAAGTTTTCATTACATGAGCTGAAAATGATTAAAATTCCGACCATTTTAAAGACCGCTTGTAGAAAAAGTAGAGACAATAATACATTGTGAAATCCATCAATCGAAACCCATCAATCAAACACCGTATACGGCTTCAAATCTATAATCAACAATGTTTCGATTGTGCTTTTGTCGAGTCATTGATTTATGCTACAAGTGGACCTTATACATTGACGTTATCCAGCCGCTATCTTGAAGGTAATTAAACCTCCGGAGAAGAAACAATGAAAAGATTTGTACTCGCGGCGCACATGATTGGACCAATGAACAACCTTCCTTTGACCTCTCGGCGAGGGCGCCCTTTACTCAAGTTACGCCATTTACCAGGTCTATCATAACATTTTGGAACAAACACGGGCCTGTTGGTCAACACCGCAATCTATCTTCAACAACAGTTTGCTTCAATTGAACTTTCTCGGAAGAGAGTTGCACTCTTGATTTTATGATAAATACATGATTTCCATTGAGACCGCGCATTTCTAAACAAAGTGTCTGGATTAATAATAATTGCTAACACTTTTACAATAACCGCTGTACGTTGCTAACGCCTCTTTACCAGTTAAGTTCAAATTCTTCTAGTTTTCTATCCTACGTACATTCTTAAAGCCCCCATGTTAGAATTGACCCAGATTCGGGTCTAGCGGGATCTGACCTATTTCTGATTCAGTATTACCACTTTCCGTGTCAGCTTAAACCATTAAAAAGGTCAAGCCCCCACGGGACCTGAGTTGTTACAGTGTTTTAAAGAGCGTAAATTCTTTAAATAGACAGGAAACACCAATCTCGGTTTTCACCAATTACAGCTAATTATGGCCTACAGCTACATTTTTTTGTTTGTCTAAACTGCACAGACTTTCATTGTGTTTACATCGAATTAGTGAACGGTCTTTTAAGACAATTGACATTTTGACAGAACTTTTGTGTTCATTCATGAAGTTCCCTTCGTTTTTATATCTTGTAACCTTTGATGTTTTTACATGTTTTTCTCGGATATCCACATTAACATAAACATATACATATACATACACATATACATACTTATATATACCCATCACCATCCCTTCACATAGGTTTGAAGTGCTCAGTAACTGTTGTTTAAAAAAACAAAAAAACTCGGTTATGTTTCTTGGTGCTTATTTTTTTTTATGTTAAGGTTTTGTCCAATATTTTACAATCCAAAATACTGTTTTCAGTAAACTGAAAATACAAGTAGGCCAATGGAGGAAGGCAAATCTCAAAGAATCTCTTTCACTGACTAAATTTTGTTGGGACTTTACTGCTTTTTATAACAAGAAGAAGCTTGTTGAGTAGAAGTGAAAATTTAAACCGCTTTATGGCCACCGAACCGTAACAAATTGTCCACCCCCTCCCCAAAAAAAATCAATAAGTAGGGTAGAAGAAGCCTGTCATAATCCTACAACGTTCAGTATTGAGAAAAATGTGTCCTCAACGCTTCTCTAACCATCGCGTATTGCTAGGTCCAGCTTGGTATACTCGGCTGGTTGTTGGTTGGTCATTTCCAAGGTCTGGTATCCTGACTCTGCATGGCCCATAGTTACAGTAGACGTGTCCTGGACCCGCCCCCCTAGATGCCTCTGAGCACCAGCGTGCGGGGTGCTACCACCTCCCACCTGTACTGGCTCGTAGTCTGTTGGCAAAGCGGCAACTGTCGAAGGCTGCTCGCCGGTCGGGTTGTCTCCGTCTTGCTGACCAATGTTTTCCAGCGTACGCTCGTACGTATGCGGCGTAGTGTTCTGATTCACTGGCGACAAGTGTAAGCCAACCATCGGTTCTGCCTCGTTGGCTCTCCTCTTTCTTGAGGAGACTAGATAAGCTATGATGATCAAGAGTATGATGATGATGACCAGGGAAGCTGATGCAGTTACCGCAATGACTACAGTGTTATCGGCAGTTGGTGTTGTGGGTGTTCCATCCAAGTCAAACGGGGCTGTTGTTGCATCCGTAGTGTCGTCACCGAAGAGAATGGGTCCAACCGAACACATGGGATAAGTTGGATCTGGGAGATGCTGAACAGTCACGTGTATATTGTCAGACGTTGGGAAGGTATCTCTCGTCGTAAGTAAACCACAGGAAAAACTTGTGTTGTCGCGTACTAAACTGTGATAGATCACTAGTGTCAACGTGGCCTCAATGAGAAAACCTATTGTGTAGTTTACAACTCCACGGTTGTCTGTGGTGTTTACCTCAGGACATAGAGAGGAAACACTGCAGTGTGTAACATCAATGAAACCATACTTTGTCTGGACCGAGTCTCGGAACCATCGAACTTCGATTATACTTTGAATACTATCTAATATTAGGCTGCATGATAATTTGAGCTGTTCACCTTCACGAACTGTCACTATGTCACTGGTTACCTCAATCGTCTGTGTCGTTATCCTATTAAAACATGTCGCTAGAAGTGCGAAGATAAATACGGAGTAGTTCATCTTTCAACTGAAACAATCCTCAAGTTATGACAAACGGCCGACAATGCGACATCGATATCGCAGCATGGCAGAATGAGATTCACAGTTGCAATACGTTGTAATATTCCGTGCATTACGAGCCTAATGTCAATGTGCATAGTATTCAATACGTCAGATCACACAATACAATATTGAACTCTGTTTTCATATTCACTGAACCACAAGTTTTGTTTGGATGTCCAATATAGCATCATAGCGATGACGTAGTCGTTGGACATTTTAGCGCAAGTTGGTAAAAAAAACACGCCTCTTCCTTGTCGAGTATTTTGCATATTGAAGTTTTTTAAACCACGCAATGATAATCTTGTTTATCGTCTGCTGAGGACTATAAAGTATTTGTATGGGTTATTTGTTATTCGCATCACCTAATCGAACAGTCACCATGTCGGTCGTTGGTGTGATCGTCGACGATGTCGACATGGTGACGACAGCAGCAACCAATATCAGCAACGAGCTTTTCATCTTTCTGTACGCGTCACCCAAATGATACAAGAGTATTTCACGTGACTACATGGCCACCTAGCTTAAACAGTGAAATGCAAGTTCGTCAACAGTTTAGAATGTTGAACATCAATGATTGAATGCAAACCCCTGTAGTATTGATATTCCTCATGCTCCTGACCTTACCATTGCTGCTCACTGGACCTGTCCCTTCACAGCGTGTAAATGCATAAACAGCGAAGCGTGATGTCGTGTATAGATCGTTCAAGTCTCGCGTGAGTTCAAACATTTTTATGAACCCTGGATTCTCATATACACATTGCTTTAACTTTGGAAAATAAACAACATCACTTTCTTAAATAATACATAGACCTGCTAGAAAGCCGAATATCTGCTTAGCAAAATATCTGCTTAGCAAAAATTTGCAGGATACCAGTCACGGATGGTACATGTGACACGGTATTTTGGCTGTCAACTATACTTTGGTAAGCATGTTGTCTTTGGCTATTTTTTTGTGCTAGACTTTCCAGGGATCCGGCTGTACCCACTGCCGGAGCCATTCGTCTGGAGACGGCTTATGCAACCAAGCTGCCCATACGACGCCCAATAGGCTTAAGGTGGCAGAGGGTACCCCTTTCCCAATGTTCCCTTTTATACAGAATTGCCCCCTAAGATTGACTTAAGAATTCCTGAGGTTTCAAGCACACAATGAAGACACAATAGAGGGCGGGCGGTGGGGGGGGGGAAGTACCACCATATCGAACACCAAATGAAACTGGCACTAGATAGACAAGTAGTCTGTTCTTTTCTTGTATACCGAGAAGTTGTATTCAGAAATGGAAATGTACACAGGGAACGTGACAAAAAAATAATGGCAGCGTGAAGTTGCATATACATCTGATTTCGAAAAATTGTGTATGATTTTAATCTTTGAAATTAACATCCTATAAGCTTCAGTATTCGCTTCATTATGTAACCACGTGTTCGTCCTTATCCAACCACTGAGATTTACCACAGCCCAGTGTGTAAACTACTCATGCACATGATTTACAAACAATGTCTGTTTCAAAAGGGCACATTACCTTCAAATGCTGTTTGAAACTGCTCCTTTTTAAGAGTTGTTTATGCACAGAAACACCTACAGTGTGTTGCAATTAGTGACCAGTGAAAAACAATAACCTAAGCTATATTTTGAAAATACAACCAGTGGAATATACGGTCTGCCATTTTGTGGAGTCAAAAATTGGTTCCACAAAACAGAGGACTGTGTCCTGTCATAAAATTACACAAAAACCACACATTTCCAACGGGATATTTATGTGAATCATTGTACTCTACTTGTAGAGTATATTTCTAATCAGATTCATTTCTTGTTATAGCCCAAAAGGCCCATTGCGAAGGCAATGTGCACTTCCAGAGCTCCGTACAAAGCTTGTCTAAACATCACAACCAAATCACAACAAGGCCTATTCACCCCTTGCACGCACGTCATGCACGGTGACTTTGCCTCGCTCGCCATTTTGGGAGTAAAACAGGTCAGCTTGTAAACGCAGAGTCATTTCAACTTCACACTACATTATCCGCCAAAATGGCTGACCCGGAAAATGGTTAACAATGTGGTTTAAACTCAGATTCTATATAAGCCATTTTGACCCATTTGACACCCGGGTCACACTGAGCAAGAAATATGTCAGGCTCCACCACGCGACCCTGATCTGGGTCAATTCTTACCCAGGAGTTTTTAGAGAAAATTACTAACTCATGTAAACCATGTTTCTTCAATTTCAAAGGGAAATTCTACTATTTCTAATAAAGACTGTAGTTCTTGACAAAATATAACAAACATTCATACATTCAAACTTTCAAAAAACCCAAATTTTGATTTAAAACAAATATATAAATGAAACAATGCGCAAGTTATGACAAACAGTCGATAATAAGTCACATCAATATCATAGAATGGCAGTATGAGATTCACAGTTGCAATGGGTTGTAATATTCTAAACATTATGGTCCTAAAGTATATCGGCAAGTATTCGATACGTCAGATTCACACAATCCAGTTTTGACCTGCCTTCATATTCACTGAACCACATTAGTGCAAACCTTTTCTAGAATGACATTTTAAGAATGGAAAGCAAGTTTTGTCTGGAAGTCATAGCGTCATAGCGATGATGTAGTCATTGAACCAATAGAGGATACTTTTATATCACTTCTAAATAGTCCGAAGCCGCCAATCTGTTGGTGCTTTCTAAAGTTTCGCCTCCTCCTGTATCCCTTTGAACTTCACGCATTGGCTCGTAGTCTTTTGGCAAAGCAGCAACTGTCGAAGGCTGCTCGCTGGTCGAGTTGTCTCCGTCTTGCTGACCAATGTTTTCCAGCGTACGCTCGTAAGTATGCGGCGTCGTGTTCTGATTCACTGGCGACAAGTGTAAGCCAACCGTCGGTTCTGCCTCGTTGGCTCTCCTCTTTCTTGAGGAGACTAGATAAGCTATGATGATCAAGAGTATGATGATGATGACCAGTGAAGCTGATGCAGTTACTGCGATGGGTGTTCCATCCAAGTTAAACGGAGCTGTTGTTGCATCCGTAGTGTGGTCACCGAGGATGAGAATGGGTCCAACCGAACAATTTCTCCGGGTGTGAGGAAACGCCGTACTTGTCATATGACAAGTGAAGACTAAGGTGCCAGAAGGTATCCCCGTTTTGTTGATAAACATGTTGTTTTCAACTTGGTTCCCGACGATTTCGTTGTTCTTAGGAAGTGGTATTTGGTCGGAACTAGTTCCTTCCACTGTCCATTCCAGAGAAACCACGGGCAGGGTTATTTCAGCCCAGCAAGACAAGGAGAGAATGTCTGTCATGGTAGATGAGTCGGATCTTAAACACATGGGATAAGTTGGGCCTGGGAGATGCTGAACAGTCACGTGTATATTGTCAGACCTCACGGTGGCATTTCTCACCGTGATTACACCACAGTAAAAACTTGTGTTGTCGCGTACTGAACTATGATCGATCACTAGTATCATTGTTACGTCACCAAGAACACCTCTTGCGATTTTTAGAACTCCGCGATTGTCTGTGGTGTTTTCCTCGGGACAAGAAGGGTTTTCACCGCAGTGGGCAACATGAACGGAGCCATACGGTGTCTGGTTCGTGTCTCGGTACCATTGCACATCTGTGACACCCACACCATCGAACGTAAAACAGCATGACAAACTGAGTTGTTCACCTTCACGGACTGTCAAAGTGTCATTCATCACCTCAAATGTGACTGTTGTCGATCTGTTAAAACATGCCACTAGAAGTGCGAAAATAAACACGGAGTAATTCATCTTTCAATTGAAACAACACTCAAGTTATGATAAACTTTCGATAATAAGTCACACTGATATCGTAGCATGGCAGTAAGAGATTCACAGTTGCAATGCGTTGTAATATTCTGTACATTATGGTCCTACAGTACATTGTGCAAGTATTCGAAACGTCAGATTCACACGATCATATTTTGACATGTTTTCATATTCACTGAACCACATGAGTACAAACCTTTCAAAAATAAAAGTTTACGAATTGAAAGCAAGTTTTGTTTAGAAGTCATAGCGTTATATCGATGACGTAGTCATTGAACCATCAGATCAATTTGGCAAATAAACAAACTATCTCTTTATTTATAGTGCAAGCCTTTCAAGAAATAAAATGTGAAAATTGAAAACAAGTTTTGTTTGAATATCCTATATATAGCGTCATGGCGATGACGTAGTCGTTGGACATTTCTCGAAGGCTAAATGACAACACTACAAACATTACACCAGTGTACCTGTTATGTTTGTAGTGTAGTCATTTACCCTTCGAGAAAGACTCTGCTATGGGGTCGAAACGTCAGGCCACTAACCTGTTGTTATTGTTTAATTTATTCCGTAGGTCATTTTGGTTGGTAAGCAAATTGCAACAGCTAATACTATTTTTCAAGTTCCTTTCAAAATAGTGTTTGCTTTGCACTCTCCCAGAGAAGAGCGCCACCACTGACCCTTGTTACACCCTACGTTTTTTTTATGCCGCCATGACTCTATAAACGTAAAAAGAAATATTGGGCATCGCGCTTTAACAGACTTTACCTAGTTTTGTCTCCTATGTGCAAAATTTAAAGTCTTGTCGTAGAGTAACAAATCAATTCATTATGGTCAAGCTAAATTGTTATTAGCAATTCTGCATTTATACTTGCATCAATTTCAGACCATTCAAACGAAAAATAATTATGGTATATAGATATAAAGGTCATTACAAATGGATAGAAGCTGCAATGCCATGTTTTGCATGATTTAGACATTTCATCTTCACATTCCTCTTCAGGTTGTACAAAAGCTTGATGATTATCCAACTCACAATCATCTTGTTTTTGCTTAAAAAACTAACGTAACGAAACCGAGGTTGGAAGGAAAGATAGTCTGTGTAATCATCGCTTGCGTGTGTACAAAAATGATGCAAATTAATAATTAATATTTTTTATATTATAGCAATTTTAACTGCGGGCGTTTGAAAGTGCTTATTTCTCATAGTGTGACTCATAATGTAAAATGGTTGTAAGAACTATTGATGAAACGTAACCACGAAGCAGGTATCGTTTGCAATAAAATACATTCATGCAAGCCAATGCAGTTTTCAAATTCCTCGTTCCATCACCGACCCCACCGTCAATACTTGTTTGCTGAACCGAAAAAGTGTCGCTTTGTACAACACATTATTTGCATACACATCTACACTTGGCGTATGACTGAGTTGTATTTTGTCAAAGCAGCCCCGAGGCGCTGCCCGGATTGCTCGCAACAATGCAATGCAGTCTCGTACGCTGGATTAAACCCCTATTGGAGTAGACGGGCTGACTGTGTTTACCCTTTCAACGTTCAAGTCACATATTCTAAAGGGGTGCCCGTGTTCATGTTCCAACTTTTTAAAATTGAGAGACCCATGAAATATCTGCCCCATGAAATTTAAAACGTCTCTTTGTCTCTTTTAATGTTATTTTAATAAGAAAAAAGTTGCTGTAATGAAACTATAGGGAGTTTCGGTTCGCCCACATGAAAATGAAATGAAAATTTAAACCTCTTTATGGCCACCAAACCGTGACAAATTGTCAAAAAAATAAAGCAATAAGTAGGGTAGAAGAAGCCTGCCATAATCCTACAACGTTCAGTATTGAGAACAATGTATCCTCAACGCTTCTCTAACCATCGTTTACAGTGTTGAACATCAAGGATTGAATGCAAACTCCTGTAGTATTGATATTCCTCATGCCCCTGACCTTACCATTGCTGCTCACTAGACCTGTCCCTTCACAGCGTGTAAATGCATAAACAGCGAAGCGTAATGTCGTGTTTAGATTGCTCAAGTCTCGCGTGAGTTCGAATATTTTCATGAACCCTGGATTCTCACATCAGCTTTTAATTTAGGAAAATAAACAAAACCGCACACTTGAATAATACATAGAGCTTCTTGAAAGCACAACATCGCTTTTCTGCTTAACAAAAATAAGCAGAATACCAGTCACATTTGGCACGGTATTTTGGCTGGTAACTATATTCTGGTTAGCATAATTTTATAGTGCTTGGCTATTTTTTGTGCTATTTTTTGTGCCATTCGTCTGGACACGGCTTGTACAACCAAGCTGGCCATACCATGCCCGATGGGCCTATGGGGACAGATGTACCCCCTTCCCAATGTTCCCTCTTTCACAGAATTGCCCCCTAAGATTGACTTAAGAATTCCTGAGATTCCAAGCACACAATGAAGACACAATAGCGGGCGGGCGGGCGGGCGGGCGGGGGGGGGGGGGGTGGTACCACCATACCGAACATCAAATGAAACACAAGTAGTATGTCCTCTTCTTGTATACCGAGAAGTGGTATTCAGAATTGCAAACGTACACAGGGAACGTGACCAAAGAAAAATGGTAGCGTGAACTTGCATATACATCTGATTTCGAAACATTGTGTATGATTTTAATATTTAAAATGTACATCCTATAAGCTTATTAGTAATGACGTTTATTATGTAACAACGTGTTTGGTTTTGTTCAACACCAATATATACCATAGCCCAAGGTATAAACTACTCATGCACATGAACTGCAAGTAAAGGTCTGTCTCAAAAGGGGACATTGCCTTCAAATCTTTCAAATGTTGCTGTTTGAAATTGTTCCTTTTTAAAGAATTGTTCAAGCACAGAAACACCTAAAGTGTGTTAAAATAGTAAGAAGTGATCAATACAAAAAATAACCCATAAATTTGCCTCTTGAAACGCACCGGGGGAATATATGGTCCGCCATTATTTGAGTCAAAAATTTGGTTGTACTAGCGGACTTTGTTCGTAAATCATGGTATTCTCCTTTTAAAAAGAACATTTCCTACCTCATTTCCTTTTTTTTACAGCCCAAAAGGCCCAATCTGAAGGCAAAACACAGCTCACCCGGAAAATGGTTAACAATGTGGTTTTAACTCAGATTCTATATATGCCATTTTGACCCATTTGACACCCGGGTCATACTGAGCAAGAAATATGTCAGGCTCCACCACGCGACCCTGATCTGGGTCAATTCTTACCCAGGAGTTTTTAGAGAAAATTACTAACTCATGTAAACCACGTTTCTTCAATTTCGAAGGGAAATTCTACTATTTCTAATAAAGACTGTAGTTCTTGACAAAATATAACAAACATTCATATACATTCTAACTTTAAAATATAAAACCCCAAATTATGATTTAAAACAAATATATAAATGAAACAATGCGCAAGTTATGACAAACAGTCGATAATAAGTCACATCGATATCATAGAATGGCAGTATGAGATTCACAGTTGCAATGGGTTGTAATATTCTAAACATTATGGTCCTACGGTACATCGGCAAGATTCGATACGCCAGATTCACGCAATCCAGTTTTGACCTGTTTTCATATACACTGAACCACATTAGTGCAAACCTTTTCTAGAATGACATTTTAAGAATGGAAAGCAAGTTTGGTCTGGAAGTCATAGCGTCATAACGATGACGTAGTCATTGAACCAATAGGAGATACTTTTATATCACTTCTAAATAGTCCGAAGCCGCCAATCTGTTGGTGATTCGCCTCCTCCTGTATCCCTTTACACTCCACGCATTGGCTCGTAGTCTGTTGGCAAAGCGGCAACTGTCGAAGGCTGCACGCTGGTCGAGTTGTCTCTGTCTTGCTGACCAATGTTTTCCAGCGTACGCTCGTACGTGTGCGGCGTCGTGTTCTGATTCACTGGCGACAAGTGTAAGCCAACCGTCGGTTCTGCCTCGTTGGCTCTTCTCTTTCTTGAGGAGACTAGATAAGCTATGATGATCAAGAGTATGATGATGATGACAAGGGAAGCTGATGCAGTTACCGCAATGACTACAGTGTACAGTGATGGGTCATCGGCAGTTGGTGTTGTGGGTGTTCCATCCAAGTTAAACGGAGTTGTTGTTGCATCCGTAGTGTGGTCACCGATGATGAGAATGGGTCCAACCGAACAATTTCTCCGGGTGTGAAGAAACGCCGTACTTGTCATGTGACAAGTGAAGACTAAGCTGCCAGAAGGTATCCCCGTTTTGTTGATAATAAGATTGTTTTCAACTTGGTTCCCGACGATTTCGTTGTTCTTATGAAGTGATATTTGCTCGGAACTAGTTCCTTCCACTGTCCATTCCAGAGAAACCACGGGCAGGGTTATTTCAGCCCAGCAAGACAAGGAAAGAATGTCTGTCACGGTAGATGAGTCAGATATTGAACACATGGGATAAGTTGGATCTGGGAGATGCTGAACAGTCACGTGTATATTGTCAGACCTTTGGGGGACATTTGTCGACGTGACTACATAACAGTTAAAACTTGTGTTGTCGCGTACTGAACTATGATCGATCACTAGTGTCATTGTTACACCACCACAGAGAACACCTCGTTCGAGTTTTACCACTCCGCGATCGTCTGTGGTGTTTCCCTCGGGACAATGGAGGCTACCAACACAGTGTGCATCAGGAACGGAACCATACGGTGTCTGGTTCGTGCCTCGGTACCATTGGACATCTGTTACACCCACACCATCGAATGTAAAACAGCATGACAAACTGAGTTGTTCACCTTCACGAACTGTCACAGTGTCACGCATCCCCTCGAATGTCACTGTCGTCGTCCTGTTAAAACATGCCGCTAGAAGTGCGAAAACAAACACGGAGTTATTCATCTTTCAATTGAAACAACCCTCAAGTTATGACAAAGTGTCGATAATAAGTCACACCAATATCACAGGATGGCAGTATGAGATTCACAGTTGCAATGCGTTAATATATCGTGCATTATGTCCTAAACAATGTGATCAATTTGGCAAATAAACAAACTAGCTCTTCCTTTATAGTGCAAACCTTTCCAGAAATGAAATTTGAGAATTGAAAGCAAGTTTTGTCGCGATGTCCTATATATAACGTCATGGCGATGACGTAGTCATTGGACATTAAGAGCAAATTGGTAAATAACACGCCTTTTCCTTATCGAGTATTCTGCGCTCAGGCACTCACACCATCCTGCTTGTTTTTTCAAGTGATGGAAATTCCCCCATAAAGACCAATGTGAACTGTACTGGGCCGGTGTTTGGGTGTAGATTTCTCGGTCAATGGTTCAACCCAGGCAAAATGGGCATTCAGCTATTGGCTAACGTTTCATTCGGAATGGGGTGTTTGTTTTTTTACCAAAACAATTTATTTTATCATTTTACAAACAAACTGTCTAATTCTAACAATGGTCGCTATAATGGCCTGGTTTGATTTCTTTACACATTGAATCAAAGTCGTGAATGGGAACCAAACCCAATATAAATAAACGTTCCATTACGCCCAAGATATCTATTTTACATAGAACGACAGGATCCCAGACTGTAATATTTGAGACTCAGTCTAAAAGTACATTAACAAATAACTAATTATTTTATTAATATTTTGTTTTGCTGATATTCTCATGAACAAACCATTATGGTTGATAAATTAACTACATACTTGACAGTTACTTTTTAAGCGAAACCAAATTATGTAGAATGTAATTTTGTTATTTGAACACTTCTGAACTTTTCGTAATTATCGACCAAAATTGACCGGGAATTCCGGATTCCTTGATGGCGCTTCACCCATTTTTGGTTAGTATGACCCGAAATCTGTGTCAAACTGACCCAGAAATTGGTCAAACTTACGCAAAAATTGGTCAAACTGATGCAAAAATTGGTCAAACTGACGCAAAAATTGGTCAAACTGACGCAGAAATTGGTCAAACTGACCCAGAAATTGGTCAAACTGACCCAGAAATTGGTCAAACTGATGCAGAAATTTGTCAAAATGCCGCAGAAATTTGTCAAACTGATGCAGAAATTGGTCAAACTGACGCAGAAATTGGTCAAACTGACGCAAAAATTGGTCAAACTGACACAGAAATTGGTCAAACTGACACAGAAATTGGTCAAACTGACGCAGAAATTGGTCAAACTGACACAGAAATTGGTCAAACTGACACAGAAATTGGTCAAACTGACGCAGAAATTGGTCAAACTGACCCAGAAATTGGTCAAACTGATGCAGAAATTGGTCAAACTGACGCAGAATCCGAGTTAAGATCTCATTTTCAACCAGATTCCGGGACAGCCTGACCCAGGAGAGGGTAAGGCCCTCCTGGGACCTGGAACTTTCTTAAAAGAAGTAGGCCTATATAACATCATTTGAAAAGGATCATCAATCAACGTTTGATCAACCCGGAGTCCGGGGTAATTCTGACCCGTGAGTCTTTAGAGTTTGTGACTCTCTAAAAAAGATGTGTACAATTTTGTGAAATTTTACAGTGTAAAACTGCGCTGGGTACAAATGTTGTGTAAAATTTGATCAGCATTTTTGTTGTACCCTCACTTGTGTAAATTTTAATACACAGGGGAAAAAAATAATACGGTACCCAAAATTGTGTAGGAAATCAAATAGCTTAACACCGAGGTTCAAATCACTCAATAGGTAGGTAAAACAAACTATTTTGTACCTCAAGCAGTGTATTTTTTTGCACAACAAGTGGTAAGAGGTAACTGAAAGTGGGGGTAAACTGTTCCTCGTGTAACATGCACTCGTGCTATAGCAAGTCGCACGCACAGACCACAAACAAAGATGGATGGCGTGGACGTAACACTGATGCTGCATGGCGTTGATGTTTGATGTTCATGTATCCAAAGTTGCAAAAGAGACATTTGCTTTGTGGTAGTTATTCTGTTGGAGAAACAACAGTGTGTTGAAAAGGATAAGAATTCATGAACCCGGATGCCATGGGTTGCTGGAGCTTCGTTGACTTTGCAACACGGACGTTTCGTCGCTGATATTTTGAACCGTCAGTAAAAGGTCTGACAAAACCAACCGGCTCTTTTCAGAGCCAACACTGCTTCCAAGAAGAGATTAACATAGTCTGCATGAAAGTTGTTTAAATGTTTGTTTTCACCAACCAAACACCTATTGTTCGGTTCCCTTTGCCCCAAGTGTATCTGGATGTATATTGATGCTATGATTAGTTTAAAAAAATTGTTTTAGCCCCCCCCCCCTCCCAACTATAGCGTTTCTGGGTACTAAGAGTTTGACACAACCCTGGGTAAACTTTGGGTTGGGTAAGGTTTACCCAGCTTTTGTGTCATGCAGGGAACATGGTTGTTTCTGGGTAAACACTAGTTTTACTCAATACATGTATTGGGTGAATAATTGCACAGGGCTTAGTAAATTCTTACCCATCCTCAATTGGGTAAACCTTTTACCAAAGCTGACAACCATGTTTCCTTATTAACCTCAAAAAGGTAAGATTTTGCCCAATATTGTTTAAAGTGTGGGAGACGTTTAGGATGAAGTTTTTCTCAAAAGTGGCATGGTTGAGAAAATAAAGTCTTATCCTTTGATGGTAGAAATAATTAAGAAAAACCGTTCACCCCCTCTTCTCTAAACGTTGAATTTTGATTGGTCCAGCTTGGCATACTCGGCTGGTGGTTGGTTGGTCATTTCTAAAGCCTGGTATCCTGACTCTGCATCACTCGTAGTCACGGCAGACGTATCCGGGACCCGCCTCCCTGGATGCCTCTGAGCACCAGCGTGCGGTGTGCTACTACCTCCTGCCTGTACTGGCTCGTAGTCTGTTGGCAAAGCGTAAACTGTCGACGGCTGCTCGCGGGTCGACTTGTCTTCGTCTTGCTGCTGCAAGTTTGGTGTGAAACTGTTCTCGTATGCGTGTGGTTGACGTGTGTTCTGATACATCAGACCGGTGCTTTGGCCAGTGTTATCAGTCTGAGTTTCGCAAGAGGCAACACCCGTCAAGGGTAAATCGACCCTTGGTTCTGCGCCGTCGAATCTCCTCTTTCTTGAGGAGACTAGACAAGCTATGACGATCAGAAGTATAATGGTCATAATACCAAAGAAAGCAGATGTAGCTGCGGTGATAACTACAGCGCGTGACAGTGATGGGAGATCGGTTGGTGTTATGGGCGTTCCATCTTGGGCAAACGGGGTTGTTGTTATTGATACATCTGACAGAATACCTTCAGTAGTTTGGTCACCGGGGATGAGGATGGGTTCAACCGAACAGTTCCTCCGGGTATGAGGAAACGCCCAGCTTGTCATATGACAAGTGAAGACTAAGCTGCCAGAAGGTATACCTGACTCTTTCAGGAACAGATTATTTTCAACTTGGTAATCATTTATCTCGGTTTTATTGGAAAATGATATTTGGTCGATAGTAGTCCCTTCCACTGTCCATTCCTGAGAAACCAGGGCAGGGTTATTTCAGCCCAGCAAGACAAGGAGGGAATGTCTGTCACGGTAGATGAGTCGGATCTTAAACACATGGGATAAGTTGGATCTGGGAGATGCTGAACAGTCACGTGTATATTGTCAGACCTTGGGAAGGTATTGCTCACCGTGAGTAAACCACAGGAAAAACTTGTGTTGTCGCGAACTAAACTATGATCGATCACTAATGTCAACGTTGCTTCATTGTTATAACCTCTTGTGAAGTTTACAACTCCACGGTTGTCTGTGGTGTTTACCTCTGGACATAGAGGGGAAATACCACATTGTGTAACATCAATGAAACCATACGGTGTCTGGACCGAGCCTCGGTACCATCGAACCTCCTTTATACCTTGATTATCTGTTGTTAAGCTGCATGATAAATTGAGCTGTTCACCTTCACGAACTGTCACAACATCACTGGTTACTTCAATCGTCTGTGTCGTTATCCTATTAAAACATGTCACTAGAAGTGCGAAGATAAATACGGAGTTATTCATCTTTCAACTGAAACAATCCTCAAGTTATGACAAACGGCCGATAATGCGACATCGATATCACAGCATGGCAGTATGAGATGCACATAGTTGCAATGCATTAATATTCCGTGCACTACGAGCCCAATGTCGATGTGCAAGTATTCAATACGTCAGATCACACAATACAAGATTGAACTCTGTTTTCACATTCACTGAACCACATTAGGGCAAACCTGTCTATTACGAAGTCACAAATCTAGCGGAAAAACTTAATAGAAATTAAAGGGAAATACCCACTTGAATAAATGTAAATAGGAGGTTTAGAACATTAACAACAAAATATATGACATTAAATGATAGACTATACACACTCAGAGCTTCAAAAATATTCAAGCATAAGGGGAAGTCGGATTAATCAAATACATTGAGAATATAATTAAATACAATGAAAATAGGGTTGTGGTAACAGAACACGTGATAGGGGAGAGGTATACCTCCATCCTTCTGGCAAAATGCGGTCGGGGATAATATTGGTCGTCAATACAAGAATCGCAACCACCAGTTAACTTAGTGTGACTTACGTACGGTTGCATAAACAACTATAAATTCGAATTCTTAACAGTCATGACATGAAATTTGAGAATTGAAAGCAAGTTGTGTTTGGATGTCCTATAAGCGCCATAGCGATGACGTAGTCGTTGGACATTTATCGCAGGTTGGTAAACAAACACGCCTCTTCCTTGTCGAGTATTTTGTAGATTGAACTTTTTTTAAAACCACGCAATGATAATCCTTGTTTATCGTCTGCTCATGACTATACGGTTATTATTGCTATTTGTACGGGTTTCATAAAATTGATTTTGCATATTTTTGAGCTCATAGCAAATTGGGTTTATTGATCAAGAGGGGTCTCTAAGTATTTGTTGGCAGAAAGAAAATTGCAATTTCTTATGTAAAACATTTATTTGTTGATTTATTTTTTTCCTTCAAATTCATACACATTTCTTTTATTTCATGAACTTTTGATCGTCATGACAATGACAGTGCAATTAGTGATCTTATAGCAGTGAGCCGATGTTACAGTAAAAAGTAAAATAAAAATTTTAATTGAAACTTCGTTTACCTATAATTGTACATGATTTAAACTGTAGGATGTATAGGGAGATTCTAAAGGAATCAAGAGTGCTCTTAACTGAGATGTTCAAGTCCGAGACGGCAGGCGAGGTTGGGTGGGTTTTGGGTGAGGTGGGGTTGGAAGAGGAGGGGTGGGTTTAGTGCAAGATGGGGGTTCGGGGCGAGGTGGGGTGGGTTGATGCAAGGCATAGTTTGGGTAAAGGTGGGTTTGGTTTGAGCGAGGTAGTGTGGGTTTAGGCGAGGTGGGAGGGTTTGGGGCGAGGTGAGGCGGGTTCGGGCGGAGATGGGGTTGGGTTTAGGGCAAGTTGGGGTTGATTTGGGGCAAGGTTGGGCGGTTTGGGTGACGTCAGATGGGTTTGGGGCAAGTTTTGGTTGGTTTTGACAAGTTGGGGTGGGTTTTGGGTATTAAGGTGGGTGGGTTTGGGGTATAAAGGTGGGGTGAGTAGTAAATCTAATAAAAAGCTTTTCTTAAGGGAATAGTCGGAATAGACTGGGCAAACCACCCGCGTATACGAACGTTGAAATGTGCGATAGATCCCTCTTACACAACTAAACTGGTCCCATGAGCTGATCCGTCATTCACGAGCCCAGAAGTGATGACGTCAGAGTATTTAGTCTGTTGGGAACCCAAGGGTCTCAATTCTGTTCGAATATTTGCGAGATTTGCACAGTATTTGTTGGCGTGTCACTATTTTAAAGGTCCGTCACATGGATTCATTAAGGGATATTTCAACGAGTCAATGAAATATTCCTTAAACTATAAGGAATATTTCATTGACTCAAACCAGATAAGCTGATACAAAAACGTTTCTTATAATATTTCGCGTGAAATTTTATATGAAATGTTATACTTTAGAATTGTGATTTCGCCATCTAAAAGAAGAACAAAAAATCTGATAGAATTGATCCACTTCCTGATTCTTTGAAGGTTTATAAACGTAACAAGGTAACATTCAGGTATTTTTCCTCTTTTAATATGTTTGCTAATGCTGACGATTTATTCCTCCCGAACGACTAGCAGAAGTTTATATTTTGTTTATACCTAGTAAATCTTCAAATAAAAAGTCGTAATAAGAACATTTTTAGAAGTACGGCTTGTTTAATTTGACAAAACAAAAATCACCATTATGTAATTCTTCTTGATTAAAAAGCAACAAAATTTGGACAGATTTAAAATGAAGCTGCATAATGTAAATATTACAATAAACATATTACAAAGTAAGCTATATAAACCGTTGAGCGTTTCCCGCCAACGGATAATTTTGTACAATGGCCGCCATTGGGCAGCAGATTCACTTCAAAATCACTTTTTAAATGCGAGCTTTACGATGGAAACTTTACAAAACACTTTTTGACGAGAATTAAACTGAAGAGAATGATATAAAGACTGCTTTGGTCTTATAAGAAGAAATGACATGAAAAAGAAATGAACTGATCGTACTCTCCACTGCGAGTGTGACAAAGATTGACGCCTGTGTGATGGCAACAAAGCTTCTAAATGGGTCAAACTAACATTCTCCACTCTAGGCAACTTTTCTTTTGTTCAACTCAAAATTATTTAAAATATACCCAGTCAGTTTCCCTTGTGGTTTATCCCTTAGTAAAATTAACATTATAACGCAAGAGATGACAGGCAGTTAGTTACAACATTGGTACACGGTTACATACAAACTCACAACAAACTGTGCACACGTTTCTAACCGTTGCGTTTTGATAGGTCCAGCATAGTATATTCGGCTGGGGGCTGGTTTGTAATTTCTAAAGCCTGGTATGCTGACACTGCACCATCTTTAGTTACGGCAGACGTATCATGGACCCGTTTCGCTGGATACCTCCGCTTCGCAGCATGCTGAGTGCTTCCACTTTGTGCCTGTACTGGCTCATAGTCCGATGGCATAGCCCCTACTGGCTCATAGTCCGATGGCATAGCCCCTACTGGCTCATAGTCCGATGGCATAGCTCCTACTGGCTCATAGTCCGATGGCATACCCCCTACTGGCCCATAGTCCGATGGCATACCCCCTACTGGCCTATGGTCCGATGGCTTAGCCCCTACTGGCTCAAAGTCCGATGGCATAGCTCCTACTGGCCTATGGTCCGATGGCATAGCCCTTACTGGCTCATAGTCCGATGGCATAGCTCCTACTGGCCTATGGTCCGATGGCATAGCCCTTACTGGCTTATGGTCCGATGGCATAGCCCCTACTGGCCTATGGTCCGATGGCATAGCTCCTACTGGCTCATAGTCCGATGGCATAGCCCCTACTGGCCTATGGTCCGATGGCATAGCCCTTACTGGCTTATGGTCCGATGGCATAGCTCCTACTGGCCCATAGTCCGATGGCATACCCCCTACTGGCCCATAGTCCGATGGCATACCCCCTACTGGCCTATGGTCCGTTGGCATACCCCCTACTGGCCCATAGTCCGATGGCTTAGCCCCTATTGGCTCATAGTGCGATGATATAGCGTCAACTGTCGACGGCTGCTGGCTTGTCGACCTGTTTTGCGGACCAATGTTTCCCAGTGTTTGCTGGTGTTTGAGTGAATTGTTCTGTTCATACATTGGACCTACGTTGTCTCGGTTGGTATCAGTCATTGTTCCGCATAGGGCAACAACATCCCCAGAAAAGCGTAAAGAAACTGCCCTTGATTCTGTGTCGATGGATCGGTGCGTCATTTCTAAAGCCTCGCCGCCTGATTTTGCCTTCACCTTTGTTACAACAGATTTATCCTGATACGTTCTTCCTCCGTACCCCTGCTTTACAGCATGGTGTGTGCTTCTGCCTCGTGCCCTTACTGGCTCATGGTACATTGGCATTGTGGCAACTGTCGACGGTTGCTCGCTGGTCGACTTGTCATTGCCTTGGTGGGGAATGTTACTCGTTGTATTCTCGTACGTTCGTGGCTGATTCGTGTTTTGGTAAATTGGTTCGTTGTCTTGAGGAGTTATTGACGAGGCTACATCCTCCGGTGAGCGTAAACCAAGTCTTGGTTCTGCGTCTTGTGATCTCCTCTTTCTTGAGGAGACTAGGTATACGATGAAAAGTATGCTGCTGATGATGATGATGACCAAGGAAATAAAAACAATTGCTGCCATGGCTACATCGTTCGTCAGTGGGAGAACATATCGCCTGAAATTATATGTTTTAGAGCGTTCCATCTCTGGTGAAACGGAATGGTTATTTTGCTAACGGTATAGTTTGGTCGTGTTTTGATATGCTCTGGATCGTTATTGCTACAATACATGGAAAAACACCTGTGCTTTCGCGTGCCAAACTATGATCAACCACTTAAGGTTGGTGCACCATCATCACGTGAAAACATCTTTACAATTCCGCAATACGGTTTACATTGTGAATCGATACTTTAGATTCACACAATACAACATTGAACTCGGTTTTTCATATTTACTGAACCACATTAGGGCAAACCTGTCATGAAATGAATTTTGAGGAAGTTGTGTTTGTTTGGATGCCCTACATAGCGTCATGGCGATGACGTAGTCATTGGACATTTAACGCAAGTTGGTAAATAACATGCCTCTTCCTTGTTGAGTATTTTGCATATTTTTTTTTTTTTACCATGCAATGATAAGCTTTTTTATAACGTAAATTACAACTTTCAATTGAAACTTCGTCTACCTCATTTTACATTATTTAGATTGCAGGACGTACAGGGAGATTGTTAAGGCGTCAGTTGTACTCTGGGATGAGACTTTCCCGTCCGAGATGGCAAGCGAAGTGGGGTGGTTTTGGGGCGGGGTGGGGTGGATTTTGGGCGGGGTGGGGTGGATTTTGGGCGAGGTGGGGTGGGCTAGGCAAGGTTCTGTTGGTTTGGGCGAGTTTGGAGTGGTTTGGGCGAAGTTGGTTGGGTTTAGGACAAGTTGGCGTGGGTTTGGGCGAGGTGAGGTGGGCTTAAGGAGAGGTGAGGGAGGGTTGTGCTTTGTGCGAGGTAGGTTGGGTTTGGGGCTGAGGGGTGGTTTGGGCGTGAGATGAGGCGGGCTTGAGGCGAGATGAGTTGAATTTAGGTGGGGTGGGTTTGGGCAAGGTGGGGTGGGTTTGGGGCAAGGTTGGGGTGGTTTGGGTGAGGTGAGGTGGGATTGAACCGAGATTGGGTGGGTTTAGGTGGGGTGGGTTTGGGGCAAGGTTTGGCTGGCTTGGGTGAGGTGAGGCGGGTTTGAACCGAGATGGGTGGGTTTTGGTGTGATGGGTTTGGGCGAGGTGGGGCGGGTTTGGGGCAAGCTTTGGGTGGTTTGGTTGAGGTTGGTTTGGTGCAAGGTTTAGTGGGTTTGGGACACGGTGGGATTGGTTTGAGCGAGGTAGTGTGGGTTTGGGCGAGGGTGGGTTTGTTGCAAGATGAGGTGTGTTCGGGCGAAGAAGGGGTTGGGTTTGGGCAAGGTGAAGTTGCTTGGGGCAAGGTTGGGGTGGTTTGGGCGAGGTCAGATGGGTTTGGGGCAAGTTTGGGTTGGTTTTGACAAGTTGGGGTGGGTTTGGGGTATTAAGGTGGGGTGGTCAATAATCTACTAAAAAGTTTCGAGGGAGCAGTCGGAACCAGATTCCGGGACAGCCTGACCCGGGAGAGGGTCAGGCCCTCCTGGGACCTGGAACTTTCTAAAAAGAAGTAGGCCTATATAACATCATTTGAAAAGGATCATCAATCAACGTTTGATCAACCCGGAGTCCGGGGTAATTCTGACCCGTGAGTTTTTAGAGTTTGTCACTCTCTAAAAAAGAAGTGTTCAATTTTGTGAAATTTTACAGTGTAAAACTGCGCTGGGTACTAATGTTGTGTAAAATTTGGTCAATATTGGGTAAAACGATCATTTTTGTTGTACCCCTCACTTGTGTAATATTTAATACACAGGGAAAAGTTAATACGGTACCCAAAACTGTGTAGGAAATCAAATACTAAAATAGCTTAACACCGAGGTTCAAATTACTCAATAAGTAGGTAAAACAAACTATTTTGAATCTCAAACAGTGTATTTTTTTGCACAACACGTGGTAAGAAGTAACTGAAAGTGGGGGTAAACTGCTCCTCGTGGAATTTTTTCAGCGATAATGCAAATGTGTAACATGCACTCGTGCTATAGCAAGTCGCACACACAGACCACAAACAAAGATGGATGGGGTGGATGTAACACTGATGCTGAATGGCGTTGATGTTTGATGTTCATGTATCCAAAGTTGCAAAAGAGAATTTTGCTTTGTGGTAGTTATTCTGTTTGAGAAACAACAGTCTGTTGAAAAGGATAAGAATTCATTAACCCGGATGCCATGGTTGGTTGAAGCTTCGTTGACTTTGCAACACGGATGTTTTGTCACTGACATTTTGAACCGTCAATAAAAGGTCTGACAAAACAAATCGGTGAGTTTTTAGAGTTTGTGGGAGACGTTTAGGAAAAGTTTTTCTACAGAGTGGCATAGTTGAGAAAATAAAATCTTATCCTTTGAAGGTAGAAAACTGACATTATGCTGATGCATGACGCCACTTTGCCATAATTAAGAAAACCGTTCACCCCCTTATCTCTAAACGTTGAATTTTGATTGGTCCAGCTTGGCATACTCGCTTGATGGCTGGTTGGTCATTTCTAAAGCCTGGTATCCTGACCCTGCATCACCCATAGTAACGGCAGACATATCCGGGACCCGTCTCCTTGGCTGTCTCTGAGCATCAGCTTGCTGTGTGCTACCACCTCCAGCCTGTACTGGCTCGTAGTCTGTTGGCAAAGCGTAAACTGTCGATGGCTGCTTGCGGGTCGACTTGTCTTCGACTTGCTGTTGCATGTTTGGTGTGAAACTGTTCTCGTATGCGTGTGGTTGACGTGTGTTCTGATATATCAGACCGGTGCTTTGGTCAGTGTTATCAGTCTGAGTTTCGCAAGAGGCAGCACCCGTCAAGGGTAAATCGACCCTTGGTTCTACCCCGTCGAATCTCCTCTTTCTTGAGGAGACTAGATATGCTATGACGATCAGCAGAAGTATAATGGTCAGAATACCAAAGAAAGCAGACGTAGCTGCGGAGATATATACAGCGTGTAGCAGTTGTGGGAGATCAGTTAGTGTTGTGGGCGCTCCATCTTGGGCAAACGGGGTTGTTGTTGTTGTTGATACATCTGACAGAATACCTTCAGTAGTTTGGTCACCGGGTATGAGGATGGGTCCAACCAAACAGTTTCTCTGGGTATGAGGAAACGCCCAACTTGTCATGTGACAAGTGAAGACTAAGCTTCCAGAAGGAATACCTGACTCTTTCAGGAACAGATTGTTTTCAACTTGGAACTCATTAATCTCGGCTTTATTGGAAAATGATATTTGGTCGATAGTAGTCCCTTCCACTGTCCATTCCAGAGTAACCACGGGCTGGGTTATTTCAGCCCAGCAAGACAAGGAGAGAATGTCTGTCACGGTAGATGAGTTGGATCTTGAACACATGGGATAAGTTGGATCTGGGAGATGCTGAACTGTCACGTGTATATTGTCAGACTTTAGGAGGACGTATCCCATCGTAACTAAACCACAGAGAAAACTTGTGCTGTCGCGTAATAAACTGTGATCGATCACTAATGTCAACATTGCTTCATTGACAAAACCTCTTGTGTAGTTTACAACTCCACGATTGTCTGTAGTGTTTACCTCTGGACATAGAGAGGAAACACCGCAGTTTCTAAAATCAATGTAACCATACGTGTCCGAGCATCGGAACCATTGAACTCTCCGTATACTTTGACCATCTAATACTATGCTACATGATACCTTGAGCTGTTCACCTTCACGAACTGTCACTACGTAACTGGTTGCTTCAATCGTCAGTGTCGTTGTCCTATTAAAACATGTCGCTAGAAGTGCGAAGATAAACACAGAGTTATTCATCTTTCACCTGAAACAATCCTCAAGTTATGACAAACGATCGATAATGCGACATCGATATCACAGCATGGCAGTATGAGATGCACATAGTTGCAATTCGTTAATATTCCGTGCATTACGAGCCCAATGTCGATGTGCAAGTATTCAATACGTCAGATTCACACAATACAATATTGAACTCTGTTTTCATTTTCACTGAACCACGTTAGGGCAAACCTGTCAAGAAACGAATTGAGAATGGAAAATATGTTGTGTTGCAATGTCCTATATATAGTGTCATAGCAATGACGTAGTCGTTGTTTACCAACTTGCGCTAAATTTTATCGCAAGTTGGTAAACAAACACGCCTCTTCCTTGTCAAGTATTTTGCAGAGTGAACTTTTTTAAAACCATGCTTTATTGTCTGCTCATGACTATAGTGCTATTTGTATGGGTTTTATAAAATTGATTTTTTATTTAATTTTTTAGCTCTTGGTAAATTGGGTTTATTGATCAAGAGGGGTCTCCTAAGTAATTGTTGGCAGTAAAACATTTATTTGTTTATTTTGATTTTTTTCTTCAAATTCATACGCATTTTTTTATTTCATTAACTTTTGATCGTCATGACAATGGTATTGCAATTAATGATCTTACACAAGTAAATTGGTTCCATGAGCTGATCCTTCATTCACGAGCCCGGAAGTGATGACGTCAAAGTATTTAGGCTGGTGGGAACCCAAGGGTCTCACAACTGTTCGAATACTTGCGAGATTTGCACCGTATTTGTTGGCGTGTCACTATTTTACAGGTCCGTAACATGGATTCATTAAGGGATATTACAACGTGGTTTAAGGAATATTTCATTGACTCAAACCAGATAATCTGATACAAAAACCTTATGATATTCTGCGTTAAACTTTATATTAAAAGTTATATTTTAGATTTGTGATTTCGCCATCTAAAAGAAGAAGAAAAAAATCCGATAGAATTGATCCGCTTCTTGATTCTTTGAAGGTATATAAACGTAACAAGATAACATTCAGGTCTGTTTTCTTCTTTTAAAATGTTTGCTATTGCTGACGATTTATTCCTCCCGAACGACTAGCAGAAGTTTATTTTTTTATACCAAGTAAACCTTCAAATTAAAAGTCATAAAGTAAAAAAAAAAAATTGAACCTGAAGCAGCGTATTTTTTTGCACAACAAGTGGTAAAAAGTAACTGAAAGTGGGGGTTAACTGCTCCTCGCGGAATGTTTTCCGCGATAATGCAAATGTGTAACACACACTCGTGCTATAGCAAGTCGCACGCACAAATCACAAACAAATATGGATGAGAAAAACGCCTAATGTTGGGTTACCTTTGTCCCGAGTGTATCTGGATGTACATTAATGCTATGGTTAGTGGTTTTAGCGCTTCTGCGTCTCATATCCAACTCGGCCTTCGGCCTTGTTGGATATGGGACGCAGAAGCGCTATATTTGTCTGTATTTCACTCGCGCTTGTGTGATAACTTATATCATACTTTGATGGTAGAAAAACTGACATAATGCTGATGCGAAAAACTGCAATAGCGGGGTAGCCCACATTGCCATAATTAAGAAAAACCGTTCACCCCCTCTTCTCTAAACGTTGAATTTTGATTGGTCCAGCTTGGCATACTCGGCTGGTGGTTGGTTGGTCACTTCTAAAGCCTGGTATCCTGACTCTGCATCACCCATAGTAACGGCAGACGTATCCGGGACCCACCTCTCTGGATGCCTCTGAGCACCAGCGTGCTGTGTGCTACCACCTCCCGCCTGTACTGGCTCGTAGTCTGTTGGCAAAGCGTAAACTGTCGACGGTTGCTCGCCGGTCGAGTTGTCACCTTATTGCTGCTGCACGTTTGGTGTGAAACTGTTCTCGTATGCGTGTGGTTGACGTGTATTCTGAAATATCAGACCGGTGCTTTGGCCAATGTTATCAGTCTGCGTTTCGCAAGAGGCAGCAGCCGTTGAGGGAAAATCGACCCTTGGTTCTGCTTCCTTGAATTTCCTCTTTCTTGAGGAGACTAGATATGCTATGACGATCAGAAGTATAATGGTCAGAATACCAAAGAAAGCAGATGTAGCTGCGGTGATAACTACAGCGCGTGACAGTGATGGGAAATCAGTTGGTGTTGTGGGCGTTCAATCTTGGACAAACGGGGTTGTTGTTGTTGATACATCTGACAGAATACCTTTGGTAGTTTGGTCACCGAGGATGAGGATGGGTCCAACCGAACAGTTTCTCCCGGTATGAGGAAACGCCCAGCTTGTCATATGACAAGTGAAGACTAAGCTTCCAGAAGGAATACCTGACTCGTTGAGGAACAGATTATTTTCAACTTGGTAATCATTAATCTCGGTTTTATTGGAAAATGATATTTGGTCGATACTAGTTCCTTCCACTGTCCATTCCAGTGAAACCACGGGCAGGGTTATTTCAGCCCAGCAAGACAAGGAGAAAATGTCTGTCACGGTAGACGATTTATTCGTCAAGAACGACGTATAGTGATAGCAGAAGATAATTTTTTTATACCAAGTAAATCTTCAAATAAAAAGTCGTAAAATATAAGAATTTGTTGAGAAGTACGGCGTGTTTTATTTGACAAAACAGAATTCGCCATTATGTAATTCTTCTTGGTTAAAAACAACAAAATCTGGACAGATATACAATGTAGCTGCATAATGTAAATATTACAATAAACACATTAAAAAACAATTCAAACTGTTAAACGCTTCCCGCCAATGGATAACTTTGTATAATGACCACCACTGGGCAGCAACTTCACTTCAAAATCACTCTAAAATACTAGCTTTACGATGGAAACTTTACAAAACACTATATTGCAGAGAATTAAGTTAAAGAGAATGTTAAGAGAACAGATTAATAAAGACTGCTTTGGTCTAATAAGAAGAAACGACATGAAAATGAAATTAACTGCATGACTGCGCTCTCTACTGCGAGTGTGACAAAGATTGACGTCTGTGTGACGGCACTAAAAGCTCGGTAGGTAAAATTAACATTCTCCACTCTATATAGGCAGTATATATACTTTTTTTCAATTCAAAATTATTAAAAATTTACCCAGTCTGTTTCCCTTGTGGTTTATCACTTAGTAAATTTACATTATACCGCAAGAGATAACAAGTTGTCTGTGGGTATATATATATGGAAATATGGAAAGTCATGAGTAAAAAAACATAATGTACATCCATAAGGTATAAAAAGTTGTGATAACATAGGTTTATTGTTATGTGAGTTGTTTTCATCTACCACAGAATGACAAATTATCTTTGTACACAGCCTCATTCTATAAAAACCAGTTTTTAAGGAAAATGAAAAAAGAAGAAGCTGGCAATCAGTCGATGTAAAGCGAATTGTACACAATCATGGTTAAAGGTGCGACGATGATAGACTGTGATTTTTAAATATAATTTAGCACTTACATCAAGCCTAGACAGCTAAGTTAACCACTGTGTATGGATAGGAAGCCAGAACAAAATCAGCCAACAAAGTTGCTTAAGTAGATGTAGATGTAGTGTTACTTGCAATGAAGAATAAACTATGGGTAATTCCAGATAAGCATTCTGGGTTCTTTGCCATGCACTCAGAGGACATGAGATATTGGCTTACCATCCCATCCGAAGAACGAATCAATTTGTGTCTCGCTCAAGAGAGAAAATCATTGCATCCGACTTTGACGGGATTCAAACCCCCACTGTGAACGACAGATCTCAAGCACGGCATTTTATGCCGTACCTCTAACGTTCACATAAGATAAGTTGTGCTTGATCTTCAGTCACGTTTGGTTTCAAAAATTCTAGCCCCGGACTAGTCAAAGGTCAGACCGGCTATGTGAAAATTCAACAAGACAACGCCTTTAAAATTGATGCGAATAACACGCTCTCGAAAAGTCCAAATTCATGAGGAAGTACTCTATAATTGTCACTTTTGTACACAGGAAATTTAGTAGATCTGTCACAAGCTAGTTGCTGAAAGAGAGTAAAATTACAAGAAGCTGGCGGATCAATTTAACATTATATTTTGCTAGTGTTTACATGTGATTCAATCCACTATTTTACATCCGAAATGACCAAAACAGGATAACATTCCGCAATATATTTATAAGTTTCGTCTATTACTTTGCGAACAAAATCCCTCCTTACATGGTCTAAACACATAGATATTGGCCCTCTAGGCTCTAGAAAACAATTTGTGTGAGCTCAGGCTCTCACACCATCCTGCTTGATTTTTTAAGATTGTAAATATGGACATTCCTCTATAAAGACCAATGTGAACTGTATTGGGCCGGTGTTTGGGTGTCGAAATCTGGGTCAATGGTTCAACCAAGGCAAAATGGGCATTCAGCTATTGGCTAATGTTTCGATTGGATTTGGGATTTTGTATGGCGGTGTGAACAACTTTTATTAATCATTTTAAAAACAAACTGTCTAATTGTAACATTGGTCGTTACAAATAGTCTGGTTTAGAATTCTTTACACATTGAAGCAAAGTCGTAAATTGAGAACCAAGGACAATATAAACGTTCCAATGAGCCCAAGACGTGCACTGTCTATTTTACTAAGGACGACAGGATCCCAGACAGTAATATTTTAGACTCAGTCTGAAAGAACATTAACATATTACTAATTGTTTTATTATTTTGTTTCGCTGATATCCCCATAAACAAACCATTTTGGTTGATAAATTAACTATACATACAACAGCTACTTAAGCGAAACAAATTTATGTAAATGTCATTTTGTTTTTTGAACACTTCTGAACTTTTCGTAGATATCGACCAAATATGACCGAGAATCCCCGATTCCTTGATGGCGCTTCACCCATTTCTTGGTTAGTATGACCCAAAATCTGTGTCAAACTGACGCGGAAATTGGTCAAACTGACCCAGAAATTGGTCAAACTGACGCAGAAGTTTGTCAAACTGACGCAGAAGTTTGTCAAACTAATCCAGAAATTCGTCAAACAGACGCAGAACTTGTCAAACTGACCCAGAAATTGGTCAAACTGATGCAGAAATCGGTCAAACTGACACCGAAAATGGTCAAACTGATCCAGAAATTTGTCAAACTGACGCAGAAGTTTGTCAAACTGATCCAGAAATTCGTCAAACTGATGCAGAAGTTTGTCAAACTGACCCAGAAATTCGTCAAACTGACGCAGAAATTGGTCTAATTGTCCCAGAAATTGATCAAACTGATGCAGAAACTGGTCAAACTGACCCAGAAATTCGCCAAACTGACGCAGAAATTGGTCAAACTGACCCAGCAATTGGTCAAACTGATACAGAAATTCGTCAATCTGACGCAGAAATTGGCCAAACTGACGCAGAAATCAGTCAAACTGACACAGAAATTCGCCAATCTGACGTAGAAATTGGGCAAACTGACCCAGAAATTGGTCAAACTGACCCAGAAATTTGTCAAACTGACGCAGAAATTGGTCAAACTGATGCAGAAATTGGTCAAACTGACACCGAAAATGGTCAAACTGATCCAGAAATTTGTCAAACTGACGCAGAAGTTTGTCAAACTGACGCAGAAGTTTGTCAAACTGATCCAGAAATTCGTCAAACAGATGCAGAAATTGGTCAAACTGATCCAGAAATTCGTCAAACTGATCCAGAAATTCGTCAAACTGATGCAGAAATTTGTCAAACTGACCCAGAAATTCGTCAAACTGACGCAGAAATTGGTCTAATTGTCCCAGAAATTGATCAAACTGATGCAGAAACTGGTCAAACTGACCCAGAAATTCGCCAAACTGACGCGGAAATTGGCCAAACTGACGCAGAAATTGGTCAAACTGATATAGAAATTCGTCAAACTGATTCAGAAATTCGTCAATCTGACGCAGAAATTGGCCAAACTGACGCAGAAATCGGTCAAACTGACACAGAAATTGGTCAAACTGACGCAGAAATTGGCCAAACTGACGCAGAAATTGGTCAAACTGATACAGAAATTCGCCAAACTGATTCAAAAATTCGTCAATCTGACGCAGAAATTGGCCAAACTTACGCAGAAATCGGTCAAACTGACACAGAAATTGGTCAAACTGACGCAGAAATTGGCCAAACTGACGCAGAAATTGGTCAAACTGATACAGAAATTCGTCAAACTGATTAAGAAATTCGTCAATCTGACGCAGAAATTGGCCAAACTGACGCAGAAATTGGTCAAACTGACACAGAAATTCGTCAATCTGACGCAGAAATTGGCCAAACTGACGCAAAAATCGGTCAAACTGACCCAGAAATTCGCCAAACTGACGCAGAAATTGGCCAAACTGACCCAGAAATCGGTCAAACTGACACAGAAAGTGGTCAAACTGATCCAGAAATTGGTCAAACTGACGCAGAAATTGGTCAAACTGACGCAGAATCCGAGTTAAGATCTCATTTTCAACCAGATTCCGGGACAGCCTGACCCAGGAGAGGGTCAAGCCCTCTTGGGACCTGGAACTTTCTAAAAAGAAGTAGGCCTATATAACATCATTTGAAAAGGATCATCAATCAACGTTTGATCAACCCGGAGTCCGGGGTAATTCTGACCCGTGAGTCTTTAGAGTTTGTCACTCTCTAAAAAAGAAGTGTACAATTTTGTGAAATTTTACAGTGTAAAACTGCGCTGGGTACTAATGTTGTGTAAAATTTGGTCAATATTGGGTAAAACGATCATTTTTGTTGTACCCCTCACTTGTGTAATATTTAATACACAGGGAAAAGTTAATACGGTACCCAAAACTGTGTAGGAAATCAAATACTAAAATAGCTTAACACCGAGGTTCAAATTACTCAATAAGTAGGTAAAACAAACTATTTTAAATCTCAAACAGTGTATTTTTTTGCACAACACGTGGTAAGAAGTAACTGAAAGTGGGGGTAAACTGCTCCTCGTGGAATTTTTTCAGCGATAATGCAAATGTGTAACATGCACTCGTGCTATAGCAAGTCGCACACACAGACCACAAACAAAGATGGATGGGGTGGATGTAACACTGATGCTGAATGGCGTTGATGTTTGATGTTCATGTATCCAAAGTTGCAAAAGAGAATTTTGCTTTGTGGTAGTTATTCTGTTTGAGAAACAACAGTCTGTTGAAAAGGATAAGAATTCATTAACCCGGATGCCATGGTTGGTTGAAGCTTCGTTGACTTTGCAACACGGATGTTTTGTCACTGACATTTTGAACCGTCAATAAAAGGTCTGACAAAACAAATCGGTGAGTTTTTAGAGTTTGTGGGAGACGTTTAGGAAAAGTTTTTCTACAGAGTGGCATAGTTGAGAAAATAAAATCTTATCCTTTGAAGGTAGAAAACTGACATTATGCTGATGCATGACGCCACTTTGCCATAATTAAGAAAACCGTTCACCCCCTTATCTCTAAACGTTGAATTTTGATTGGTCCAGCTTGGCATACTCGCTTGATGGCTGGTTGGTCATTTCTAAAGCCTGGTATCCTGACCCTGCATCACCCATAGTAACGGCAGACATATCCGGGACCCGTCTCCTTGGCTGTCTCTGAGCATCAGCTTGCTGTGTGCTACCACCTCCAGCCTGTACTGGCTCGTAGTCTGTTGGCAAAGCGTAAACTGTCGATGGCTGCTCGCGGGTCGACTTGTCTTCGACTTGCTGTTGCATGTTTGGTGTGAAACTGTTCTCGTATGCGTGTGGTTGACGTGTGTTCTGATATATCAGACCGGTGCTTTGGTCAGTGTTATCAGTCTGAGTTTCGCAAGAGGCAGCACCCGTCAAGGGTAAATCGACCCTTGGTTCTACCCCGTCGAATCTCCTCTTTCTTGAGGAGACTAGATATGCTATGACGATCAGCAGAAGTATAATGGTCAGAATACCAAAGAAAGCAGACGTAGCTGCGGAGATATATACAGCGTGTAGCAGTTGTGGGAGATCAGTTAGTGCTGTGGGCGCTCCATCTTGGGCAAACGGGGTTGTTGTTGTTGTTGATACATCTGACAGAATACCTTCAGTAGTTTGGTCACCGGGTATGAGGATGGGTCCAACCAAACAGTTTCTCTGGGTATGAGGAAACGCCCAACTTGTCATGTGACAAGTGAAGACTAAGCTTCCAGAAGGAATACCTAATTTAATACACAGGGAAAAGTTAATACGGTACCCAAAACTGTGTAGGAAATCAAATACTAAAATAGCTTAACACCGAGGTTCAAATTACTCAATAAGTAGGTAAAACAAACTATTTTGAATCTCAAACAGTGTATTTTTTTGCACCACACGTGGTAAGAAGTAACTGAAAGTGGGGGTAAACTGCTCCTCGTGGAATTTTTTCAGCGATAATGCAAATGTGTAACATGCACTCGTGCTATAGCAAGTCGCACACACAGACCACAAACAAAGATGGATGGGGTGGATGTAACACTGATGCTGAATGGCGTTGATGTTTGATGTTCATGTATCCAAAGTTGCAAAAGAGAATTTTGCTTTGTGGTAGTTATTCTGTTTGAGAAACAACAGTCTGTTGAAAAGGATAAGAATTCATTAACCCGGATGCCATGGTTGGTTGAAGCTTCGTTGACTTTGCAACACGGATGTTTTGTCACTGACATTTTGAACCGTCAATAAAAGGTCTGACAAAACAAATCGGTGAGTTTTTAGAGTTTGTGGGAGACGTTTAGGAAAAGTTTTTCTACAGAGTGGCATAGTTGAGAAAATAAAATCTTATCCTTTGAAGGTAGAAAACTGACATTATGCTGATGCATGACGCCACTTTGCCATAATTAAGAAAACCGTTCACCCCCTTATCTCTAAACGTTGAATTTTGATTGGTCCAGCTTGGCATACTCGCTTGATGGCTGGTTGGTCATTTCTAAAGCCTGGTATCCTGACCCTGCATCACCCATAGTAACGGCAGACATATCCGGGACCCGTCTCCTTGGCTGTCTCTGAGCATCAGCTTGCTGTGTGCTACCACCTCCAGCCTGTACTGGCTCGTAGTCTGTTGGCAAAGCGTAAACTGTCGATGGCTGCTCGCGGGTCGACTTGTCTTCGACTTGCTGTTGCATGTTTGGTGTGAAACTGTTCTCGTATGCGTGTGGTTGACGTGTGTTCTGATATATCAGACCGGTGCTTTGGTCAGTGTTATCAGTCTGAGTTTCGCAAGAGGCAGCACCCGTCAAGGGTAAATCGACCCTTGGTTCTACCCCGTCGAATCTCCTCTTTCTTGAGGAGACTAGATATGCTATGACGATCAGCAGAAGTATAATGGTCAGAATACCAAAGAAAGCAGACGTAGCTGCGGAGATATATACAGCGTGTAGCAGTTGTGGGAGATCAGTTAGTGCTGTGGGCGCTCCATCTTGGGCAAACGGGGTTGTTGTTGTTGTTGATACATCTGACAGAATACCTTCAGTAGTTTGGTCACCGGGTATGAGGATGGGTCCAACCAAACAGTTTCTCTGGGTATGAGGAAACGCCCAACTTGTCATGTGACAAGTGAAGACTAAGCTTCCAGAAGGAATACCTAACTCTTTCAGGAACAGATTGTTTTCAACTTGGAACTCATTAATCTCGGCTTTATTGGAAAATGATATTTGGTCGATAGTAGTCCCTTCCACTGTCCATTCCAGAGTAACCACGGGCTGGGTTATTTCAGCCCAGCAAGACAAGGAGAGAATGTCTGTCACGGTAGATGAGTTGGATCTTGAACACATGGGATAAGTTGGATCTGGGAGATGCTGAACTGTCACGTGTATATTGTCAGACTTTAGGAGGACGTATCCCATCGTAACTAAACCACAGAGAAAACTTGTGCTGTCGCGTAATAAACTGTGATCGATCACTAATGTCAACATTGCTTCATTGACAAAACCTCTTGTGTAGTTTACAACTCCACGATTGTCTGTAGTGTTTACCTCTGGACATAGAGAGGAAACACCGCAGTTTCTAAAATCAATGTAACCATACGTGTCCGAGCATCGGAACCATTGAACTCTCCGTATACTTTGACCATCTAATACTATGCTACATGATACCTTGAGCTGTTCACCTTCATGAACTGTCACTACGTAACTGGTTGCTTCAATCGTCAGTGTCGTTGTCCTATTAAAACATGTCGCTAGAAGTGCGAAGATAAACACAGAGTTATTCATCTTTCACCTGAAACAATCCTCAAGTTATGACAAACGATCGATAATGCGACATCGATATCACAGCATGGCAGTATGAGATGCACATAGTTGCAATTCGTTAATATTCCGTGCATTACGAGCCCAATGTCGATGTGCAAGTATTCAATACGTCAGATTCACACAATACAATATTGAACTCTGTTTTCATTTCACTGAACCACGTTAGGGCAAACCTGTCAAGAAACGAATTGAGAATGGAAAATATGTTGTGTTGCAATGTCCTATATATAGTGTCATAGCAATGACGTAGTCGTTGTTTACCAACTTGCGCTAAATTTTATCGCAAGTTGGTAAACAAACACGCCTCTTCCTTGTCAAGTATTTTGCAGAGTGAACTTTTTTAAAACCATGCTTTATTGTCTGCTCATGACTATAGTGCTATTTGTATGGGTTTTATAAAATTGATTTTTTATTTAATTTTTTAGCTCTTGGTAAATTGGGTTTATTGATCAAGAGGGGTCTCCTAAGTAATTGTTGGCAGTAAAACATTTATTTGTTTATTTTGATTTTTTTCTTCAAATTCATACGCATTTTTTTATTTCATTAACTTTTGATCGTCATGACAATGGTATTGCAATTAATGATCTTACACAAGTAAATTGGTTCCATGAGCTGATCCTTCATTCACGAGCCCGGAAGTGATGACGTCAAAGTATTTAGGCTGGTGGGAACCCAAGGGTCTCACAACTGTTCGAATACTTGCGAGATTTGCACCGTATTTGTTGGCGTGTCACTATTTTACAGGTCCGTAACATGGATTCATTAAGGGATATTACAACGTAGTTTAAGGAATATTTCATTGACTCAAACCAGATAATCTGATACAAAAACCTTATGATATTCTGCGTTAAACTTGATATTAAAAGTTATATTTTAGATTTGTGATTTCGCCATCTAAAAGAAGAAGAAAAAAATCCGATAGAATTGATCCGCTTCTTGATTCTTTGAAGGTATATAAACGTAACAAGATAACATTCAGGTCTGTTTTCTTCTTTTAAAATGTTTGCTATTGCTGACGATTTATTCCTCCCGAACGACTAGCAGAAGTTTATTTTTTTATACCAAGTAAACCTTCAAATTAAAAGTCATAAAGTAAAAAAAAAAATTGAACCTGAAGCAGCGTATTTTTTTGCACAACAAGTGGTAAAAAGTAACTGAAAGTGGGGGTTAACTGCTCCTCGCGGAATGTTTTCCGCGATAATGCAAATGTGTAACACACACTCGTGCTATAGCAAGTCGCACGCACAAATCACAAACAAATATGGATGAGAAAAACGCCTAATGTTCGGTTACCTTTGTCCCGAGTGTATCTGGATGTACATTAATGCTATGGTTAGTGGTTTTAGCGCTTCTGCGTCTCATATCCAACTCGGCCTTCGGCCTTGTTGGATATGGGACGCAGAAGCGCTATATTTGTCTGTATTTCACTCGCGCTTGTGTGATAACTTATATCATACTTTGATGGTAGAAAAACTGACATAATGCTGATGCGAAAAACTGCAATAGCGGGGTAGCCCACATTGCCATAATTAAGAAAAACCGTTCACCCCCTCTTCTCTAAACGTTGAATTTTGATTGGTCCAGCTTGGCATACTCGGCTGGTGGTTGGTTGGTCACTTCTAAAGCCTGGTATCCTGACTCTGCATCACCCATAGTAACGGCAGACGTATCCGGGACCCACCTCTCTGGATGCCTCTGAGCACCAGCGTGCTGTGTGCTACCACCTCCCGCCTGTACTGGCTCGTAGTCTGTTGGCAAAGCGTAAACTGTCGACGGTTGCTCGCCGGTCGAGTTGTCACCTTATTGCTGCTGCACGTTTGGTGTGAAACTGTTCTCGTATGCGTGTGGTTGACGTGTATTCTGAAATATCAGACCGGTGCTTTGGCCAATGTTATCAGTCTGCGTTTCGCAAGAGGCAGCAGCCGTTGAGGGAAAATCGACCCTTGGTTCTGCTTCCTTGAATTTCCTCTTTCTTGAGGAGACTAGATATGCTATGACGATCAGAAGTATAATGGTCAGAATACCAAAGAAAGCAGATGTAGCTGCGGTGATAACTACAGCGCGTGACAGTGATGGGAAATCAGTTGGTGTTGTGGGCGTTCAATCTTGGACAAACGGGGTTGTTGTTGTTGATACATCTGACAGAATACCTTTGGTAGTTTGGTCACCGAGGATGAGGATGGGTCCAACCGAACAGTTTCTCCCGGTATGAGGAAACGCCCAGCTTGTCATATGACAAGTGAAGACTAAGCTTCCAGAAGGAATACCTGACTCGTTGAGGAACAGATTATTTTCAACTTGGTAATCATTAATCTCGGTTTTATTGGAAAATGATATTTGGTCGATACTAGTTCCTTCCACTGTCCATTCCAGTGAAACCACGGGCAGGGTTATTTCAGCCCAGCAAGACAAGGAGAAAATGTCTGTCACGGTAGACGATTTATTCGTCAAGAACGACGTATAGTGATAGCAGAAGATAATTTTTTTATACCAAGTAAATCTTCAAATAAAAAGTCGTAAAATATAAGAATTTGTTGAGAAGTACGGCGTGTTTTATTTGACAAAACAGAATTCGCCATTATGTAATTCTTCTTGGTTAAAAACAACAAAATCTGGACAGATATACAATGTAGCTGCATAATGTAAATATTACAATAAACACATTAAAAAACAATTCAAACTGTTAAACGCTTCCCGCCAATGGATAACTTTGTATAATGACCACCACTGGGCAGCAACTTCACTTCAAAATCACTCTAAAATACTAGCTTTACGATGGAAACTTTACAAAACACTATATTGCAGAGAATTAAGTTAAAGAGAATGTTAAGAGAACAGATTAATAAAGACTGCTTTGGTCTAATAAGAAGAAACGACATGAAAATGAAATTAACTGCATGACTGCGCTCTCTACTGCGAGTGTGACAAAGATTGACGTCTGTGTGACGGCACCAAAGCTCGGTAGGTAAAATTAACATTCTCCACTCTATATAGGCAGTATATATACTTTTTTTCAATTCAAAATTATTAAAAATTTACCCAGTCTGTTTCCCTTGTGGTTTATCACTTAGTAAATTTACATTATACCGCAAGAGATAACAAGTTGTCTGTGGGTATATATATATGGAAATATGGAAAGTCATGAGTAAAAAAACATAATGTACATCCATAAGGTATAAAAAGTTGTGATAACATAGGTTTATTGTTATGTGAGTTGTTTTCATCTACCACAGAATGACAAATTATCTTTGTACACAGCCTCATTCTATAAAAACCAGTTTTTAAGGAAAATGAAAAAAGAAGAAGCTGGCAATCAGTCGATGTAAAGCGAATTGTACACAATCATGGTTAAAGGTGCGACGATGATAGACTGTGATTTTTAAATATAATTTAGCACTTACATCAAGCCTAGACAGCTAAGTTAACCACTGTGTATGGATAGGAAGCCAGAACAAAATCAGCCAACAAAGTTGCTTAAGTAGATGTAGATGTAGTGTTACTTGCAATGAAGAATAAACTATGGGTAATTCCAAATAAGCATTCTGGGTTCTTTGCCATGCACTCAGAGGACATGAGATATTGGCTTACCATCCCATCCGAAGAACGAATCAATTTGTGTCTCGCTCAAGAGAGAAAATCATTGCATCCGACTTTTACGGGATTCAAACCCCCACTGTGAACGACAGATCTCAAGCACGGCATTTTATGCCGTACCTCTAACGTTCACATAAGATAAGTTGTGCTTGATCTTCAGTCACGTTTGGTTTCAAAAATTCTAGCCCCGGACTAGTCAAAGGTCAGACCGGCTATGTGAAAATTCAACAAGACAACGCCTTTAAAATTGATGCGAATAACACGCTCTCGAAAAGTCCAAATTCATGAGGAAGTACTCTATAATTGTCACTTTTGTACACAGGAAATTTAGTAGATCTGTCACAAGCTAGTTGCTGAAAGAGAGTAAAATTACAAGAAGCTGGCGGATCAATTTAACATTATATTTTGCTAGTGTTTACATGTGATTCAATCCACTATTTTACATCCGAAATGACCAAAACAGGATAACATTCCGCAATATATTTATAAGTTTCGTCTATTACTTTGCGAACAAAATCCCTCCTTACATGGTCTAAACACATAGATATTGGCCCTCTAGGCTCTAGAAAACAATTTGTGTGAGCTCAGGCTCTCACACCATCCTGCTTGATTTTTTAAGATTGTAAATATGGACATTCCTCTATAAAGACCAATGTGAACTGTATTGGGCCGGTGTTTGGGTGTCGAAATCTGGGTCAATGGTTCAACCAAGGCAAAATGGGCATTCAGCTATTGGCTAATGTTTCGATTGGATTTGGGATTTTGTATGGCGGTGTGAACAACTTTTATTAATCATTTTAAAAACAAACTGTCTAATTGTAACATTGGTCGTTACAAATAGTCTGGTTTAGAATTCTTTACACATTGAAGCAAAGTCGTAAATTGAGAACCAAGGACAATATAAACGTTCCAATGAGCCCAAGACGTGCACTGTCTATTTTACTAAGGACGACAGGATCCCAGACAGTAATATTTTAGACTCAGTCTGAAAGAACATTAACATATTACTAATTGTTTTATTATTTTGTTTCGCTGATATCCCCATAAACAAACCATTTTGGTTGATAAATTAACTATACATACAACAGCTACTTAAGCGAAACAAATTTATGTAAATGTCATTTTGTTTTTTGAACACTTCTGAACTTTTCGTAGATATCGACCAAATATGACCGAGAATCCCCGATTCCTTGATGGCGCTTCACCCATTTCTTGGTTAGTATGACCCAAAATCTGTGTCAAACTGACGCGGAAATTGGTCAAACTGACCCAGAAATTGGTCAAACTGACGCAGAAGTTTGTCAAACTGACGCAGAAGTTTGTCAAACTAATCCAGAAATTCGTCAAACAGACGCAGAACTTGTCAAACTGACCCAGAAATTGGTCAAACTGATGCAGAAATCGGTCAAACTGACACCGAAAATGGTCAAACTGATCCAGAAATTTGTCAAACTGACGCAGAAGTTTGTCAAACTGATCCAGAAATTCGTCAAACAGACGCAGAAATTGGCCAAACATATCCAGAAATTCGTCAAACTGATGCAGAAATTTGTCAAACTGACCCAGAAATTCGTCAAACTGACGCAGAAATTGGTCTAATTGTCCCAGAAATTGATCAAACTGATGCAGAAACTGGTCAAACTGACCCAGAAATTCGCCAAACTGACGCAGAAATTGGTCAAACTGACCCAGCAATTGGTCAAACTGATACAGAAATTCGTCAATCTGACGCAGAAATTGGCCAAACTGACGCAGAAATCAGTCAAACTGACACAGAAATTCGCCAATCTGACGTAGAAATTGGGCAAACTGACCCAGAAATTGGTCAAACTGACCCAGAAATTTGTCAAACTGACGCAGAAATTGGTCAAACTGATGCAGAAATTGGTCAAACTGACACCGAAAATGGTCAAACTGATCCAGAAATTTGTCAAACTGACGCAGAAGTTTGTCAAACTGACGCAGAAGTTTGTCAAACTGATCCAGAAATTCGTCAAACAGATGCAGAAATTGGTCAAACTGATCCAGAAATTCGTCAAACTGATCCAGAAATTCGTCAAACTGATGCAGAAATTTGTCAAACTGACCCAGAAATTCGTCAAACTGACGCAGAAATTGGTCTAATTGTCCCAGAAATTGATCAAACTGATGCAGAAACTGGTCAAACTGACCCAGAAATTCGCCAAACTGACGCGGAAATTCGCCAAACTGACGCAGAAATTGGTCAAACTGATATAGAAATTCGTCAAACTGATTCAGAAATTCGTCAATCTGACGCAGAAATTGGCCAAACTGACGCAGAAATCGGTCAAACTGACACAGAAATTGGTCAAACTGACGCAGAAATTGGCCAAACTGACGCAGAAATTGGTCAAACTGATACAGAAATTCGCCAAACTGATTCAGAAATTCGTCAATCTGACGCAGAAATTGGCCAAACTTACGCAGAAATCGGTCAAACTGACACAGAAATTGGTCAAACTGACGCAGAAATTGGCCAAACTGACGCAGAAATTGGTCAAACTGATACAGAAATTCGTCAAACTGATTAAGAAATTCGTCAATCTGACGCAGAAATTGGCCAAACTGACGCAGAAATTGGTCAAACTGACACAGAAATTCGTCAATCTGACGCAGAAATTGGCCAAACTAACGCAAAAATCGGTCAAACTGACCCAGAAATTCGCCAAACTGACGCAGAAATTGGCCAAACTGACCCAGAAATCGGTCAAACTGACACAGAAAGTGGTCAAACTGATCCAGAAATTGGTCAAACTGACGCAGAAATTGGTCAAACTGACGCAGAATCCGAGTTAAGATCTCATTTTCAACCAGATTCCGGGACAGCCTGACCCAGGAGAGGGTCAAGCCCTCTTGGGACCTGGAACTTTCTAAAAAGAAGTAGGCCTATATAACATCATTTGAAAAGGATCATCAATCAACGTTTGATCAACCCGGAGTCCGGGGTAATTCTGACCCGTGAGTCTTTAGAGTTTGTCACTCTCTAAAAAAGAAGTGTACAATTTTGTGAAATTTTACAGTGTAAAACTGCGCTGGGTACTAATGTTGTGTAAAATTTGGTCAATATTGGGTAAAACGATCATTTTTGTTGTACCCCTCACTTGTGTAATATTTAATACACAGGGAAAAGTTAATACGGTACCCAAAACTGTGTAGGAAATCAAATACTAAAATAGCTTAACACCGAGGTTCAAATTACTCAATAAGTAGGTAAAACAAACTATTTTAAATCTCAAACAGTGTATTTTTTTGCACAACACGTGGTAAGAAGTAACTGAAAGTGGGGGTAAACTGCTCCTCGTGGAATTGTTTTCCGCGATAATGTAAATGTGTAACATGCACTCGTGCTATAGCAAGTCGCACACACAGACCACAAACAAAGATGGACGGGGTAGACGTAACACTGATGCTGAATGGCGTTGATGTTTGATGTTCATGTATCCAAAGTTGCAAAAGAGAATTTTGCTTTGTGGTAGTTATTCTGTTTGAGAAACATCAGTCTGTTGAAAAGGATAAGAATTCATGAACCCGGATGCCATGGTTGGTTGGAGCTTCGTTGACTTTGCAACACGGATATTTTGTCACTGACATTTTGAACCGTCAATAAAAGGTCTGACAAAACCAATCGGTGAGTTTTTAGAGTTTGTGGGAGACGTTAAGGAAAAGTTTTTATACAGAGTGGCATAGTTGAGAAAATAAAATCTTATCCTTTGATGGAAGAAAACTGACATAATGCTGATGCAAGACGCCACGTTGCCATAATTAAGAAAACCGTTCACCCTCTTATCTCTAAACGTTGAATTTTGATTGGTCCAGCTTGGCATACTCGCTTGATGGCTGGTTGGTCATTTCTAAAGCCTGGTATCCTGACCCTGCATCACCCATAGTAACGGCAGACATATCCGGGACCCGTCTCCTTGGCTGTCTCTGAGCATCAGCGTGCTGTGTGCTACCACCTCCCGCCTGTACTGGTTCGTAGTCTGTTGGCAAAGCGTAAACTGTCGACGGCTGCTCGCGGGTCGACTTGTCTTCGACTTGCTGCTTCATGTTTGGTGTGAAACTGTTCTTGTATGCGTGTGGTTGACGTGTGTTCTGATATATCAGACCGGTGCTTTGGTCAGTGTTATCAGTCTGAGTTTCGCAAGAGGCAACACCCACCAACGGTAAATCGACCCTTGGTTCTACCCCGTCGAATATCCTCTTTCTTGAGGAGACTAGATATGCTATGACGATCAGCAGAAGTATAATGGTCAGAATACCAAAGAAAGCAGACGTAGCTGCGGAGAATACAGCGTGTAGCAGCTGTGGGAGATCAGTTAGTGTTGTGGGCGCTCCATCTTGGGCAAACGGGGTTGTTGTTGTTGTTGATACATCTGACAGAATACCTTCAGTAGTTTGGTCACCGGGTATGAGGATGGGTCCAACCAAACAGTTTCTCTGGGTATGAGGAAACGCCCAACTTGTCATGTGACAAGTGAAGACTAAGCTTCCAGAAGGAATACCTGACTCTTTCAGGAACAGATTGTTTTCAACTTGGAACTCATTAATCTCTGCTGTATTGGAAAGTGATATTTGGTCGGAACTAGTTCCTTCCACTGTCCATTCCAGAGTAACCACGGGCTGGGTTATTTCAGCCCAGCAAGACAAGTAGAGAATATCTGTCACGGTAGATGAGTTGGATCTTGAACACATGGGATAAGTTGGATCTGGGAGATGCTGAACAGTCACGTGTATATTGTCAGACTTTCGGAGGTGGTGTACCATCGTAACTAAAGCACAGACAAAACTTGTGCTGTCGCGTAATAAACTGTGATCGATCAATAATGTCAACGTTGCTTCATTGACAAAACCTCTTGTGTAGTTTACAACTCCACGATTGTCTATAGTGTTTACCTCTGGACATAGAGAGGAAACACCGCAGTTTCTAACACCAATGTAACCATACAGGACCGAGCATCGGTACCATCGAACTTCGATTATACTTTGACTACCTAATGTTAGGTTACATGATACATTGAGCTGTTCACCTTCACGAACTGTCACTATGTGACTGGTTGCTTCAATCGTCAGTGTCGTTGCCCTATTAAAACATGTCGCTAGAAGTGCGAAGATAAACACGGAGTTATTCATCTTTCACCTGAAACAATCCTCAAGTTATGACAAACGATCGATAATGCGACATCGATATCGCAGCATGGCAGTATGAGATGCACATAGTTGCAATTCGTTAATATTCCGTGCATTACGAGCCCAATGTCGATGTGCAAGTATTCAATACGTCAGATTCACACAATACAATATTGAACTCTGTTTTCATTTTCACTGAACCACGTTAGGGCAAACCTGTCAAGAAACGAATTGAGAATGGAAAGTATGTTGTGTTGCAATGTCCTATATATAGTGTCATAGCAATGACGTAGTCGTTGTTTACCAACTTGCGCTAAATTTTATCGCAAGTTGGTAAACAAACACGCCTCTTCCTTGTCGAGTATTTTGCAGAGTGAACTTTTTTAAAACCATGCTTTATTGTCTGCTCATGACTATAGTGCTATTTGTATGGGTTTCATAAAATTGATTTTTTATTTAATTTTTTAGCTCTTGTTAAATTGGGTTTATTGATCAAGAGACCCCTCTTGATCAATAAACCCAATTTAACAAGAGCTAAAAATACTCGACAAGGAAGAGACGTGTTTGTTTACCAACTTGCGATAAAATTTAGCGCAAGTTGGTAAACAACGACTACGTCATTGCTATGACACTATATATAGGACATTGCAACACAACATACTTTCCATTCTCAATTCGTTTCTTGACAGGTTTGCCCTAACGTGGTTCTACGTTGGGGTAGTTTGGGCGAGGTAGTGTGGGTTCAGCCGAAGAAGGGGTTTAGTTTGGGCAAGGTATGGTTGATTGGGGGCAAGGTTGGGGTGGTTTGGGCGAGGTGAGATGGGTTTGAGGCAAGTTGGGGTTGGTTTGGACAAGTTGGGGTGAGGTGGGGTATTAAGGTGGTGTGGGTAATAATCTAATAAATAGCTTTGCTTAAGGGAATAGTCGGAATGGACTGGGCAAACCACTTTAAAATGTGCGGTAGATCCCCCTTACACGACTAAACTGATCCTATCATGAGCTGGGCCCAATTTCATAGAGTTGCTTAAGCAGAAAATAATGCTTGACAATTTCCTGCTAAGCAGAAATGAGCATGATACCAGTCACAAATTGTACACGTGGCGTGGTAGTTTGGCTGGTAATCTTATTTTGGTAAGTACAACTGACTGTGCTTAGCAAATTTTGGTGCTTAAGCAGCTCTATGAAATTGGGCCCTGATCCGTCATTCACGAGCCCGGAAGTGATGACGTTAGACAGAAGCCAAGGGTCTCAATTCTGTTTGAATACTTGCGAGATTTGCACCCTATTTGTTGGCATGTCACCATTTTAAAGGTCCGTCACATGGATTCATTAAGGGATATTACAACGTAGTTTAAGGAATATTTCATTGACTCAAACCAGATAATCTGATACATAAACGTTTCTTATGATATTCTGCGTGAAATTGTATATGAAATTTTATATTTTAGATTTGTGATTTCGCCATCTAAAAGAAGAAGACGAAAATCAGTTAGATTTGATCCGCTTCTTGATTCTTTGAAGGTATATAAACCTTATAAGATAACTTTCAGGTATTTTTTCTTCTTTTAAAGTGTTTGCTATTGCTGACGATTTATTCCTTCTGAACGACTAGCAGAAGTTTAATTTTTGTTTTACCAAGTAAATCTTCAAATAAAAAGTCGTAATAAGAACATTTTTAGAAGTACGGCGTGTTTAATTTGACAAAACAAAAATCACCATTATGTAATTCTTCTTGGTTAAAAAGCAACAACATTTGGACAGATTTAAAATGTAGCTGCGTTAATGTAAATATTACAATAAACACATTATAAACTAAGCTTTTTAAACTGTTAAACGTTTCCCACCAACGGATAACTTTGAATAATGACCACCACTGGGCAGCAACTTCACTTCAAAATCACTCTAAAATACGAGCTTTACGATGGAAACTTAACAAAACACTGTATTGAAGAGAATTAAGTTAAAGAGAATGTTAATAACAGATTAATAAAGACTGCTTTGGCCTAAATAAGAAGAAACGACATGAAAATGAAATTAGCTGACTGCGCTTTCTACTGCGAGTGTGACAAAGATTGACGTCTGTGTGACGGCACTTAAGCTCGGTAGGTAAAATTAACATTCTCCACTCTAGGCAATATATATATTTTTTCAATTCAAAATTATAAAAAAATTTACCCAGTCAGTTTCCCTTAAGGTTTATCACTCAGTAAATTTACATTATATTGCAAGAGATGACAATTGGTCTGTGGGTGTATATATGGAAATATGGAAAGTCATGAGTAAAAATAAACATAATGTATATCCATTAGGTATAAAAAAGTTGTGATTACAGAGGTTTATTGTTATGTGAGTTGTTTTCATCTACCACAGAATGACAAATTATCTTTGTACGTCTCATTTTATAAAAAAAAACATTTTTTAAGGAAAATGAAAAAAAATAAAAATCTGGCAATCAGTCGATGTAAAGCGGATTGTAAACCATCATGGTTACTGGTGTGACGATGATTACTGTGATTTTGAAATATAATTTAGCACTTACATCAAGCCTAGAAAGCTAAGTTAACCACTGTATATGGATAGGAAGCCAGAACAAAATCAGCCAACAAAGCTGCTTAACTAGATGTAGATGTAGTGTTACTTGCAATGAAGAAGAAACTATGGGTAATTCCAGATAAGCATTCTGGGTTCTTTACCATGCACTCAGAGGACATGAGATATTGGCTTACCATCCCATCCGAAGAACGAATCAATTTTGGTGTCTCTCTCAAGAGAGAAAATCATTGCATCCGACTACGACGGGATCCGAACCCCCACTGTTAACAACAGACACCTCGAGTACGGCATATATACCGTACCTCTAACGTTACAAATATATAATAATGTGCATGCCCTTTAGTCAACTTCGGCTTCAATAATTATAAGCCCCATTCGGTCAAAGGTCAGACTGGGTAAATACAAATTCGACAAGACAATTAAAATAATCAGAAACAAAAAGCTTTTCAAAATTTCCATATTCATAAGTATATGTACATGTATGGGCTATTCTATAACATGAATGTCATTCTGATTTCAGTGTTACACAATTTTGTTCGCGTCAAATTTAATAGTTATATCTGTCACATGTTAGTGGCTAAAAGAGAGTAAAATTACCAGTAGCTTGAGAAATAATTAACATTAAATTTTGTTAACGTTTATATGTGATGCAATCCATTATTGTATCTCCCAACTTGCCCAAACGAGATAACATTCAGCAATATACTTGACTAATCTCGACAATATTGTGAGTAAAATCCCTCCCACGTGGTCTAAACGGTTAGATTGGCCCTACGCTAGAAAACAATATTGTGAGCTACAACAACAACAAAAAACACGTTACCATCCTACCTAATTGTTAAGTAGTGGGAACATGGAAATTCCTCCAGAAATACCATTGTCAGTTGTACTGGGCCGGTGTTTGTGTGTGGATTTCTAGGTCAGTGGTCTAACCCAGGCAAAATGGACATTCACCGGGCTGTTTGGGTAATGTTTCAATTGGGAACAACTTTTTTTTTTCAAACGAGTCTTATTCTAACTTTTGTTGTGATAAATGACCTGGTTTTAATTTCTTTACACATTGAAGCAAAACTGCAAATGGGAACCAAGGCCCCCATACATCCCCAATACATCCAAGACATGTACTGTCTATTTTAAGGACGACAGAATTCCAGACCATAATACTTCAGACTCAGTCTGGTAAAGGTGCATGGAAAAATGCTAATTGATTTGTTATTATGTTTCGCTGATGTTCTCCAAAACAAAACCTATGGTTGATATAATAACTACAGCATAGAACAATATTTGTACACTCTAAAAACTCAATGGTCAGAATTGACCAGGATTCCGTGTCCCGTGGGGCCTGACCCATTTCCGGATCAGTCTAACCCGGAATCTGTGTTAAAACAACCCTCTAAAATGGGTTAAACTGACGCAGAGTTCGAGTTAAAAATCCACGTTTTAACTCTAGTTTTCAGAACAGCCTGATAATTGGTCTGGCCCCCTGAGACCCAGAACTCGGGTAATGTTTTTTTACCCGTGAGTTGACAGAGTGTACCAATAGCTCTGTGTTTACATGTATTCATTGTGAGCAGATGTATACAGGATATTGTCAACTAGTTTCCCCTCATCTTCGTCCAGCTGATGAGATGACCCCTGTGACCTCATCCTTTGGCCTGGAACGGCGTACACAACCTGGCCCTTGGTCGATTCGGGCACTTGTCCTGTTTAAAAAATTCCAGAAAAAATTCCATAATTTAAGGCTTCAAACGCTATGCCTGAACACTAAAATGAATCGACATCCATGACCCTTTTTCTAAAACAGGAAAGAAAGGATCGATTTTCATTTCCGCAACTGTTATTGCTTTGAAGCAATTACCAGTTTTGGGTTTCCTTTTTTGTTCTTCTTCTTTTTCGTGACGATATCAGTTTACTCAGTAAATAACAGCTTTAGAAGACAGTAATGGCAAACTACACCCGCAACCATTGATTATAGTTTTTGACTTCTTCAAACAAAATTAATAAAACAATCTATGTCACTGTTTTAAAGTGTAAGGGGATGTCAAAAGTGTTGAAAATTTAACAAAGGTGACCCGGGCGTTTCGACAGAGCGAGGACATCCTAACTTCGCTATTGTGTACAAAACCAAAAGGGACATCGCCCCAAAATTTAGTCCCAACAAATTTGGAGAGCAATCAGAAGTCATTTTTATTATTATTATTGTATTTCTCTCTACAAGTATTATTGACATTATTGGTTTACAGGGCCGACAAACATGTGGGCTGTCTACCCGTTGAACCTATAAGACTTTAACGAAAGGGCTCTGAATGTTTTGACAGAAACGTCCTCGCTTCTTTCGTGTACGAAACTAATGGGGAAGTCCCTGTAGTCAATGGAGAACAAGGAGAAATCCACAAGGGTTCAACGATCTTTGTGTTGTGTCGTGTTGTCATTTTAGCCTTCGAGAAAGACTCTGATAATGGGTCGAAACTTAAGGCCATTGTACCACAATTCGCGTTAGAATTATTTCATATGATTTATTTTAGATAGGCCTAGATTAATGGTTTATTGAATTCAAATTTAAAAAAAGACATGAACATCAGAAGATTGAATTGCTTCTAAACTCACATAAATTCATTTATAAATTCATCAACAAAGACTAAACAATACAAAGCAATACAGGAGACAAACTCGAAAAGGCACTAGACTGATTACACTTTGACAAAAAGGAAAATGGGACATTAAGGATGATCAAAGGGTACGAAGGGGAATACAAAGCCACGAAGCAATTGAAAAGCCATTCTTTTCGCTCACAACGAGGAAAAACAAAACAGTGGAGGGTTTTACCTTGGGTCACTTGTCGGGTGCCTGGTTCAAGCGTATGATACCCTGGTGGATCCAGACTTCCATGCCCCATGCCGGGTGCATCTTCTTCAAATAGAGATCTGTCACGTCGTTTATCTCGCTTGGACACCACGGCATATGAACTCCCATCTCCAACTTGTGGAACCTTTTTGTCCGATGAAACTGTCGCGTACAGCGGGGACGGTGGAGACGCAGCTGTGTGCCAGGGTGGAAGTTCGGAACGGCCCGGTCGGTTGTTGGAACTGATGGCCGGGTCGGTTTGATTAGCGTAGACATGCGCCTCGTGGACGAGGTTGGTGTTTGATCCTGGCGAAGTGATTGCAACGGAGAGTCGGATGCTGATATCTTTGGGGTCTTTCTGTGATTCTCTGCTTCGTTTTCGTCGAGAGGAGACGAGACATGCGATGATAATCAAGAGTATGATGATGACGACCAGGCAAGCTGATGCAATTGCTGTGATCAATACAGTGCTCAGTGACGCATCATCTCGCCCGGTGATGTTATCGGCAGCTGGTGTTGTCGGTGTTTCATCCTGCAGTCTGTTTTCTTCCTCCATGAGTATTTCAGTAATTTGGTCACCAGGAATTCGGAGCACTGTGCTCAGTGACGCATCATCTCGCCCGGTGATTTTATCGGCAGGCGGTGTTGTCGGTGTTCCATCCCGGGCAAACGGGGTTGTTGCGTCCAACAGAATACCTTCAGTAGTTTGGTGTCCGGGGATGAAGATGGGTTCAACCGAACAGTTCCTCCGGGTATGAGGAAACGCCGTACTTGTCATATGACAAGTGAAGACTAAGCTGCCAGAAGGAATACCTGACTCTTTCAGGAACAGATTATTTTCAACTTGGTACTCATTAATCTCGGTTTTATTGGAAAATGATATTTGGTTAGAACTAGCTCCTTCCACTTTCCATTCCAGAGAAACCACGGGCAGGGTTATTTCAGCCCAGCAAGACAAGGAGAGAATGTTGGATCTTGAACACATGGGATAAGTTGGATCTGGGAGATGCTGAACAATCACGTGTATATTGTCAGACCTTGGGAAGGTATTTCTCGCCGTAAATAAACTACAGGAAAAACTTGTGTTGTCGCGAACTAAACTGTGGTCGATCACTAATGTCAATGTTGCTGCATTATGAAAACCTCTTGTGAAGTTTACAACTCCACGATTGTCTGTGGTGTTTACCTCTGGACATAGAGAGGAAACGCCACATCGTGTAACGTCTATGGAACCATACGGTGTCTGGTCCGAGCCTCGGTACCATCGAACTCCCCTTATACCTGGACCATCTTATATTAGGCTGCATGATAAATTGAGCTGTTCACCTTCACGAACTGTCACTATGTCACTGGTTACCTTAATCGTCTGTGTCGTTGTCCTATTGAAACATGTCGCTAGAAGTGCGAAGATAAACACGGAGTTATTCATCTTTCAACTGAAACAATCCTCAAGTTATGACAAGCGGCCGACAATGCGACATCGATATCACAGCATGGCAGTATGAGATGCACAGTTGCATGCATTGTAACATTCCGTGTCTTACGAGCCTAATGTTGATGTGCAAGTATTCAAGACGTCAGATTCACACAATACAATATTAAACTCTGTTTTCATATTCACTGAACCACATTAGGGCAAACCTGTCATGAAATGCAGTTTGAGAATTGTAAACAAGTTTTGTTCGGATGTCCTATATATAGCGTCATAGCGATGACGTAGTCGTTGGACATTTAGCGCAAGTTGGTAAACAAACACGCCTCTTCCTTGTCGAGAATTTTCAGATTGAACTTTTTTAAAACCATGCAATCATAATCTTGTTTATCATCTGCTCATGACTATCAGGTTATTTGTATGGGTTTCATAAAATTAATTTTGCATATTTTTGAGCATAATGTACATCCATTATGTATAACTAGTTGTGACTAAAAAGGTTTGTTGTTACGTAAGTTGTTGTCATCTATCACAGATTAGCACATTTTCTATGTACACATTCTAATAAAATATAAACCAGTTTTTGAGGAAAATGTAAACAATTATTCTGGCAATCAGTCGATGTAAAGCGAATTGTACACAATCATGGTTACAGGTGTGATGCTGATGGACTTTGATTTATAAATACAATTTAGCACTTACATCAAGCCTGGAAAGCTAAGTTAACCACTGTATATGTATAGGAAGCCAGAACAAAATCAGCCAACAAAGCTGCTTATCTAGATGTAGATGTAGTGTTACTTGCAATGAAGAATAAACTATGGGTAATTCCAGATATAAACATTCTGGGTTCTTTGCCATGCACTCAGAGGACATGAGATATTGGCTTACCATCCCATCCGAAGAAGGAAGCAATTTTGGTGTCTCTCGCAAGAGAGAAAATCATTGCATCCGACTACGACGGGATTCGAACCCCACTGTTAACAACAGACACCTCAAGTACGGCATATATACCGTACCTCTAACGTTACAAATAGAAAATACTGTGCATGCACTTTAGTCAACTTTTGGATTCAATATTGATAAGCCCCAAATTGGTCAAAGGTCAGACAATGCTTTTAAAATAATCAGAAATATCAAGCTTTCAAAATATCCGTATCCATGAGTATATGTACAGGTATATTCTATAACATGATTGTTATTCTGATTGTAGTGCTACACAATTTCGTTCACATTAAATTTAATAGTTAAATCTGTCACATGTTAAAGTGGCTAAAAGAGAGTAAAATTACCAGTAGCTTGAGAAATAATTAACATTAAATTTTGTTAGGGTTTATATGTGATGCAATCCATTATTGTATCTCCCAACTTGCCCAAATGAGATAACATTCAGCAATATACCTGACTAATCTCGACAATATTGTGAGTAAAATCCCTCCCACGTGGTCTAAACGGTTAGATTGGCCCTACGCTAGAAAACAATGCTGTGAGCTACAACAACAAGAGCACGCGCTCACACCAATCCAACTCATATTTTTACAATAGTGTAAACAAGGACATTCCTCCATAAAGACCAATGTAAATTGTACTGTTCGTGTGTGGATTTCTGGATCAGTGGTCCAACCCAGGCAAAATAGACATTCACCGGGCTGTTTGGGTAATGTTTCAATTGGGAACAACTTTTTTTAAACGAGTCTTATTCTAACTGTGGTTGTTATAAATGACCTGGTTTTAATTTCTTCACACAGAACCAAGGCCCCCATAAAAGCATTCCAATACATCCAAGACATGTACTGTCTATTTTAAGGACGACAGGAGTCCAGATCGTAATATTTCAGACTCACTCAAGTAAAAGTGCATGAAAAAAGCTAGTTGATTTGTTATTATGTTTCGCTGATGTTCTCCAAAACAAAACCTTTGGTTGATATAATAACTACAGCATAGAACAATATTTGTACACTCTAAAAACTTCCGAGTCAGAATTGACCAGGGGCCCAATTTCATAGAGCTGCTTAAGCACGAAAATCAGCTAAGCACAACAAAATTATACTTACCAGAATAAGGTCACCAGCCAAACTACCATGTCACATGGAAAATTTTTCACTGATGTCCTGAACATTTCTGCCAAGCAGAAAATTGTTAAGCAATATTTTCTGCTTAAGCAGCTCTATGAAATTGGGTCCTGGATTCCGTGTCCCGTGGGGCCTGACCCATTTCGGGATCACTCTAACCCGGAATCTGTCTTAAAACAACCCTCTAAAAATAAATGGGTTAAACTGACGCGGAATCCGAAGTAAAAATACACGTTTTAACTCTAGTTTTCAGGACAGTCTGATAATTGGTCTGGCCCCCTTTGGACCCAGACTTTGGGTAATGTTTTTTTACCCGTGAGTTGACAGAGTGTATCAATATCTATGTGTTTACATGTATTCATTGTGAGGAGATGTATACAGGATATTGTCAACTAGTTTCCCCTCATCTTCGTCCAGCTGATGAGATGACCCCTGTGACCTGACCCTTTGGCCTGGTATGGCGTACACAACCTGGTCCTCGGTCGATTCGGGCACTTGTCCTGTTTAAAAAATTCCACACAAAAAATCCATAATTTAAGGCTTCAAACGCTATACCCGAAGTCAGAATTGAATCTACATTCATGACCCTTTTTTCTAAAACAGGAAACAGGAGAGGAACAGATTTCATTTCCGCAATTGTTATTGCTTTGAAGCAGTTACCAGTTTGGGGTTTTCCCTTTTTTTGCGTGACGATATTATTTTACTCAGTAAATAACAACTTTAGAAGACAGTAATGGCAAACTCCACCCACAACCATTGATTATAGTTTTTTACTTGTTCGGACAAAATTCATAAAAACAATCTATGTCACTGTGTGCAAATGTATGGAGATGTCAAAAGTGTTAAAACTTTAACAAAGTTGACCCGGGTGTTTCGACAGAGCGAGGACGTCCTAACTTCGCTATTGTGTACAAAACCAAAAGGGACATCGCCCAAAAAACTTAGTCCTAAACTACTTTGGAGAGCAATAAGGACTCGTTGATTTACAGGGCAGACAAACATGTGGGCTGTCTACCCGTTGAACCGAAAGGACTTTAACGAAAGGGCTCTGAATGTTTTGACAGAGGACGTCCTCGCTTCTTTCGTGTACGAAACTAATGGGGAAGTCCCTGTAGTACAACTGGAGAACAAGGAGAAATCCACATGGGTTCAACGATCTTTGTGTTGTGTCGTGTTGTCATTTTAGCCTTCGAGAAAGACTCTGATAATGGGTTGAGACTTAAGGCCATTGTACCACTATTCGCGTTAGAATAATTTCATATGGTATACTTTAGATAGATAAATGGTTTATTGAATTCACCAAAAAGACATCACAACCAGAAGATTGAATTGCGTCTAAATTCACATAAATTCATTTATAAATTCATTAGAAAATTGCAACAACAAAGATTAAACAATACAAAGCAATACAGGAAATACACTCGAAAAGGCACTAGACTGATTACACTTGACAAAAAGGAGAAAGGGACATTAAGGGTGATCAAATGGTTTATGAAGGGGAATACAAAGCCACGACGCAATTGAAAAGCCATTCTTTTCGCTCACAACGAGGAAAAACAAAACCGTGGAGGGTTTTACCTTGGGTCACTTGTCGGGTGCCTGGTTCAAGCGTGTGATACTCTGGTGGATCCAGACTTCCATGCCCCATGTTGGGTGCATCCTCTTCAAATAGAGATCTGTCACGTCGTTTATCTCGCTTGGACACTACGGCATATGAACTCCAATCTCCAACTTGTGGAACTTTTTTGTCCGATGAAACTGTCGCATACAGCGGGGACGGTGGAGACGCAGCTATGTCCCAGGGTGGAAGTTCGGAACGGCCCGGTCGGTTGTTGGAACTGATGGCCGGGTCGGTTTGATTAGCGTAGACATGCGCCTCGTGGACGAGGTTGGTGTTTGATCCTGGTGAAGTGATTGCAACGGATAGTCGGATGCTGATATCTTTGGGATCTTTCTGTGATTCTCTGCTTCGTTTTCGTCTTGAGGAGACGAGACATGCGATGATGATCAAGAGTATGATGATGACGACCAGGCAAGCTGATGCAATTGCTGCGATGACTACAGTGTTCAGTGACACATCATCTTGCCCGGTGATGTTATTGGAAGCTGGTGTTGTCGGTGTTTCATCCCGGACAAACGGGGTTGTTGTTGCGTCCAACAGAATACCTTCAGTAGTTTGGTGTCTGGGGATGAGGATGGGTTCAACCGAACAGTTCCTCCGGGTATGAGGAAACGCCGTACTTGTCATATGACAAGTGAAGACTAAGCTGCCAGAAGGTATACCTGACTCTTTCAGGAACAGATTATTTTCAACTTGGTACTCATTAATCTCGGTTTTATTGGAAAATGATATTTGGTCGATACTAGTTCCTTCCACTGTCCATTCCAGAGAAACCACGGGCAGGGTTATTTCAGCCCAGCAAGACAAGGAGAGAATGTCTGTCACGGTAGGTGAGTTGGATCTTAAACACATGGGATAAGTTGGATCTGGGAGATGCTGAACAATCACACTAATGAATTCATCAGCATTTTGGAAGTTCCAGTTTTGTTTCTGGATACCACAGGAAAAATTTGTGTTGTCGCATGCTTTACTATGATCGATCACTAGTGTCAACGTTGCTTCATTCAGAAAACCTCTTGTGTATTTTACAATTCCACGATTGTCTGTAGTATTTACCTCTGGACATAGAGGGAAAACGCCGCAGTGTGTAGCTTTAATGGAACCATACGGTGTCTGGTCCGAGCCTCGGTACCATCGAACTTCCCTTATACCTTGATCATCTAATGTTAAGCTACATGATACATTGAGCTGTTCACCTTCTCGAACTGTCACCACGTCACTGGTCACCTCGATATTCAGCGTCGTTGTCCGTATTACAGCTGTCACGAAAAGTAACACGACAAACGCTATGGATGCCATCCTCTAAACGATAAAGTGCCAAATAATGGTTGTGTCCCAAGCTGCACCCTACACTGTACGCTCCAATGACAATTTTTATCGTGTGTGAACCATTATGGAAACTAAGCCACAATAGTTTATGCACCGTGTGCTCGTTCTTTTGACGGTAACTATATCAGTCCAACTTGGCCTCAGGTTTTCATATACATTGAACCGATTGAACCAAATCTCCGCATACAAACACGATTTCTATTGAACTGAAACTAGGCCCATAAAATGCTATCCCATTAGTAAATACGTCATGTGGAATGTTCGAGTCCTCCACCAAAGGTGGTATTCTGTACATACCCTTCGCAATACAATAAAGAAAATAGTACGAGTTTGATTTTGTTTTGTAATAACTAGGGGGACACTGAGTCGGCGAACTTCACCCCTCTTAAGTTCATACCCTACAGACATCCAATTGACTTGGTATAACAACCCCCTAAGTCACAGGTTTGTTCATATTGATCGAACATTTCAAGGCAGTTTGTGAGGCAAACCTATAATTCCCATGGGTTGTGCATTTAATGTGTGTATTAGTTTAAAAACTATACTCTTGTTTCATCGCTCTACAAGCGGTTGTTAAGACAACATTCTTAATGAAACGTCGAGACTTTGCAAAAAAATTAAGTGCAATGCTAGTCCAGAACCTAATGATATCATGTGTAATCCTTTGGGAAGAAACAGTATTAGCTCTTCGCATTGCCCTATGGGTCATAAAGTGGTATCAAAATAATGTGTGAAGTGGGCGTGGTTTGTGGTGGAAACACGGCACCCTACAACGCACTACACCAACATGACATGCAAGGAAATAGGTATGACTCATCAAGAAAGATCGTGAAAAAAGGGGATTTCCCTCTATGAGCCGGAACTGAAAGTCCCCGTCTGCAATAGTAGTTTGCAGTGCGCCATCACTGAACGACTCACCGTGAACTGAATGCATTCCCCAAGTGCATTTTTGTTTTATTACTGGAACGGTGAACAATTGTTCAGAATATTGTGTACATTCTAAAAGAAAATAAACAAACACACACCCCAACAAAAAGCAAACAAATAAACACAATTACAAACAAAATGACAACTCATTTAACAGATCATTGGTAATTCTCACTTTAAAAAGCCAGGAATTTTGTGAACAAAGTCTATGGGAGAATGTTAAGTACCGTAGCCTACGGTGAAGTCTATGGGAGAATGTTAAGTACCGTAGCCTACGGTGAAAAGGGAAAGAACAATGTAAAAGTCTCCAATGGGATGTGGGGAAAATGAGTGTTTAGGCATTACATACGAAGAGGTCCACACAGTGTAAGGACTCGAACACTATATGTAGACTTAAGTTAGTCCACAAAGTGTTTTCACTAGTGTTGAAGAATGTGTTGGGTTTTTTTCTTCTTCTTAAGTCGACAGAACAAAGGAATCACCACAGAGTGTAACACAGAGCTGTATGCATAATTTGTATGTGCGAGTATGAAATCATTTTTATTAAACTAAACACGTTACAAAGTAACATTTTTAAACACGGAAGCGTCGATGGATAACTACGTACATGTTACTATGACAACCAACGGGCAGCACCTGAACTTGAAAATCACTCTAAAATACCACCTTTACTTTGGAAGTTTACTAGACACTTCATTAAAGAGTAAGATGTACCGGATTCATATACAGGAAATGATGAAGATGTAATTTCAAACGGAATTTGGAAGAGGAATAAATGACAAAGAAAAATCTTGTGACGTCTGAGGGCGCCACAGCTTGTTATGGTTTATGCAAATTAACATTACGAGGAAAGAAATACATGAAAAGAACGAAACTAGTAGAAATAGTAATATACATACATCTATATTTAATATTAAATCTGACTGCAACAGTCTATCAAAAAGTGTGAGTGTTGGCTGATTTGACCTATCACATAATAATCGACCATACAAAGCTTTCAACATTTCCATATTCATGAGCTCGTTCATGTGTTAATATCGTTTTCAGTATGATTTCTTCTTACAAAGTTTAAAGCACATCAAAATCAATCTAGTTAAATATTTTACATATCGTTGGCTAAAGAGACTTCAAAAACAGTTCTTAAAGCATTTAACATTATATTATGTACTAACGTTTACATCGATAGATACAGCTATGTTAGTCTGATGAAGTAGTTGTTGCTACGAAAGCTAATCCAGTTTGTATGTTATTAGTATTAGTTTTCGGGTACCTACCCTTTTTTAACGTTTACACTTAATTACATTCATTGTTTTATATTCCAAAGGAACCTAAAACCACCCAAAACGGGATAACACTCGTGAATAGACTTGAAGTCTATTGCATTGAGCAATGTATACGGGCGAACCCACGGCTACCACAAAGGTTCGAATACGCACAGAGGACGCATCGTGCACTGTTTACCTTTAGACGACGGGATATATCAGACCGTAATGTCTTAAGAGTAAGGGACTGTAAATATCAAAGATTTTTGGAAAATGTTGGCCACGGCCAAAAAATGGATTTCCTTCATATCTTTATATTTGATGGACCTTTGTCCCAAATTAACAAAAATAGTAAAACTTTTTAAAAAATAGCTTCGTTACCATGGCAACAGCCAAATTAAAATTGTAGGCTTATTTTGCCATATTTTCCATTTTTGAATAGTAAAATTTGCCTATTTTCAAGGCCTCGCTACCATTAAACTGGATATAGAAAATATTTTCTTTAAAAGTCATGGGTAGGTGGGTCCCTAGAGGCTGCATTGAATGTATAAAAAAAATCACCAGGTATGCGGGTGGGTTATACCATTCATTTCAAATAGGGGTGTTTTTTTTACTTTTTCAAATTATGAAAATATACCACTTTTTGACAGCTGATAACCCCAATGGTAGTGCTCCAATTTGAATGTCGACCACATATTGTTGAGGTGATATATTGGTCTTGTGAAGAAAAAAAATTAGCTTGGGGAAAATGTTTTCTTTTTCGCAATGATGCCGTACATTTTCCAATTGTTTTCGAAATTCACTGCAAAGTCAACCCCACTTTAAATTCTCTGAAAACGAAATTAAAACTTTGTAAGTAATATTTATTGAAAAGACAATCAATTTTATATTAAGTTAGATCAAATATAATGGTCAGTTACTAAAAAAAACACTAGAGAGTTGCCATAACTGGGGCGTAACCTGAACAAGTGGGGGGGAGTGGCTGGGGAGATTCAATGTTTGCACTGCCCTCAATAATTTCTTAAACCTGCAGCTAGTCAACATGAGATTTGCTAATTTACCCTAACATTGGGATCAAACTATTATAACTTGGCAACTTTTGTTGTTGCTATGGCAACCACTTGGTAACAGTGGTTTTAAAGGTACAGTATGCCCATGTTCAGTAACTTTTAGCTATATGCCAGCAACTACTGGTATATTGCAGCAACGCCAGCAAATTAATATATTGTCAGCTCTTTCAAACCAAGTTTTTTTTTTATATGTACATACTCCCCCCCCCCCCATAAAAAAATTTAAAAATAAAATTTTAAAAAATTAAACAAAACAACGCACACATAATCCAGTTGTAGCTCAAATTTCAGACTTTCCAATGTGATGAACAGTAATGCCAATTTCAATTTGCTATGGAATCCTGCATCAACTCCAAATTTATACTGTACATGTACTTTCTCTTTCTACTTGAAACAGGTACATCCCCAAAGAGATTGTTCAATTTTAGCAATACACATGTAAATGGTGATTTCTTGTTCTTCTTCAACCCAGATGTACTAATGCGGAGGTGTGACAAAGTCTCTGACAGTTTTTAAGTTTTGAAGCTTTTTTGTAGCCGGTTGCTTCTTTCTTACAATCGCACACAAATTAATGTCATCAACACATAGAGGATGCCTGAGGGAGAGAGAATCTTCAACAATTTCAATCATTTCAATGTTCATTTCTTCTTCTGCGGGACTTGGAATAGCATCATGATATTCTGCTTCAGCATCAGCTGATGCAGGATTCCATAGCAAATTGAAATTGGCATTACTGTTCATCACAATGGAAAGTCTGAAATTTGAGCTACAACTGGATTATGTGTGCGTTGTTGTTGTTGTTGTTGTTGTTTTTTTTTTTTTTTTTTTTTTTTTTTTTTTTATAAATATTTTTTTTTTTTTTTTTTTGGGGGGGGGAGTATGTACATATAAAAAAAAACTTGGTTTGAAAGAGCTGACAATATATTAATTTGCCGGCGTTGCTGCAATATACCAGTAGTTGCTGGCATATAGCTAAAAGTTACTGAACATGGGCATACTGTACCTGTGTCATTGGCGGCAAAAGTTTAATGACCTTGCACATTGGGTTTTAAATACAATTAAAACATTTTAAAACCACTGTTACCAAGTGGTTGCCATAGCAACAACAAATGTTGCCAAGTTATAATAGTTTGACCCCAATGTTAGGGTAAATTAGCAAATCTCATGTTGACTAGCTGCAGGATTAAGAAATTATTGAGGGCAGTGCAAACATTGAATCTCCCCAACCACCCCCCACTTGTTTAGGTTACGCCCCAGTTATGGCAACTCTCTAGTGTTTTTTTAGTAACTGACCATTATATTAGATCTAACTTAATATAAAATTGATTGTCTTTTCAATAAATATTACTTACAAAGTTTTAATTTCGTTTTCAGAGAATTTAAAGTGGGGTTGCCTTTGCAGTGAATTTCGAAAACAATTGGAAAATGTACGGCATCATTGCGAAAAAGAAAACATTTTCCCCAAGCTAATTTTTTTTTCTTCACAAGACCAATTAATCATCTCAACAATATGTGGTCGACATTCAAATTGGAGCACTACCATAGGGGTTATAAGCTGTCAAAAAATGGTATATTTTCATAATTCGAAAAAGTAAAAAAAACACCCCTATTTGAAATGAATGGTATAACCCACCCGCATACCTGGTGATTATTTTTATACATTCAATGCAGCCTCTAGGGACCCACCTACCCATGACTTTTAAAGAAAATATTTTCTATATCCAGTTTAATGGTAGCGAGGCCTTGAAAATAGGCAAATTTCACTATTCAAAAATGGAATATATGGCAAAATAAGCATACAATTTTAATTTGGCTGTTGCCTTGGCAACAAAGCTATTTTTTTTTAAGTTTTACTATTTTTGTTAATTTGGGACAAAGGTCCATCAAATATGAAAGTAAGAAAAAAATCTATTTTTTACCGTGGCCACCCTATGTTTGATATTTACAGTCCCTTACTCTTAACACTCTGTCTGATTAAGTGCATTAAAACTTTCTGATGTATTTGTCATGTTCTGGTGCTGTTCTCCGTAACAATTATTTTGGTTCATTTATACAACTAGAACAGCAGAAGCTGCCATGGCGAGCTGCCGGACGCCCGATAGAGAAACAATGAATAATAGAAAAGCAATCATTTGATCAACTGATGTTCAAAGAGGTGGGGACAATTAACAAATATGTAGTTGACCATTGCCTACTTGGTTTGAAATGTGGGAAAGAGGCTCAGGATGGGTGGGGGCTGATTACGATGAAACATAGGTGTTTTATAAAACACATAATAAAAACAAATTCTTACATGTAACTCTCAGCTCTGGTACACATAAATATGTCATCAAAGACATGAATTTACCAGAGTGGATGCATTTATGTACATGTATTGAAATTTACAGGTACTTTGAAAGATGCGTGCTCGTCAAAAACTTTAGAGCTGTTGGCTATCTCTCACATTAAGAAAGTCGAAACAGTTACATGTTTTACATGTGTACATGAAACATTTTTTCTTTGCATTTCCTCTTACACAAATATGTATGGTTTCTCCACTCATTAAACACAATAAGAGCCCACATTATCATAAACTGAACCTTCCAAGACATCACCCTATAGATGCATGTTACAGGATGCATACAGTCCCAGCCTGCATGACTTACCTCTTTGCCCTCTGAAATTGTACTGAATGATCTAGACACCAACCTAACAGCATCTCTGCCACTTACAACATGACCTAAAACCGTCCTTCGTGTCAAACAGAGAAACTAAAGCCTTACAATTGGAATTGAATTAGACCCAACGCAATGTTCCATAGTGTCATACACCAGAAAACCCACACATACTTTGGTTCAATTCAATGCACATCACACACATTCATTGAACTAGTCAGTGGTACATAATACACATGTACCAGAACTCTTCCACAAAAAATGCTCTTCTGAAAAATACTCTGCACTAAAAAAAAAAATGTTAATTGGTTGTACCCAAAAATATAGTTGCAATGGTAAACCTGATTTTCTGTTGATGTTAATATTAAAAATACCATTTAAAAGCATTCTTATTCAAAGCTCATTGCAAAACCATTAAGATTACTCGAAGAAAGCTGTTTAATTTCCAGAGGGTAATACTGAACCCTGAAAACTTTAACATTTTTTAACAATTTCAACTTGCACACTGTGGATCAAACCACATTTTGGCTGTAAGACAAATTAACTGCAAATGATGGTAAAAACAATTATTTTACACAACAAACTATCTAACACCATGAGGCAAAAACTTTAACAAAAAGTCTCAATGCGGATGGTCGGACAGAAGCTGTTAAATTTCCAGAGGGCAATAATGTACCCTGAAAACTTTAACATATTTAAACAATAGGAAAACTTTCACATATTTAAATAATAGAAAAACTTGACCACAATTTCAATGTTCACTTAGTGAATCTATTCACACAAAAACAATTACATAACACAACAAACTATCTAAGGCAAAAACTTTAACAAAAAGTCTCAATGTGGACGGCCGGACGGACGGACGGACAAAATCGGTATTACATAGGCTCGCATTCTGCTAAAGCAGCTCGCCAAAAATTGTACGAGTATGACGTCATGTGCCCAGAAGAAGGACGTTACAAAAAGAGACAGGAGAAAGGGCGTAATAAGCAGTAATTGTGCAACATTGTGTTTCAAGAAAACCGAGTGTGGAAGTTTGATCGGTTTTCAGCCATTCATAAGTCAATACAGGAAGGTTAGATTCTGCAGCCAGGGGAATGAGAAAACATGTCTTCGGGGGTAATTCTACCAACACAAATGTAACAGCAATGCCATATTTTTTGTCAGATGTCATTTTTTTGCCTTCGGCATTTTGTGACTCGGAAAAGTACGTTGTGTGCCTAGGAGAATGGCGTAGAGCCTTACGCTCATCTACCGGGCACACGCCAATGTGTCTTCAGTCATTGCCTGTTGATACATACAGGATGTTGTCTACCAGCTTTCCCTCCTCGTAGTCCAGATCGGATGATCTCATTGACCTCACCACTTGGCCTTGGCCCGCCTCGGCATACACGCACTGGTCACCGATCAACTTGGGCCCTCGTTCTGTGAAAAAAATTGGCAGAGAATATTTCTTCTAAATTCTGAAGCGATACATTCGACTTACTAAAATAATGAGAATCATAATTACTGCGCGATAAATTACATCGATGAAAGAAAATACTCGTTGTTTTATTATTTTATGTTCTCAATGGGTGTAATGGATGCGATTTAACGTTGGACAAGTGTCGTGAAGCATGAACACCGACAGCGTCCTCCCTTAACAGTGGCGGCCCGCTGGCCAAATACCACACCTGAATATGGTGCCGGACTAGTTAGTTCACTGTAAAAGGTATTATTATATTTAATATGACACATGGGCTACGTAAACAATTTGACGGACCAGTGAAATGAAAAGCTGGTCCTGCCGGCCAGTCACTGAAAAAGTTAAGGACAAATCCTGGACATACCAGTGAATTTAGAATTAGAATTAGACAGTTAGAATTCGAATTATCAATTTGGCTGTCCGCCTCAAAAACATATAAAGAAATTGAAAGGTTTGTTTAAAAAAAAAAAAAAAAAAAAATCGTTTCTGGGGTTTTTTTTCGTGGTAGATAACAAATCTACTGTTTTCAAAGATAACTGTACCCCAAAATATTTTAGGTTGCAAATTAATCATAAAAATCTAAGTTACCCTAATATAGTTGTAAATGTGTGTTGTGTGCGGTTTTGGCCTTTGAAATAAAAATACAGTGGTGCTCGAACAATTTGTTTGTCTCTTTTCAAAAAGAACCAACTTCAAATGGGAGAATTACCGTTGGTCATTTTCTGGGCGTCTGGTTCGGGTTTAAGCGAATGATACACCGGTGGATCCTGACTTTGATGACCCATGTCGGGTACCTCTTCTTGGTGTGATGAGCTCCCGTGGCTTGTATCTCCTGTGGACACCACCGCGTACGAGTAACCCTCGGATATTTTATTGTCCGGTGAAACTTCCGCGTACAGCGGGGACGGGGAATCCGCTGTTGTGTCCCCCCGTCGAGATTCAAAACTAGCCGGTCGGTGGTTGTTGGAACTGATGGGTGGGCCGCTCTGATTGGCGTAGAGGCTGGTATTTGATCTTGGTGATGTGTTGGCAACGGATAGTTGGTAGCTGAGATTTTGCAGGTTTGTCGGTGCTGCCCTGCTTCGTTTTTGTCTTGAGGAGACTATGCACGCGATGATAATCAAGAGTATGACGATGATGACGACACTACCTGACGCAAATGCTGCAACGGTTGCCGTGTTCAGTATGGGGTCATTTCGCGGCGTTGTTGCTGTTGAGGCGTCCGGCAGAAAACTTTCAGTAGTTTGGTCACCAGGGATGAGAATGGGTCCAATGGAACAGTTTCTCCGAGTATGTGGAAACGCCGAACTTGTCATGTGACAAGTGAAGACTAAGCTGCCAGAAGGTATCCCCGTTTTGTTGATGAGCAGGTTGTTTTCAACTCGGTACTCACCAATCTCGGTTTTATTGGAAAATGATATTTGGTCGATACTAGTTCCTTCCACTGTCCATTCCAGAGAAACTACGGGCAGGGTTATTTCAGCCCAGCAAGACAAGGAGAGAATGTCTGTCTCGGTAGATGAGTTGGATCTTGAACACATGGGATAAGTTGGATCTGGGAGATGCTGAACAATCACTCTTATTAAACTGACGGCCCTTTGGAAGTTACCATCCTTTTTCCGTACACCACAAGAAAAACTTGTGTTGTCGCGTGCTAAACTATGATCAATCACTAGTGTCAACATGGCATCATTACGTAAACCTCTTGTGTAGTTTACAACTCCATGGTTGTCTGTAGTGTTTACCTCTGGACATATAAAGGAAACACCACATTGTGTAACATCAATGAAACCATACGTTGTCTGGTCCGAGCCTCGGTACCATCGAACTTCCTTTATACTATCTAACATTTTAAGGAGACATGATATATTGAGCTGTTCACCTTCTCGAACTGTCACAATGTCACTCGTCCCAATCTCGATTGTCAGGGTCGTTGTCCGTGTTACAGCTGTCACCAAAAGTATTAGGACAAACACAATGGATTCCATCTTCCAAAAAGATGAAGGTCCAAATAATGGTAGTGTTGTTTTGTGAGCTTTGCACCACAGGACATTCGCTCCAATAACAACCTGTAGTGAACGAAACACTATAAGGGAAACCACAGAGTTTGTGTGCCGTGCTGTTGTTCTTTTGTTTTGCCAGTGCGCGGATTTCCAGTCCAACATGGCTTCTTGTTTTCATGAACTGATTCCAATCTTTGTATGAACAAAAATCGAAAGTAAAACTAGAATCGAAAATGGGCCCCGGACGCCATCCTTTTTTTTTAAGGCAAAACGTCATACTCGTTGGCGTCCGGTGTGGCAGGATTGTTTTCCGCCGAGACAGACTCCCCTTTACAAGCGTTCAAGTACCGAGTCCAACATGGGATCACCAAGTACTTGAATCGCCAATTACGAGTACACTCAGTACAAGATGAATACGTCATTCAAAAATACTGCAAAATGAGGTATCAACACATTTGTTTGGGGACTAATTTCTAGATGACAGCGTGTGCTTGTTACGATAACTGTCTTTTGAAACATGAATAAGTTAAGTGCAACTTAAATTTTAATTTTTTTCCCGGTGCTTTTAGATTCCTCTATTCCTTGAATAGCAATATGCAATGACATAAGTTTACATTACCGCAACATATATCACAGAGAAATGTATTTTGACCACGAGCGCTTATACAATTGAATCCGAGTATATTTTTAGTTGAGTATCGATGATCTCGAGTACAGGTTATTTTTCAGTCGAGTATCGATTATGGACTTCGACTGCAAGTATTTTGCTAGCCGAATACCGTCAAAACGGTACTGGAGTAGTTCTCGAGAATCGACTACCAAGTACAAGTACTACAACATTAAACACAATACGAACTGATTATATTTGCTGCAAATGTGCATATTTAATTGACAATTTGTTTAACAAATGCACTACAAAATGGTAAGAAATATATTCAAAATTGTATGTACATTCATGAGTTTTTTTCCAAACAAAATGACAACTCTATCATTTATTACAGATTATATATTTCCCAACGGATGCCATCAGTGCACTCTTTTAAGCCATTGAATCTCGGTTACCTTCCTTTTCATAGTGTATACATTGATAAACTTACTCGGACATTTTTCTGTCTTGATATTGATGAGTTCAAAATGCATTTATCATGTTATAGAAATAACCTATTTGAAGTCACACGCTACTTGTCACGACATAACATCCTTTCCTTTTCCACAAAATTTGAAGGAACGGTCATCGAATATCTGACGTCACACTTCGAGGCTCGTGAACAACGCCAGATACCGACCTTTAGAACCTGGCAGTTTCTTGCCAGATCTAGCATGGCATGCCAGTTCAGCCAGCCCCCAGGCTAACCGTTGATTTCACAATGGAATAAGTATTGTCGTCTATAGTTACAGAATCTCAATTATTTATTGATTTGTGCAATTCGTGGAAGTTAAATCAATATTTGTATGAGAGAGATTGGCTGGTACCACCTTGTTGTTTATATTCCCTTTTCGAAGCTTCGCCGAGTTTCCTTGTTGGAAAAATCACCTGAACAAACAAATGAACATCCCAACAAACACAAAACAAACACTGTGCGCACACTACAATAACACACGGAAATGCTTGTGTTATCGATATGGTGCGTCATGACGTGCATTTATCCACTTTGAATTTTTTTTCACTTTCCCCATCACAATGCCCCGCTCATTGGCGTGGTAACAAACATGTCAACCAATGGTTGCTTTAGTCCAACAGTTAATCTTTCACTAACTCAAACAAGTCATCCGCCTTGACAGAAGGCACCAAAGCTGGGTTGGTAGAATTTCAAGTTCAAAATTTAGTTTATAGAATGTAAACTTTCATTCATTGACGCTTCCACAAGCTTTTAATCTTTTTGAAAACCATTTCGTTGTATTTTTTTCTCATTATTTTTGGTTTTTACTATAGGACTACGTATCAAGTAAAAAAAAGAGTAATTGACTGAGTAGTTATAAATCAATTTTGGGGTGAACACAATTAATAACTAAAAGCATACACACTACTTTTTCACAAGTCTGGGTATCTTTTCACAAGACAGGGTATCTTTTCACAAGACTGGATATCTATTCACAAGACTGGGTACCTATTCACAAGACTGGGTACCTATTCACAAGACTGGGTATCTATTCACAAGACTGGGTATCTATTCACAAGACTGGGTATCTATTCACAAGACTGGGTATTCACAAGACTGGGTATCAGATACGGCAAACAATTTACATTAACTTTCAATATTTTTTTCATTCGAACGGGCACGACAATTTTACAAATCTCGCATTTTCACAGACGACGTAAGTTTTTATAAATAAACATTCTGTCTCTAAATTTACAGTAGGTTTTAAACATACTGGATAATATTAATTGTTTGATTAATATCTATTTGAACATTGCTCTCCAAGTTATATTTTCAATACCGGTTAAGACACTGCACTAACCTTTCTCTATGCACTAACGTTACATGCAGCAACTGTCTGACATGCTCGCCATTTTGGGGGTTCAAGTTGCACGTATAAAGTATGGTAAGCGTGTAAACGCCGCGTCGCCTAAAATGTCGGCAACACTGTAAAATACACGGGGACAATGACTCCAAAAATAGCGCAACCAAGACTATTGTGATGATGACGTCGGGAGAATTTAAAGTAAAAAAATATACCTAGCCTTTAAAGTGAAAAAAACACTAGCTTGATACCAGCCTTTAAAGTGAAAGACACACTAGCCATCAAAGTGAAAAATATACTAGCCATTAAAGTGAAAAATATACTAGCCATTAAAGTGAAAAATATACTAGCCATTAAAGTGAAAAATATACTAGCCATTACAGTGAAAAATATACTAGCATTTCAAGTGAAAAATACACTAGCCCTTAAAATGTAAAATATACTAGCCTTTAAAATGGAAAGTATACTAGCCAGACATAAACATGGGTCGTGCTTTTTACACATTATTTTGTATGCTATTCTTAGAGGAAAATCAGTATGAATAGAACATAACATTTTTGTTAAGGACAGTGGTTTGATGACATGAAATTTCAATAAAGAAGCACCGGGGTTTTTTTTATTTTCGAGACTGTTATTTCCTTGTACAGCTTTCCTAAATTAGCACAAGCACAAACAGTTTGTGGATATTGATGACCTAAAATTAGTTTATGTACAGTATTGTTTTTTTATATTTTTTTTATCGTGACAGTTTCCTTTGAGAGCAGACGACCATTTCAAGGACATTTCCCGGTCCATTCAGCCATCCGCGTTTCCTTGTAGGGCACGTACAATATATTCTCGATTAATGTTCCCTCCTCCGAATCTACGGTGAATGACCTAGGGGACTCCGCCCCTTTATTTGGAACCTCCTCAGTTTTACCTTGGTCCTCGATCGCAAATGGCTCCTTTTCTACAGGAATTAAAACAACAAAAAGCTCGCCGTCAAAAGACCAAAAAAGTGACTTCCTTTTGAGTTGGTTTCGACATCAGCAAATTAGTTTTTGCTTTATCTACTAGGCCTCAGAATGACAGAATGGCATTACATGTATATGCCTGCTTGGTGTCACAAATTCAGCCCCTTTTCACACTACAGAAGCAATTTCCTTCTTTTCCCACCCTTGATGCAGTTTTCCTGGTCAAAATTCACACCAGATGATAGCCCCGCAGTACTCCCATTATGGTCCCGAGCCGGAGTGGCTATTCCCCGGGAGTTTGGACTCTAAGAATTGGCGCAGATTCCGGGGTAACGGGGGGGGGGGGGCGTCCGGTTCAGATTGACCCGAAACGTGGTAAAATAAATTGACCCGTTTCTGGTAATTTTTACCCATTTTATCGTTATTGTGATACCGGGGAGTTTTACTTAATGAAAACCCAAGTGTTTGACCCTCGGGTCACCAAGTAAGTCACTAATTGAAAAACTAAAATAAAAACAAAAACACGTTTAGGGTAAGTTGTAAAACAACGTGATCGTCAGAAGAGGTGCATGACAATGTCATAAAGCTACGTAGAGCTAAGGTCTATGAAGTAATAGGAACAAATTGAATAGATATGATAGTCAAACAGCTTATAGTCCTTTTCACGTAATAGATAAATCTCAAAAATGTGTCAACTTTTTCATACTTGAATTATTAACCCTGGCAAATCCCCAGGAAATAGCTACTCTTTCTTAGGAGTAGGGTTAACCGAGATAACCCCGGGGTAAGCAAATGCCGAGTGTCCATTTTCCACATGAAAGGTGCAGCAAGCGTGAAAACAAACATTGGGTTGGCGAAGGTGGAGCTAATAATTCCCCAGGAATTTCCTTGTGTTTTATTTCCTGTGAGTCCGAAAAGGGTTATGTTGTTGAATCACCCAGTATAATGGAGATCGGTGCACCTTGGACTAGTCACCGTATTATGAGTCAGTCATCATTGCATAATACATGGTCTTATTCCCCGAACACAAGGGTTTGTTAAGCGTACATTGCTAAATGGCAACCACTGTTTTTGTCTTGACAACCTCGCTTTCAAATACTTTTTGCTTGAATAAATGAATGAGCGGCAAGCATAGTTATATCTTTACTCGCAGGAATAACGAGGTATTGTTAATAATTATTGTTTATTTCTGGTATGAAGCATGCAGTGAGGAAGCCGCAAAAGCCTTGCTTTATATTAACCAAGAACAATGCGATTTGACATAATTGTGAGATTCTCCTAACTGAGATGGATGACATCAACTCTGTAGTTATGGTGCTTTCTTAATTACCTTGGGATGCATGGACATTGCATTCTTTATCCGTCTTGTCTAATTCCAGCACTTCGTAGACTTGTGCAGTCTGACTCGTTGTCTTCACCACAACTTGGCTGTCATCATCAGTGACTGACTCGGAAACCACCTCATATGCCAGGGAGGGGACACCGGGTGGTCCAGCTCTTCCACCCGGCAGATGTTCAAGATCGACCGGTGTATGATGAAACGCTTGCACGGTCTGCTCGCTATCTGGCATGATGTAGATGTTCACATCTTCAAAGACATTTTGACGACGTCTTGTTGGAGCAGTCGTCGTGGAAGTGGCCGTCGTCCCTTCCTTTCTGGTTTGTTTCATTTTGCTGCCCTTGGACCGAACAAAGCACACAAGAATAAGCAGGAGAATAATGACGATTTTAGTACTGGCGGCTGTAATGATAATGATCATGACGGCAGAGAAACCAGTGGTGCTTTGGGCCCCAGACGCCCGTGTAGAGACTGTCGATGGCACGCTTGTAACTTTCCCAGGCGGACATTCTTTAGAACAGACGGCCGATTCAATTAAGCAGCTTCTCCCATTCAAACATGAAAACTCATCACTTGACAAACGACAAGTAAATACTGCGTTGTTGTACCGCCTCGTTGCGTTATATAGTAGAACGACGTGATTCCCATTGACAACCGAGTTATTGGAGAGTCTAACTTCGGTCGAGTTGGTCCCAGAGACGATCCAATCTAACGACACCATTGGCTGGGTTATCTCGGCCGTGCACGATAAAGTACAGGCGTTGTCGGCATTTTCAGAAAAGCATGTCTTTATCGAGCAAGTTGGATAAGATGCTTTATTGGGAAGACCGTGGACGTTTGCAGATATGTTCTGAGAAGTCGTGGAGCCATTCTTACTGAGAGCAAAGCAAGAAAATGTTACGTTGTCCTTCAATGTGCTGTTACTAATAGTCAGTGTCAAGGATGCAACATTACTAATAGTTTTATTGATGTAATATCGCAAGACTCCACGACTGTCAGTTGTCAGTTCGGTACACGCCTCTGACCCCAGCTCATAGGCAGTCACGTTAATCCTACCGTAAGCACCCCCGCCATGTTTCCAACCCACCTCAGAGAGAGAATTTCTATCGTCGACATGTCCAAATCTGATACGACAAGATAGATGTAACTCTTCACCGAAACAGACGTCCACCACGCTGCTCGTGGTCTTTAATAGCTGGTAAGAACAAGTTAGTGGCACAGTCGTCATGAGCAACACGCAGCTAATGTACACCAGGCTGCCCATTTTTCTCCCCGGCGAGAAAATCCAGTTTCGAGACACAAAGGTGCAACTTTTGATGTAAACTTGAAGGCACTTTTCTATTATGCTTGCGTTGGTAGGCACTATGCTTCACCATACAGACCATGTCACGTTGCCTTATTATGCAGGACACAACGCTGCTTTTCATTCCATATGCGACTGTCATTTTCCTGAACCACTTTCATTTTGCGAGGGATTCAAAAAGTGCCACACGAATGACGTACGCATCAAATTAACGGAACTGATCGAGACGAACCCATTACAAGGAACTAGATGAACAAAAATCCCCCAAACTTGATGATGTGCCCATTTTTGCTACATTTATGTCTTACACTGTTTAGTCTACATATTAAAATGTGTGGTCAGACAGTTCAATAGATTTTTTTAAATACCATCACAATAGACATACAGTAAGTTAACTTAATGAAACTTCGCCCCTAACAAGAAATATATCAATCCCAGAAATATTTATATCAATGCCCAGAAATATATCAATCCCCAGAAATATATCAATCCCAGAAATATATCAATCCCCAGAATTATATCAATCCCAGAAATATATCAATCCCCCAGAATTATATCAATCCCAGAAATATATCAATCCCCAGAATAAATCATTCCCCAGAAATATATCAATCCCAGAAATATATCAATCCCCAGAATTATATCAATCCCAGAAATATTTATATCAATCCCCAGAAATATATCAATCCCAGAAATATATCAATCCCCAGAATTATATCAATCCCAGAAATATTTATATCAATCCCCAGAAATATATCAATCACCAGAATAAATCATTCCCTAGAAATATATCAATCCCCAGAACAAATCATTCCCCAGAAATATATCAATCTCAAAAATATATCAATGCCCAGAAATATTTTAATCCCCAGAATACATCTTTCCCCAGAAATATATCAATCCCCAGAATACATCATTCCCCAGAAATATATCAATCCCGGAAATATATCAAGCGGCCAGGGATACGGGTGATTTCCTATGCGGTTATTCTGTACACGGCCTACGCAGCTAGTTGAACCCGTTTGTATTCCCGAGCATATTCTTAGACGCGGAGTCTCCTTACACTGTGCACAAGCAATGGGGAAAAAAATATGGCCATATCCCGGGTCCACCATTGCACATTTTGTGATTTGAGCACCCTATCAAGCGCCAGAAGTTTGTCAGAGTTTGAAAATCACCATTTACTAGATAAACTACTACTACGTTCCTTTGTTCTAAAATTTGAATGAAGCAATATAATTTGTTTTTTAAATAACACCGAAAAATAGACCGATTGCGCGACCAATGGCACGTGACCTATAGTGGGCGCAAAACATCAACAAAACAAGGCGTCCTCCATAGGAAGGTGCCGTTGTTGTAAAATGATGAGTGTTGCATTTGCTTATTTCGATACTTTTCTGTCTTAAATTACCGGTATGTGCAGAATATTCCAGAGTCTGTAACATACCGGAGTGTCTGAAAAAAGCCAGGACAGGTTCCAGCAAGTCTTCTTGTACATGTAAATTCTACAATGAATGAACGTTTTTATAAGTTCACGAATTACACGGACGACCGCCTTTTTCAAAACAAGAATGTCACAATTTTGAAGCTGAAATCATCTCAAAGAAAAAAAGGCTTTCAAAAACTTTAAGATTCCTTTGTCTATTTGAAATTAAGTAGGGCTTAATGCTCACCTTTCCAATGATGTAGTTTCATTTGGCAGAGAGACTATTGAGCTACACCGACTATACAACTCACTTATCCTTTGCCCTATATACTATTATTCCTGCCTTGTGAAGAATGTTCAAGCATTCTTGGGGCGTATCTAAGACTAAGAGTCTCCTTGCCTTTGTTCACTCACTTCAGGCTCTCGCACGCAGGCTATAGGGGCCTACACTCTTCTCGGTTATTTAATTCAAAGAGTACCTGTACCTTGTCACTATGTCCACTTCTGACACTTCGAAAATTTAGAAAAATTTAAAGACCATTTAACGCCATTGCCACACCTAAACAAGACTCAATTTCGGTGAAGAACAAGCTCGCGTCAAAAGAACTTAGCAAGTTGGGCAACGTTGCCCAATTCGAATTCTGCGGGAAGCTCGAAATAGCACTTGATAAAGTCAAACTCGCCCTAATCAGCAAATGCGATACCAACTTGGAAATCGAAGCAGTGCAGGAGGCCAAAGACTTGATGCCAAAAGGAAGAGAACAATCAGAATAGCCGACGGGAGCAAGGCCGGCTGGGCAAAGGTTGAACAGCTCGACAAAAAGGGCGCGGACCACCAGCAGCAGAGTAGCTCAAAGGCGTCAAAGTCGCAGAGGAACAACTAGTATGGCGCAGGGTTCTTTCTACCCACAGTCTGCCCCTCAAGATCTTGCTTCTCGCCGTCTTTTTCATACTTTGTTATTTCAATCTGCATATCGTGCATGCAGCCCTATACAATACTGTCTGATAAAAATTCTTGAAAAGGGTGGCCACAGGGTCGTCCGACGCCGGTAGTGCATAGCTCAAAATAAACCTCTCTGTGAATTTAATACTGGTAATTTATGAAACAGAAATGGGATTTAAACAATGTCGCAACATACAACTTTAATACAAGGGCTTAGCAACTCCGTTATTATTTTCTACATATACAAATTTGGAAAACTGGTTTTCTGCAAACACACACACACACAACCTTACGGATCGGGTTTGAGGGGTACTGCTATTGTTGTTCTATTGTTCCCTTTTCTAAAGAATTCCCTTGTGGTGCTCTATTGTTCCTATTGAAATTGCCTTGTGGGGTCCATTGTTCCATTGTTAAAAGTACCCCGTAAGTTGGCATGTGTAAGGGCACACAAGTGTGTAAACACCTCCAATCGGGGACCTCCCATTGTCCCTCTTTTGTTTGGACTCTAACTTTTTCGCAACAGCTCCCATTGGTTTTGTACACAATTTCTAACTGGGGACCTTTACCCAACCGGGGACCCTATTGTCCTCTTTTGTTATAGGTCCCCGGTTTGAATGTGAAAACAAACTCACACATTGTTCCCTTTTCTAAAGAATTCCCTTGTGGGGCCCTATTGTTCCTATTGAAATTGCCTTGTGGGGTCCATTGTTCCATTGTTAAAAGTACCCCGTAAGTTGGCATATGTAAGGGCACAGGTACAGCACTCCTATACGTTAGAGGACACCTATTGTACGTTCTGTTGTTCCTGTATTGAAGCAATCCCCATTGGTTTTGTACACAAATGGCTAGTGAGGACACCTGAAAACAAAGAACCGACTAGTGAGGACCTATTGTCCCTATTGTAAAATGTCCTCGGAGGGTTGGCAATACAAACACACACACACACACAAAACTTTTGTTTTTAACAAAACCCAAATTATGAGGAAAAAACCGTCCATGGTGAAAATCAGAATGAAGGAACCCAAATAACCCCCCCCAAAAAAATTTTTATAAAATAAATAAATAAATAAATAAATAAATAAATAAATAAATAAATAAATAAATAAATAAATAAATAAATAAATAAATAAATAAATAAATAAATAAATAAATAAATAAATAAATAAATAAATAAATAAATAAATAAATAAATAAATAAATAAATAAATAAATAAATAAATAAATAAATAAATAAATAAATAAATAAATAAATAAATAAATAAATAAATAAATAAATAAATAAATAAATAAATAAATAAATAAATAAATAAATAAATAAATAAATAAATAAATAAATAAATAAATAAATAAATAAATAAATAAATAAATAAATAAATAAATAAATAAATAAATAAATAAATAAATAAATAAATAAATAAATAAATAAATAAATAAATAAATAAATAAATAAATAAATAAATAAATAAATAAATAAATAAATAAATAAATAAATAAATAAATAAATAAATAAATAAATAAATAAATAAATAAATAAATAAATAAATAAATAAATAAATAAATAAATAAATAAATAAATAAATAAATCAATCAATCAATCAATCAATAAATAAATAAATAAATAAATAAATAAATCAATAAATAAATAAATAAATAAATAAATAAATAAATAAATCAATAAATAAATAAATAAATAAATAAATAAATAAATAAATAAATAAATAAATAAATAAATCAATAAATCAATCAATCAAATCAATTAATTAATTAATTAATTAATAAATTTTAAAAAAATAAAAAATAAAAATCTTGAAAGTCCATAAAATTAATAATGTGCAATGGTGGACCCGGGATATGGTTATTATTCTTGTGCACAATGCTTGGGGGACTCCGCGTCTCGTATAGCGGGTTCAACTTGCTCCATAGGCCGTGTACAAAATAACCGCATAAAGGAAATCACCCGTATCCTGGGCCGCTTGATATATTTCCGGGATTGTTATATTGTATGTATTTCTGGGGAATGATTTATTTTGGGGATTGATATATTTCTGGAATTGATATAATTCTGGGGATTGAAACATTTCTGGGGATAGATATTTTTCTGGGCATTGATATATTTTCGAGATTGATATATTTCTGGGCATTGATATATTTCTGGGATTGATATATTTTGGGGATTGATATATTTCTGGGGATTGATATATTTCTGGGGATTAATATATTTCTGGGGATTAATATATTTCTGAGGATTGATTTATTTCCTGCTATCTGTTTATTTTTGTAGTTGTCTTATTTGCACCAATGGCCGCCCATGTCAATTGTCAATAGGCTCGCCAAAATTAAAATCGTTCACATTCGTTTTCATATGAGTTGGCTTCTACTACTTGTTCCTCCTTTTTTTTTTGGGGGGGGGGGTTCACAAATATTGGGAACCATCCATAATTTTGAAACCGTTTTCACTTTTATAGTTCTATGTATAGCTCATTCAGCTTGAACCAGTGTCACACAACGTTTGTTACCAGTCTAACCCCACAGCGTGGGTCTCGTCTACCACGCCCGCCATATTGGGGATTCAAGTTGCACGTACATGTATGGTAAGTGTGTAGTTTCCGTAAATGTATGGTCACTGGTAATTGCTCCAAAAATTAATGATCATAAAACTTACTTGGTGAGAAGCACTGAAGCTGTTAGTAGTAGACACTATTTGGAAAAAAGGATTCCCTTTGAAGTAATCACGGTTTGGATACTTTTTCACCCAAACACATTTGAATTTGAGAAACGATTCGTGCATGCATCGTTTCTTAGATTTCTGAGGTTGATTTCCGTTCGCGAATGCTGCGGCCAGAAATGTAGTTGGTACCCGCTCTCACCTCGCTATTAAAACGTGAACGGTTTGACAATCTTGTGAAAATACCGTGACAGTTTTTTTGCTGCTTTCTCATCAAGATAGACACCGTAATCAGCTGAAACTTTTTCACATGTGTCTTTTATTGTATGTTTCTTTATAACTTTGCCGATGTTGAAAACAAACAAACTCTTAACGCTCACTGCATATGTAACACACGACGACAGTAACTCCTCAAATGGAGTAACCAAGATTATTGTGAATTGGATCAACAGACATAGGAAACACTTTCTGGCTAACACACCAAGTTTATTAGTATAACTTTAATGCGCTTTAAGATAAAAAATATTCTATAGCTTGTTTTTTTTTACACGTATTAGCCTGTTATTATTATAGATATATATATATATTTGTAGGGGAAAACAATATGGTTAAAACGTTAGATTTTGTTATAAGGATGGTGGTTTGATGACATGTATTTTCAATGAAACAGCGTCGTTTTGTTTGTTTGTTTGTTTTGTTTTTTGTTTTTTCAAGACGGCTGTTTCCTTGAAAAGTTTTCCAAGATCAACACAAGGACATCCAGTTTGCGAATAGTTATGAAATACAATAAAGTTTTTCTTTTAAAAATGAGGGGGAGGAAGAAGACAACCCGAAAAACAGCATCGTGGATTTTGCTATCGTTTTTCAGACTAGGGATTTAAACAGTCAACAGGCATGTTTGATTGCAACACTATGCAACTCTATGGTCCTTCATGTTTTTAAACTGTTGATACAACACTTATTAGTATAAATAATTATCGAATAATTTAGTTTACAGTTGGTTCCTAAGAAATAGCTGACTATCAATCGGACTGAGTTCTAACTAGTAGGACTAACTGGTTTATGGTTTAGGGCATAATGCATGGATGCATTTAGTTGCATTGTTGATAACCCTACAGTGGCACTAACACGCCATATTGTACTCAACTCAGTTCTGAAATTGGTACAGTATTTAAATGCTCATGCAGTACCTTTCATCATTTTTCTAGCTGGGACAACCAAACAGATAATCATACACAGTATAGAACTAAGACATTAAAAACACCCACTCCCGCTCAAAAAGAAAATAATATTAAATAAATAAATAAAAACATTAAGTAATTTATTTTGTTGTTTTTTCTTTAGATGAGTCATTATACGCTTTACTGACTGTTGAGACAGCGGAGAGTTTTGCAAAAATAACACAACAACAACAAAGTATCGAGCATGTTTTACGATTTACTTTGTTTGCGACTTACAACGTTAAAAACATTGGGGATTTTCCAGGCCAGGAAAAAGGCCGATTTGGGTAACATTAAACAAAAATGTGATCTTTCCTTGTTGTTAATGTAACGTTAGATCAAATGTGACCGATGATTAAATAAGATCTTAGGCAAACCTAGAACATTATTGAAAGTCTTTGATATAGAAACAAGTCCAGCTTTAAGTTACGGTGGTTTTTTTTTACAAGATCAAGTTTAAAAATCGTATAAAAAGACTCATCAAACGTTTGAGAAAACTGCGAAATTTATAAAATCTTTATGAATCATTGTAGATTTACACTATTGGAAATGCAATTGCTTACTGTTTGATGATCCCTTTATTTATTTTAAGGTTACGTGTTCCGAAATGTTATACTTTTACTTGTTTTATTCTACACAAACATTGAGTATTTTTTTGTATCAATTAATTCATTATAGTGTACAAATTTCATGTTTACCTAGAAAAAGGTCATTTTCTTTACTGATTTTTGAAGTAAACATTTAGAAAATGACTATGTAAAACCTTTACCCAACCTGCATTATGTAGTTAAACTTTACCGAACAATTTTGAGGTTTGTATACAACACTGCAAATTGTTAAAAATTTAAAACAACATGTGTAGTTTTATTTTTCTGTGTGCAACAGGAATTAAAATAACAGAAAGCTCCCAGAAACAAAAGAGCTTCCCTTGATCTACTAGGCCCCGGAATAAAAGAATGACATTACATGCTTGCTTGACGTCACAAATGAGGCCTTTTTTTACACTATAAAAACAATACTCGGGACATACAAATCCCAGGAAATTCCAGTGATTTTCCGCCGCCTTTTTTCCATCCCTTGATGCAGTTTTCCTGGTCACAATGAACACCGGGTGCCAACCAACATAGTACTCCCAGCATAGTCCCGAGCCGGAGTGGCTATTTCCCGGGTCAAAAATTGACGCGGATTATCGGGTCCCAAGGGTGCCTGACCGGGAATGTGGTCAACAAAAATGTGATTTAAACCCAGATTCTGCGTTACCTCGACCCATTTCTGGGTTATTTTGACACACTAGATTCCCGGTCATTCTGATCCAGAATGAATCAGGCCCCACAGGACCAGTGAAGGTTTTAGAGTGTGTGCCATGGATAGGTGAGGAGGTGAAGAGTGATGCGCTCATGTACCTGGAGCCAATGGATTGAGTGATAAGTGTCATGGATAGAGAGGTAGGTGAGGAGGTGAAGAGTGATGCGCTCATGTACCGGGAACCAATGGATTGAGTGATAAGTGTCATGGATAGAGAGGTAGGTGAGGAGGTGAAGAGTGATGCGCTCATGTACCGGGAACCAATGGATTGAGTGATAAGTGTCATGGATAGAGAGATAGGTGAGGAGGTGAAGAGTGATGCGCTCATGTACCTGGAGCCAATGGATTGAGTGATAAGTGTCATGGATAGAGAGATAGGTGAGGAGGTGAAGAGTGATGCGCTCATGTACCGGGAACCAATGGATTGAGTGATAAGTGTCATGGATAGAGAGATAGGTGAGGAGGTGAAGAGTGATGCGCTCATGTACCGGGAACCAATGGATTGAGTGATAAGTGTCATGGATAGAGAGATAGGTGAGGAGGTGAAGAGTGATGCGCTCATGTACCAGGAGCCAATGGATTGAGTGATAAGTGTCATGGATAGAGAGGTAGGTGAGAAGGTGAAGAGTGATGCGCTCATGTACCGGGAACCAATGGATTGAGTGATAAGTGTCATGGATAGAGAGATAGGTGAGAAGGTGAAGAGTGATGCGCTCATGTACCGGGAACCAATGGATTGAGTGATAAGTGTCATGGATAGAGAGATAGGTGAGGAGGTGAAGAGTGATGCGCTCATGTACCAGGAGCCAATGGATTGAGTGATAAGTGTCATGGATAGAGAGATAGGTGAGGAGATGAAGAGTGATGCGCTCATGTACCGGGAACCAATGGATTGAGTGATAAGTGTCATGGATAGAGAGATAGGTGAGGAGGTGAAGAGTGATGCGCTCATGTACCTGGAGCCAATGGATTGAGTGATAAGTGTCATGGATAGAGAGGTAGGTGAGAAGGTGAAGAGTGATGCGCTCATGTACCGGGAACCAATGGATTGAGTGATAAGTGTCATGGATAGAGAGATAGGTGAGAAGGTGAAGAGTGATGCGCTCATGTACCGGGAACCAATGGATTGAGTGATAAGTGTCATGGATAGAGAGATAGGTGAGGAGGTGAAGAGTGATGCGCTCATGTACCGGGAACCAATGGATTGAGTGATAAGATTGGAGAGATGTGAGATTTTTGTTTCGTTTTATTTTTATTTGATTGATTAATTTCAAGATAAAATGGATATTTTTAAGTAAATTGTTGTTTTAATGGACTTTTAATCTTCTGTAAAGTTTAGTTTCCAATGGGTGTTTTTTCCCCTCTTTTTTCTCGTTATTGTTTTACAATGATACAGAGGAGTTTTACTTGTAGTAATGAAAATCCAAGTGTAATTTGACCCTCAGGTCACCAAGTACGTTTGTTTTTTAATAAACAATTTGACACAGTTTGAAGAAACAAATCTAAAGTTGTTGGTGTATTTTCAAAACAATGTAAACTTCGTAAGAGACGCTTTTCAAAAGTCACCATTCTGTGTAAAGGCTAAGGGCTATGGAGTAATAATAACCAATGCATGATAGTCAAACAGCTTATGGTTCTTTTCACGCTAGATCAACCTCAAAATTGGTCAACGTTTTCACACTTGAGTTACTCAACCCACAAATTCCCAGGAGTAGCTACTCTTGCTTGGGAGTAGGGTTAAGCGAGATAACCCCGGGTAAGCAAATGCCGAGTGTTCGTTTTCCACAAAAAAAAAGTGCAGCAAGTGTGAAAACAAACATGGGGTTGGCGGCGGCTGAAGCTATAAGTACCCAAGGAATTTCGTGGGGTTTTGTTTCCTGGGAATTGGGTCCGAAAAGTGTTATGTTGTTGAATCACCCAGTATAATGGAGATATATCGGTGCACCCTGGACTATAGTCACTTTTAATGAGCCAGTCATGATGACTGCACGATCTTATTCCCAGAACACAATGATTTGTAAAGTGTACAATTTTGTAAATGTTGTAAAATTGTGTACTTCCTAACATTGGGGTACAAGGACACCGAATTCTTCATACGTAGCTACTTCGTCATTCCTCGATGTCTATGCCTCGTCTGGTTTCAGCACTTCGTAGACTTGTGCAGTCTGACTTGGCGTCTTTACCGGGACTTGGTATCCGCCACAACACGTAGGTTCTTCATAGTCTGTTGCTCTATTTGCCTGTTCTGGTTTCAGCACTTCGTAGACTTGTGCAGTCTGACTCGGCGTATTCACCAGGACTTGGTATCCTCCACAACGCGTAGTTTCTTCATAGTCTGTTGCTCTATTCGTCTGTTCTGGTTTCAGCGCTTCATAGACTTGTGCAGTCTGACTCGTTGTCTTCACCACAACTTGGCTGTTATCATCAGTGACTGCCTCGGAAACCACCTCATATGCCAGGGAGGGGACACCGGGTGGTCCAGCTCTTCCACCCGGCAGATGTTCAAGGTCGACCGGTGTATGATGAGACGCTTGCACGGTCTGCTCGCTATCTGGCATGATGTAGATGTTCACATCTTCAAAGACATTTTGACGACGTCTTGTTGGAGCAGTCGTCGTAGAAGTGGCCGTCGTCCCTTCCTTTCTGGTTCGCTTCATTTTGCTGCCCTTGGACCGAACAAAGCACACTAAAATAAGCAGCAGAATGACGACAATTACGGAGCCGGAAACTGTTATCAAAATGATCATGACGGCAGAGAAACCAGTGGTGCTTTGGGCCCTAGACTTCCGTGTGGAGACTGTCGATGGCACGCTTGTAACTTCCCCAGGCGGACATTCTTCAGAACAGACGGCCGGTTCAATTGAGCAGCTTCTCCCATTCAAACATGAAAACTCATCACTTGACAAACGACAAGTAAATACTGCGTTGTTGTACCGCCTCGTTGCGTTATATAGTAGCACGACGTGATTCCCGTTGACAACCGAGTTATTTGAGAGTCTAACTTCGGTCGAGTTGGTCCCAGAGACGATCCAATCTAACGACACCATTGGCTGGGTTATCTCGGCCATGCACGATAAAGTACAGGCGTTGTCGGCATTATCAGAGAAGCAAGTCGGATAAGATGCTTTATTGGGAAGACCGTGGACGTTTGCAGATATGTTTTGAGAAGTCTGGACGCCATTCTTATTGAGAGCAAAGCAAACAAATGTTACGTTGTCCTTCAATGTGCTGTTACTAATAGTCAGTGTCAAGGATGCAACATTACTAATAGTTTTATTGATGTAATATCGCAAGACTCCACGACTGTCAGTTGTCAGTTCGGTTCACGCCTCTGACCCCAGCTCATAGGCAGTCACGTTAATCCTACCGTAAGCACCCCCGCCATGTTTCCAACCCACCTCAGAGAGAGAATTTCTATCGTCGACACTTCCAAATCTGACAGAACAAGATAGATGTAACTCTTCACCGAGACAGACGTCCACCACGCTACTCGTAGGCTGTTCTAGCTGGTACGATTCAGTAAGTAGCACAGTCGTCATGAGCAACACGCAGCTAATGTACACCAGGCTGCCCATTTTTCTCCCCGGCGAGAAAATCCAGTTTCGAGACACAAAGATGCAACTTTTGATGTAAATTTGAAAGCACTTTTCTTTTATGCTGGCGTTTGCAGGCACTATGCTTCACCACACAGACCACTTTGCTTTATCATGCAGGACACAACGCTGTTTTTCATTCCATATATGCGACAGTCATATTTTTCCTGAACCACTTTTATTTTGCAAGGGATTCCGAAAGTGCCATACGAATGACATACGCATCGAATTATGGAACTGATTGAGACGAACTCATAACAAGGAACTAGAAGTACAAAAAAATCCTCAAAACTTGATGATGTGCCCATTTTTGTGTGGTCAGACAGTTTAATTTACAAAACGTCACAATAGACATACAGTAATACAACGATGTTATTTAACTTGCAAGTTCGCCCCAAACAAGGCTGAAATCCAGTCTTGATCAAGGGGAAAATGAACAAAACATTTAAAATGAAATTAACCCAGGGGAGCTGAAGGTAGGAATTAAAACATTCGATATTGTAGGATGGAGAGAAACATGCACCGAGCAAGAGTGGATGGGTGATAGTAAGATACCAATCTTAATGTTCCGTAGGAAAACAATTTTGAACGAAGTTTTGACAGTGATTTTGATTTGCCTGAAGGATATTTAACACAATTAGATTGGTTGTCCTTCTCTAAAGGTCCAGACATTTTGGGTATGGGGACCATGCCTTCTCAGTTACGGCGCCCACTCTATGGAACTCTTTGCCTCAGGAAATTCGTAGCTGTCAATCTTTACGTACCTTCAAATGCCTTCTTAAAACATTCCTGTTTAACTCAACTTATAATTAGATTGCTGGTTTTGTTTCAAGTACACATACATGTCCATGTATATTTAATTATTTGTAGAGTTCTGGACAGTTTCTTTTCTTCAAGCGCCTCGGAATAATATGTCTACATAGATAGATGGCGCTTTACAAATGCTTGTATTATTATTATTATTATTAGGGGTAAAAATGGGGTCAATTGGGTTTAAAATTCACAAATGCCCCAATCCTTTCAAAATGTACATCAAATTACTCGTCTAGTCATACAGAATCTAGAAATGTATAGTTTGCCCTATCACCTTTCGTTTGGTCACTATGACCGGAAACGTGACAAGGTCAACGCACTTTAGGTCAAGGATCAAATTTACAAAATCTCTTATTATGGTCGATTTCAGCAATGTTGGTGTCTAATCATATGTTTTCTGGCATGAAATGATAAACTAGAAGCTTTTAAAAACCACAATTGCAGCCTTAGCCGTTAAATTTCAAAAAGGCTGCTTACACTCTTTTAACTTTATCCAACTTCAGATATGGGTGACTTCATTCAAAGCCGTTTTGATCGCGCTAATTTTGATCGTGAGCATATTTTGTTTCCGTTCCATGGAGGGCACATGTATTTATGGTTGTTCATCTAAAATACCTAAAAATCACGTCACGCGATCAAAGTTTAGCGCGATCAAAACGGCTTTGAGGTCACAGTTGAATTGAGGGAGGTGCGAATATGAAGAAGACAAAAAACATGTAAACTTGCGCGGCTGCGCCGCTCGTCGCGTAGCGACGCAGGGGGCGGGGGACTTTGACATTTTTGAAAAAAAGGTCAAAATCAAGCCATTTGGTCCATTTCTGCGCTTATTTTTTTGGGGGTGAGCACCAATGTTTTCATATTTTGGGTTAACTTTTTCTTTTTCTTTTTTTGTTTTGGGACACTTTGTTTTTGTTTATTTTTAATTTTATTTTATTTTTGTTTTGTTTTAATGCTTGTTGATTTAATTTGTTTAAATATCTTAATTTAATTTGTTTATCTAATTTTGACAACAGTACTCCAATTAAGGGACGTATAGTTATCTTATACAGGTATAAAGAGTAGCATCAGGAGGTAAGAACTTCCGAGCTCGATAAAGACAACCAACTCGTATGGAAGCACTCTTTGAGTTGCCTGAGACATACTTCTCCCAACTGGAATTAGTGGAGATGTCAAGTTTAAGAAGGTGGAAATATAATACCTCAAGAAAAGTTGATGGGCCCACATGAATGGATGGAAATGTATCATCTCTAGAGCAAGACAGAGACAGCAGTAGGAAGTACAGGGACACAAATCTCCATTATTGCATCACTGTATAGATGTCTTATGTCCATTCCTTTGTTTTTGAGGAAAGTTTGTTCCACCTAACACAATACATGTATAGTTTGATTGCAAAACAATGGTTGTTCCACTTGCAGCTCGAAAATTTACCAGTTATACAGGAGGTGAGGTGATTAATGTGCAATAAATTTCATAGGATTAATGGGAGGCCTAGGCTATGTTAAATGTTTATGTCAATGATATTTTTGCGCAATTCCTGATCCACTGGGCAAACAACGGAAAGACTGACGCAATATTCATTAAGAGTAGGGTGTCACTATACTACTTGCGAACAGTTTCCGATGTCCATGTTAAATATTTCAATTTGTTTCCTTGTAAGGTTAAAGGCGCAGGCTCGTCATTGAGCAAACGACCAATTCGTGCCCCGAAAAGTCAACTTTGAACTCGGAACACCCGGCTGCCGGGCCTGCCCTGCCCTGCTCTTATATCCCGAAGGGTGCAAGGACGCAGCTCTGTGTGCAACTCACGTCTATAAATATAGCACATGCAGGCCCAAATGTGACAACAGTACTCTATTAGGGGATGTATAGTTGTCTTATACAGGTATAGAGAGTAGCATCGGGAGGTAAGAACTTCCGAGCTCGATAAAGACAACCAGCTCGTATGGAAGCACTCTTTGAGTTGCCTGGGACATACTTCTCCCAACTGGAATTAGTGGAGATGTCAAGTTCAAGAAGGTGGGAAATGTGATACCCCAGGCAAAGTCGATTGACCCAATGAGAATAGATGGAAATGTCTCTATCTCGCCTGGAGAGCGAGACAGAAACAGTACTTTAGTTTTCTTTGCGTTAAAGGTTAGTAAAGTCAATCGTTCCCCTACATCAGAACAGCGAGACGTGTTGAAAGATTTAGGGGAAACACGGTTGAATCGTCAGCATACGGAGCGATATGAGACAAAGCTTTTGACGTTTTTCCCTGTACACAGAGGGGCTCCAAGATCAATTTCAGTTTCGATGGACTCATTTCCAATAGAAAGAGTCTTTACGAAAGCGTAAACAAGTTTGAATTTCTTGGTATCGTATCTGGAAGTATCTTAGTTCATTTTCATATACATGTTTATTTTGTGGCTGGTTTTATGATGCATTTTTTGTCATCATCTTTCATTGGGGTAATAAAAACATCAGCTATGTTTTTATTCAAATGTCAATTAAGATTCTTATATGTCATTGCCTAAAACTGTTTAGCCTTCACTAAGTGGAAACGCAAACAGTTAAGTTCACATTATTTTCTTTCTTTCATTTACTTTCATCCGTATACTATCCCGTGTGTAAACATTTTAAAAACCGACACCACTTTGTAAGAAAACTAACTTTTTAAAACTAATATTCAACACGCCCTCTTCAGAAAACTTGGTGCAATGTGATACATAGACTGGTCCCCTGTCTTTATCGTAGGCACTGGTTTTATAAACCCAATTGGCTCACCACACTAGTGAGCTCCTCAAGGCAACCAATGCTTTATAAAGCATATACATGTATGCTAATTATTAAAAAACACTAAACAAACATTACAAAATCTGTGTCAGTGGTGAATACACAGAACACATTTACACACACAACACAACTTCCTGTTACTGCATCCCTGTGAAAATGTTTTTTTGTTCTGTCCTTTGATTCACCACCTAGGCCCAATAAGAACCTGACTTTCATTTCATTCAAGCATAGGTTTGATCACATTGGATCCAATACAAGAAAAGCAAGATGGCCACTCCATGATAAAGGTTGACGGGAAGGTTAATGTGCAATAACTTTCACAGAATTAATGAGAGACCTCTTTTACATTTGGTGTCAATGTGGTTTTTTTTTTACGGAATTCCTGATCTGCTGGAAAGAACAACGGAAAGACTGACGCATGTTTTCATTTGGGATAGAGCATCACTCGCAAGCAGTTACCAAGGTCCATGTTAGTATTAAATACATTCCATTTGTTTCCTTGTTCGCCGTTGAATTTAAAACAAAAATGGTTTTATTTTTTTCCATGTAGATTTGAAAAAGAGTTCTTATGTTAGGCCCTTGAATTTGCTTGTTGAAAAACAAAAGAAAACAAAAACAAACAAACAAACACCCCAACACCCCCAAACACCCCAACAAACAATTACCCCAACAACAAAAAAATAAAATAAAATAAAATACAACACAATAAAATGTAATTCTTTATAGCAGAAATAGAGAAGTCTGTCCTCGTTTTTTTGCTTAACCCTCCATGGGACGGTGCCAACAAAATTCCAGAATTCATTTGAAGTCATCGTTTACTTCAGCTGCAGTAAACTCCTTAAAATTATTTGATAACTTTGTTTTGTTGCAGTTTAACAGAATAAACTGGCAAAACAAAGGATAAGAATCACCAAGTGTAAACCTTGACACTGTAAAGAGCGCCCTCTAGTGCATAACAAAAGGCTCACTGTTGAAAAGAAAATTAAATAAATCATCCAATAAAAAAAAAGCAAATGGGTAAACACGCCTACTATGCAAAAAAAGATAAATTGCAGTAGAATTTACATGTATTAGTTGAACTCTTAAACTAATATCGAGTGCCGTGTAATACCTAGAAGAATGCGAAAACGTTGTTTTGACTGTCTGTATATAGTTTTCTTGTATCATTGGCCAAATAAATAAAAATGATAATGATGACAGCAATGGAAAAGATTTACTTGTTCGTTTTACTTGTTTTATACGTAATTTGGTTCACCCATGCCCTCACACGGGGACAAATACTGCAAATTGACCTTGAAGGTGTTAGTCACGTATCTCCCAAATTGCACAAAGTCTTAACAGTCTGTATCTAGCCTACTACATGTACTTGATTCCTTTTTGTTTCGGTCAGGAAAATATTTAAATTAGACTTGCATTTGTTAACTATCCATAATTTTGAAACCGTTTGCTGGAACCGGTGTCATGCAACGTTTGCCACAACTTCCAGTCACCCCACAGCGTGGGTCTCGTCAGACTGAACGTTCGTCCGAACGGGCGGACGAGAGATACATTGTGGGGTGAGTTTTAGGTAGGATGTGTAGGTGTGGGCTTTTTTTACATTGCGGGGCTGTGCCCGCAATGTTTTTAACAGGAAAGATTAAAGAAACGGGATCATAGACAACACCTGTGGAAAGCCCACAATGTAGCTCTCCTAAGCATGGTCGTCCGGACCAACAGACGAGCGGAAATTGTCAATACATAGGCTCACTCTGCTCGCCAAAATAATATACATTTTTTTCTTCTTTATATTTTTATGTTCTTTGAAATTCTCCTCAAACAACCCAGTCTTTGGGTGTGGTCAGTCTTAATGGCCCTGGCGCACGGTCCATTAGAAGTATTTGCACAAAAGCTCGCCATTTGACTAATTTCGGCATTAGGCCCCTACCATCGGCATGCTTTCATTCAAATTTAAACACATTTCTAGTGTAAATAGTTTAGGTCACAGTGGGAAAATATTTAAGGTAAACATTTAAACAGCTGTGCGATGTATTTTTTATCACAAAAGTAAAACACCGCAATCAACTCAGCTAAACAGCAGCTGGGTCGGTACTCTACTTTCAAGGAATGCTGCTTAAAAAGAGAGCTTTAGTGGCAGATTCATTCTGCAAAAAAGACAGGTGCTTTCAAAACCTTTTTGAAAAATATATTGCTATGAGCTTTTACCATAAGGACTACATATCAAGTAAGAAACCACAAGTGAAACTGACTGGGTTATTATAAATCAATTTGGGTTGAACAAAACAAATACACGCATATTCACTAAACTCTTTACATCTACACACAAGACTGTGTATCTCATACGACGGACAAACATTTTAACTTATAGTGTGACCTTCTGAATTAGTTCATTGAAATAGGAAAATGCTTATAATTATGCCATTGACTCGACGGTACGACAGCACGACGGCACGACGGAACGACGGCACAACGCGACGGGCGACGTCACGATGCGCAGCTACAGCGACACAAAGTATCGACGGTGCAACTGTATTTGTCAGCACTCATGAGAAAACAGACGACTGCACGACCGGACGGCACGCCGTGTGACGGTACGACGCGACGCTACAGCACGATGCAACGGCAAGACGCTACAGCACGACTCGACGCGACGGGACGGGATGATGAAACAGGACGGCGGACGCACAATCGTCGTCTATAGACCGTCCCTGTTCTTTGGGTTTCAGTTTAAGACCCCCATTGCCCAGATATCCCACACAAACCCAAGTCCCATACTGTGCTCCTTCCATTGAGAAATGGATGGTATTTACCTTCAAACAAATGAGTGCATTCCTCCTTATCCTCTTCCAACGTTGAGGGGGTGATGATTGAGGGACCTACTCACTGCCCAGATAGTGTTGGGCCCAGATAGTGTTGGGTCCATCTTAGTTGACCATCTGCTGTTCTTGACGTGCATCAATCCAATTGCACACAATGAAAAAAAAATAAGAATAATTTAGATTTATAAATCCCCTAGAACAAAATGATACTTGCGGATAAAAATTGACATTTTAAAAATGAGATTTCAATCAAATTTCAATGGCAAACTAGGCCTGTCTCTTTTTTTATTATGCTATTTTCAACGCACGTTTCCCCTTGTCCCCTTATATGATTTGAGTTCCCCTTGTCCCCTTATATGATTTGAGTTCCTCTCTCATTTTTGTGATGATGTTCTGTCTAAAACAGAAAAGTGTTCGCTGACACTCTCTCCTAACACACCCATGCTAACTTACCCATCACAAAATGCAATGGACCCTCGTTCGGTTTTTGCTTTAACATGAGGTATTATCCAATACCACCAACCCTCCCCCGAATTTGTTTTTTACTTGCTATTTTCGACGACGTTTCCCCTTGTCCGCATAAGATTTGAGTTCTCTCATTTTGGGTGATAATTCTGACTCGAACCACAGAGAACTGTTCGCTGTCACTCTCTCCTAACACACTCATACTACCTGTTACCCTTCTCAAAATGATTTAGACCTAAATATTGTTGTTATTATTAACTGAACTTTATTTCCCAACTCCCCAAAAGAATGTGAACAATATACAAAGAGTATGGAAATGGAAATGTAAATGCATAATGCAGTGGAGAATAAAATAATAAATTACAACGAAACTTGGAACTTTGGGGGTTCCACAAAAAGCACAGCTTTTGAGTATGGACCCCCTAAATTACGTTGTTTGCAGACAGGGTACATCAAAGGATAGGAAGGACTTAAGCTACAATCAACAACAATAAACATTGAACATTATTCAAACAAACGATAGAATGACAATGGAGAAGTTATGAAATCTATAACCTTAAAATAATGAACAATATAAAACATGACAACAAAGAATTAAACAGAGCAAATCAAGAATCTGTGAACCATGTATCAGATGTATAAATGAGCAAGTAAATCAATTTGAACATAGATATTTTAAAAATGAAACAGAGAAATAAAATTTAGTCAGCAAACTATTCTCTACAATGACCATACAAATGATAATATAGGTAAGGAAGGCCAAGGAATAAAACAGATCAACAGTTTTGGGGGGTTCTTTTCACATGTAGGCCTACAGTGTTTTGTAATGGCTTTAGTCTTTCACATAACGCACGAGCAGGATACAATATAGCCACGGTAGGACGTCAGTGTATGTTGGACGTCACGTTGTATGCAACGGAGGAGTCCAACCGGACCTGGGCTAGATACAATAGCAAGTAAATCAAACAAGTAAATCAAACTGAATGCACGAATAAAATGAAATTGAGAAGTTAAACTTAGTTAGCAAAGAAACTACTCACTACTACAAAGACCACACATTTGGTAATATAGTAAGGAAGGTTAGAAAATAAGAACAGATCAACAGTTTTGGGAGGTTCTTTCACACATTGCACGAGCAGGATACAGCTACACACGTGTATTTTAAAACCACCGCCATCGCAAACAGAAAAGCCTTATGTTTGCTTAGTTTTTAACTGTTTCAGAACCTCATAATCACCACAGCTATAGTTCTGGTGATGCCTTGAACGATACTCAACTCACCTGGATCACTTTGCGGTGGTGTCATCCGTAGAACTTTGCTATAAAAAGTGGGAAAAGCTGAGGAGAAACAAACCATGAAGAATGTCGAAGTCGGCCATTTTATTTGTTTTCGTTCGGGCGCCCTCGCGCGATTGCATGGTGTAAACTGTAACTAATTTGCATATCAAAAGGCTGACCATGATGCATGCACTAGGCGCACTTTGGATGGGTAAAATTCTTCTTGTGAAGCGAAGTGTTGATGCAAAACAAAAGTACAAAAATCTGTTGACATGACAATTGTACTTTTCATTCAAAATAAACATTTCGTACAGGTATTTCAATTCATTTGCGCTGGATGATGACTAATGTAAGGACGAGCAACGAATAAGGGTTTTTGAGATTTGCCGAACCTAAATAAAACCCCCATTAAAAAATGGGACGTCGAGTCACTTCCCATAAGAATTTTTTCAGCGAAAAAAAAAAAAAAAGTGAAAATATTCACCAAACCTGTAACTTACATCAAAACAATGTTTAAAAAAGAGGCGCTGTGAATCTGGACTTTCTGCAGGCACAATTTGTACACAGCTCAATGGAAAAAAAAACAAAAATCTAAAACAAAATAAAATAAAAAAAATTGCGATTGCACCGCAAGATTATTATCAACTTTTGATATGAAAAAGGAGGCACATCTCAAGACGGACATGTACACAGCCGTTATTTTGGCAAAAAACCGTTAGTGGCTTGACGTTTCGACCCTAGCAGAGTCTTTCTCGAATAACTCTTTTATTGATGTAGTAATTGTTGTAGTTATTATTGGGTCGTCTAAGAGGCGTTTGCAACGGTTATGAATTCGGCAAACTGTCTGGTGGGTGGGGGGGGGGGGGTGTAAGCTTAATGCAGGCATGATTATTTGGCCTTAGTAAATTCAATTTAGGAACATTTTGTCAAGTAAAAGGGCTGACCTAGTTAACACGGTGTGGGCTTTAATAGACTTTTCAGGCTTTTGAATCACAACTTTCCTGATTTTCCAAGCGCAAAATAAATCAGAAATCAGACTAAAGTAGGATAAACCTGCATATAAATGTTCGCCCAGAAAAAGAGAAAGGGTAGGAGGAGGGAACACAAGACAGTGAAAAGTCCAGGCATCCTAGGTCAATCTTTGTGGTACACGTTTCAGTTTGTACTCAATTTGAGAAAATGTTCCACTTGGCCTTGGTCTGTCGTTGGGATTGTTTCAACTTTGACGTATAGGTTTCAAGGGCCACTCCGTCTGCAAAAAGGTCTGAGTCTTGTCAAGCCTGGCACCCACCCACTCCCCTCCGTCCGATGCCTCCCCATCGAGGCACTTTCTCTTCGTTCTCGTACAGGCTGGTATCCTCTAGCACAACAATGACTTGGGTGGTAGCCTGCTTGTAACACTTGTACCCAGAGCTGTGTATTGGAAGAGTTGCGACATAGAGGGACCGGTATTCTTTGGTCACGAGGTTGCTGGACGCCATTTTTCGGTTCAAAACTAGGTAGCACAACCCAATGTGCAGTCTAGTCTAGCAACCCTATGTGTACACATGCAGTTGTTGTTGTTGTTTTGTTTGTTTTTTGTTTGTTTGTTTTTGGGGGGGGGTTTGGGGGGGGGACTGAAAATGGCTTTTTATCTCAAGCTGTCGCAACTCTCTGTGCCTGTACCATAGTAACATCCCACAGCTTTCTGTTCCCCCTAAATTTTACTATGAACTTATTGCGTTAGCATTGTCGTCATGTTTGAATCAAACAATATGAAGACACTACCCCCCCCCCCCCCCCATACAGTAAAATTATGTATACATTTTGTATGACAGTTCCCTCTTTTCAATTGACTTACTTCAGTCCATGTTAATTTACCGTATAAGGTACACACACACCGGGGCCAAAACCCCATATGACACCAGAGCCAAACCTTGATTGGTATGTAATACCAAATAACTAAATAAATAACTAAATATTCTGAAAGAAACCACCCATTTCATCGTTCAAAGCATTACAGAAACTATTCTGAGAAGACTTTTCTTGCCAAAAACATCAAAGAAAAGCTAGCTCAGTGCAACTCCTATGGACTTCCGGTAATCTGTGGAACCGAAGTGGTGGGCAAGGCTTACAGTGGGCGTGGCTTACAGTGGGGCGTGGCTAACAGTGAAATTACATCACACTTACAAACAGGCATGGGCACCACTTGTTTAAAGTACTGACTAAAAAATGTTATTCAACTGTGAATAATGTATTTAATTCCATTGTTGTTACATAATTAAAATTATTGCACGTTATGATGGCGTTGTTGATTCCAATCCATGCTATATTATTACATATAGGCCAAGAGCTGTTTACAGGTATGGTCACACTTTGGTTATGACCCTTAGAATGTTGGTGTAATTTCTATATGAAAGCTTACTTATTGTAACGGTGTTAATGGTAGTATAAAAGTATGCTGCGAAATGACTTCTCCTGAAACGCCCTCGTTAATTAGAAATCAATAAAAAACATATGAATCTGAGTTAACAATTCATCGATTTCTGGGGGTTGGTAATGTTTCCTGTTTTTTTCACCAGGCCTTCATTTTAAAGGCAGGGTATTATCTTTGGTAGTTACTCAACAAACAAATGACCAGAAAAACTTACCTGGTAAGAAGCACTGCAGCCATTAATTTAGGGAAACAATTCCTTTCTAAGGAATGTAGTTTTAGAAAAAAAGAGATTCAAACAAATTTCAATCTGAGAAACATTTCATACATGGAAATGTTTCTGAGAATGTGCACTCCGATTACGGATTATTCTTCCTGCATGGACATAAACTGTTCCAGATTTTCAGCAATTCTCCAAAATGATACCACCTTTTGAGAAGAAATTTTCATATGTTAGTTTCAGCGTTATATATCTACATTTATATAGGATTTAAAAAATCGACCAGCTCCAAAAAACAAAGGTATGCTTTGCCTTTAAGAAAAACAGGGAGAACTGTGCTCCTAAAATTATTGAGAAGAGCTCTATGCTCTCCTCAGATCCAAACTTCACACACTAATCTAAAAAGTGAAACAAATATACAATTTTATCCAATTTGTCTTGGCAAGTATCTCCGACGATACATTTTGCACGCATCGCGATTGTAGGACTAATTTGACTGAGCTTTGTTACATGACCAGAGCAAATTAACTCCACATAGGTTGTTAATTTCCTGCAGTGAATACATTATTCCTCAGGATTTTTTTTTTAAATCCACTTTTAGCCACCTTTGGAGTTAAAATCAAAATGCGTGTGAAGATTGCTTAAAAAAGCACACAACAAAACACACCGAGACCATGACTCCCAAAATGGCGCGAGTAAGATCTATTGTGTCATGATGTCAGATGAATTATCATCATTAGATCAATAAATAAGTTCTACAAAATACAATCAAATCATGCTTATTCATATAAATGTTAGAAATATCAAGATTTTTAAAAATCTAAAGAGTGACTCCAAGGTCAAATTAAGTTTTGTGACGCACCCATTTCCCAAATGTAATTTCATTGAACTCTCTTTCAGAGCAGAATTTGCAATATGACGTCATCGGAGAGCCATAACAAATAAGTCTGTTCATTCCAAAGTGGAATGTTCGCGCCAGTCAAAAGGTCAAGTTCAATGCTATTTTGATTGAATATCATCATAACTCCAGAATGAATTAAACATTCTTTGTAGAAAAACGTATAGAGCATATATTTGAAATGTGACGTAATTCGTTTTTGACAACTTGAAGGGTATCAAGCACAGTGGCAATGTTTTGTTATGTGAGGTTCAAGAGACCTGTAATTCTCATAAAGGACTCTATCTATTGAAAAATGAGTGAATCACAAAACTGAATTTGACCTTGGAGGCCCTCGTTAAAAACACTTGCCATATACAATTCAGAAGCTCTAAAAGGCACTTTTTTTCAAGAGGTCGTGGTTAAAGCTTTAAAAATATAAATGGTTGTGCAGTTGTAAATTTACAGGCACTATTGGTCCTGAAATGTATAATAATCGTTAGTTTAGATCTTTTACAAATTAATAAATGAAAAGGGTAAACAAGAGGGAGGGACCAGTAAGAAAGAATACGTAGGGCAAGTCAAAAAAACATTAGCCCCTCCCTCTACAAATGTGACTTGACAACCGCCGGCTACGATCCAACCAAATATGCATACAGGGTCTAAAGCTAAACGAAAGCAGTTTTGAAGGTGACTCACAGAAAGCAAAATGAAAGCTTTAAAAGAAAGTAAACTCTTGCAGAGATAATGTATTGATCATTCCTGCTTTCCCTGAACAGCCAGTCAGTGAATAGACCGTGCAAGTCCCTCGCGCATTTGACAATTTAAAAGAAACCTCGGTTCCCACAAACATTGCTTTAAAGTTGCTTTTTTTTTTTTTACTCTGAACAAATGTGGACAGATGAAAATTTTTCAAAAGAAAAACCTTCAAAAACGTTCTAATTAATGCCACCAACAATGCACACATTTTTACCATGGGCCCAATTGCACAGACCTGCTTAAGCACAAAAAGTAACTAAGCACATCTGAGTTATTCACTGCTTACCAGAATAGGTTACCAGCCAAAATACCATTCCACATGTGTGACTGGTCTGCTCAATTTTCCCCAAGCACGCGCCGTAATAATGACAGCACCCATTCAAGCTTTTGTTTGATGTGCGATGGTCAACGCATGCATGTGTAGTAACTGGATGAAAGTTTATGCTTCCATGCCCAGCCACAAGCAGGCTATGATCATAGAGACACAGCCCCTTTCAGCACTTCTTGCTACTTAAGCAGCTCTATGAAATTGGGCTCTGCATAAAACATTGCTGCACAAAATAATGAGCAATAAAAATGTTTACACACACCTAACATGCCCCTAGGCAGAGCGCTCGTCTTCAACTTGCCTGTAGATACATGTAATACATTATCTTTGCCAAAAGTGAATCAAATGCACCAGCAGGGACAACACAGCACAATTCACAACAACATCGAAAAAACCACAACAAATAAACAATTTAACTCTTGTTACAAAGTAAAATATAAACTGTCCGCTTTATCAAGCATGACTTATTACTTACTACATTTGTCAAATTATTTGGTTGAGCGATTCGCTACGGTCTTATAAACACCAAAGAAGTTGGCTCGATTAAAATTTCAGTTGCTACAATAATAGAGACACAGTGCAGCATGTTAAACACCACTTTGTTGGAATCATATATGGATATCCTGGGAATGGTTTCGTTTTTATGGAAGTTACTTTTTTCTGGTAAACTCCCCTTTCGAAATGGTATAATGGCCATTTTTGAAACCCTGGCCTCTGCTTGGGCTCCGTCTTAGGCTCTGTCATACCCTTACAGAGTCTAAGCCAAAGCCAAAGCCCAAGCCCAAGCCCAAGCCCAAGCCCAAGCAGCGGTGTTGAAGATGGACTATGATGCATTTCTCAAACTTGCCGGTCTCCTGTACAGAACACGAAACCGTTCACAGAATCATGGAAATTGTAAACACTGATAGCGATGGAAAATCATGACTGAATCAGTTGCACCAACATCTGTGGCACCTTATTATTGTGGATTCAAACATTATTATGATCAACCTCACCACTGCTGTACCATATCTTGATTCATAGAAGGTAAGTACACCGGTGGCCGCAGTTTGATAAACATCACTAATGCTGTACCATATCTTGATTCACAGACAGTATGCATACCAGATGCAGTACTTATACTTACCAATAAAAAAACCCATTGGGTCTACTCTTGTCTAGCTTGATTTCGCGATACACTCATCAATAGGTACCATCTTGAACCCCGACGTCTCAACGAGGTAGTCCATCATGAATACAGAGTTCATGTAGGTATCAGGTAGATCCGTATCCAGACTGAGTATTCCTCCATTGTTCTTGACAAGAGCCTCGTGGATGCGGCGAAGTGCTTTGGGCACACGTTCTACATCGCGGAACTTGTAGTAGTTCTCCCACGTAAGCTGGGCCGGTGAGCCTGTTCACAAAGACATGAAAACCAACAATCATAATGAAATTATATTAAAAACATTTTTTTTAAATCAGCATGCTTGAATGGTAAAATTGTCAATATTTGGGTCAACAGATTTTCTCCTATTTTATGGTTTCAAATGATACAGCACAGACTACTGATGACATTTTATTTGTGCTGACTGGGCAAATTAGCCATAGTTCAAGAAATACTGATGCTTCTTCTTTTCAAATCTTCAAAGCATCAAATGGTCGTTTTACATTGTCCGCGCAGTGTTTTGCATGAATGGTGGCATTCGCGAGGTCTCTGGGGATGCATGGTTGGGGTAGTAATGGACATTTGAGGCAGTGATCCATGCTGTGTTCTGCTTCTCTACACTCACTAATGATAGGGTCTGTCTTATAACCCCAGCTAATGCAGCTTTGGACCAACCAGTTTTTGACCTAAGGCGGTTGAGAGTTTTTCCACTAGATCCATTTTGCTTCTGTACCAGGAGGGAGGTTTTCAGCAGGAGGGATTTTTATGTCAGTTGGAGGAGGGTTGTTTTTCAATTCTTTCTCTCCAGAAGTCCATTCTTGTTTCTTCCCGGGATGTTGTTGAGGCTTAGACGTGACTCAGAAAGCTCCTTTAGTCTTTGCGTTAGAGGTTGGCGTCCATGAAGGAGATGGCGTTCATCGCTGATGGTCTTTGTCATCTCAACTTGACTGCACTTCCATTCGGTTGTCAGGTGGAGCAATACCAGCAAGGAGGTTGCTGGTGTTGGTTGGTTTGATGCAGCCTGTTATCAAGCGGCAGGTGTTATTCAACACAGCATCAAGCTTCTTGGCATGAGGTGATTTCCCTCCCTAAGACAAGGCATTTGATTCTGCAGAGGAGTAGCTCAGGGCAATGACATGATCTTAGTGTGGTGCTGTAGCTCCCCCATTTGGAGTTGGTCAGTTTCAGGAGGATTTTGTTTCGGGTACTGACTTTTGCTTTGGTGGTGTTGACGTGCTGTCTGAAGGAAATCGTGCGATCTTAAGCCACTCCAAGGTAGGCTGGGTGGGTGCAGTGCTCAAGTGGTATTTCGGACCATTGGATGTTAAGAGTTCGGTTGGTTTTGCGACTCCTGAGATGGAACGAGCAGACTTGTGTCTTCACAGGGTTGACTTTTCAATATTTTGGTGAAGTTTTCTGCAATTTTAAGATTTCTAATGATACAGTTCAAACAAAATTCAACATGCCAGTACGGAAATCTGTCCCGCCGGAGATTCTGTCTCCCATATAGGAAATTAACATGGGCTTAAGGAGATTGATTCAAAAGAGGGCGCTATCAGAAGGAATGTCTAAACAATTCTCCGTATGGGGGGGGGGGGGACAGAATCTCTAAGGGGGGGCAGAATCTCCTGCCACACCGGCATGGTGACCTTTTCAAAATTTGGGTCAATAAATTTTCTGAAATTTTTTGGTTTTAAATGATACAGTACAAAATCCTGATGACATTCTATTTGTGCACAGCGGGTAAATTAGCCATAGTCTGAAAACTTTGAAAACTTCGTGTTTGTACTACATCATCAATGGTTCTGAAAAACACCGGTATTTGTTAACCTAAGAATCATGTATCAGTGCGAGTTAGGTTCGAACTTACCATTTGCTGCTGGAAATTCAACAGCTGGTTTAACAATCCGCAGTCCTCTTCCCTTAGCTTCACCGGTTATTGCCTTACTAACACTGCCCTCTACGGTTGGTAGGTAATACGATGTTGTTAATCCTAATTCCTGGAGGCGTCGTGTAGCACTAATCAGCGCCATACGGATCCAGTTACCAGGCATGAGATGGATGTGACCCGGGGGATTGTGCCCGTCCTCCCGTATCCCGATCTTGAAGTGCTTGGCCCAAGACTTAACCGTCTCAGGAAACGTCTGTGCGAAATCTCCATAGACAAACAGCGTGATAGGCAGTGGTATCCTGTAGGCCGCTAGTGTAGCCACTACACGGTGTGCCCGTTTAAAGTTCATACCAACAGCTACTGCTAAAGATATTGAGCCCTTTTCACAATTGGAGTAGATTGAACCAGCTGTGCCTGGCGTATCTTGAGGTACCTGTGTGTCCAAAAATCACGGGGTTCCAGTGAGTAAAAATTAAGATGACAGGTGTTTTGGCAAAATGAATTTGGAATCAATAAGCAGTGTCAGCAAAATGAAAGTTATCCAATGCAGATCTGTCGACATACAACTTGGTTTAATGGATCCCACCGCTGCTACCAAATGTGCTTCATCATATACTGAGACAAGATGACACAAACCTTTTAGAAAATTTCCACTTGACACTACAGTGTGAACAGGGACATCGTTACGGGCAATTAAGTCATTTTTGTTAACACACAAATATGCACTGTGCATAAATACAGCTTGCCGCACTCTGGGGTTTTATCAAACTCCTTGCATGATTTGTCAGTGTGTCACTTTTTGGGCTACGTAGTTGGAACGCTTCCTGCAGTTTAAAGCCAAAACCCAAGTTGCCAGTGAAGATGGCGCCTATCGGGAACTGTCTATACCTGTAATACTGTGATTTATTTGAGAAAGCAGAATTTGCTTTTTCAAACTGCTTAAAACCAAAAGGACCTATGGTATCAATGCAAAAAATAGTTAATGTCCTGACTTTTCGACCCTACACTCTGCTAGGGTCGAAATGTCAGGCAATTGCACTGTTTTGCTGACAACTCACTTAGCCCCATCAATTTTCCAGTGTCCCACCTACCACCCAGGTGCCCATAAATAAAAATTAAAAAAACAAGAAAAATGAATGCCCTCAAACAGGGAAACAAAAGCCCCCCCCCCCCCTCCTACACACACACTGAAAAGCAATACCACCCCCAAAAAATTATCATCAGTAAAAAAAAAAAAAAAAAAAAAAAAAAAAAAAACATGGCTGCCCTGCTGATTCACTCATTTTCAGCACCGATTTCATTTCAAATCTACATTTTAAAACAATGACCACACAAGGGACAACAGACAGGCTTGAAGTCTTACGTTGACTGGATTCATGGCATTGATATCGCTGTACGTCCTCTTCTCACCGACCCAGTCCACCAGTAAAAAACCGGCTGCCTTGACGTCGGTTCGAATCTGTTCCTTGTCTTTCTTAGCCCAGCCTGTCGGTTGCCAGTCGTGATACTCGCCGTAGTATCTGCACCATCAGGAAAAACACGTCCGATCAATACTTAAACTGTTTTCCGTTGGGAGTAAACATTCACGTGGGTCTGTACATGTGCACAGATACAATTGAGGGTAGACTTTTTGTTTACAAACACAAACCACAGATAAAATATCAACAGGGTCAGGCCTGGAGTTTCATCTTTGAGAGGGCAAGGCCATTTTCGTTTTGCACAGGGCACTTCCGATGGGAAGCCTTAAAGTCTATTGGAAACTTTTGTAGGGGCACCAAGGCCAAGACCAGGGGCAACAGAGGCCATGGCCTCCGAGGCCTCCGTGTAATTCCAGGCCTGCAGGGTGTCTCCACCGGTCAATATAAAAAGTCAAACTCTAAGACTTTGCTACCCTTAACAAAATTTAAGACCAACAATATAAAGTGAATAAAGCAGGGGAAACAGCTACACCCACGCACACCTTATGTTACTTTTTTACATGCAGCATAATTCGGTTCTTTACCAGCTGATAGGAAAATTCATCACCACGCTTCATCCATTTTTTAAAGACTTCAACTGAATTTCCTTAGGTTTGAATAGTTAAATTGAAGACTTTTTAATACTTAAGACCTACAGAAACCCTGATTGAGTAACTCTTTGCAGATCTTGTGTTTGACAAACTCAGGTAGTTTTCATTCTTCAATGAAACAGCGCTGGATAATTGATCTACAAATAATGCTGAGATACCCGTTACATCAGGTTTTCTAAAAGTGTACCCGTGAATGTGGCTAGGCACACAAGCTAGACGTGCCGAATGAAAGCAGCGTGGTGTGTCATGTACAGCACGGTGAAAACACAATATATGTATTTATTACACATCCAACAGCACAATCAATTAGCACCAACAACAGGATGAATAGGAAACAAGAAAAATGTACAGTTTTAGATGTGGGAGGAAAACCAGAATCTGCATACAAGGTTCCGGTCTGAGGTGGGATTCGAACCGGGGTCCACAGAGGTGAAAGGTGACAACCATAAACAATCTCTTCTTGAAAGAAGTGTTGGAAGAATCAACAGAGTTTGTTTTAGTCACCCATTTTAATCAAAGCAACCATATACTTTTTAAGTCCTCGCCACTTTTGCACAGTATTTTTGCTGTGATGTACAGTACTGAATCCAACAATCTCTGGCAACTTTTGCACAGTATTTTTGCTGTGATTTACAGTACTGAATCCAACAATCTCTGGCAACTTTTGCACAGTATTTTTGCTGTGATTTACAGTACTGAATCCAACGATCTCTGGCAAAATCGAGGTGGTTTTTTTTCCAGGACTTTTGGTATGGCAAACGACTTTAGATACAGAATATCAACAAGGTGACACTGCCATTAAGTTGAACAAAGTCACACAAAAAGAAATAAATGTATTTACTTGTCGATGTATTTGAAGGCTTTGTCATTGATCATCTTTCGAAGGATTTCGTACTCGGCGCCCTCAACGTCCAGTTTGAAGATGATGTAGTCTTCAATGGTAAAGGTTTCCATGATCCACTTGGAAAGATCAATGACCGGGATGGTTTTCCGATAGGAAAGTTTCCGAGATCCTCCTGTCAAATCACAAATTGTAACTTCATTAGTGAATAGAAATTTGTTCACGTCATTTGTTTAGGAAGAGTAAATTCATTTTCATTCTATACTAGGGAAATAAAAGAGTGGCGACTAGGTCATAGATGGCCGTATAAAACTTGCAGGGTCATGGCTGTGTGATAAAGGACCTTGCCGATCGCGCAGTCACAACCCTGCAAAGTTTTAAATGGCAGTTTAAGACAAAGTCACTGCTCTTTTATTCCCATTCATAAATGCCCTTTTGGTTTAAAAAGCGTAATAACATACGAAAATCTGTAAAACGTTGAATTCACAGGGATTGTACCTCAAAATTTGCACTAAACCAAAAACTGTGTATATTCGTCTCACCAGAACCAAAATAAGAAAACAGAATAAAACCGTTTTTATTTGACCAAGTTCCCTAAAAGCATATTGTCTCATTCATTTATTTATTTATTTTATTACACATCCAACAGTGCAGGCGCCAATAACAGGTCGGTGATTAGGAAACGAGAGGAAGTGTTCAGTTTTAGATGTGGGGATACCTCAAACCTTTAAAAAAAAAAAACGCAATCAGGTAGAGACTGGAAAGACAAAACTGATGCAAGGCTCTAGGTCCGAGGAGGAATTCAAACCTGGGTCAACAGAGATGAAAGACGTGGAAAGAAATCAGTGAGCCAACCTGCTTCATTTTTCTCACAGATACTCAACAGAATTGTAATGCTATTTATTTAACTCGAACAGAATTTAAACATCTTTAATTTTGTTTGTTTGTTATTAAAGACACAGTGGGGTATATACTGTTCACTTAAAAAACACAAGACCGCCGGAAATGTCCAGTTGAGAGGCCCAATGGTAAAATCACTGGTCGCATGCCAGCAGTCCAGTGTAAATTTTTGAGACCTGTTCGACCCAAATCTGCCACAGATCCTTCAACGTAACATTTCTTCAGCTCACTTGTTGATGTCCCCACATCCAGCAGACCTGACAATAGACCTTTATCATGCTGCCGCCATCTTGGTCATGTTCCCTATATCCAGTAACAGTATTGGATGCTAATATTCACTGTACAAAAAAGGTACCAGATTATTTTTCCTTCCAGCCTCGGTTTGGTTACATTGAGCTGAATAGGAGAAAATCAAGATGGCCGCACCATGATAAAGGTCTATAGACGAGCTTCAAACAAAGGTTTCATGTGGCTGCAATGCTCCAACTTTAAACAGATACACCAGGCCAGTCAAGTTTTCAAACAACTTCGGCAAGAGGAGTTTCGTCAACTTGTTTTTCAAATAAATTTCATTCCCACCCATTCTTTGTGCCTTTAATAAAAGTTTTCATGATCCATGACATCATTTCTTGTTGAAAAAGTCAAAATTTTAATTTACACACCTGTTTTTTCATCTTTCAATTCAGATTTGCCAACAAATAGTGACCCCCCTCCCCACTGCATGTCAGCGCCGTTGTTCTTGCCCTTATCAGGACCCCATACCATCTCAGAGAACGCCGTCATGTTACCTGTAGGAAAAAAACAAAAAAGCTTTAAAAATCTGATGATGCAACTCAACTGACGTCACCATCACAATAATCTTGGCTGCGCCGTTTTAGGAGTCAATGTCCCTGTGTGTGTGAACACAATGTAGTGAGCATTTTAGGTGACGTCGCAACGTTTACACATTTTTGTAAATGTACAGTAGTTTTTGGACAGTAGTGTGTGAGACGTTGGTGCAAGGGATCAATACTCTTAAGTTTTCATTTAAAGGTAGCCTAGTCCAAGTCTAATGAAGAACTTGTACAGCTCGCCTGAATCGCAGCCAGTAGAACCAGGCTATCAGAATGACTTTGTCTGAACATCCTGACAATTGGAGAAACGCTCCCTCTTTGTGTGGAGATAAAGCCAATAGAATTTGTGTAATGGGAAAGTGTAGAGGTTTGCAGACTCTCTCCATCATTTTAAATAGATCTGAAGGTCAAACGCATAACCAGACATTTTTTTTTTTTGGGGGGGGGGAGTGGCAGCAAAGACATAGGGCTATTGAATGAATTGTAACATACATTTGTGCATTTTTTAAAATCTCATTTGTAGGGGGCAAGAGGGGAGCAGTGTTCGGGGGGGGGGGGGGGGAGGGGGGCTTCCGTTCCCCACCCCTCCCATGACCAAGCACAATATTTGATCTCTGTGATGTCAAGCTTGCCTCTTTCCTTAAGTGCCAGGAGATCAAAGAAAAATCCTGAAATCAGGAAAATTCCTGAGAAATCTCATGCGTGTTGCCTTCTTCCACTTGCCTCTACTGGACATGTGGTGTGCTTGCCACTGCACCGCAGTACCACCGGGTAGGATGCGCTTATTTTTCAGCTCCCTCATCGAGGCCACATAAATCAAGCCAAATTGCGGAGTTAGATTTGACTGATGCCTGGTCCACTGACTTGCTCAAGTCACAAGTGACCACTTAAATTTGAATTACTCAGACTAGTTGCTACACATTAGGCAGTTATGTCAAACAGTTTGGGGACAGCTTTTGTATCACAACCTTCGCATGAGCAAAGCCTGGTACCTGTCTACCACTCCCAGTAGACATTCACTCAAAATTGTGTATGGGTGTTCGCTGTCTCTTACATAAAACGGTACAAAAGAATTTGATGGCATAGTAGGGTTCTCCCCAGGTTTTTTCCAAAACTGTGGGGCATTCTGGACCCAAATTTGTTACTGTTTGGCCGAGGCATGCGGAATTTAAATAATAATAATAATGTACATTTTTAACGCGCTCGTATCCGTCACTCAGTGACGCTCAAGGCGCTTCAACATTCAGTATTTTCCTGCAAGGTATTTGGGGCAACGGTTCTCAAGAATGAGACTTACTCCTTTACATAGCACCATGTAATGGTTTACAAGGTGCTGTGGCGCAATATGCAGCCGATCAAACCAGGAACACCGGGGCAAACCCCAAATTGAAACAGCGTACTCTTTAGAATTTTTTTCTACTTGGTGTTTATCTTGGTTTCAAAAGCTCTACTGTGCAATCTGGAGCATTCTGTATGGTTTTCTTTTGAGTTTTTTGGAGAAATTATAAATTCTTAATTTTGCTTGCTTATCAGCTGAAATGTGCGCGTATCGGCACGCACTTTGCAAGTATCGGCCCAATACGCTAGCTTGTGCATGGGGTGAACCCTGCATAGCAAGATGTCAAGTTTAAGCTGTCACTTCAGTCTAAGCAAGTTACTATACCAGACATCGTTCGTTTCTAATCGCAAATGGCTAATTGAAAAATTACATAAGACTACCTTTAAAATATGCTGCTGCTTCGCTCATTTGTGTAATGATTTATCAAGAAATAATGTGAAAACATAGTAACACCTTGAACCAAGTTGAATCAGTTGCCCTGTGAACAAATTTTATTAACCGAAGGCAAGATTAGTCTCAATTCCAGTCTCAGTTTCCTTACAACTGTTTGAAATAAAAACTCAAACTGACTGAAGTTAAACTGTACAATAACTACCATCTTTTCCAGCGACACCAACGGGACAGTGAAGGTGGTGCTTGGCATACGGGCTAAAGTACGGCGACAGCCGGTCGTCAATTTCAAACGAGTGGATGATATAATCTGCTCCGTCAGGATACGTCTCCCGGAACAGCAGGACGGTTGAGGCTACGTTAGCTCCGCAGTCTAAGAGGATTTTTCTAGGTTTTTTTTCCTTGGCTTCTACAACTTCTTCATGTTGTCTTTGTGAATCCATCACCTCAAGGCTATGTAGATAGAACAGAATAAAAACATTGTCAGAGTGTTTGAAAAAGATCATCGCTTCAAGTGGCAGACATTTAATTAAACTAGCCTTACACTACAGCACAGAAGACTCCCAAATGTCAAACTAATTTTCATAGAACTGTAATTGTTCAGAAAGGACTTGTGAATACAAGTCGTCTTAATTTTGTTTCCTCTCACATTCTAGGTCCCAGAAAGGCCAACCAGAAACCATATTTCAAGTGATGAACACGTTAAAAATGACCATCTGGGCTGGATTTCACAAGAAGCTACAATTGACCTTAAGATGTGTATCAATCTTAACTGCTAAGTAAAGTGTGAGGTCGCAATAAGACTGTGCAAGTCTAGCGCGTATTCAAACTTCTTGGACCATTGTGGTCCCAACCATTATGGAGTTTTATGTGGGCGAGATTTCGTTTCGCCAATTATTTTATTTATTTATTTATCTAGATGTTAATTTAATAATAATTTATTTGTTTATTTTTTCCAAATGTTATTTTCATTGTTTTAGAAAAATATCTACACTGTACATGTATAATTATTTCCTTAATGTTTTATAAATGTATTTATAAATGTATTTTACTTATGTCCTAATTTTCAAGTTTGGATCAGCAGACTTTCGAGTCACAGTGTTTGAGTACACTTTTGTTAATCCTGGCCAACTTGATATGGGCAAACTTGTATATTATGATTGTTTTTTGAGAAATGGTCGAATAAATAATAATAGTAATAATAGTAAAAAATAGTTTACAACCTTGAAAATTATATATGTTCTTGGGAATGTCATACTAATTGATAACAAATCTGAAAGTAAAAACAACTCAACAATAGAAACAAGAAAACCTGAGAATTAAACTTGACCTAATGTAAGCTTCCGGTTACTTGCAAAACATTAAGAGTTTGTGCCCACCTCCGATCACCAAACTAATGCTTGTTTTGGCCGAGCGATGATAATTGCCAGATGCTGTAATTACCAGACACTTAAAAGCCTTTTCATTGCAGTCTATGGTCAGAAGATTGTTGAGGCATGGTCTATACAAATCACCATGGTGATATTGACAATGCAATTAAGGGAAAGTCATCGTTTGGTTTTTGTCAGCATAATGCTGATTGATAGGCAAAATCATCAAAAGAGATAACCATCAAATTCACATGTGAAACTTTTAGTTGAATACGGTGTCTACTTATTTAGAAAAAAGGGGAAAAAATGGCACAGTATATTCACAATTGTGAATATACATGTTTTGTACTGTGACAAGAATGTCATAGAATATATTATAATCCTTCCACGGTTAGCTGGGTACCAACCGCATCTCTGGTCGCAGCAATCATGAGCTGAAACCAAACTGCAGAAGACTGCGAAAAAAAATAATATCAAATGTTTTTGTTATTGATTTCTAATCTACGAAAGAGAATTTCAGATGAAACATTTTCGCAGGATGCTTACTACCAATAACCATTTTTATAACAAGTCAGCTTCTTGGACAGAAATTCCCCCCCAAACAAATATATATATCAGTATATAAAAATATAAATAATAATAATAATAAAATAAAAACTAAAGTTAAATAAACAAATAAATAAATAAAATAAAAAATGAATTTAAATAAATCACAATAAATTTGTAAAAATAAAAAAATTCTGGGGTCATTAGCAAAGTATGGCCCTATCTTTAAGATGAATCTTTGTGAAATTGAACCCTGACCTATGTAGTGCTTAAGTCAAATAATTGACTGATAAAAAAACCTTGTCCTGGACAGCATGTACTTATCTGCTGGTTGTCCTGGACTAATTTTGACCCTGAAGCTAACCATAGCTCCATGACATCTAACAGAAGACTACGCTATCATTAACAGGTGTTTTTGGTGACATGCTCTCTTTTCTAATAAAAGGACTTTCTTTGATAAACAATAGTGGGCAGGGTATGTGTACATAGCCAAAATGACACTATTATGTGAAATAATACCAATTAATCTTGGTAAACACCTGGCCTTTATTATGGTTTATGGGTGCTTCACTTCCAAGTTCCATCTGTCGACAGCAACTTGTTGGCATTGCCAAACCATATATTAATAAATATTAAATACCATAACAGGTGGCCACTTACACAGAGCATGCTTGAAGATAAAACACAAAATTCATATATGATAGTACACATTAATAACACACAACAACCAAAGCGCTAAAAAAATAGTTTTCTCATCGTTCAAAATACCATGACATGTTCAGTTTGTGACTGATTTCACAATGTACATGTACTGCAGAATTAATGACCAGGAAAGCTTACTTGGTGAGAAGCACAGCAGCTGTTGAGAGTATAAACTATTTTGAGAAAGGATTCCCTTCGGTCATTTGAATCTGGGAGACGATTCGTGAATTAATCGTTTCTCAGATTTCTGAGGGTTGGTGGGTCATTCCGTGCCAACTCACCTAAAATCCTGAAAAGTTCGGCAGGCTCCGTCTCAGATTTTGCTAGTATTTTTTTTAAACGATCCCCTATGGGTGCCATGAACACACGTAAAATTTTAGAATCCTACTCATAATTTTTGAGATATGACCCCCTAAAAAATTAAGCCCCGCCCCTTCAAATTGACTTTTTGTGTTTTCGGCATTTTTAGAGGTCTGTATCTACAAATGGAGATAAGATATATAGCTACAAATTAATTTGAAGGGTATCTGGTATCCCATCAACTAAATTATACTGTCAAAAGTAGCACAGGTCATTTGTATATCACGATGTAGGTCTTTAAAAACGGACATTTTAGCCTGCGTGATGACTTTTCGTCATTTTTGAAACCCCCTAGAGCCCAAGTGAAATGTCCAATTGCTTTTATATTACATTTGGTTATAAACTAGGTGCATATGTGTGACCTGATATGAGGATAGACCAATCACGCCTTTGATGGGTACTTGGCAGGGGTCTGAATATGGGTCCACCTGTAAAAATGCCAAAAAAATTCCTTTTTCAAGTGGTTATTTGACAACGTGGGACATTACTGACATATTTACAAATTTTTCCCAATAACACTTTGAATCCAGTCTACTTGTGTTAGAAAGAAAAAAAATGGTTTTTCAACTCCTTCACATAAAAAAAAAATAGTGAATATGCCTAGATTAAGGTATTTACTGTGTATGCTATTTAGCGACAGCACTTGTTTACAAAAGAGCCACAGAGCCTGGACTTCTGCAGGCATTGTTTGTACACTGCAGAAGCGTAGTGCCGCCACTGATTACAAATGACCTGTGCTACTTTTAACAGTATAATTTAGTTGATGGGATACCAGATACCCTTCAAATTAATTTGTAGCTATATATCTTATCTCCATTTGTAGATACAGACCTCTAAAAATGCCGAAAACACAAAAAGTCAATTTGAAGGGGCGGGGCTTAATTTTTTAGGGGGTCATATCTCAAAAATTATGAGGAGTAGGATTCTAAAATTTTGCGTGTGTTTAAGGCACCCATAGAGGATTGTTTTAAAAAAAAATTTGCAAAATCTGAGACGGAGCCTGCCGACCCATCAGGTGAGTTGGCACGGAATGACCCATGTGTCCTTTCGCGAATGCTATGGCCAGAGATGTGGTTGGTAACAGCTGTCACCTCGCTAAACGCGGATGGATGCGATGTTCTTGTGAAAATACCATCACAGCTTTTTGCTGTTTTCTCAACAAGGAGATACTGTACTCAGCTGAAACTTTCACATATGTGACTTTCATTGTATCTTTCTTGATCATTTTGCCTGTAAATCATCATTATGTTGAAAAAAAAATAATTTAAGTAACATCTTATACTTAATAACAGAATTCAGCAACATCAATCCTTTACCACCCTCCACCGTAGCATGTTTGTCACTTCACACCACCATGTTTGGACTTGGATAAGTTTGGCATCCCATGCCCAGTGAGAGGAGCGACAAGCAATTGTAGCTATATGGCAATTTCCTGTTAAGAGGATTTCAGAAGCTAAAGCTGTAGTCCCCTTGAACAATCAGTGATGTGATAGGCTGTTGAGATGTGGTGTGGTAGACTGTGAGCGAAAAGCTTGCCAGCGCGAAGCCTATATACATTTTTTTTTTTAAGCCCTAATCTGCACTCTGGGGCATTCTGTTTGGTTTTATCTTTATGTTTTTATGATCTTAAATTTTTATTTATTTATTTATTTATTTATTTATTTATTTTTATTATTTTTTTCTTTTTTGGGGGGGTTAAAGAAAACCTGGATTTTTTGAAAAAAAATGAGAAATCACATTCCTGGCAAAGCGGAATGCACCTCCGCATAATACAGGCCTACCATATTCCGCCACTTTGGGCGTCGATTCGTTTTTGTACAGTTTGACTCCCAAAATGGCGGATAGAATAGCCGCAAGTTAAGTGCGCTGTGTGTTGTGAAATGGTTCAATATCCTGAAAAAGAAAGCAGTGTTACACTGTTCTTTATTTAATTTACAAACACCTGTACAAATAGATGAAAACAACTTACTTTGGCTTATGTTTTAAAACAGCTTCCTTTGCCCATGGTTCATTTCTTAAGACGGTTTCAACTCTGTCTGCACTCGTCTTGATTTCGTCAGCACGATGAAGACTCGGTTGAAATAAGTTGATACCTGTATGTCCGCCCATTAGGATGGAGGGAATGAGTCCTATGCAGAAACCAACGGTCAATCCCACCAGTGCTGACAGTGTAGAAACCCTCATTGTACCTGTGAGACAAGGGATTGAGGACGACAACTGGTAAAACATACATTACTATAATAATTACAAGGGAGGTCAGGTTGGTGTAGTGGTATCTTGCCTAGCCTTCCACCTCTGGGACCCCGGTTCAAATCCCACCGGGAGCACTTTGTGCATTGGTTTTCCCAGAGAATAATTCTCTGGGGTTTTCCTCCCACATCTAAAACTGAAACTTTCTTCCTAGTCCTCTCTCCATGAGGTTCTTGGCTGGTACAGTGATTAAGTTCGCTTTTCTGAGAGTCCTTGGCTTCACAACCAGAATTTTAAAAAAAATAAAAATAAGCAGACCAGGACCTAATTTCATGGAGCTGCTTAAGCAGTAAATATCGCTTACAAATTTTCTGCTGAGCAAAAAAAAGCAGGATACCAGCCACAGGTTGCACAAGTTGCATGGTATTTTGGCTGGTAACCTTATTCTGGTAAGCATAATTTTGCTGTGCTCAGCTACTTTTTGTGCTTAAGCAGCACTCTGTGATACTGGGCCCTGATGTTTTGATTTTGGAAGACAGTTTTCACCATCCTCGTTCCCAGTGGTGATTGATCTTGCCGTGCCATTTTTTCCCAGCATGCCTTGCTCGATCATAACCCCTGGAATTGGTTCATTAAAATGTGCTAGAATCTAGCACATTTTAATTACTAGGCCTGAGGCCGATCCATTCTACGCGCGCGCTCAAGTATGGTAACCTGTAAAAGAGGCATCAAGTCAAAAAGCAACTGGTCCTCTGTCATTCTTTTTTGATTTTGTCAATGTGATAAGTCTAATGTATGCAGTTTAGGGTGACCGTGTAAAAACACGATTCATGTGAAATGGAATCGCGTCAAAATACTTGCATTTTCACACACGCGTACTAAGCGTCCTACAAGCGCTATACATGTGCTCGAAAGTTTTGGGAGCCAATCAGAGTTGTTTTTCAGTACATCCCTACCAGGGGTTAGTGACGAGAGGTATCGATATGGCGCGCTGCCCATGGTAGCGAGGCTGAGTTTTCACTGATCATTTAGGAGGCTAATCATCCTTTCTCGCAGCTGAGAAGGTAAATTGCAAAAAGACATGGCTTCAACGTGTTCAAGACGCTGGCATGTGGGTCATTCACCGCCAACTCACCTAAAGCATTGAAAAATTGAGTGACAGACTCAGATTTGTTTCTTTTCTTTTTTTTTAAGAATTCTGTATACATGTACATGTAGGTGTAGTGGACACACTTACATTTTTTATCTGCCACATCCTTGTCATTTTTAGGATCTGATCCCTTGAACAATTTAGCCCAACAGCTCATTTTGTTCACCCCATGTGTTGCATCGGTGAGTTTTTGTCGAATTCAGAGGCCCATATCTAAATATCAAGATAAGATACACCCCTTATAATTGAAATTTATGCTGACCGATACTCGATCAAATTACCAGAATCTACTGTCAAAATTGGTACTCACTTCTCACTTCTTGCGCAACGGGAAATAACTTAAAATTGAGATTATCTCGGTGCGCTGGCAGGATGCGTTGTTTTGGCGCCCTTTTTCTAGCGATGTGTTGTGCATGATTTAGTTGTGTAAGACAGACCAAATGATGAGTTCAGTGAGTGAGCACTGAACATGCTGAATAAGTTGTTGTTCTTGGAGAATTAATAAATCAGTGTGTTACATATTGATCGGAATTTGAGTTTGTTTGTTTTCTGTCTGCGTTTGACTGCAGAGTAAACAATCACACGTGGCAGTACGTTACAGTATGTTAAATTTAGTCTCAATATTGAAAACAATCTAAACTTGGGTGGTGCCCTTTTTCTAGCGATGTTTGTGCATGATTTAGTTGTGTTAGACAGACCAAATGATGAGTTCAGTGAGTGAGCACTGAACATGCTGAATAAGTTGTTGTTCTTGGAGAATTAATAAATCAGTGTGTTTCATATTGATCGGAATTTGAGTTTGTTTGTTTTCTGTCTGCGTTTGACTGCAGAGTAAACAATCACCCGTGGCAGTACGTTACAGTATGTTAAATTAGTCTCAATATTGAAAATATAAACTAATATCTAAACTTGGGTGGTGCGCAAAAAACAAATTTGAAGAAAGATCAAAATGTTGAAACATTGATTATTCTAAAAGGCCCCCAAGAACTTGGTAAAGCGATTTTAATATATTCAGCCTTCTTGACAATGTAATGACAGCCATTTAAATTGTTTGTTTTGTTTCAGTTTTTTTTTTTTTTTTTTTTTTTTTACAAAAATACGACAAATATAGTGGCAGCACGAACATGCTGAAAGAGTGTACTTCAGGCTGGTAATTAAAACTTTATCCAAGATTTTTAGGCACTCTCTTATTATGCAGACAAGTCAATCTGACATAGAGAAGATTAAACAAATTTACATTAGCCTAATTACTCTAATTCTATGAGATTCCTGATGTACAATAAAAACTGTATTTTACTCCAGTAAATTTTAATCACGCAAATGAGTGTAGATGAAATCATGGATGAATTACTACCTCCATCATGAAATCAAGGTTTTATCAACAACAACAAATACAGGGTCAAAAGAAATTGGTGGCATCTCCAGAGCTCCATAGATTACAGCTGTGCTGCAAGCACAAAGCCTGATCGTTCTTATTGTTATTACCCAATGGGCACGTTATTAGGCAGACATGTATTGTCCATTAGAGTATGCTTTAAATGCTTGAGTGAGCGCATTATGGATTGATTGCTGTGGTCACTCCCATTAGCCATGGCTGTTCAAATTAACATACATTTAAAAAAAACTATAAAAATTAACATCTTTTTAAAAAAGCCATTCATGCTGTAATACAGTGAACCTGGTCATGATATTAGAGTCACCAGCAGAATCCACAATCAAGACATTTTTTGTTTTTATTAATATCTTCAGAATAGTCAAGGTTAAAAAATTTCGATATTTTTTATTTATTTTATTTTTTTTTCTTTCTGAAATTGTTTTGACCCACCCGGTCCCACCCACCCCCAATTTCGATTCACAAATAGTGAATGGCTTCATAATATAATCTCTACACTGAAGAAAAATAGTAATGCATCAAATGAACCAAATATTTTAGACCAAAGGTCTCAAACATCAATATTTTTCAATGGGTTTTTTTCTGGCTTAAACAAACAACTTTGTAGTTTATCAGGAATTAAATTGACAATCTTGGCCAGCTGGGTACTTTTTGTTCTTCTTTTTCAATTGTTAATTTATATACATGTAGACTTTTATTTTATTTTATCAAAACTGAATTATTATTTCCAGTTGTGACCCACCAACAATTTCGAGGGAAAAAATGTATTTCCTACACGTATGTTGTTTTAATTCTTCTGTTTTTTATTTATTTATAATAACAAAAAATTTAATTTATTTATTTGTTTATTTATTTGTTGTTGAAAACTAGAGTTCCAGTTTAAGTGTTTGCTTTGGTTTTGTAATTATTTAACTTTTATTAATTTATTTATATATTTCATTTTTTATATACATGCCTTAAATCAGGGCTTGCAACTTTCTCAAATCTAAAAACAAATTAAATATATTTAATATTTAAATCTAAGAATTTCAGGACAAATCAGCCCCAAAACAGACTATCAACTTCAAGCATTCCATGCACTCCAATTTGTTTGCTTAATTTTATGGTTGGTACATTCTTATTTTTAGGCTGAATCGTACAGGTATGTATTTTGATGAAATTTTATTGTAATTTTTGTTGTTTGTATTTTGATTTTCAATATTTATTGAACATGCACCTTTAAACATCCTCAAATGATGGCACACTAGAAATGTAATTAACTGTTATTATTGATTATTATTACTAGACGTACAGACACGTATGCACATTGTAATTAAGGTCCCCATAGCAACCAATTCTCATGCAGGCCTTAAACTTCGTTCATGGAGGGGCACGGCAATTTTCCTCTGGTAAGGAGCACTCTATGAGGAAAATTGTATTGGAACCTTGCAAAGGGCAAAACAGCAAAAGCACAGGACACCACAACAATTGCTGTGGGTGCCGTGGGTAATTTCGCTCATCTTAAAATTGAGAAATGCTGAGTATTTAACAAAAACTATCTTTATTCTGTTGTTCTCGTCAAAATCTAAGCTGTAGCCAAATAGTGTAAGGAAAACCTTGGAAAATGTTAATCAAGCAATTAAACAATGTTGTTTAATAACAGGGCCCAACAAAAATAATACACAGAGACGCTGTTCATTTCTTGCTCTTAAAGGCAGGGTATACTTTTGGTATTTGTCAAAGACCAGCCACTTGGTCTATCCCAAAATGTATAAAATAACAAACCTGTGAGAATTTGGGCTCAATTGGTCATAAGCCGTGTTTGCACTGGACTTAATTTGGGCAAACTAACCAAGCCAATGGGTAACTTACCCATTTCAAGTCCAGTGCGAACAGCCCGGGTAACTTTCCTCACAGGTAACTTACCCACGCCGCGTGGGTAGTTTAACCGAGCCAAAGGTGCCCAGGAAGATTGACCAGGTCAGTTTAACCGAGCCAGAAAATCCAGTGCGGACGCGACGTCTCGGTTAAATCTTCGGATAATAAATGTTGGTGCTATCCCATCCAGTGACGCTGTATCTGTTGACTTGTTGTTGAGAAGAGTATTTGTGATAATACAATTCCAAATGTGATATCTGTGCTAGACTATTTCCACTTTTGTTATGTTAACTGGGAAGTGGTGGGGAAATAGTTCAACCGAAAGAGTATGACCTTTTTTGACCATGTTGGTCGGTGGTGAACGGTTTTTTTTTTTTTTCGAGATCAAGGATATTTTTGCAGATCTTTTTGGTAGCGGTCATAGGTCACGCAGGGCTCCCTCTTTATTGTTTTGGAGACAGCTCGGTTAGTTTACCCATGGTCTCGTCAATTAAATCCAAGTGCGGACGGTGGGAAGATTAACCCATCGGAATGTTACCCGGCGTCATGGTAAAGTTACCCAAAATGTTTATCCAGTGCGAACACGGCTATAGAGGTGCAAGAAAATAATGAAAGAAAAAATACCCTTGTTGCATACATGTAGAATTGTGTGTCTTCAGATGCCTGAGAAAGGCTTCATTTTCAGATTCAAATATTTGGGTGAAAAATTTCCTCTTTCTAAAATGTATAATCACTAAAGGGGTCGTTTCTAACAGCGTTTTATAATGTTGAGGCGAATCCCGTCCGGGTCGAGTTTGACTCGGTACTGCACAGGGGAGCGGCATCCCTATTGTGGGGGAGGTCGTTTGGCAACCATATATCGCCGCATGCAACACTTCACACTCTTCACAGTCCGCACAGCTAGCAACTCACCCCACAAGGCGCAAGCGGCTAAATGGGTCCTTGTTCCCAGGGGTGATCAATCTCGCCGCGCCATTTTTTTCCAGCATGCTTTTGAGAGGTATCAATATGGCGCGCACCTGCCCATGGTAGCGAGGCTGGGGCTAAATGTAACTTTAAAAGCAGCCCACTGCGCATGCTCAGCAAGTATGGCACGCCTTAGCGCGATGACGCGCGAAAGCTACATGTACAAGCACTAATTTGGACACAAGACCTAATGTGCCTAAGGGCTTGTACCTCCAAATGATTGCTGGACCAGAATAGTTTACAAGACCAGAATCTAAATTAATAGTTGAACAAGCACTAGGAGCAGACCTACACGTGTATCTCATTTGTCTTTACGGGTAAATGTACTTCAATGCTCAATAGAATTTATATATTATTAAATTCAGTCTCTTTCAGATATTATTACACATTTTATTCAATTGAAAGACACAAGACCAGCGGGCTTGTCCAGTCTCGAGTTTACTGGCCCGAAGCTAAAATCACTGGCCTCGGGCCTGTACTTGGATGCTTTTGTGTGGTTTAAAACGATTTTTTTTTTTTAAATCATAATTTTATCTGAAAGCTTACTGAACTTACTATGAAGTTCATACTAGAACCATTTTTTCTGTGAAATATTCAGTGTTTAGTCGAGTCCACGACCTTCGAAGCCAAGGCCGAGTCTGAGTCCAGGGTCTCCAAGGCCGAGGCCAAGGGCCAAGACCAAGTGACAGCCTTCGAGGCCAAGGCCACAGTGTCCGAGGCCAAGGCCAAGACCAGTTAAACTATGCACACCATAAAAGTATTTTTAGAAAGCTAAACTGTGCACAAAGGTGATAGTTTCAAACAGTATTATTACAGGACATGAAAGCTTGATGATGATAGCACCAAACTTACTGCGTGCATGCAATAACAGACTTGTCAGGAAAGGTCTTTTGTCCAGTTTGACTGCCGACAGACAATTGAGGTACGAAGTGACTTAGGTATGAAGTGACTTGGGTACGAAGTCACACCTGGGTACGAAGTGACCTGGGTACAAAGTGACTTGGGTATGATATTTTGGGTACGAAGTGAGTTGGGTACGAAGTGACCGACAGTGGTTAAAACAAACTTGCTGAAAGATGTGCATGGCTTTCACTTTTTTTCTCTTCTGACTCACACTTAACGCTTTTAAGCCAAAATTTGCACAAGTTTGTTTAATTTCATGTGTGGTTTTAAAATCACACAAAACATGCCATCTGGGACTATTTTGTCAGCTCTACCAATCCAAAGTATTCCTTTGTAAGGACGAGTTTAACCATGAAATTGTGTATGGTTTTTCACTATTTTCTCCTGACCCATAGAACGGATTAAGCCCAAATTTGCACAGGTTTGTTATTTCATGTACAGTTGATCACACAAAACATGAATACTGTCTGCGACTATTTTGTCGGCTTTGCCAATCCTACCTTTATGACCTTTAATATATCTGGACTGCACTGTTACATAATAGCAGTTTTTTTTACATGAGCAGTTTGCAAATCAATCTCTATCTCCGAGTCTATGGAGGAAGGAAATTCAACCACCCGTTTCTGACCTTCTGTTAGCATGCTGCTGTAATTAGTGGCAAAAATCTGACATTTTTGGGGGCGCAAGGGGATTGGCTTTTGCACTTTTCCATGATAATTCATAATCAATAGGGATGCTTTTCAACACTGAACTAGCCAGCCAGACCACTTGGCATGCTTGGGGAGAACTTGGAAAATTCATAATTTACATAATTTCAGTTTTGTCATTATTTTCCCGGGGATAGTGAGTTCACAGCATAGAGCTGGGCCCAATTTCATAGAGCTGCTAAGCACAAAAATTTGCTTAGCAAGAAATTTCTTCCTTGATAAAAACAAGATTACCAACCAAATTTCCATGTGTTGCATATTGCTTGTTATAGGCCGTGGGCCAAAACCTGTAACATGCACTTTCGTCTTAACTTTCGAGGGGCAACTTTATTTTTCGTTTATAAGTAGTTTGGAATGTATAATTTATTATTTTACCTGTTCCCATTTGATCTGCTTGCACGTTAATGAGAAATTAAGCAAGAAAAATCGCCTGTTTTGCAGCGCCGTTGCTATGCCGACGTTATGCCGCGGATGGCGCTTTTCTTCAACCTCGAACCATTATTACCATTGCGTACTACAGTAAATATTAATGTAACCTGGAATAGAGGTGTCAAATCAAGATGGCTGCGCCCGAGGAAATGTGTGTGTGTCATTTTATTGAGAGTCAAAGGGGACAAATAACCCAATTTACGGCAGTTAGTTGGCAGAAATTTCGTGACCGCAATAACAGATGGAAACGTCTTGATGGGAAACACTAAGAACTGGCTGAAACAAATACAAGTTTGGTGGAAAAACATGTGCCCGACGCCAGACTCGGCTGACAGCTAGCTGCCATCGATCGGCTCTGTCTGTGTGTGTCCTGGAGGTGTGACACTGTACCTATTCTTTCTAAGTAAGTCTTAAGTTAAGTGTTAGTGTTTTGTTAAAATTAAAAAGGTAAGCACGTATTACAAATTAAAAATAACTGTACAACGTTACACCTGTGACATTTGAAGTTTGATAGACTACAAAAACGGGCAACTTTTATAGTGTAGGCCTCAAAAGCAACCATTTTTAAGTTGTTAATTACTGACAATGTTTGTGTATTCTAAAAAGCTTTTTTAATACTATTAATATTAGTTTAGTAGGCCTGCACAAAGAAAATAAAGATTGAGAATGTCTAAAATCAGACAAATCTTTTACAGAAGATTTTAACAGAAGGCCCTGCCACTTAGTAAATGGGTTCTAGCATGGACAATTTTGTGATGTGAATTTGTAATCTCTTAACCTGCATTTAGTCTAAAAAATAATCAGTTTTTACACAAATGAGGAAAACATTTTTTTTTCTTTTTAGATTTCAAATTGTTTTCAAACTGAAGACTGTGTATTAACCCTAACCATGCTAATAGTAATAATAGACCTGAAATATCCAATGTTGATATGGTTTTACACACAACCCTGGTGTCTTTCAAAATTGGCATGACTTGTGTTGATTATTATTATTTCATACTCTCACTTAATATTTTTAAAAGGAAGTCATTCTATTCTGGGTAAAATACTTTAGCATGATGTCTTTCCACCCAGGGAAACAGTTCACAAAAATACCTATATAAAATATTTAAAGGTAATTGTTAAACAAGTTAAAACAATTTAAACTAAAATTAAGCAACGTTGTATAACAATCAGCAACCTGCCCATATTTCCAGATAAGGTGCTGTAATTGTTGTCTCTTCTACAATATCTTCATGCTAGTAACATTGTCAATGTTGTTCCAATCTGTCCCAATACTCCTTTAGATTTTATTGCAGAGTTGTTTACAGTGTAGTAGTTTTTCTACTGCTTGCCAGTATTGTGCATTAGTCAGTATCCCCCACTTAAGACCAACATACTTTTTGAAAATGTAATGTTTACAGGTTTTGAGATAAGACGCATTAGCAAGAGCTGAAAACGTTTGGCTAAAAGGGCTACCGATGTTCAAAGCAGTTCCACTGCAGTTGAAGGAACACTGGAGACGACCCTTGAACCATCAGGAAAATCTAGTCAGCTAGCATCAGGAGATTCACAGGCACAGCAGTAGCGCAACCCACATGTCCTGCCATCCAGATGTATTATGTTAAAAGAAACAAGAGGATAACCAACAAACAGTCATGGAAGCGGTCAAGGGAAAGACTGTCAAACTGTGAACACCAGTCAGGTTGGTATATATTTTCTTATTTCACATTGCCTCTTAAGTTTTCCTTGGTATTAAGTTAGTGAGGAACATGGTGTGCCTGTATTTTCCCATTGATTAAACTACATGTAAATATACTCCTTTTATTACAGGAGGTTTGCTGCTCAGATCTACAGAGATTCTCGACGACGAACAAATTTTGCTTGACATCAAAGAGAGAAGACATTGTCGCAATTGAAGTCAGATACCACTGAAGTTGTTACAAGGACTGCATTGAGTTCCATGCAAGGAGCAAGCAATTACAGATGATGTCTTGTTCCGTAGATCTCTGCACCAAGCCCACTCGTCCATGGCTGGGAGCTACTTGATAAAAACCTAACATTTCAATAGATGACCATGCCTGCAGCTCCTGCGAAAGCACTGCAGCATGTGCACTGTGTGTGCATGAAAACTCACTACAACACTTCAAGCTGCTCTTGTCAAAAAGCAAACCTTGCACTGAACTCTGCAAGTGCAGTGATTGCAAGAACTCACTCACAGACTTTGATGATGATGCAGAAGAAGATGAAGTTGAAGGCAATTGATAAATGATCACAGCCATCTAGGTTGTGTTCCACTTATTTTAGTTTTCAAAGTCTATTAAACAGTTCTGGCATCTCAAAATGTAATGGTGCATCTGTAATAATCTGGTCCATCTGAAATAATCTGGTCCTTTATAATTTTTCTCACATAACATTGTTATAATTAAAAAGACACTCAAGACATGTGCACCCTTGAATCGAACAAAAGAATATGCCTTTAAGGCTTTAAATTATGAGCAGTACATGTATTGGATTGTTTTTAAATTGTAAACTTTGTAGCAAGTAAGCCCCTGGGCTACAAATGCATTGTTTTAATAAACCAGACATAACAGTACTGTATAACTATCTGTAGCCACTTGGTTTTATTGCCCTTAATTGCGTCAGTTCAGCATAAACTCTTTCGCATACATGCATATTTGCATAATTAATGGCTAGCTGAAATTTTGCTTGTGCAATTTGTATTACATATTTATGTATTTTATTATTATTATTAAATTATCAAAACCACTCGTACATGGCCAAGATCTTGAGATAAAAAGACTGAAAAATACAAATTTTTGAAAAATTTACCCCCAAAAAGTGTTGGTTTTTTACAAAAACTTGGATTAGCACCATGGGGATCAATTTTGAAGACTAAGTAATGATCTATTCCATGTACAAGGACCTCAAAGCTATTCTTAAAAAAAAATTTGAAATCATTTGACTGGAAAGTGTAGAAATTATACACAAAATACTGTTTTTGACCAAAAATGAGCAAAAATAGTCCGCATAGGCTTAACCTGCAATCTGAGCCCATGGGAACAGTCAGATTTGGAATCAGCACCATCGAATTAGTAAATTTGACTGAAATGAGGTTGCCAATGCAAAGTCGAGTGGAAAATGTAGAAGTTATACAAAAAATACTGTTTTTGACCAAAAATGAGCAAAAATAGTCGGCATAGGCTTAACGTGCAATCTGCGCCCATGGGAACAGTCAGATTTGGAATCAGCACCATCGAATTAGTAAAGTTGACTAAAATGCAAGTTGCCCCTAAAGTTAAGACGAACTTCAATTTCTGGGTCTTCTACAGATTTTGGCCCACGGCCTATTACTGGTAGTCAGCTGTTGTTTGCTTAATCCTGAAAATCATGTGGAAATTTGGTTGGTAATCCTGTTTTTATCAAGGAAGAAATTTCATGCTAAGCAAATTTTTGTGCTTAGCAGCTCTATGAAATTGGGCCCAGGTCCTTGCTCTTTGGAATACAGCTAGAAAAAAATGTCTCTTGTGTTGCCAAAGTGTTCCTTGTCATTGTGCATGCAGTTGGCTGCCTCCAAGTAGTCAAGCCCTGGCGGCGTAGAGTTTTACTTTCGTATTATACCATGGCCTTCCTCCATGCCATGATAATACTATTACTAAACAGCACAGGGCAGGCACAGAGGAAGAGTCCTAAACACATGTACAGTATAGTGTATAGGCACTACCTCCAAGCAAGAGTCCAACTCCAAGCTGCCTGACAAAAAATGCCCGTTGCTGAGAAAATCCAACTGGCGTAGAAATCAATACTGTCGATCTAACAATTTTAGAAGCTAGGTCAGTCTCGTTTTTTTTATAGCTCCACTCGCAGAAGTGTTTCCTTTTTATTAACAGTTAATAATACATTACCTGTCGATTGTCACTGGTGGTGTCACTTCCCTGAACACGTACCAACTGGCGTAGAAATCAATACTGTCGATCTAACAATTTTAGAAGCTAGGTCAGTCTCGTTTTTTTTATAGCTCCACTCGCAGAAGTGTTTCCTTTTTATTAACAGTTAATAATACTGCAGTCGTACTAGCATATAGAGGTTTCCCTTCCGCCCCCGTTCCTTAAATAGTTTAATACACTGTACGACACACGGACGGACGGACGGTCGGGGTCGTGCACACGCGGCCATGCCAGTAGCCACACGCACTTCAGCAGCATACAGCATATAAATGGTGCGTGTAACCATGGTGTAACACGTCACGTCCGGACCTATTATGCTGGCGGTTCGGCACACGGACGCGTCCGTGTGCCAAACCGCCAGCATAATAGGTCCAAGACAGACACGCCCCCTTCATGGCCTAGCGGCAGGGTATACTTCTGGTAAATTGTCAAACACCAGTATTCTCACTTGGTGTATCCCAAAATAACATGCATAGAATAATAAACTTGTGAAAAATTGAGCTCAATTGGTCATGGAAGTTGCAAGAAAATTAACGACAGAAAAAGCACACCATTTGCATAGAATTGTTTGTTTTCAGATGCCTGGAGATAAGGCTTCATGCAGGGCTCCAACTTTACACTTATCTGCAGGCCCAAGGCCACTAGTTTTAATGTTGGGCTACTAATAAATTATGGTCAGACAAGTCTGGCTGTCTTGTGTTTTATAAATGATATTAATGAATAATAGTACCTCACTGTGTAAATATATTCATGTTGATTTTGAGTCTGATAAAATTCCTTTCAACTCTGTTCAGTAATGAAGTATACTTAAAAATCTTAAAGACAAAAATTTAATTAAGATACACCAATCTTACAAGTCTTGGTGCTTGTTCAAATAAAAAAAGATAAATGCAAGTTATACTGTGTCACAGGAAGGGTTTTTTCATTTTGATTCTGGTCTTCTAAAAAACAATTCTGGTCCAGTAAATATTTTTAGCTACAAGCCCAGCAGTCTTGTGGATTTCCCTCCCCCCCAAAAAAAAAAAATAAATAAATAAATAAATAAAATAAATAAATAAATAAATAAAAAATCAAGCCCAGCTTCATGCCTGATTAAGCCTTTCGCAGATTCATTTTTGTGTGTGAAAATTTACCTCTTTCTCTAAAACTACACTGCTTCACTAAAGGGTTTCGTTTCTAACAATTTACTAAAACAATATACAGTATACTAAAATATCAACAGCTCGGCAGTGTTACCAAGTAAGTATTTATGGTCATTAATTTTTAGAGTAATTACCAAAGGTATTCCGTACCCTTCAGCAGAAAATTGTGCTTAATATTTTTCTGCTAAGCAAAAATTAGCAGGAAGTCAGTCGAAGATAGTACATGGGGAATGGCACCTTAGCAGATATCCTTATTTTGGTAAGCAACATGTTTTGTGGTGCTAGCTATTTTTTGTCCTTAAGCAGCTCTATGAAATTGGTCATTTTAAAGTAAAATTTTACAAGTAAGAAATCGGAGTAAAGTTGGAAGAATATCATGCCTGCAGTAACTAGAACAGCGAAGCAGCTCGCAAATAATAGCTTTCTATAATACACAAAATTATCTATAATGTTTTACATCCCTGAAATGTCCTAAAAAACTGAGTGAAAGCATGATTTGAGAAGTTGTTGATAAAACTACCACAGGTTTGTTGAATGATGCTTTTAGTGAAAAAAACAAATGGAAATGAGTCTAGGCCGAGCCTAAAAAGAAACCCACAATGATGTGTCATCCGAAAAAGGTACCGGACACCTTCAGTTCCAGAAATAACTAATGTGAACAGACTAAAGAATTAAGTTGGTCATTTCAAATTTTAATCAATATGAAATGATAGAGTACATAATACAAAATACTCGAGCAATTATTTTTAACATCATCAAAGTAGACCTTGAGTTCATGTCCTATAGGCCCACAGCTTAGACATAGTTAAATGCTGGAGAAACAATGGAAGTAACGCGAAATTTACCTTTCTTTTGCATTGTTACAGATGCCAGTTTTGCTAGCCTCGGCTTTTGAAAAGTACCTTCAGCCTCCATTGCCAAAAACAAAAACAAAAAAAGGAAAAAAAGAAGAGAACAAAAAAGAAAGAAAATACTATGCCAACTTGGTTACACATGTATATACATGTACATGCAATGGGTGGCAAAATTTTGTGAACAAAAGAAAGGTGTATTATGCATGGCTCCCCCACCCTTTTTTGAAATTGTTATACATGTATTGTCATAGCTTTCCCCCGAACAAACTGAGGAGTACGACCTCAGATTGATTTTGTGTAGAAAAACCAACGTGGACCTCTCCACAAAAACAATGGAAGAAAAAAAGAGAAGTCCATAACTAACCCAGTCAGCATGTGTGATCAGAGCTATGCACTGAGAATGTTGAGAAGTGGAGGGACCACTTTCTTTGGTCACATAGTTGCTGGATGCCATTCTCAGTCCAAATGTAGCAAAACCCAATGTGCAGTCTAGTGTGGCACCTTTTGTGCACACATGCACTTTGTCATTTCTTTCTGACAGAAAGTGTCACCTAATTGCAAGTTGCCGCAATTCTCTCAGTACACAGCACCGTGTGTGTTCAAATTCATTTTTGTCAAGCTCATTATTCAAGCAACTGCTTGAAGAGCATGTCAAAGGTCAACACACTGAACTGCTCGGGAAATTTGTAGCCCCTTTGATATATGGCAAGTGAGAACTAAAAATGAACAAAATATAGAGCACGTCTAAACATCCTACAATTACAAATTGAGATGGCTGTACAATAAAATGCAAAGATTAAACTCTGTATACACAGGTGGAACTCGAGGCAAATTATAAGAATTGGTTCTTTTCTACAGTTCAAAGAGGGTGAATTCAAAATTTAAAGTCACACACACATGACAACTGATGACATTAAGACAATAATTTACTGTTTAAACCGAGAGCACCCACGTGTGGGTACCTGATGGGGGCTGGGTATTCTGTAGCCTCCCAAACCCAAAGGTTTTCCTCGATACACATCAGGGGCTATCCCTCGGTGTATGAAACCTACCAACTGCTTCCTTCAATGCCCTGCTGCTAAAAATCCCATTCTCGCCTCTCGGTTTAAATGCAACACATAAAAACACTTGCATGTATTGGCCCAATTCACCAGACGCCATTATCACATTAATTTGGATTGTGCTACTTTGGGAGTGTTATACAGCGTAGTGCGCAATTTAAGCTACGCTCCGTTTACACGATTATTATAATTTGCATATATGCAATATCACTACCAAATAATGGCCAGTGTGGCAGACAATAGCTGTATGTGACGGTGGTGCAATGAAACGATACACCACTGCACGTAGAAAAGGTTCCGTTGCAGTGTCTTATGCAAGCAAGGCTTCGTGTTCTTCCACACCAGGAAAAAATAAAACTGTTGGGAACGTCTTTGGCAATTTTATAGAATTTCGTCCAAATTTTAGGGTAAGCTAGCAAATTAACACACTTAAAAAGAGAAGTCAATAAGAAATCAATAATTTCTCACAACATTTGATATGATTAGATCAATCCTGAACACACGAAATGACAGAAATTTGAAAAGTTAATTAATGAGGACGGTCACATTTTTTTTTTTCACAGTAACAATCTGTAAGGGTGTGAAAAGTGGATTAACATACGAAACATTTCCTAAGCAGGAATATCAAAAAATATGAATTAATGTCAGGTACTCATCATTCTAACCTGAGTGATACCTTTGACCCTGATGGGGGTAGTTTCTTGCCTGGATTGGGCCCTACCCTGGTTTGAAATAGACTATTACCACTATTAAAACCTTTTTTCCAAAATGGAACACTTTTGGGGACACTTGGATGGCAACAGACTTACTCCCATGGTCTTGCATGCTCAGGACTACGTAAACAATAGACATTGACCTCACAAGTCTGCTGCCACCTAAAGTTCCAAAGTCTCCCATTGGGATATTTTGTTCTCCGGCCTGAGAACTTCTACACCTAATTGGAATAGGCTGTTACTCAGATTAAAACATACCCCAGTTGGGTTAATATTCTACATATAAATCAATGTCCACATTGATACCTTCATTAGAGGTATGCTCTAAAATGAAACTACCTACCTTAATGTTATATTTTTTTTTATTCAACCTAATAAACTACACGTAAAACTAAAAAACAGCTCGACGAACTGTAAAGCTACACTTGAACTGGTGCATTTCCAACTTGTGCACTTTAGAAAATGCAAACCATGACATGACATTTTCAATTCGGCTTAACATTTAAAACTTTTATATCAAAAATTATTCTTATCACAGCATAGATAAGTTGTATAGTTCATGTTTCAATCATATACATGTATTTAACTGCTTTCAAAAGTAAGAGTACAATAAATTAATATAACAATAATATGTGAGTCCTAAAATAGCACAGAAACTTTCATCAATCAGTGACATTATCTACTCTCAACTTAACTACAATTTCTATACTACAGACAATCAACTTCATGGCTCGAAATTGGGGTAAAATTCCAGAAGACTGCAGGGCTTGTAGCTCAACATTTTTACCACACCAGTATTTCTTTAACAAGACAAGAATCTTAATGAGAAACAACTTTCTACAAAGTTAAAAATTGAAACTGTTTTTATTTGAACAAGCACTACTAGCTTGTCATGTGGGTAAGTAGGCCTATATTTTGATACTCAACAGAATTGAAAGGTATACATTTTTTAAATCAACATTTGGACGTCATTTATTTTTGTTAAAGATATTACACAGTGAGGTGTTATTATTCAACTGAAAAACACAAGACCGCTGGACTTGTCAGGCCATGAGTTTACTGGCCCCACACAGTCTAAAATTTGAGCCCTAAACTTGCTACCGGTGGTATTCAGATATACAAGAAAGACATTTGTTATAGAAAGTGCTCCAAGGTCAAATTCAGTTTTCCTACAAAAAACAACAGTGTCCTTACGAGGATGGAAACAATGGTAACAAGTCTCCAACATAATAATACAATATGCAACTGTGTTTGATACCCTCCAATTGCAATTTTTGTTTACTTATGTATGTACTTATGTACAGAAGAAAAAAAGTGTGGTAGAGTATGGGAACATTTGGGGGGAAGGGGTGGTGGGGGGACTCCCTCCGCTTTCCTTCTATGTCTGAGGATAAGATGCACTGCGTATTGCACACGGGTCCAAGAAAAGTAGTAAGAAGTGACGTTAGTAAGTACGGAAATATACACAGATAGTGCGAGTAATAAATAGAGGGTTGGTGTTGATGAGCTAATTTAGTGGATGATCCCTCAGCGCGAGCTCGTAGGCGTCAAGAGATTCGTACTCCGCTGGGGTCTACCTCTTCCTCATATTGGGAATGGTATACATGTACATCTAAGCTGAGTTGACTGCATGTGCCAGGCCTGGAATTTCATCTTTTGAGAGCGGCAAGGCCATTTTCATTTTGCAAAGGGCACTTCCGTTGGAAAATCTTATGGGAAACTTTTGAAGGGACACAAAGGCCAAGACCAGGGGCAACAGAGGCCATGTCCTACGTGTAATTCCAGGCCAGCTGTACATATAACAAGTATGTACATTAAAACAATTACAAATCTCAGCCTCAATATAGTTTGGAAAGGCCCACGTGTCAACCAAAAACCACCAGAAAGTGGCAACTCTCACTTTTACAGCTTTCAATAAGGTGTCAAATGTCAATTGATATATACATGTAAGTGCACAAGCCCAGGCTAGTCTTAGAGCAGGATTTTTGGTTAGTTGTGGTCTAGGGCGACTCTGCGCCTTGCTCACGTTACTTTGAACACAGACTATCCGATTGGCTAGTTATCTGTCTGATGAGCCATATTGGCTCCAGACATAATTTGTTTTTTACTCTACGAACTGTGCCATCTTGCCCTACTGTTGGCGGTCTTCCTATTTTGTCAATCTTTTTGTTCAGGGTGCAAGTCAGAAGCCATTCAACCTGTAACTTGGATCAAACCCAAGTTTATAATACAACCTGGGAGGCGGCAGGACAGGACCAAGGGGATCGACTTTTACAGGGTAAATGGCTTCTGACTGGCATCCTGAACAAAGATACTTACAAAAATAGGGAGACCGTCAATATTAGGGCTAGACAGCCAGTAAGTTAATCCAGAGGTCGCAGGTTCAAATCCCGCTCTGGTCAATTTTTTTTAAACCCCCAAGTCATTAAAAATTTACCCAGTCAGTTTCCCTTGTGGTTTATCACTTGAAATCTGTCATTAACAAAAACAAATTCACGATGTCAAGTCAAGTAAATCATAAACAAACACGGTCTAATTTCATAGAGCTGCTTAACGCCAACAGCCAATTTTGTGCTTACTGTGCAATTTCAAGCAAAGGTATGCTAACCTTCTGGCACTTCCTGTAAACAAATAACTAACCTAACAACGCAAATCCATGGTGACTACGGAAGCTGGCTGCCTAATTTCCTTCCTTACCTGTGAAACACCCTTGCGCTTAAGCAAATTTTTCTGCAACAGTCATAAGAGGCAGTAAGCAGAAATAAATTGATATAACCGTTAAGCAGCTCTATGAAAATGGAGGGGCCTCGGATATCTGTGATGAATTGCCTCGTTGACGATAATCCATCCACGAAAAGAACAGTGTTAAACAAACAATACTACCCAAAGACAAAGTTGACTAATTGCCGCTGATGCATTCATTAAGGTACACCAACTTGAAGCCGGAATTTTCAATCAGGTAGTCCATAAGAAAGACAGAATTCATGTAGGTATCTGGGAGGTCGGTGTCTATGCTCAGGATGCCTCCCTTGTTGCGGACCAACTCGTCGTGAATCAGCCTCAGGGCCTTGGGGACTCGTTCGACGTCTCGGAACTTGTAGTAGTTCTCCACTGTCAATTTAGCTGGGCCTGGGAGAGTCAAACGTTAAAAAAATCAAACAAATTATACCATTCATAATAACTCATTTTCAATAATAATATAAAAAAGAGTTTTGAACAATCCGGGCTTGAAATTGACACTGAACTGCATTTGGGCCAGAAAGCTTAGGATTGGACAAGTCCAGCGGTTTTGTGTTTATAAATTTAATAAAAATATCTCACTGTTTATAAATCTTACATAAGTTTTTAAATGATGTTAAAACTTCAAATTTTTGCTTCGAGCCTGTTGGGTATCAAAGTTTTACCCCAAATCTTCTCTTGAAGCTTAATTTAACTGTGTAAACAGTCTTTTTCTCATTTTGACTCTGGTCTTGTAAACACTAAATTTCTAGTCCAGTAAAAGTTTTGAGCTAAAAGTCCTGCAGTTTCCGAAGCCCATTATTTGTTTTAAAATATGCATTGTTTTACAGTTATTGTAGCAACAGATGTTTCAGTCAGCCACGTCATGTGTTTTCAACTCAAAAGCATCCGCAGAAATTTATCAATGGAACAAACAGGGATCGACTCAACCAACACACCCGAACAAACAACCAACATAATAAACAGATGGCCAATACATGAACTGGGGCCTTTCTCAAACCTCGGCTTGGGCTCCGTCTCCGGCTTGGGCTCCGTTATAAATTATTGGCGCAGCGTGTATTTGTATCACACGGAGCCGGCGCGGCACGGAGACCCGGCACGGAGCCGGAGCCCAAGCCGAGGTTTGAGAAAGGCCCCTGGACTCAACCAAGCTCTGGTGTTTCTGATCAGCAGAGTGTGGGCAAGAGGGTGATAAGTCACTTCATGGAAACATAAAAATGGAAAATCTAGCATTCATACTACATGTAATTAGTGTAACTATGAAACTATTACGTGTTAGGTACTGAAACTTGGTGAAAATGTTAGCAGTAATGAGTATACTAATAATTTGTATAAAAACCGATTTGCACAAACTTGTGGGGTTTTTTAACAGATAATTTGTGGAAACAGCTATGAATTATTAACCACTTTAGGTCGGTATGTAAAAAAAAAAATTACTGTGCCTGTTTGTGGTACAATTTTTCCGGAAATTCGGAGCAACTTTTTTTTTAAGCAAATTTTTCTCACAATGAAACCCTGACTATATTAAGCAGACAAGAGACTTTCTCATAAAGTGCACTATATTTGGTGTTCTCTTCTGAGAAATGATGGAGTGTCAAGGCCCCCAGCCTTGGCCATTTAAGTAAGCCATGATCAATAGCTGGAATTTCAGATTTGCCTCCCATATGGTGAATACAATTAAAAACAACAGAGGCAGCCAACAAGTATTGATCTCTTGTGATATTCGTTTGTACAGCAAAAGGAATCACGGGAATAACACAATAGCCCCAGGGGAAAAAAAAACATGAATTTCAGAACCCTTTGTCTACTTTGTATGGGGTAAATGAAGCGTACACATGTAGCATGCACATGCAGGTGCATAATGCCTATATACACATGTACACTCAATGGATTGTCGGTAGTTTGTATATACACTTCAGCCAGTCAACTGAACACAACCAAAAAGGACACTCCAAAGCTGGTTCCCCGTATTTAGATCACACCAACAGTATTTCTACCCACAAATATGTTGCTTACCTGTAAGAACAAGAACTATTTATAGGAAGGGTCATAGATGGGTTTTTGTCAGCATAATATTTATTTATAGGCAAAATTATAAAAAAAACTTACAGTAAAAGTCACATGTGAAACTTTCAGCTGAATACATTATCTCCTTGCTGAGAAAACAGCAGAAAACTGTCACAGTGTTTTGACAAGAACATCAAATCCATCCACAGTTAGCGAGGTGACAGCGGGTACCAGCCTATCTCTACCCGCACAACGTGCAATTGGACATCAACCCTCAGAGATCGGAGAGATCATTCATGTATGAATTGTTTCTCAGATTCAAACGTTTTGCGGATGAAAAACTGTCCGAACCATATTACATCAGCTGCAGGGCTTCTCACCAAATTTGTTATGGTCATTTATTTTTAAGTACTAACCTATGACCTTACCATTAAAGAGAACTTACCCGACTTTGCTGGGAATTCAACGGCTGGCTTAATGACTCGTAACCCGCGTGCTTTTGCTGCCGAGTTGAACTTAGCATCTAGGGCACCTAGGACCGACGGCATATAGTAACCTGTCGAGATACCAATCTCCCCTAGCCTCAGGATAGCGCTGACCAGCCCCATCCGTATCCACTCCCACGGCATCATCTCTAGATGACCGACTGGATTATGGCCATCTTCCCTGATTCCGATCTGGAATGTCCTTCCCCAGTTCTTGACTACTTCGGGGTTCTGCTGCACAAAGTCGCCATAGACAAACAGCGTGATGGGGAGGGCGAGGCGGTACCCGGCGAGGGTGGACACTACTTTGTGGGCGCGCTTCAGGTTCATGCCGATCGCGACGACGAGGGCGATGTTGTTGTTCTTGCATGTTGTGTATGTATTGCCGGCGGCACCTGGTGTGTCAGCTGGTACCTGCGTGTTATAAACAGGAAGATAGCAATGCATTAAAATACTTGTTTCTTTGACTCCTAATGCATGGCCGTTGAATTTCATCCATTGCAGTTTTGAATGATAAACTATGCCAGCCTGAATTATGATGTGGTACACAGCACACAATACACACTCACTATGGTTTTGAATGATACACTAGAATACTATGCCAGCCTGCAATATATCATGTAGTGAATACATTTACACAGTACACAGTCAACCCTCCTACTGTCTGCCCATTCTATCTCATCCACCATGGGTTTGAATGATACTTGTTGAACGATACATGTAAACTATGCCAACCTGCAATATGATATCATGTGGTGAAGTCAACCTTTCTACTGTCTGACCATTCATGTGGTTTTTAATGAAAGATGAACAGCCTGCAATAACATATAATGTGGCAAATGCATCTACACAGTACACAGTCAACCCTCCTACTGTCTGCCCATTCTATCTCATCCACCATGGGTTTGAATGATACTTGTTGAACGATACATGTAAACTATGCCAACCTGCAATATGATATCATGTGGTGAAGTCAACCTTTCTACTGTCTGACCATTCATGTGGTTTTTAATGAAAGATGAACAGCCTGCAATAACATATAATGTGGCAAATGCATCTACACAGTACACAGTCAACCCTCCTACTGTCTGCCCATTCTATCTCATCCACCATGGGTTTGAATGATACTTGTTGAACGATACATGTAAACTATGCCAACCTGCAATATGATATCATGTGGTGAAGTCAACCTTTCTACTGTCTGACCATTCATGTGGTTTTTAATGAAAGATGAACTCTCCCCCCAGCCTGCAATAACATATAATGTGGCAAATGCATCTACACAGTACACAGTCAACCCTCCTACTGTCTGACCATTCAATATCATCCACTATGGTCTTGAATGAAAGATGAACTATGCCAGCCTGCAATCTGGTACACAATCCATGCAGTTGAATGGTTCACAATTGCTGGTCAACTGTCTGGGAAATGTTTAGAGAGTAGGAACGTCAACTTGTTAGTCCACATTGTAAAAAAAAGTTTGTTTTTTTTTTAAATCTGGGCTTGATTTTTGTTTTTTACTACAGCAGGATTTGAACCTGCAACTTCCAGATTAACATGCCAGTGCTCCACCAAATGAGCAATCTAGCCCTAATGTTGACTGACACCCCCAAACAAAGATATTGACTAATTAGGGAGACCGCCAACATTAGGACTAGACAGCTCCGTTGGCAGAGCACCGGCATGAGAACCTGGAGGTCCAGCTCTAGTCAATTTTTCTTCGTTCAAACCCAAATCACTTAAAATTTACTTAGCCAGTTTCTCTAGTGGTTTATTACTTAATACATAAATTTTTAAAATGTTGTTAGCGTTACATACTTCCAAATGTACATAGCATGTACTACGTATGGTAGCATGAAATTGAAAAATGCTGCAATACTCGTAAACAGGAAATGTATAATTTAAGTCTATTTGATATTATTTTAAACATTTATTAACTTGATTTACATCAAACAAATCTGTCAAGAGGCTACAAAACTTTTTACAGAGAGGTAAAGACTGATTCAGTACTTCAAACACTTGATGGACAAAGGTATAGACTGTCCAAGTCCTGTGCCAATTCGAGATTTACATGAGCGTGATTCTGTTCCTTCAAATAGTTTAGTGCAACGCAGTTTATGGCTGCCACAAATATTGTTGGGAGAGTGAAATTTAGCCATGGAATATATGAAAGTGAAATAAATTTATCCGAATCAACAAAGAAAATCCCAGAAAAAAGTTTGACCTCTGTTCTGGTCACTTGTAAACAATTAAGAATTTTACCTCGAACTGAAGTTCATGTTATCAACCTGTGTAATGGATGCACAAATCCAGGCATGATTGGCAAATGGGGTTTCTAAACAATAACATGAATAAGCGCCATTTTCCCCAGTTTTAATAGTGTGTCAGTGTTAATTTTAACAACTTATTTGAACTTAATCAAAATTGAAATTGTATACATGTATATAATAAATTGCTCTAGGTATTTTTATTTTCAATAATTTTGTATAAATAGAATTTATAAAGAAGATTCAATATCATATCAAAGTACAGCCTTCGTTTCTCGTTTTCGATATGCGTGAGGCATTCACAGCCTAGTGTGGGCACGACAACGAAAAAACAATGATAAGCTGCCTGGATGTAAAGTTGTGTACCAACAGACTTTAAATTGCTGAAAAGATAAATAATAAATGTTTGACGACTCGAAAAAGGTATTACATGTTATGTATTCCATGCACATTCATAAAGGACTTTATTTTGATTGCAGAAATTGGAAAAAGTAACTTGTGGTTTTATGGGGGTTTTTTTTATTTATTATAAAAACCAGTGTCTCAGCTGCCAATATTTCTCTGGAGGAATTGTAACGATACGTACTTGCTATTCAATGAGCTTTCAGATTAAAACTAGCAATTTTATTTTATTTCTTCTTCTTCTTTTTCATTTCCTTACCATTCCAGTTCTGTGTCTGCAAGATTTATCTCTTTCCCCCCCCCCACTCTTATTTCTCGAGCCATAGCTCTAGAATAATCAGAAAGCCCATTCCCACATAACCAATTTGAAAGTTATCAACAATCAGAGATTAACAACTTAACACTTGACACCTGAAGTTGACAGATTACCTTGACGGTGTGGATCTGTTCGAAGTCTGTGTACGTTTTTTTTCTTCAGAAAGTCCACTCCCACACTTCCAATTTGAAAGTTACATGTATCCACAATTACAGACTAACAACTGGCCACAATAGCACTTTACATTGAGACATTACCTTGACGGTATGGATCTGTTCGAAGTCGGTGTACGTTCTTCTTTCTCCGACCCAATCAATCATGGTGAACCCTGCCGTTTTAATATCTGCCCGGATCTTGTTCTTGTCTGATTGGGACCAACCAGTCGGCTGTGAATCGTGGTATTCACCGTAATATCTAGAAATATTAACAAAAAGACATGTAAAGCGCTGGTCTATAGTCATAATAAAGATACACAGTTTTTATATAACATTTTTCACACCAGAATGAGGCCCCAAAGTGCTCATAATTTTTGTCTACAGGTATACAGAGCTATGCTTGGAAATAAAAGACCCATTTTTCATGTATATTTAAACACTTAGCATGTTCAGGGCCAAATTTGGGGAAAACAAACCGCAAGACTGCTGGGCTTGTAGCTTAAAACTTTTACTGGACCAGAAAATTTGTTACAAGACCGGAATCAACATGAGAAGAACACTATCTACACAGATCCACATGAGCTCTTCTTGGAACAAGCCTTAAGAGAAGATTTATCTCGTTTTTCTTAGGGGTAATACTTCAATACTCAACGGAATTGAAAGATATTTGTATTTATCAGTTAAAATAAAAAAATGCAGTGAGGTGCTATTATTGAAAAAGACAAGACCACCGGACTTGTACGGTCTTAAGTTTACTGGCCCGCTGCTACAATCACTGGCCTCTGGGGCTGGGGTCCAGTGTGAAATTGGAGCCCTGATGTTTACAAGGTGCTGTGGCCAACTACATTTGCTAGAAACACCGCGGCCAATCCCTTCTCTTAATGCCAAGTGTACTGGGTTCCCTCAGGTTTACTAGAAAGTTACTTCCTATTGAATGATTTGTTAACCCTAACCATCCCCAAACTCTCACTGTACGCTTTGTTCGAATCTGTTGGACTATACACTTTCAGGCTTTTTAATAACAATTTTACCGTTTTTCCAAAAGGCCTAAAAAACGAAAATCAGACTAGAAGTAGGAAGAACAAAAAGCTGGACCAAAGCAAAAAAAATAGATTCTATTGCCTGATGTTTATGTCCTTGTTACAAATCGGCAATTAAATCAGGACGGTTGGCATGTATGCTGTTTGACAATTCTGAAATCCGATTGGACAAATATTCCCCAACAGTTGTAAAATTGAAACTGTCGTCACTGAAAAACGCAAAAGATCCCACCGCAAAACTCCTTACTTGTCAATATAATCGAAAGCCCCATGATCCAACATGTTGCGGAGAATTCCATACTCGGCGCCCTCTACATCCAGTTTGAGGATGACATAGTCTTCTTTGGTGAAGGATTCCTTTATCCACCTTGAAAGGTCCACCGTTGGGATGAGCTTACGGTAAGACAGCTTACGAACTCCACCTGTTCACAGACATAGCATGAGACATAGTGGTGTTAATCCTTTCAACTGTTAATCCTTTAATCTGTTAATCCTTTTTACTCAAGTTCTGGGCCCAATTTCATAAAGCTGCTTAACGGCCAATTTTGTGCTTACTGTGCGATTTCCATTTCACAGTGCTGCTAACCGTAAGCACACGAAAAGGCATGCTAGCCTTCTGGTGCTTACTGTATGAAAATGAATACGTAACAATGCAAATCCATGGTGAACAGGCAAGCTGGCTGCCTAACTTTCTTGCTTATCTGTGAAATACGCTTACCCTTAAGCAAATTTTTCTGCTATAGTAAGCATGAAAATTTGCATACCGTTAAGCAGCACTAAGAAATTGGACCCTGATGGCTGAATCATTGGAGCCCGAGTTTGAATGCCGGCCACGACACTTAACCATAATTGCTTCTCTTAACCCAGTTGTATAATGGGAACCTGAGAGGGCTGAGACAGTATTAGCGCTAATTTGAGCAGCTTGGGGTTGTATGCTCCCAGGATTGGTCTAAGTATGCCTGATGAACAGGGATAATTCTTTATCATTATTTTTGTATGCAAGTTTGCCGCAAACTAGGCAAAAGTCACTCTTGGTACACGTAAGGGGCTACAACATTCAAGATGAAACTACCTCGGGGGAGCTGAAGGTGTAGGAATTGATATTCCTCTTAAAACAGTCTAGATTGTAGAATGGAGGGAAACATGCACCAGGCAAGGAGTTCCAAAGAGATGCAGTACGTGGAATAAAGCTATTGGAATAGCCCTTTGTAGTTGTAAAATGACTTGGTCAAGCTGCTAGGATATATACGAACCACGTTTTTCTTTATTATTACTATAAAGACTGAAACCTTGCCTGTTTTGTCGTCATCCTTTTCCTGTTTGTTGACAAAGAGAGAGCCTCCTCCCCACTGCATGTCTTTACCATTGTTCAGTCCCTTGTTGGGACCCCAGGCTGCTTCCGAGTACGCTGTCATGTTACCTGCAACAGTATACTATTGTCATTATCACATGTTTCTGATTTACATATATCCCCAGCAATGTCCTTATAACCTTCCCGTTGTTTCTATTTCTATAGTTTCTATTATTAATTTCTGGTTATGAAACCAGGGATACCTCAAAAGCAAACTTAATTGTTGAGACTCAGGAGCCTTACGAAACCTGTAGACAAGGGTGCTTGCAATCAACAAGAAACAGCCAGGTAAACCCTGACTCTTCCATGATAAGTGTTCTGGGGTTTTTGTTTTTTTGGGGGGTGCACTACCTATCTTCGTACATGTACATGGGACCTGTTTGAAGGGCAAGTATGGTACAGTATCTTGCTAAAGGACACATGCGTCGTGACCAGCCCGGCCAGGATTCAAACCCACCCTCTGTGAACAACAGAACTTGAAAATGGTGCGCTTGGCCGTTCAACCAGGTGTCGTGACTGAGCGGTCTAGGGCACCAAACCCAAGTTCTGACGTTCTGATCAGAAGAGTGTGGGTTCGAGTCCTTGTCTTGACACTTGTTTCCGTATACAGGACACTCAACCATTGTTGCTTCATCCTTTGGACGGGTTGAAAAGGTGTTGGTCCCGCCGGTTCAGGACTCGAATTTGGGGGAAATATCTGCAAGACTGCAGGGCTTGAAGCTAAAAATGTTTACTGGACTAGAATTTATTTTACAAGACTAGAATCAAAATGAGTTGAACAAGCACTAAGAGAAAATCTATCTCATTTGTCTTATGTGTAGCACTTTGATACTGAAGAGAATTGAAAGACATATTATCAGATTCCTAGCCAACATTTTGTCACAAAAATATTACACAATGAGGTAGCCTATTATAATTCAATTGAAAAACACAAGACCACCGGGCTTGTTCATTGTGAGTTTACTGGCCCAACGCTAAAATCACTGGCCCCAGGCCTGTGGTCCAGTGTTAATTTCAACCCTGCGGTTGTAAAATGCACGTTCAAAAAACAGAGCACTTGTTGTTAAGAGAAGGGACTTGCCCTGACATTCCTGGTGAGTCTGACTGCAGATTGGACTGCATCACCTTGCAAACTCTTACAAGGTGATTAGCATTTTGAAATCAAACCTGTCACAGTCCTTTTAATTCTGTGGCAAACGCTAGTTTGTACATGACTGATACTGTTATCATCACCCACTATTGTTATCATCACCCACTAAGCCAGCCTGCATTATGATTACTGTGTCATGAATGCATAGTACACAGTCTACACTTCTAAAAGTGACATTTCTTCATCATCTTCTCTACACAGGTATCTTTAGGCCTACAGGGCCCAATTTCATCAAACCTGTAAGCACAAAAACTTGCTAAGCATAAAAAAATAGTACTTAGCAAAAACTGGTTACCAGCCAAAATTCCATAAAGTTTGCACTGTTGTGACTGGTGCCCCACTCATTTTTTGCTAGCATAGAAAATTGCTCAGCAGTATTTTCTTAAAAAGCTTTTTTAAAATTGGGCCCAGGGTCACAGTGCTAGTTCCCTATTTGGGGTTTTCCTCCCACATCTAAAACTAAATTTCCTCATCGTCTTCTCTACACAGATAACAGGTCTACAGGTCACAGTGCTAGTTGCTTTTGATTGTTGATTGTCTGTTTGTCTCACTACCAGAAACAATACTAAATAATACACTTTGGAACCGGTTGTAGGGGTAGGGGACTACAAAGACACAACTTTCTCTTTTCAATATTGTTTACGGTTCCAATTCCCAAATTAGTTTCCACATCTGAATAAATATCAATGCTGATAATCGCAATCCAAAAGTAAACATCGGCTATAAACTAAATTTTGATGACCCAGTTAAAAACACGTCTCACCATCTGTTGCTGCAACACCAACGGGGCAATGCAAATTGTGGTTCTTGTATGGTTTGAAATACGGTGCGAGCCTGTCATCAATTTCAAACGAATGGATGGTGTAGTCGTGTCCATTGGGGTAGGTCTCTTGGAAGAGCTGTACGGTAGATGCTACGTTGGCGCCACAGTCCAGAAGGATCTTCCGTGGTCCTGATGAAACAGCGACATCTCTGATTCAACGTGAAGCAAACAAAAAAGCAAAACAATCAAAGAGAGAGAAATTTCAGTTAATCGGTGTTCTTATATTCAAGTAACAACTGCTTATGTCATTCCAATCTTATCCAAGTGCAAACAATGATGTGGAGTGCAGGGTCTGACGGGCACAAACTTTGGCCGACCCGGACCGAGAGTAAATTAACAAACTCTGTCCGGCAGATATTATGATAAGCATTTTAAAATATCATTGAAAGTGTGAGAAATAAAATAGAGACTAAATCACGTTGTGTAGTTTTTCGTAAACAAGCTAAACATTTTTGAGGAACTGTGCTCTGCAAACCATGCATGCATTGCGTGTGCCCCAGCTACGACAGATGGTGTAAGAGCGCAGCAGTGATGATGAGGTACATGTATAACAATTTCGGGGGAAACCTTTTTTCCCGAGCATGCCCAGACATGTAAAGTCTTTGGTCAAGGTGTTTGTAACTGGTTTTGTAAACTATCGCGTAATGCACTGGTAAATTTCTCCAACAGAGGGCGTTTACTCTCACACTATCGCAATGTTCTGAAACGTCCTCTAGCATTTAATGTTTCTTGCATTTGTTGTAAGACACAAAATAGTGAGATAACAAAGACTACAAGCCTGTGAATTGCAAACGATGTGACTGTTTGTGTGTCGCACGGGATCGTGCATTGTGTACACCATGATGGCAACGTGGTCTGCGTTTCGCAAAACTTTCGAGTGAATTTTTTGACGGATATCCGAACTGTACAAATGTAAACATGTAAACGGACGATAGCTAAGGTCAGTTAATTATGCAAGTTACAATTCTAAAGGCCAGCGATGGCAGTTGGATTATAACAGGGCACAGCAATAACTATATTGTCGTGAATTGTCAGCGATTTGAAAGGGCATTGGCACAGGGCACCGACGGCAATTGCTGTCGGTGCTGACGGTAAATTAGAGGCCTGATTCCGAATGATCTAGAAAAAATTAGCCACCACTCAATTTGCCCTACATGTAGCTACAACCCTGGTGGGGTGACATGAGTGGGACAGGATGATAGTGGAGGATTTAGGCCACCTGTTAGCAAAAAGGGCCATGAAGGTAAGGGTATTCTAACCCTCTGTGCCTAGTACTCACTTGGCAATGCTGAGCGACTGGACTTGAGAAGCAGCGTGTATATTTTCTCGGCTGTACAGAACCTGTTTGTTGACGTACACCTGCCGCTGCACTGGCTCGTCGTCGTTCATGTAGTGAAGTAACGATGGCAGGAGTCCAATGCAGACACCTACTGTCAGGGCCAACACAATCCGTCTGGATCCCACACTCATTTTACCTTGAATGAAGAAATAAACAACAAAAGCGAACAGTGTGAAACGGAGAAGCTCCTCTTCTCTTATTCTCAACTTTGGGATGTTTTCAAAACCACAGCTTGGGCTCGTTTGAAGCACCATAAGGACAGCGCACTAATAAACAAGGACAGTACACGTGTACAAACATGCACATTGAATAGTACCAAAGTGCACAATAGGCCCTACAATGTATATCATGTAGGAATGGTTTTAATTTATGAATGCCACGTGACCAAAAACACTCTAATCAAAGGACCTACACGTTTGGCTGTTAAATAACTTTGTATAATGATATATGCGCCTAATTTGTTTGCAATATGACATCATGTGGTGAATGTAAAAAGTACACAGTTAACCCTCCTACTGTCTGACCAATCAATATAATCCACTGTGGCTGTGAACACTTTGAATGTGGTGATACTTCCACGCAGTAAACGGGTGTGTCTACACAAACAATACCGCTGAATGGTTGTTAATTATCAACTATTAAGACAAAGAGCTGGAGAGTTTTAAAAACCTGTTAATCAGCGATCACTCAATTTTGAACATGTTTTGATGACATCTCTGCAGTGTGTGCAGAGCTGCCCACATTTGCAATGAGGAAGATTTTGCACAACAGTCAGGGAGATATTTAGAAAATTTGACAGTCAACATAAATCTAAGGGGAAAAGTTTCCATAATCAGGGAGATTTCCAGATTGATTCATCAGACCACGGAAAGGGCGTGTCGTGGCCGAGTGGATAAGATCACTGGACTCAAGCTCTGGTGTTTCTGATCAGCAGAGTGTGGGTTCGAGCCCTGGTCGTGACACTTGTGTCCTTAAGCAAGACACTTAACCATGATTGCTTCGTCCTTCGGATGGGACGTAAAGCTGTTGGTCCCGTGTGTTGTGTAACGCACGAAAAAGAACCCAGTGCACTTATCGAAAAGAGAAGGGGTCCGCCCCGGTGTTCCTGGTTTGATCGGCTGCATATTGCGCCACAGCACCTTGTAAACCATTACAAGGTGCTATGTAAAGGAGTAGGTCTCATACTTCAAACGTAGCCCCAAATACCTTGCAGGAAATACTGAATGTTAAGCGCTTAGAGGCTGGCCTGCAGTAGGCGCTATACAAATACAATATATTATTATATTAAAGGGCAAGGGCACCAAGGCAATTTCACCTTGTTAAAGGGCACTCTATGAATGATGAACATTTCAAGGGGCACCAATGCCTGTGTTGCCTCCTAAATGTATCAGGCCTGTAATAAAGATCCTTTAGAACAAGTTTCTGGTCAGCAAAGTAGGAAAATGGTCTCATGCCTGGAATTACACAGAGTCCATGGAGGCTATGGCCTCTGTTGCCCCTTCAAAAGTTTGTAATAGACTTCAAGATTTTCCAATAGAAGTGCCCTAATTTGCAAAATCAAAATATGGCCTTGCCCTCTCAAACTTGAAGATGAATTTCCAGGCCTGGTACCTGTCACATGATATTTTGGTTGGTAACCGTATCCTGGTAAAAACTGCAATTGGTTTGTGCTTAGCCACTTTTTGTGAGCACTTTTAAAAGCTCATAAAACTGTGCCCTGGGCTCAATTTCACAAGAGTTAAGATTGATCTCAACTCCAAAACACTCCTAATTGCTAAGCAAAGTGTGATGTCACAATAAAAATCACTATGGTAATACTGAGATCTCATCTTAAGATGAATCTTAGTGCTTTGTGAAATCCGGTCGCAGACTGCTTGCCCGAACTTGCCCGGCAAAAAGAGACACATTGAGACATGCATTTTGAGGAATTTAAATCAGAAAATTAAGTGTCAACTGTCAACATTGCTAGACCTCAACTTACATGTATGTATGTTTTTATTTTATTGGCAATGTAGGCTTACTATCGTAGAATAAATAAACATTTTGTTTTGTACTTGCGTTCGTTTCGTACAATGTAAACTCCGTCATCGGTATGCACGCACCACTCACACAGAACCAGCGCGCTGATGACATGGACATTGCTTGCATGCACTGTGTGTACACGTGATGCCGAGTACCCGCGATGTATTTCTTCCTAGCGTTTACTGACTGCCTGGTAAAGTGTTCACCGTCACCAGCGACGTATTAAATACCGGCGATGAACTAAAAATCTGTGCAAATCTTCAGCACACTTTTACGTGGAATATTTCACTAAATTTTGGAAACGAAAGGCATGTGGGTAAACATTATTTGTCTATGAGTACAATATTGTTTCCTTGGCTCCCCTCGTTTGTACATATACAAGTGTCAGTTAAGATGGCGCAACACGACATCCATGCACAACAATAAATACAATCGACCGATCGCACAAAACCATTCTTGCACGATCGGTCGATCGCGCAAAACCATTCCAGCACGATCAATCAATCACGCAAAACCATACCAGCACGATTGGTCGATCGCGCAACATCAATCCTGCACGATCGATCGATCACGCAAAAAATATTCGTAGCGCGATCAATCAATGCTGCGCGATCAATAGATCTTTTAATAGCACAGCGCGATTGGTCGATAGTGCAGCGCTATCGTATCGGACGTTGATCGTGAAGATTTACCGATCGCGCCCAACATATACACGTCAACTTCAGTGGATTTTTTAATGCTTAGATTTTGTTAATGCTTGGAACACTTTGTAGGAAATCACCAGTGGAATAAAACGGTATTTTATTTTATTAATTAATATATAACTCATTAGTTTTTCAATAAGAGCACTTGCCCGATCGGGCAGACCGATCAGGCGTCCAGGTTGCCCGACAAAGTTTTACCGTGTCCCGGGCAATCGGACAGGCGATTTGTCGAGGCCTGTCTGACCTATTGAAGCATAGTGTTTTCAGGAAGTGACCTAAATGTATCTCAGTGCTCAATTTGCATTGGTTTGTACACAGTGCTCATATTTTTCGTTTTTCACAAAATGGTAGGCCTAGTAGTACATGTATGTGTTCAGGAATCAGTCGGTGCTTGAATAGCCTTAATCCAAGGCTGTAATCCGCAGGCGTGCGCCACATTGTGCAGTAATTCTTCTTGACTCGTGAGCGTGTAGCGAGTTGGAGTCTAACCAAGCTTTCTTATGAATATGGTAACTATTAACAGGCCAATCACAGTGTGCAGAATGTTGGTTAGGGTGGATTTTGGATCTGCTCTGTTGTACTGCACCTTAAGTTACACCATGTGTTGTGTGTGCATTGACGACCAGCGGGCGACCATACATTGTGGGGCCTGTGGATACTCACTTAGACTCAGCACCATGTGGCTATGTGCATGCATGACTGCATGTTTTAACATATTTTGTATACATGAACGATCGCAAATAGCAAGACTTGCCAAACTATTTTACGAACTTAAAAATAATCTCTCTTTGGGATTTTACCACCCTACCTCTCAGTTATTGTGAAAAGTAACAATTTTTTGACTCGCTCGAATGACTAGTGAAGGAAGGCATTTGGCGACCAGGCGTCCGCTTATTTCAAAACCTGCTCTACAATGCATTGATTTGGATCATCACAACTAGACTACAGCTGGTGGTTATTTCTATCCATGGGTGGTGGGAGAGCAATGTAAATTCAGTTGCGTGTACACATCAAACAAGGAGAAACAATTGATTTTTCTCACAATTTGCCATGACCAAGGTTGACGATCATTGCTGATGAAAATGTTGGTAGACATGGTAGAAATGTTGAAATGGTGGCATTTGGGCAATTCCATGGAAAGGTGGACATTACACATGTACATGAAAATTTCAACTTCAAGAAATGAAAGTTTAGGCACTACAATTTATTTATGTATGAGTTCTAGTTTTGCATTGTGAATTTTTTGTTTTTAAAGCTTTAAGATTTTTCAAAATATGACCAAAATTGTTTTAAGGACAATTTGTGCAAAAAATCCATGAAAAAATGGTAATTAGAAATGATATGATATTTCAAAGTAAATAATGGAACAAAACCAAGCTAAATGATTAATTATATTGTTATAAGTCATGTTTCTTCCCTGCCCAGAAAGAAAGTTGATATTTCATCACTGCTTAATTCTACGCATGGGAATATTATGCATTAGAGACATTGTAACGCGAGTTACCGAAACACCTACTTTTTCCTCTAATAATTTTTCTGAACTAAATAAAATGGTGAGGTTCATTATTTTCTAATTAAACCCAATACTTTAACTTCCTATGATGCCATTTTCTGCTAATTCATCACAATATAAAAAAAATAAGCATCTAAAAGCTGTAACACGAGTTACCATGTAACGCGAGTTACCGTAGGTAACGCGAGTTACCACCAGTTTGATGCAGTTTTTCAATACAAATGTATGGCCCATGTGTGTTTTAGGGCTTAATGTAATGTAATTATATGTAATACATGTATAACTGAACTAAAACAAAAGAGGGCAGCAATTATGAAGACCTACCCACAATGCACTTGTGCACACTCCTTAGTAACATGCCCATGGCTTTTTCATTTACCTTTTCTGGAAAGCAGTAATTTCTTTCCATTTACTTTTGTAAGTGTAGTGTACAGCTGGTCGGAATATCCAATGGAATCATACTGGATGCATCCAACATTTTGTTCACAACATAAATGTACATAAGTTGTACGTGCACCATACATACTGTACATGTATGTACGGACATGTATGCCAGTGTGTAGCTGGATGAGTTAGCTAGTACATGTAGTTACATAAGTGGATAATCCTACTTGTTATCAACTTGTTTTATGTAGTACATGTTGCAAACTTGACATGAACTTTAGATATGCATGAAATGAGGCATTGTTTTTTCGCAGACAAGCTGTAACGCGAGTTACCGACATGAGAGGTCCTTTCTGATTTTTTATCAATTGTTTTGTTATTATTTGAATGTAATCATGCATCATACATGCCTATGTTATAGAAACACAGAAAAGTTTCCATCAGGGTACCCAGTTTGAGGAGACTTTGAAAACATAGCTGATGTGGTTTTATGCTATGTCCTTTTTATGTAACATGAGTTACCGAAAATAAAGGTGTTGCCAAAAGAAGACAAAAGGTGTTTTTAATTTTTTTTTTGGGGGGGGGGTTGTTAATCATAACCCTTGTAATGTTCCTCAGAGAAATTCTATTTAGCTGACCTCAAAATAAAAGAATACCAGCCCAAACAATCATGGAACTACCCATTAAATGTAACGCGAGTTACCATGGAATTGCCCATTTCGACTTTTTTGTAACCTACAGAGTTAATAAATTTCCCAAGGAGATTTTGTGAACAGTATCCCAATCACTAGAGAAGTACATAAGTCAAAGAGTGGGATTTCTTTACAGGCCTATCTGAAGAAAATAACTGCCTTATTTTAACCAGGGCCCAATTTCATAAAGCATGTAAGCACACAAATTTGCTAAGCACAGGAAAATCTTGCCATAAGCAGAAACAGGTTACCAGCCAACGATCTACATAAAGTTTACATTGTTGCCACTGGTACCCCGCTTATTTCTTGCTAAGTAAAGAAATTTGCTAAGCAGAATTTTCTGCTTAACAGCTTTATGAAATTGGGCCCTGGCACTAGGCATCCTAAGCAGACATTAAACAAGGTCTGAATTCAGGTAAAAGTCTAAAATTTCTCATCCATGCATGAGAAATACTGTGTACATGTACAAATGTACAGTGTATGTATCACTTATGAACCACAATGCTAGCCGAGAGAAACTTGAGAGGAGCAAAAATCACTTTGAAGCCCAAGTTATTGTGGTTATATGCATGTCGCTGTCACTACCACTAATATCGCAATCCCAGCTACAGTCATGATAGCTAGCATGGTTAGGACCGGTCCCAACTACAGTTGGGACGATTGTCAAGTTGGGCTGGAACATACATGTAGAAACACAAGTCTTTGGAGCAAATTTATTTCTTCTTTATCACATTATTATAAAATGAGTAAGTCAACATTTTTGGTGAATTTTTTTGTCATAAAAAAAACCAACCTATGATTGCAAGGCTACCGGCCAGTCAATGTGGAAGGGCCAGCAGTTGTAGAGGGAGCACAGAGTGTGCCTACTGTCACTATTTATCATGGTATCCCTTATTCATTGGGAAATACAAGGGCAATTTTCACCCCCTCCAGCGGACTACAAAGGGAAGGTTTTCACTCATGCACCGCTGTTTCAAACGGTGCTTAAACATTTTCTGATGCAGCTTATATTCCGGGCAGCATACACCGTTAACTGTGGCTTATTTTCTGGGCAGCTTGCAAGTATCGTCAGAAAATTACAGTACTGGTACCTGTATAACTACAGTCATTACCATTTTATATGCTTGAATCCTCAATTCTGATTGGTCAATCCATAGCAACAAGAGTGTAATACTAACATATTGCACGGCCAACATATCAAACTCTGCTCTAAGGCGCTGTTCTAACTCTGCGTGTTGTACGATTTTGTTTGGGGACAATTTTGCTTGAACTACAATGTACGTGATTCGTTCTGCTATTGTCTCCACAAACCTTAAAGGTAATGATGTATTGTGTACAGATGCACTACATAAAGCACGCTGCAGTCCTTATATTTTGGGTGCGTAGTGAAAAGCTCACTCCGCCAAAACAAAATAACAAAACACAATAAATTGCCACCGTCATTCATAATCCTTTATCGGCATTGCCTTTCGAACACAATTATGGCTGCTTCATTCCTATGTTCCGCCCCAACTTGACAATCACCCCAGTAGTCCCAACTTCAGTGTTACATGTGTACATTGCCGTCGGTGCCCTATGCCATTGCCGTAAGGCCCTCAAAATGCGATGTTTTGCGACGTAACTGGCCGGATGGGCTGTGGGAGGAGCGGCTACATAAAGCAACCATTAAAATACTCGCACCCACATAAAATACTTGCTCTGCCCACAGCCCGTCCAGCCGGTGTCGTCGTGAATTGATCAATTGGCATGATTGGGATCAATCCAAAGTGGCCGCGGTCAGTAAACATCGAGGGAAGTAATTTGGAGGAAATTGAAAAATTATTACTTTAAAAATCTTTCAAAATTTTATTTAAATTAAACATCAAAAACACCCAGGTCAAGCTAAGAGGTAAGTGAACACACTGAACTGGTTTAAACCACTGACCTGCCCGAAGGGAATGCGCCTTGAAATTGTTATCGGTAAGCTTAAGAATGAATGGGGCAAGACGTGGGGCCAAGGGTTCAGCTTGGCCACACAAGTGGGGCTACCACCTAACCTATCATGACTACTCCCAAATCCACCTTAGGCATGGAAAACATACTCAAATTAAGAAGAGTCTTTGGTATCAGTATTTATATGATTGATTTACAGGCCTGGAATTAAACGAAGGCAGTGGACTGGACTAGAGGCCATGAATCATGATCTTCGTTGCCCTGGTATGCCTGGTCTTGGTAATGGTTGGGCCCTTTTTGACCTTAGGCCTTGTTGCCCCTTCAATTCAAATGAGTTCAATTGTTGCCCATAAACTCCCATCATTGGTAGTGGAAGTGCCCAATTGCAGATCGACGATGGCCTTGCCCTCTCATGGATACAATTCCTGGCGGAAACATTTCGGCCACCACTTTGTCTCCAACCACATGTGCCAAACCAAACATGCCATCAACTCATCCCCAACCAAACATGCCAAAATAAACAAAAAAGCAATTAACTATGTTACATCTCATTTGATGAGTAAATACAGTACGGGTGCAAAGACTTTTTACAGGACATCCTTATCAGTCCTTCAATAGTCGGATTTCTTATTACGATCGGAAATTATTGCCCTCTCGTACTTGGTAAAATCTTACAATACTGAGACAATATTTATTTGGCAAGCCCTTCGGTCAAAACGATCCAGTTTAGCATGGTGTGAATAGCGTTATCGTGTTCAGCGTGAAAAGACCCCCCAGGCTGATCTTGGCAGGTACTTACTTCAGGTTGGGATAATAATAATTTTTACAGTTTCTTGTTTTCTATTGAAACACCCATAGAATATAGGAACATTTTGTTTAAAATTTCAGGAGGTAAAACGAGTATTTTGTTTTTCATATTTTTAGGTTCATTTTACTTATTTTAGGATTTATAATAATTACCAGTAACTTAGGTATTTTTGGAGATCGCTTGCACATGTTTTGCACGCAGTATGTCAACTGCATGACAACGGGATTGAATGTTTAAAGATTAGCAGGCACAGCTGCCATGGATGGGATGAGTTTGCATTGGTTTAAATAGTGAGTTCTGCAAATAGTGGGATGCCCTAGCTAGTATTGTAAGACATTATCACAAGCACAGTAATGGTTTATCGTGTCTTCTGATATTGGATATCTCTCATAATAGTGGGGTGTCCTTCTATTGTCTGACATTAGGTCATTCAGTGTCATCTGAGAAACATATTTTAGTAATGTCTGACTATTGTAAGAAATCCCACCAAAGCAAAAAATCCTGTAAAAAGCATTTTTTTATACACCCGTACGGAAATAAGATATACTATTTTATTTTATGAAAAAGACATGATAATGAATGAAAAAGTGGAAGCTGCAAACGGAAGTTCTACCTTCCATGCCTGAATTTATCCAACACATCTCCATACAGAAGTCCATTGATAAGGGAAATTCAATGTTTACGAAATGATTTGCCAACACGCCATTGAGTCACACCGCCCGCCAACACCACACACACGGCCCAGTCACCACCAACAATTGTCCACACTCTGACTCTGCATGCTGCTATTGCTCCGTCCCAACTTGAAAATCGTCCCAACTATAGTTGGGACTGGTCCCAACTATAGTTGGGACTGGTCCCAACTTGAGTGTTAAAGTTGGGGCGTCCCAACTATAGTTGGGATCGCAGTAAACACAAAGCACCCCCATGAATAAACTAAAATCATGTAAGTATCAAGTTTTAAGACCACTTTCCCTTGTTTTTTGAGAATATTTTAGATTAATTAGAATGTTAGTTTTTCGAGAGAAGGAAAATTAAATGCGTAGGCCTACGTACTTATTGAGACTGAAAGCGTCACTGTCAGAACCCTCTAAAAACTATTTACACCGAGTTAGTTTTAGCGGTCCATAAATGAGCGATATCTAATTTTCTTCCTCCATGATAGTTATATCATGATGATATAACTTAATCATTCCAAAAAAAACCTCGTCCTGGGCCAACTGCCCGGGACCGGCTCTAGCTCCATCATCAGTTTTGACATGAGTTTGTACATGTATACAGAGGCGAGACCCGGGTTTGAAATAAAAATCTTGTTAATAAACACTCCTAGAACTATTCGGTTCGTTCCGCTATCGTCTCTCCGACGATAGCGGAACGAACCGAATAGTTCTAGGAGTACGCCGATCGCATCAGCTTGTGCATGATCGATCACGGTGTCCTGTTGACCTCTATGGGCGATCCCAACTATAGTTGGGACGTCCCAACTGTAACACTCAAGTTGGGACCAGTCCCAACTATAGTTGGGACAATTATCAAGTTGGGACGGAACACTAATACTGTAACAAGAAAAACATTACGCTGGCCGGACAAACAAGTAGCGTGATGCGGTTCGTTCCGCTATCGTTCGTGGGGACGAACCGCTTAGTTCTAGGAAGTAGCGTGGACTCATCAGCTGCCTTAAAACACCAAAGGCGATGTAGAAATCTCACAAAATTAAGCTACATTTTTCTTGCTACTTACTTGGTTTAAAGGTTTCGCTGGTGGAAACCTGGTTCCTTGAAGAAAAGCTTTGTATTGTATAGTGGGATATTCTGTTATCAGCGACCTCCGTCTTTCTTACGTACTTTGCGCACGCGCCTTGCCTTGAATGTGCTGAATTGAACGCAAGTAGTCGATAGTTTTCTTTGTCGAATAGTTATACTCGATCGAATTTTAGAGTCGATACTGCCAATTCTATATATAATAAGCCTATCATGTGCATCTTTTTGCGAAGAAACCAAAGGTGAAACAACGGAACTCACTACGTTTTCGGTGAAAATAATCATTAAATTAGTAAACAAAAAAGCATAAACGTTCTTGAAAGTCACGATCATGCCAATCAGGAAGGAGGGCGCACTTTCGAGTTGACTGAAGAAGCTGTCTCCCGAACGTATAACCAGTCATTTGAACCATGTCATTAACAGAGGCGAAACAAGGGGTGGCTTTTTTCGGTGGGGGGGGGGGGGGGGTACAAGGAGTGCACAATTTTTTCGGGGGGGGGGGGGTACTTTGGGCCAATTTAAACTGAAGTCCAGTAATTTTTATTAGTTAGGGCCCTCGTTTTGCCATTATACTATTTCTTCTTCCATGGTGTGCTGTAAATGGACAAAATACTTTTAAAAAACATGAATTACCACATATTACAGCTAACGTAACATTTTACTCTGAATTGCTAATCTTTAAGATCCAGATTAGGGGGCATTCGACCATGTCACCAATGGTTAGTTACACCACTGGTAATTGTTATCAAGCAATAAGGAACCACAAGTTTTGAAATTGTCTCAAGGTGCAGACTAGAACCCGGTAAGATGTAAGAAATGTCTCGCATGTGCGCCGATCATCAGCAGACACATCTAGAAGTTACATCACGCAGTGTCAATCCTTTGAAGTAAAGACTGCGGGGCTATATGGGCAGAATCCAAAACCCTTCAAATTTGCACTGACGCAGACCAACCTCCACGCATGTACTCTAACATGTGTTAATACAAACAAGGAGGTTGGAGAAGATCAGATGAAAGAGGCCTGCCCAGTGAGTATCAGAAGACCCCTATGCAGGCAGAGTCTATCGACCGTGGAGTAGGAGCATCCTAGGATGCAAGGCTGCAAACAAAACTGTGTAAAAAAAAAAACTAATTGTATAAAGTCATCTTGACATTCAGTTTAAAACAAAAAAAATTTTTTTAAGTACTAGCCGAATAACACTAAAAATTATGTGTATTTGTTTACGCCAATGTTAATTTTTTTTTTTTACCAGGCCGCCCATGGGCCTTTCTCAAACCTCGGCTTGGGCTCCGGCTCCGTGCCGGGGCTCCGTGCCGCGCCGGCTCTGTGCGATACAAATACACGCTGCACCAACAGTTTATAACGGAGCCCAAGCCGGAGACGGAGCCCAAGCCGAGGTTTGAGAAAGGCCCCTGTTAATAAAAGACCTAAACCAAATAGCGCCCTCACGTGTCCATACTTTTATTGTACATTTACTTGCAATTCGGCTGATGCCGCCATTTGTAAAATAAACTCTTGTTGAATTAATTAATGAATCATAAACATAAAACTTGAAAGGTTAAGTGATTCCGGGACCGATTGAAGGGCTTGCCCAGTTCCAGTGTTATTGTCAGAAAGTGAGTGGGCTCATAGCGCAACAATTTACTGTGCCGATGAGTGGGGCCTGCTGGATGTTTCCTTCCTACCCCATTGATTGATATCAAAGGCACATGCTGGTTGGAAAAGTTTGCTCATTCCGGCCAAGCGCCTGCCGAGTGAAATTGGAAAGTTGCATGTCTTCCATACTGAGTTGAGGTCTACTAAATAGTAGCAATATTGCCCATTAATAAAGAACTGAAAGTTGAATCAACCCCTCTGACAGAAGATAGGCCTACTAACCCCTTCTCAGACCCCTTGGGCATGACGTCACACGCCTAAAACAGTCCCCTCACTGATGAGGTCAATGAAGAGCTATCATTGGCTGAGACCAAGCGTAGCGCGTACACACGTGCACGTTTCCATTGTTGGACATCAAAATATGGCGGCCAATGCAGGGGGTCTATATGCTGTGTCTCGCTCAGCCACGGACTACAATGTTTGTTTCTTGAGGCTACACTCCGTGTCTGAAATGGTGGTTGCGGGTACAGCTCAGCTGGGGCTGTTGCTAATGATACCATGGTTATCCAACGGCTTCGACATTGCATGTTCACGTGACGACCAAGCCGTAGCTGTAACCGCTAATTCGGCCGGACACAGTCTTAACTATTTGGTAGAAAACTAGCTAAAAACAAAAACAGAACACAGGGTATGCTGAGCCGCAATGCTGCCACTACCAGTGTGGCAGGAGATTCTGTCCCCGGAGAGCCTGTCTCCCAATAACGACGAACTGTGTATCAAACTTCTTCTGATAGCACCCTCTTTTGAATCATCCTCCTACAGCCCATGTTAATTTCCCATTATGAGGGACATAATTATCTACGTGGAACAGATTTTCCCATAGGACACCGGCGTCTGGTGTTGTCGTCCTCTTTGTCAGCTGATGGACATAATTGAGTACCAGTCATCAGTGGTGTAGGCTTGGGACTGGGGGAGGTAAAAACGTAATTTGGGGATTTTACAAGTATCAAACTTGTTTGTGTTTGTTTTCTTCTGTTTTCGATGGAAAGGGGGAGGGGCAAGGGTTCTTGGCGTGGGGCTACAGCTCCGCCCCAACACCACTGGATATCATGCGACATGGCTGTATATGGCAAGATCACATCAATGTACAATGTTACCTGATGCCACCTCACATAAAACGTTTGTCATTCGTAAACCTGTGGTCATCTGAACGCTCTATGCGCATCATGTGACACAATTACCATCACTCAGTGGCCAATCTTGGCACTCTATTCCCGGTCATTTACTTCTTTATTGGAAACGGTCTTGCGTGGACATGTTCCGTAAAGCCGTTGTGCGGGAACTTGTACGTGTGTGGCCAATCGTTGATACTCGACTGCTAGTTGTCCGTCATTTTGAATAATTCTTAACAGCTTTCCATCTGTTATTAGAATTGCTGATGTATCTAAATGCCCAGGAATGATGGCATATTGATACGTGCATTGATTTCTCATCGGGATTCACGTCTCGGGGTCGTTCTACTTTTCAGGTGCGCAGAATTGACAAACAAAATTGTCAGTGAGGGGGTTTAAAACCTAATAATGGTGCATCGGTGATGGGTGATGGGAGGAATACAGCCACCCACAATGTATGACTCGAACAACGATGTACTGTTTGGGGCTGAAGTTAACCTGTGTGCATCTATAGTGCATGGTTGGAGTCGGTTCGTGCGAACTGCCATTTTAGCTAAAATACAATACGTCGCAGTTAATCTTTCCTGTAGACTGTGCAAATCTCGCGCGTATTTGAACATTGGAACCCGTTCAAGCGCGTGAGTTTGTTTCCTTCTCGTATGAGACCAAAGAGGTCCCAAACAAATATAGCTTACAAATACGTATGAATACTATAATTACAAACGGGAAGTGAGAGTGAAAATGAAACATCGAGTAGCAAAGGGAAGTAAAGACACGGTTAGCGAACCAAGACACCGTTATCGCATTCTATATAACCTTATTTACGATTTTATTCACGTTGACCACACTGTTACTATTATTATTCAGTTACAAAAATCCCATAGTATAACAACTTTTCTTCTCTGATTATGTTAAACATTCGGGGCATTTTCGAAACCAAGGCTTCAGCACTGGCTCTGTCCGCCTAGCAGGCTCCCGTCTGCTCCAAGCCTTCCGGATCCCTTTGTGTCCGAAACTAGAGCACGATTTCGAAATCACTCAAAGAGCCTGTATTAAGCTGGAGCCAAGAGCCGTGGCTTCAAAAAGTTCTCAGAGATTATCAGTAACTTTCTAGTTGGTTGGCACCTAATGTTCGAGCTCAATTGACCCAATTATACTAAGTCAGTTTATCACACGTGTCACGTCAGATGACTCGTCGTGTATCAATTAACACACCGGGATACGTTATTAGCTTACTTCAAAGAACCTGGAAAATTAACAGTCAGTCAGCCACACATAGTTTGGATTGGTGGTAACCTCGAGCTGTTGAATTTCCTGCGCGCAATATTGATGTCTCGTTGGCACTTGGTCGCGATCCCACGCACACGTAGACCTACTTATGTAACGGATCGTTTCCTAAGAAAGTGCAAACGTCCTCGATGACTGAAATGTATCACCCAATAGTATTGTTTCATCAAAGACTTGTAAAGTGTGGGTGTAACACACATGGATTAACATAATTAACCCACAACAAAATATTAAAATATCAAAGAAAAGGCGCACTGTTGTCGGATCAGAGCAGGCCTGCAAGTGGCTGTACATAGATTTATGAACACTCCAGTGCACGGGGGCACGCTCCATTCATTATCATTGGGGGGGGGGGTGGGGTTAGTGTAGAAACTGGGGTGAGAGTTCATAATTCCATGTACTGCCACAGGCCTGCTTTGATCATGACAACTAGTGCCCCTTTAAAGGGAAATGGTACACAACTTTGGTTTGTGGACAAATCGAAACCCCCTCCCACTTTTTTTAAAGAAACCCCGGTGAATTGCATTTAACAAATCTGATCACGTTTTTGAGCAAACGGCAACAGCAAATCGTGGAAAGTGCAAAATGCGCGACTAGCTCTCTCAGTCACCCTGATGCTCCGAACTACCCGCTAGAAGTCGATCCCACGCCCCAGTGATCAAAGTACTTGGCCAACATGTCTTGAAAAATGTCTTCCCATTATTTTTCAAAATCAAGAATTCTGTTGAGAACTAAAAACATGTGAGGCCTCATTTAGCCTTCGAGGCCCTGTCGGGTCGAAACGTCGGGCTATTAACCCATTTTTTGTTTTTCGTTTATACCATAGGTCCTCTGGGTAGGTAACAGCTAATTCTGTTTTCTCAACTAAATGTGAATGTAACAGTTTTTATTCACCCCCGCGTCTGTATATGTATATTTTTTGAGACCACTCAAAAAATATATTATTAGTTCAATAAAATTAATCAAAACTTGGACTTTACCATCGTGACAATTTATCTTATCGTAGTAATTTTTATTTTCATTACGAGATCTTATCGAAGCGTTGGGAACAGCAAGAAAGTCCCAATTGATAAGTCATAACTTTGATTTACATAATCACAATTATGAATTTGCATAATTCATTTGTGCCAATAAAGTCATATTTATGACATATACAAATCACATATCGGAGATATATCTCATACTCATAAGTATTTTATAAGTCATGATTATGGCTTGTAGGCCTACTAAGTCATAGATATAAATGATATCTATGACTTTTTTTCCTCTCTCTCTATCTCTCTCTTTTATGACCCTTTAACATCTCGGTAAGTTTTAAATTAAATCGTTATTTCAAAACAAATATTACAAGTTTTTTGTTTTTGTTTAATAAAGACGTATACTGAAACTGCAACCCGCAGGTGAATTGCATTAAAAAGTATAACAGTTTTTGAGCATAACGATGCAAACGCAAGATTTCAAACAATATAACGGACGCTTCAAGAAATTATAGCGATTTTTAAAGAATGTTTGATTAATCATGCCCGTATTTTTAATCTGCTCCAATCCATTGTTTGGTCATGATGCGTATGATTTTGAGGAGGTGTAGAGTTTGAAAAGCGCATTACAGCTAAAGGGAATCGTCTTCTTTGGTAATGCGATCAGCATTTTGCGAAGGGACTGTCCGTTCTGTGGAAGAATAAGAAAGAACAGATCACAAGGATCGTTAGTAATAATACAAGACACAAATTATACATGACGTTAAAAACACTCGAACAATATTGGTATTGTCAAAGACCAGCATCTGCGGAGCCCCCCCCCCCCATCAGCTCAGAACCATGGCCCCTCTTGCCCCGTTACCAGAAGATATCGAGAACAAGCATGAACGAATGGTTCGTCATCAAACAGCCACCCAAAATTAACATCTTTGCCACCGCTTGCACCACAAACGAAAATGTTTAGTTATACGCCACTGTTCACAAAATTTGGCAAGAGTATAAGAGTGACAAATGGTATGTTTTGTCACTATTGCCAATGTTGCAAACACCCTCTAAAACGATGTTTTAGTTAAACTTGTGTTTTTTAGCAGATTAATGCACAATAGTTACTTGGAAACGTTTCTAATACATGTACATAAACTAATTTAATAAATTTAATAAATTAATTTAATAAATTATGTATTTTGGAAAGACCCTTTCAAACCATTAGGTTCAAAAGATAACCATTGTATATAGTGTTTTTACAGAAAATGTTAAACAATTTAAAACTTGTAATCGAAGTGAGCATGAACATTATACTTTATAATCTGAAAATGGCAGTCATCCAAACATATTCAAGTTGCGATTCGAGCTCATTAGGCACGTGCATCTCTCAAACCTCGTTAATATGCAAATACAACCAAGATTATGAATATTCATTATTAGTTTGGTTTTTACTTTCTTCGCTGCATCAAGCCACTGGCAGGGCACGTGTACTCATAGCATCCGATGACCCGACGCCGGCCACTCTTCACCTCGACAACATCTCCATTGCTCTGAAAGGCACGGCACGTAAAGTCACGAGGTGAATCCATGAAGTTGCTCAACTCTGGGGAGCAATGAATATGCAAATCTGTATTAGCATAATATAAGCGGGGCAGACTGTTCATCTACGTTCGTTTCAAGATTGTTTGAACAGTTTATTCTGACGTAGGATTGGTGGAGCTGACATAATAGTCGTAGACAGTGTTCATGTTTTGTGTGATCAACCATTTACATGAAATAACAAACCTGTGAAAATTTTTGCTTAATCCTTAGTGTTAGTCAGGAGAAAAATAGGGCAAAAACAGGCACAATTTTCAGCACGTAAACACACTGTCTTTAATATTTTGGATGTGACAACCGAATTCAGCTGTTGCGTTTAATTATGTTTTCAGATACAGTTTTCTCGAACATGATTTCATTTCAGAGGGAAATATTCCACAGGAACAAATGGTTTTAGTAGGAACATCATAATCGGTAAGCTCTCAGACTAAAATTAATAAGTTTAATGTTTATCCTTACCAATCCCATATAATACCTTTACGTGATCATTGGGCATCAATATTTGAGGAGTGGACCCTAAAAGGTCTCGTGTGCTTAATTGGTGAGTAGAGACAATAAACAACGGCGGAATAGCTTTAAAGGTCGTGATTTTGTTTTTTCTAGGTTAGCTGGATACCGTCTTAAGTCACGAAGTCATCTTAATTGTCTGTGAAGACATACATTTTGACGTACAATAACAGACGCAAGACAAACAAGAGTTATTCTGAGTGTTTGAGCTGGCCGCTCGAGGACGAGTGGAGTAGCTTGGAGCAGTAAGCATTGGGCTCCCTCTTGCATTGTGGTATTGACACACACCCCCCCCCCCCCTGCGCGCGCACCAACGTCACACACAGGTAGGGACCTTTATCACGGTACAATTTTTTTTTTTTTGATGAGATATCAAACATCACAAGGCCGGACGGCCACTTCAAGGTGAGAGCTGCACTGATCTGATTTGGGCTGTCGACCAAAATCAACTGTCACCAGATGCATGCCACTCCTGTGGCTGAAAAAGGGTTAACCACTTCGCAGTCCGCTGCTGACGACATCAACGCTTGGGTCAGGTGAACTAGACCGCTCGGCCACAACACGCCACATCTTGTATTTCTCCCGCCAAAATCAGTGTAACCAAAGTGAGGCTAAAAGGGCAAACAGTCTGGTGCATTCTTGGTATAGGTTTGGATCAGCATGCATATTAATATTGCACACAGGGGGCTCGGCAAAGAGAGTGACTGTCTGCCTGGCTCGCCATTATTTAGGTGTCGAATTGCACGTCAAATGGTTAGAACGCCGCGCGGCATAAAATGCGCATATTTTTACTCACTGCATAACACACGGGTACACTGACTCCAAAAATGGTGGAATATGACGATGAACGTCAGGTAAATTGGGTCAACAAGATAAAATAGTCTGTTTTGATGCAGAAGCGACAATTCTTACTGAAGTTGTTTCTGGAAATGAATGCGGCGGATGAAGACGGCAGAAAGTGTCCAAGGCAAAGGAGACCGACGAAACACACGGCTCGAACCATCATGGACGTCACCATCTACAAGATGAAAACAGATTAGTAAAATCACAAATAACGCTGAATTTAAAACTGCTGAACGCTCGCTGATGTTATAGATTTTACCCGCCAATTTCAACAGAAATTCATTCAATTTCGTTTCAAGATGAATGCTCCGTTGCATCAGCACTCAAAAGTCAAAAGGAGTCATTTAATTCAATTTCAACAGTTTAGAATTCACTGATCAAAGATCATTTAAATTTACCAGGTTGCATACAAATAATTTAATTTCACAAAAGTCAAAGGAGAGGCAGGTCAACCATTCAGTTTCATTTTATTGTTTGTAAAATAGGTAAACTTCAACTGAAGTATGGTAAAAGAAAAAGAAGATATTCTTGAACATCTATTTAATGAAATCGAACGGCTAGAACAAAGCCTGTTCGGCCTCCAAAGTTCTGTATTGCAGTCACTGTGTGGACATTCTTTTGTTCTGTACGCTTAATTAAGGAAAATCCTATTCTTCAACACTGTAAATAACACTGTGTGGACGTGTGCAAGTCCACATAGTGTTTCAAGTCCTTACACTATGTGGACTCAGGTCCACACTTCGTATGAAGCGTTAAAACATGCTTGTCGACCCGGTAAATCGAGGAAATTTTGGGGGACTTTTTCCCCCCAAGTAACGCCCCTTTGGTTTTACACGAAAACGAAGCGAGGACGCCCTCACCCTACAGGGTGTTCCTTTTTGAGTACCGGTATACTCAGTTCCCATGGCTTGGTATGGGACATGGTGCACCCGTCCTATTGTGTCTTCATTGTGTTATGGGAATCTTAAAGGGAATCTTAGAGGGTACTTCAGTACAAGAGGAAAAAAGTGTGATGGGAATATTTGTTTATTTATTTATTTTTATTTTTGTTTTCCTTTTTTTAATTTTTTTTTATTTTTTTATTTTTTTATTTTTATTTTTTTTATTTTTTTATTTTTTTATTATTTTTTTATTTTATTTTATTTTTATTTTTATTTTTAATTATTTTTTTTTTTGGGGGGTGCACCCTCAGAGGATGTACCCCCATAGCCTGCCACATATCGGTTATGGTATAGCCGTAAAGCACGCTCACTCAAACACCATTCTCCGAAGATTATATTTAAACAGATCATATCCAGAAGTTGATGTACCCTTGTCAACACTATTTTGTGTTACCTTTAAAAACTTGTTTTTCTCTTTGACATTTTATTCATCCATTTTATTTCCATAACTACATACATTTGATCGGCTGTTTTAAAAACGTTATAATCATAACCACTCCACTTTCTGCCAAAATATATTTCCCAAAATTGTGAACCATAAAAAATTATCCTGTTATCAACAACGAGTTAAAAGCAAACATTTGAAGTGTGTGTTGCTTTGATTGGGGAAGAATCTAAACATTTCACTAACATGTTGATACAATCTGAAGACGGTTTTAAACACAAATGCGTCACCCAATAATATGAAAAGACGTTTAGAAAAAACCACTGTCACAGCTTGCCCTAAATCTAATAATTATGTGTTTCTTTACTCAAACCTACTTCAATTCTTTGTCTCCTCCACGGAGACATGACCATTAGATTAACAAAAGATTCTTCGATCTCTGTTTTTATTGCCTCTTCTGGTTTCTCTTCTTTTTCAAGATCGAGTGTTTAATTTCTTCGTCCAATAAAAGTTACCAGAATCCGTCACGTTCGTCCGTGACTTTAAAATAATTGTTAAAGTCGATAAGGATGATGTACACACGCACGGGATATAATTGCCTCTTCTCACACACAAAAATACAAATGATCCAAATCAAATGACATTTCCAAGTCAAAACAACAAAAGCCTCGAGGGGAAGAGTACGATTTGCATATTCTTTTGTAGATATTAGAAGAAATGACTGTGGGGGTTGAGGGTGTTTTGTATAAGAATCATTGGCTCTTTACGAGTTACACATTTTCACCAGGGCCGAATTTCGAAGAGCTGTGAGAATAACAAATAGCTAAGCACAACAAAAATTTGCCTACCAGAATTTGCACTGTAATAAACACCCGAGTCAGAATATTGACCCATTCTCCGGGTCGTGAGCCCTGACTCTTTTCGGGGGGCCAGGCTGATCCGAAGAATAGTTTTACATTTTTATTTTATCTCGGATGTTTGCGTCAGTTTGACCCATTTGAGGGTCATTTTGACACAGATTTCGGGTCACACTGACCTAGTAATGGGAAAGGCCCAACGGGAGCCGGAATCCGGGTAAACTTTGACCCATAGTTTTTAGCGTGTGTGACTGGAGGTATCCAGGACCCTATTTCACCGTAAAATTCTGCGCTTACCCCCTACTGAGGCCAATGGAAACACGCACGTATATACATGACCGTAAGCACAGAAAATGTTGGTAAGCAGAGCCATAGTTAAACATTTGGCCCTGCTTATTTCTGCTAAGCAGAAAAACTGTTAAACAATATTTTCTGCTGAAGCACCTCCATGCAATTGGGCCAAGATTGTAGGCCTACTAAAACATTGGACCTAATATCATAGAGCTGCCTATGCGCACATAACAAGTAGGTATAATCATGGAGGTGAAATAGAATGCACAAAACAGTTTAGCTTTATATCCAAAACATCAGGTTCCCTGCCCCAAAACCATGTCACAAAACCCCGGCCAGGAAGGATGTGCCAGCCACTATAAGCTTGCCCCGAAGGATGTCCCAGCCACTAAGCTTGCCCTGATCTTCCCAAGTTGGCAACCATCATCGAACACATCACGACTTACACAGTGACAGTGCGCAATATGCGCAAAACAAGATCGCGTAAACGTGCCATCCGCTATATGTAATGTCATTATGGAGCATTAATTTGACCGTATTTTGGACAGCATGAGGGCGCTTTCAAAGGCTAATTTCCTTAAAGCTTTAGCTTATTTTGACTACACGTATGTTGCTTTATATGTATCAATGGCCAAATAAATAATAATAACAATAACTTGTTTTGCACCATACATAAATAAATGCACACGCGCCATACAGCACGCGGTCGAAAATGCTGCGAACTCAAAGCATCCCCAAGTGAAATCCGCGTGCCCGTCTTCTTCTGCATAATAAAAAACCAACAACTAATATTTATGAAAGATATTTATGTTCCCAATTTTCCCGCTCAAAATTTTCCATTTGGTCCTTGCACAACTGGAAACCGGTAATGTTGCTTCCCTTATCAAATTGAAACTTGGAGAGTGCATCCATCACTTTGCCATAACTAGGTCTGCTATGAATTCATCATTGGGAAGATTATTGTGATGGGACGGAAACCGTCGAAGCACTGACGGTAAATTTGTCATTATTATACTTGGCCTGGCTGCTCAAGTGACGAGCCACAGTCTAGTTGGACTCTACAAGTCAATGATGCGCGGACTCATTTCGAGGTAAATTTTAAGAGGTTTTTGGCACGATTCAAGAGGGGGGGGGGGGGAGATATAGAACGAGGTAACGGTTTGTGGCGGACGATTTGCTGATGGAACACTTGGCAAGGATTTGCTGATTTGATTTTTAGTCTCGGAGGCCCACGCCTCTTTACTACCCCCCCCCCAAATTTGGTGCAAGTTGTAGATTTCTGGGTTAAACCCAATTAATGCTCCTTTAGCCGTATTGTCAGTTCCGCTTTCTGAACTAAAAGCTATTTATTCTTGAAGTATTTTTGAACATTCGCGAAGGAGGTCGTGCCGAAAGCTCTTTGAGAGGACTTTACCGGCACGATTTGGGAAGAGCCATGGCGTAGAAAAAGCGATTTGGAGTAACAGAATGTGACAAATATACACATTACGCATGGTGCCCCGAGTCCTTATATCCTTGTCAAGAATTTAACGGTTAAACCTGACTTTATATAACACTCTAAAAACACCCGGGTATTAAGAATTGCGAGTTTTCGCGTTCCGTGACGCCTGGTCCATTTCTGGGTCAGTATAACCCGGAATCTGTGTCAAAATTACCCATAGATCAAACTGAGGCAGAACCTGTGTAACTCACAACCACTCTCTGGGTCAGCCTGGCCTAGAATTGGGTTTCCTGGGACCCGGGACCTAGAGTGTAGTTGCAGTCTCAAACATCATGTGAAATCATGGCACGCCTAGACAGGTGTGCTTTCGTTTGGTCAAACAGTCACCGCGCGTGGTCAGAGAAAGAGATCTATACGGCAAACATTTTCCCCCAAAACTCTCGTTTTATACTTTGACTTTACAACCAGTGTGTTTTGCATGTATGACGTGATGGAAGCAAAACATGGTCTATCAGTAAGGAAATGGAAAGAAAAATTCAAACAGGCCCAAAAAGCATAAAACGGGTGATGGTTTGATACTCAAAGAGAGACCGCAAAACAGATGCTTGGATCAGGAATCAAACTGTAGTCAATGATGCACTAACAGTAAAAGGTCTGGCAAAGACAAACACAGAACAGAAAAACTGTACAGTTTAGAGAGAGACCCTTGCCCATTGGCTGAAGATGATGATGATTGTATCTATAATTAGGCCTCAAAATGCCGGGGGTTCGATATCACTATAAAGAGAGGTCAAAGGAAAGTATCTGATTGGCTGATCCTGCGCGCTGCGCGTATCATAGCGTTTTCCATTGTTTCATCATGTCGCTTTACCTCCCAGATTGCGGCGGGATGACGTCATTGCATCAGGTCCATTCAAAAAAAGATTTATAACTCTTGCTTAAAAACTTGTACAGACCTTTCTATTGCAACATCACAGCCCGATTTGTTGACAACCGAGGTTTGGAAACTATGGAAAGCCAGTACTGCAAAACCAAACAGATGGCCCCAGTTTGTAACAATGTTACACAATATTAACAAATAGTGTTGATTCTTTTTTTTAAACAAAGCAACCAATCATGGGAGGTATTTTATTTAATTGTAAGTTTGCAGAAAATAGTGAATTTGGTTAAAACATCTGTTACTTGATTGACTGTTTTACCAAAATTCGGCCGTCCGTGCCAACCAGCGCGGTTTGTTTATCAACAATGGGAAGGTCTAAGGTCTTATTTGAAATGGGTTACACTTCTGAAAGCAACCGTTACCGGTACACCATGCACTGTTAAACACAAACAAGACACATCTTGATAATGTCATATCATAAAGATTTTCATGAAAGTATACAACGAGAAAGCTCTGGTTTGTAACTGCGCTGTCACGAGAGTTTAGTCAACTTTGTGTAATTATTTGTACCTGTTTACGATACGGTGTTCTGATTTGAGGTTGGTTTTGTATAAATATTTAGGAGTTTGAGTCGAACCATCTGTGACTTAAAAATTCGTTTATTTCCCGTTAATTACCAGGACCAGTTGACCAAAGAAAGAGTACAAAATATTGGAGCAATATTGATCTCTAATGCATCCAATAAACTTATAGATTATGATATAAGTCAGCCAAGCTGCAAAGAGGCGCACCAACAACACCACTACCAACAAATATAAAACCTTCCAATTGTTATTTGATTTCGTTCATTTAATAATTTTACAAAAATTAAAAATTAAACTGGAGGGAAATTTTCAGCAAGAAACGTATAAAGCATTGAGAGGACATTGACAGCGTTGAAAGGAACGTTGGGATGGAACGTAGCGTTGGAAGGAACGTTTAAAGCGTTGAAAAGGAACGTCTAAAGCGTTGAAAGAGCGTTAACAAAATGTTTGACTCGTTATTATAGGAAGGAACTTTTAGAACGCTGAAAAGGACAAATCAAGCGTTATGAAGGAACGTTTGGAGTATCAAAAAGGAACGTTTAAAGCGCTAAGAAGGACCGTTTGGGGCATTGGGAAGGAACATTAAGCATTTGGAAGGAGTTTTACAGCACTAAGGAGGAACGTTTACAGCACTAAGGAGTAACGTTTACAGCACTAAGGAGTAACGTTTAAAGCGTTTAGAAGGAACGTTTAAAGCGTTTAGAAGGAACGTTTACAGCACTAAGGAGTAACGTTTAAAGCGTTAACAAGGAACGTTTACAGCACTAAGGAGTAACGTTTAAAGCGTTTAGAAGGAACGTTTACAGCACTAAGGAGTAACGTTTAAAGCGTTAAGAAAGAACGTTTACAGCACTAAGGAGTAACATTTAAAGCGTTAAAAAGGAACGTTTGCAAGCACTAAGGGTACCGTTTAAAGCGTTGAGAACGAACGCGTCAGTAATTTTGACAATTTGTGCTTTCGGTACGGGCCTTCAAGCAGCAGGCGGACGGTGTATAAAAATGTGCAGAAGCAAAAGCCTTGGTTTCCAGAATGGCACACAATCAGAGTATGTCATGGGAATGAGAGATTAAGATATAAGGACATCGTAGATTAACCCTTCGAAAAACTACAGGCAGCATATCAAGCGATGGCAGCCATTTTGTCTATTTTGAAAATAGACTATATAGGCAAGTCTAGCGTGCATTCGAACTTCCGAGACCAAGAGGGTCCCAACCATTTTACAGTTTTTGAGTTTTACATGTATGCGATTTTGTTTCTTCAAACACTTTAGTTTGAAGTAGTTTATGCCTATAAAAACCACATCTTATATTGTTGGGCAAGTAAAGTTAAGACATGAAATATATGAAAGTAGAATAAATTTCACAAATCAAAAAAATATAAACCTGGGAAAAAGACTTGACATTTGTTTGCGGTTACTTGAGAAGAATAAATCATTTTGCCAAACTGACAATCATGGTATCATTAAACCTTCGAGAAAGATTCTGCTATGGGTCGAAACGTATGGCCACTAACTATCATTAAACCTTGGTCGCACAAATTCGGCCGTGATTAGACAAATGGGCGTTTCCAAAGTTTAAATTTGTGTCAATGTCAAACAATTTTGTACTGTTTTTTAAAATTGTTTTTACATCAAATTCCTATAGGTTGTTTTATTTTCAAGACTTTTGTAAAAATAGAATTTTAAAAGATATGATTGTCATACAATAATACAGGCTATAGACCTACCTATAAGAGCTTTCTTCCTAAATATATTTATGCTTATGAAGTTTATACATTATAGAAATCAAGGTGATCACCAGTTTGCTTAGGTCGTCCGAAAAATTACACAAACATTATTCTAAACTCTGCCCTAAATCAAACATAAATAATACCACGATTAATACCGCGGGGGGGGGCACTAACAAATAAAAACACAATTTACCTTGATAATGTACTTGGTACCGACTAGATGCTAGCAGATAGAGACGGTACAAGAATATCCTTCGGTGTCTTTGCAGGAGATTCGGGACAGGCTAATTCTTGCACTCTCAGACAGCAAGACGCAAAAGTTACCTGTAGCAGGGGGCTCATGCGCACGCCGACTTATAAGGGGCGCAAAGTGAGATTAATTGGGCGTGCAATATCGCCCAATTAGAGCCGCGATTAACGAGTTTCGTGTGGGGGACTCGGGAGCGCCCACGCGGCGCTTCCTCACCTTTGATGTATCAAGTCTTTCATTGTTTGGGCGTACGAGTGAAAGTAATGTTATGGGCAAATAACACAATCAGCCACAAAACCTCGTTATTTTGTTTTGCCAGCGTAGATGGGAAAACTCAGGTCATATGTTGTTTATGCAGCGATTGGATAGCAGTTCGGAAGCTGCCCAGTGTTGTTATTCTCAAGCTGCAATTTCATTTGTTTTTTGTCAACATTGGTGAAACTATGCAACGTCCGTAATGTGAAATTCTGTCTGGTAATATTTCTTTAATTTATTTAGCAAAATTTGTGATTACACAAGTTATATCTCGTAGGCTAATGTGTGCAGATTTTTTTAATCAGGTCCTTGTTCAAACCTTACGCAATCACAGTATGGACTGACTTCGTCCACAACAACAACAACAACAACAACCTTTTAATAGATGTTAGTATTTGCATCGGGTATAAATAATTTAATTTGGTTTTACACTGCAGGGAGTGGGGAGTTGGGCCCAAATTTCTTCCTGATCATTATAGTTGGCCACCGTAATCTCTCACTCTGTAGGGTTGTCAAGTGTCATGCATCAGTATGCCCAAAATATCAAAACCATCACAACCTTCAGACTTAGTACTGTGTTAGAGATATCACCTATGTCTGTTTTAATCTCAAGACGTCAGATGTTAGTCAAGTAGATAATGAAGCTGCTCCTGTCAAATCAAATGAGAAACGGCCATAATACAAAATCATGTAAGCTCTAAGAAAATTGAAGCAAATTGTTCTGAAGTACACAGCGGCACGCATATGGGGTTAAGCATTACGCTTTATCGCTTCGAGGGCCACAGTGCGTGTTGAAAGTTAGTACTCTGTGACTACAACTCCTGGATACAACTACACACAACGTCAAGCCTGCACTAATTATTATTATTCATGAGAAACGTTAGAACATGGAGTCCCCAGTTCTCCCCATCATGACTTGAAATGACACCCCAAACTGTGTCTTTTCACAAGTGGTTTGAAGTATCTTTTCACCAATCACACACAGTGCCAAGTTTATTGTGGTACGCCATGAGATCAAATGAAGCGCCTCATTAATGACTAGTTAGTCTTCATTCCTCTCAATTAGTTCCCCTCGGCGGCCCCGATCGAAAGGCCACCGCAAATTGCAAAAAATACTCCGCGCATGACTGATTGTTTGTGATGTCTTGTACTTAGCCGTGAATAAATATGCGCATATTGCGGTGTCGTAACTATTTTGTGGTTAATACAATAAGGTTGTGTACATTTTAGCGTAATGTTATGCGCACTTTGTCGTGAAAATTGTAGGCAGTATTATTTGCAATGAACGATCAACTGAGTATCTGCGCGCACTCTTTGCGACGTCGCACTGTTTGTCGTGAATGCATGCGCCTTTATTTACGGTGGTGCACATTGCTGGCGCAAACAATATTGCAAACAACGTTAGCGGCGTCGCGAATAACGCACGAGTAATTATAATAACGTCACACACTTGTGTACAGGTGTGCGTGTGAATCTCCATTTTGGTTGTGTTTTCTCATTTGCAAGAATGGTTGCTTATTTATTCGATCAGGAAATCTTTGAAACACCGCCGGATGCCGCTTGGTCAGAGTCACCCTTAAAATTACCCCCCCCCCCTCCCCGGAGGAAGGTGTGCAGTGCTCCTCAATGGCCTAAGTGGAAATGTTCAAGCTTGAATTGAAGAAAATCATCGATGAAGACATGAAGCGGAAATGTCAACACTTAATACTGTATAGAAGCCACTTTATCGCCTTGTCGTCCCGCAGCCTTAAATGAAGCAGTCCTTATGGAGATTGGTCACAGTTCTCGTGTATGTGGGAACTCCACCCCCCCCCCCCCCTTTGCACCACAAACTACCTCTCCCCACCCCGAATGGATAGCGGAAACTGTATGCCTCAGTCATACTGAAGTCATCATCGTTTAGATTTTTTTTTCTCGATCATGTAGGGGTAAGTTGCTTAAGTCTCAAACCCAACCTCTTCCCCAGGGTGTGTCGAGCATATGATGTTGGCAGTACGAGGTTGACTGCTCTCTCAACATTTGCATATCCAAAAATTTTGGATACGTATGCAAATTAGAATAGTCTGGCTGCATATCGAAATTCACATCTTCGCCATAGTCTCGTGGTCCGGTACCAGATTTAGTAGCTAGTATGTATTGGAAACATGTACATGTGCTAATGTAATGTTGTTGTCCAATCAGGGTCCAAGTGAGGAGTTTCCATCCCAGGGTTTACTATTTACAAACATGGTTGGAAATAAAGTAAACCATGGGGACGAGGTTGTCTCAAACCACATTTTGAGCTAATCTGTAGCCATGTATGCAGCCAGACGAAACTGCAGGGTCGCTCTTTAAACCCCCGTAAATGTACACTCGCAGGCCGTTTAATACATTATGTTCAGGTGGGGGACGGTCCGGGCTGAGGCTTTGCAACATCGTACCCACCGAGGCTCGATATTATACAAGCAACACCTTTTGGCCACCACACGAGGCAATTTACAAGCAACAAGTTATAGACATTCTACAAAAAGGCTATTCATTCATAATTTCAATTTTCACATAATATTGTCTTTGGGATAGGAAGACCATGTGTTTATTGTTGAAGTTGTTTTTTGTTTTGTTTTGTTTGTTTGTCTGTGTTTGTTTGTTTGGTTGGTTTGGGGGTTTTTGGTGGGGGTGGTCAAAACACATTATTATGCAATAATGTAGTTATGAAATAGGCCCTAATAGCACAGAGATCCGGACTCAAAATGTTTACGTTTATACGGACGAGTTGTCCGAACATGTTTGTTCAACAATTTTCTGCCTATAGCCAATCTGGTGTTCATGGGTAAACAATATTCATGGGACAAACATGTTTCTTTGTACGGATTCCTCCCAAATAAGCTAAGGATAAGCTCCCGTAACGGGTGGATCGTCATCCGAGGAGATCTGTGCAAGATCGATCGGAGACGTTTATATGACAACCTCCACATCATGCAGCTTCGAGGCGTGATGATGCCAAATCACAGAATGAGAAAGCATCCCAGAACGTAATGACTACAGGGCGCATCAGTGTGTATAAATTATAGAACCTAATGAATACAGGGCGCTAAAGGCATTTTTTCAAAAATACTTTTCTGGAATCAATAGCAATAAAAGGCCCACTACTTGTTGACAACTGGTGGGTTTTGGCGGATTCGGATTAAGCTATGGAGGGTTTATGACGACTACGACCAGCTCAGGGCACCATATTAAAAGTTCATTCGCTTGCCGACAAGGCTTAAAAGGTGGTGGGGCCCCTTGCTCGCCATCCACGGTGACCGGTTACAGTAGCCCAAACTCACGGAGAGCTGCTTTGCAGAAATTATTGCTAAAAACCAGCTCAGCTAAACTAATCAGAGAGGCAGACCACGTATACTGCGGTTTAGGCAGATTAAGGTTACCGGCAAAAATACCACGTGACATGTACAATCTTTGACTGGTATCCCGCTCATTTCTGCTTATCACACTGTTAAGCAAATTGTTTTTTGAGTCGTTAACCACCGGTTCTTTTCAGAACCTACTCACATGATGTTACCGCAAACCTCTCTTAGTTAGTAATTCGTTTTCTGCTTAAGCAGCTCTATAAAATTGGGCACTGTGCCCAATTTAATGGCCCTAGTTTATACATGTAGTTGCTTACGGTGCCATCTGTCCGTGACCCAATGGGCCGATAAAGCGCAATACACCGCGAGCGTTAAGGACACAATATTACTTCAAAATTCGTAAAATGTTGCTCCTTGTAACCTACACCTTGTAATTAGTGACTGTTGTAAAACACACACACATAAATTTGTATCTGGGAGTACAACCAGCGGATCATACGTTTGATTTTATGGAGTCATAAAATTGGTCCTACAAATTGGCAGACCGTGGTCTGTCATGGAATGTCTGTCATGGATTTTTAGGTGAATCATTATAATGTTCTACTTTGAAAATGTCTTTCGAGCCATACCAGCATTTCATAACAAATGCTTTTTATCGCCCAAAACGCCCAATCCGAAGGAAACGTGACCCTTGAAATGTGCAGTGCAGTGACATTGGGCTCTACAGATCACAAAGTAATGTGCAAAGATAGGTTAACGCAGGTAAACTTTAATCATTAAAACTAGTGTCATTTTTTAAGGCATATCCCTTGCTAAACCACAGATTTATCTTGATACAAAACCGATAAAAGTATCTGCCAGCTAAGTTTAACAAAATAACCGTCTTAGCTCAGTAAGTTCCTCGTGGATTAATTTGAAATCCTTGCCGTAAGTGTCAATGTCCTTTCTCACCTTCCCTTGTCATCAGAGAGCACTTGACGTGCCATAAGTTGGATCAGGTTCGCATCAATTACGGTATCAGTGACACGCACTTCGAACCTTATATCCTACCATCTCAAACGAACCATAGGGCATGCAAGGTCAGGTGTTCTATAGAGATCGAACCAGGGGCTGATATATTAACGTGTCTGGTCGGAAGGGCAATTTCACGAGCCCAATTTCATGGCTCTGCTTACCGTGAGCAGAGAACCGGCGCTTACGGGAGCAGGGAATTTCGCGCTTGCGTCAAGCATACAGGGTTAACAGAGATGTTTTGCTTGTGCGCGTGCGTACTCAAGTTACTAGGCAGTCTTCGCTTACACAGCAAGCGCAGAATTTCGGCGCTTATCGTGATTTTGGTCCTGTTTACTTAGCGGTTCTGGGGCCCAGCTTCGCTACCTTGGGGGCAGCGCGCCGTATCGATACCACTCGTCACTATGAGTGAGCAGCGCGTGCAGGGGTAAATTGGCGCGGCGAGATCGATCACCACTGGGAATGAGGTTGCCCTGGGTTCAGTTTCATTCATAGAGCTCCTTGAGCAGAATACCAGTCATTTATTGTACATTGTGACATGTGCCAAATTTCATTGCTCTGCTTACTGCAGAATACTGCACTTACGGCCATACATTCATTTTACTTAACATGGCGCTGCCGAGGCGCAGAATTTTGCGGTAAGCAGCGCCGTGAAATTGGGCCATTGTTATAGTTTTTACTTTGGTAACCTTATTCTACAGTAAGCATACTTTTGTTGTGATTAGCTACTTTTTGTGCTTCCGCAGCTCTACGACGTTGGTAACTCGGCACGATTCCATAAAAGCCCGCGTTACTTGCCAAGCACAAAATCTTGCTGAGCAGAAATAGGTTTAAATCTGCCAGCATTGAAGAGTTGGTAGTTTTGATCGCAAAAAAATGCTGTTTGGTCACCAAAACCGTCCCTAGTCACATTTTGACACACAAATATCTTATTTTGAAGAAAACTTGAAGTGAATCGTCAATGTTATCAATCAAAAACACAAAGTAGTTCTACGGTGACAACTTTTACGATACTAAAAGTATATTTACTTTGGTCAAAAACTTCTGAATTTACTTTGAAATCTAAGCTTAAAAATAATAATGTGACTAATTATGTTTTTTCTTTATCTCAGTTATTTTTCTCCAGTTACAACTCAACAATGCATGCAACATTTAAGTTGTATTTTCTTTAAAACTCATCATTCTTGACTTTTCGACTGTGCCTAAAGCTTTTAATTTTAAAAAGCAAGGCCGAAAATTTACAAGGGGTGATATAACAAAACGCAAACCGTTTGTGCGAGCGCAGACGCAAAATATCAAAATAGTACATGTATGTCAAATTGTTTAACTTTTCTTGCATACATCACCAAAGGAAAACTAGCTCAATGCAATAGACCGATCCATTAGGCTCCGCCCACGGCGCACGTGTGAGCAAGAGAACACGTGAACCTCTACAATGCCATTCTGCACAACTCTGCCGCGCGCGCCAAGCATACGCGCACGCATGTCGGACTTTTGGTTGCGCAATCAGGGCTGTGATTGGTCAATACGCAACGGGGCGGAGCTTAATGGATCGGTCTATTCCTATGGGCTTCTGGATATCAGTGGTGGTGGAGCAAAAAATATGTGTGAAGTGGGCGTGGCTTATAGAGGAAGTACGTCACGCTTACGAACAGAAATACCTTTTTATATTTGTTTTGTAAAGCACTACTTTCACCCGTCGGCGTTAATTCAAAACCTTTCCCGTATAATTTCGTGTCTGACTTTTTATCAGCACAAATCCTTTCCATATTATTCATTACATTTTATTCATGACTTTCATGGCTTGCAAATCTTTTCAAATTGAATAAAAAACGTATTTTGATTGTTTTCTAATCGAAGTAATCTGGTTTGGATTTAAGACACACAGCCCGCAAAAACGTTATCACATTGACCATTACAACACCACCCCCGAGACGATTTTGTGAAGCAATTAAATTCGTCTTTATAGTTTTGTGATTAGCGGCTTCGGTCGCTTAGTATTTGGTTATGGTGAATAGATATTTACCATTAAGGTCATCAACCTTTTCGAAACCACAGCTTGGTCTTTGGCTGCGTCAGTTATTTTGAAACCGATGCGCTTTCCCTTATACAGGGCTTCAATCAGGCGGATGGAGCTTAAAGCCTGAGCTTAAGCCAAATCCTTGGTTTCGAAAACGCTTCTTGGTTCATATGATCAGAACATGTTATGGGACATGAAGGTATCCTTTCAAAAGACAATCATCAAACCAGATTTATATAAATCAAATTCTATGTTTACTCCTAAAGTTGTTATTAAAAGAAAGGTATTACACAGGATTGACAAGGATAAAACACATAATTACTTAATTTTAACCTAAAAGCTTACTCATTTGATGAAGTTCATACTAGAACAATTTTTTATGTGACATATTTCCCTCTGAAATGAAGTCATACTCGAGAAAACTGTATCTGAGCTAAAACAACAACAAAACAAAAACAAACAAACGCTACAACACAATGTGTTTACACGCTGAAAATTTCATGAATACGATTGATTACACAAAACATGAACACTGTCTGCGACTATTTTGTCAGCTCCACCAATGCTGTGTGATACCTTTAAACATTGTTTTTAACGAGTTAGAATTTGAAACAATGCAAACGCAGTCCTATATTAGGCCAACATAGTTTCCATGATCTGTGAATGTGTTATATATATATATATACATTTCTTTATTATCACAATGCCATGGCAGGAGCTATAGGAATGTACTTCGCCAATCCGAATCCCAAAAATAATACCCATTGGGCAAGCGTTGTTATAGAGATTTTATAGAGTTGCTCAAGCACAAAAAGTAGCCGAGCAAACAAAAAAATTGCTTCCAAGAAAAAGGTTACCAGCCAAATACTATGTCATGATTGTGTGCTATCTGTAGCTGGTATCCCGCTTATTTTTGTTGAGCAGGAACTTGACAGGCAATATTTTCTGAGCAACTCTATGAATTGTGGCCAATGTTAATTTGAAATGCTGTTCAGTGCTGGAGCTGGCTATTATACGCTACATTGATCGAAGACCGACCTCCTAGGCAAGCTTGCCATTTCAGCTCAGACGAGTACGTTCCTTCCATACCCACGGGGTGTGGTTGTAAACAGAACAAACATAGTGGGGCAAGGGGGGCTGGGGATTAGCAACGATCCCTGTGAAGCTCCACCCTCAGGGATCGGATGATCTCCCGGCATCAACTGGGATTAAGCTGGATCAGGGAAAGAATATTAAGCATTCAACCCGATGGCCAGTGTCTCGGATGGCACCCCGGATGTTTCAAGTTCGAATTTCGCATCACTGAAATATATATAACACTGATTAGCATTTTGATGGTTTAGTTAGAAAGCAAATTGTCCGGCCTAAAAACCCACAGGCACAAACTGACAAAATGCAATGAATATAAAATAAAAAGACGCGCGGTTTTAATTACAGGATGTTGCAAACTCCTATTCAGGACGCTGGGGAACCATGAAAAACGAAAAGTGTTTGTTTTCATGTATGAAATTAAGATTTTTTTTTTTGTACGTGCATAATGGGAAAACGATCATGGAAAACTACAGTTTGCTGTGACGGCATGCAATGAAAGTTCTTCTTTTGAGTTGTGGTGAAAAGAACCGGTGGTGTGTAACAACGTGACGTTTCGATCAGTATGCTCTGATCATCTTCGCGAAAAAAGCTTTAGACTCCAATGCTGCTCCCTGCTCAAGAGTATATCTGCTGGGTGTACATGCTATTAGTGGGGGCAGTTGGGTAAAATGTTTGGGGGATTGTGCCCTTGGATGGTACGAGCATGGATTTTAGCACACAGTCACAATATGTCATGAGACCGATATTTGGCTATGGGGCCATCGCAGATTTGTCCTTTGAAAAATGTTGGTAGAAAACAAGCAATTTCCAAAATGGATGCCCGACTCGCCCAAATGAGATCACAGAAAAATAAACTGAAAATAAACTACGACTTGAGCCCCCCCCCCTGCTCAGACCCCTCCTCTCTCCAATGAGATCGAGATGCTGTTTCCTCATTGTAAAATATAAACTTCCCCCACCCATTATGTCTTTGCCCCGCCTCCCCCTCCTTCCCAAATGAAAATGTCTATGTTACGTCACTGTTCCCAGATAACAGGCTTTAATACATCTCAGACGGGACACTTCCACACAACGATTTGGTCTAACAAACAACTCTGGCAATCTGTCGATCCAATGACATCCAATCAGTGCGTGCATCAACATCTTGATGTCCTCCATCTCAAGGACACCATGCAATGGATGTGACATTAGAACTAGGTTAACACGAGGCCTGATTGATTCTCGGGGGCCTGATTGATTCTCGGGAACCAAGAAACTAAAATGTCAAATCCCAGCCAAGAATCGCCTGCACAGTTAAAGGTATTATATCCGTGATTTGTACATTGTGTATGACTAACTTCCCCGCCCCGTCTCTCGGCTTTTTACACATTCTTGAAACCAATACCAATTTCGGTCCGAAATCGTAGGATGTGCTGGACATTAACTGCCAACGAGTTTCTCATTTTAGGTTTGCCAAGTCCGACAGAAGCACGTGTGCAAAAGTGTACTCTGACAAACGTGTGGGTGTGGGTGTGTGTGTGTGTGTTTTCGATCGCTTGATTTGATGACATTTTCGCAAGTTGGTTGTTTGTGTTTGCTCGTCCCCAATCCAATGATGCCGTACAGGGCTGGAATTTGGGGGATGATCCACTAGACCGCATGGCTTGTTGCTCATCATTTTTAACTGGACCAGATTCAAAAATGTAAAAAGACATGACAATACCAGGACTCAAAATTACAACAGAGTTTTAGCATCGGCCTGTAAACTTCTTTTTCGGAGAGAAGATTTACCTCATCTGTCTTATGAGTAAATATACTTTGATACTCAACAAAATGAAAGACATTTTGATCAGTCTCATAGTCAACACTTGAACATCTTCTTTTTTTTCTAACCGGGCCACAACCAACAGAAAACGTTCACAATGGTTTCTCGCCCAGCAATTTACTTAGACACCGCGACGACTCAACTATCTCACAACGATGACAATATTGACGCAATTCACCCGACGTCACCGTCGCAATAATCCCGGCTACCCCATTTTGGGTGTCACTGTCTCTGCGTGTTACACAGTGTAGTGCACATTTCAGGCGCCACGGCGTTTACCAACATTTTGGCTTCCAAAATGGCGAGCGGGTCAGACGCTATCTGCTTATGGCGTTGTTGCAAGGAGGTTATTACTACGTCATCACACCGTAATAAGTCAGCAAGAAAAAACATACATTTGGTTCCTATGATCGATGTAACTGAAGTACACATGGAAATACATAATTTAGGCATGTCAGCCTCACTTGACTTTCATCATGTTTAAGGGACAGAAGGCACATCCATTTGGAAATAGAAAAATAAATTCACATCCTTTTATTTAAACATAAAACGAAAAACAAAAAATCAAATTCGGTAATCCCCACGTCTAGGTGAAAACAAGAAAATACTATTCATGCTTTGTCATGATTTATCGTACACGTTAATAATATTATCAATTGCGGCAATCAAAATAAGCGCCTGTGATTTGGAGGGTCTTCGAAATGATATACCCTCGGATTTTGCAGTATTTCCGACGGGCATATTTCTCTGGAGGATCGTAACCGGTAGGCCTATGAACTTTATAATCGGTGAACTTTTAGATTTTGAAACTAATACAAGTTTCACCCTATAGACATATAACCTAAAATCTTGCACGTTTCATCTTTTCTAAAAATAAAAAAAATACCGGAGGGATTCATAACGGTGAGTGTACCTTAGTCATTACAAGTACAACCAGCACTCGTGAGGTTTGTACGGAGTGTCTCAAGGGACATTTAAAACAATTAGGCACATCTTTTCAATTTTCAATTAATTTCAATTCAGTTTACAAAGTGATACAATATACAAAGGTAATAACGAACAGAATAGACCGAGTTATTATAGGCTAGAAAAGGCGAAGAAAGGAAACAGTATGGAGGCTGATTTGATGAGCCGGGGCTTGTAGTGATCAGCCGGTGGACAGAGAGAGAGACTAGACAAACACAGGACATACAGACATGAACAACACAATTTACAAACAACAACAACAACAACAATGAACAACTAGAATTATGTACTTGAAAAGGAACAAACGGTCCTGATGTACCTGGCAAAGCAGTCAACGGAAAGAAATTGAATCTTGTGCGTACGGGATATTCTTTTCTGAATGCCCCTTTGGGTCCATTTAATTTTATTTATTTATTATCATTTTTTTTTTCGTCTTTTATTTTTGATATTCGATCCGGGTTAACCGTTTATTGGGACGTTTGATCAGATTCAACTCCATTATCAAAAGCTGCGCGCATACCTACACATTTTGTTAATTACTTTTACATAGATTTCCCATGATTTAATATTTAGAAAAAAACCAACGAAGCACGCGATCCGCGCTGGAATATACTCGTTTTTCGCGGATGAAAAACTCGGCCGTTACGTTTCGATCCGCTCGTTCGTCCTCGGGGGAAAAAAGAAAGAAAGAAAGAAAAAACCTTAAATATTATTTTGATATTCATTTAACGAATCAGCGCAAGGTCAGATTTCCACAGGAGCATTCCTAAAAATAAAAAAAAAGTCCAACAAGTCGTTCGAATGCATCAGACAAAATAAATATTAATCTACCAACGTTCAAACACTACAGTATGTCTATGTACACAAAACTGAATGGGGATTGTTCATCGGAGGTATTATTTTACAGCAATTAAAACTATTTCAATTCAAGAATATATTTAACAATTATGTACATCTATAATAACAGTACACTGTACTCGGGGCCGAATTCCAAAGAGCTGCTTGAGCAGAAAAAAAATTGCTTACAAATTGTCTGCAAAGCAAAATTGAGCAGGATACCAGTCACAAATGGTACCTGAGAAATTGTTTTTTTGACTGGTAACCATATTCTGGCAAGCATAATTTTGTTGCGCTTAAGCCAGGCCTAGAATCTCATCTGTGAGAGGGCGAGGCCATTTTCATTTTGCAAAGGGTACTTCCAGTTTTAAAGGGGCACCAAGGCCAAGACCAGGGCAACAGATGCCATGATCTCTGTAGCCCCTTGTAATTCCAGCCCTGCTTATAATGCAGATAGTGTTTAAGCAGCTCTATGATATTGGGCCCTGGTTGATGCTATCGTTAAAAATTTACAAGTCTACGATATTTCATTTCAACTGCTGTGGATTTTAAGGTAAACTTAACTATAGTTTCTCATCACAATGGAGTAGTAAATGGGTACCTGTGAGGGTAAAGACCGTGGATGTGAATGGCTAGCAACCTGAGCGGCTATTAGCCGGTGCTGCATACTCCTAATGAGTTGGGATGTTTTCAGGAAGGCTTTGTACTTGATGACCAGTGTAATAATATCAACCAACTCAAACCCTCTTGTGGAGCGTGTAAGAACTCGGCAGCTCAAGTTCCTTGGGCACAAATGCCAGACGATGAATCTGTCAAAATAGATGCCCAATATACACTAACCTATGGGAGAAGGAGACCATAAAGGCAATGCACATCATTTACGCGTGTTCAAGGCGTGCTGCGTCCAGACCAAATCTGAACACTTGCCCTGCCCAAGATCACAATAATTGGAAGAAAACTTGATGAATGATGAGGAATATTGTAAGGTGCTTGTAGAGGTTTACTTGGCCTTAAAAAAGGGCATAATAAATACAACTTACCTTATATTACAATTATTGTTTCTACGAGTTAAATTATTAAAAGAGTTTGTGAACTTTGTGAGTGTTCAATTACAAAATTAAAAGATAGAGGTTAACTGTAGTATAAAAAAATATCTTGAATACAAGCATTAATAAAACTACAAATTAAAAATGCTGACTATGGCAATCCCTCCGGTTGAATGGACTTTCACCATTCTGTTAAATCTTTGTCTTGTTCACTGTCTTCTGTAGCAATAAATGAATACTGATTCTCGTTATAGAGAAAAGGGAACAGACTCATTTACCCTTTCAGTCTTGGTTTGGGTAGGCCATGTCCGAATTGGCGGCTAGGGCAATGGCTACGGCTACATCACTGGTCATCATATGTTGAGGTACAGGACATCCTTAATGACACCCTTAGCAACAGACGTTGCCGTAGCTGTAGCCACAGCGGTAGCCGCCAATTCCGATACGGCAGAATATAGAGTGTGGGAGAAAAACAAAATGGCCGAAGATTTGTTAAAAGTGTTCCAAATTGTCTGAATTTTGCTGTTGTGAGATTAAGTGGGCAGAGGCATCATTGCATAAGGTCAATAAGAAACTACGCACTTAGAAAAATTCAGACGTGACTAATCAAAATGCCACATACAGGAAAAAACACTGAACACTTGTACAATTTCAAAATTATTTGTTTCACAGCAATGCAGCCAGATCTCACTGGGGGCAGGCAACTGATCTGGAATTACACATCGGTAGTCTTGAAATTTTCTTTTTTTTTCTTTCTTCTTCTTCTTCTTCCAAAGCATTGATTCTGCCCAGGCTGAACAAATAATATATTGATGAACAGTTGTTTTCCTGCAACCTTTGCATGGAAAACATGTCTTGTGTGCAGTAATTGCGAAACGCAAGATATTTGACATTATTATTGTTTGACAGTCGGAAACAACATGCGGATAAAATGTCAGTTTATCTGGGGCTTTTTTTTTAATTCCCTCGTGTGTAATTCAAGTCAGTAACTTCTTTCATGTAAGAAGGGCAAAGTAGTTTTCCCTGGAACCCTTAAACAGTCCCAATTCCATCCATATCCAATTGCCAACAAAAAGGATTCAGAAGGACTGGGGTCAGAAGGAACAACTAACAACTAAGTGGTCATCACTGGGTCAGGCATTCTAATCTTATCTGAAACAGTTTGGTGTGGAGTGACATAGGAGATGGGGAAATGGTAGGATTGAGGCGAGATGCCAGCCAAACTGACTAGGGGGCACCCAGGAAATGACCAGGGGGTATGGAGGCAATGACCAGGGGCATGGAGGCAACGACTAGGGGCATGGAGGCAACGACTAGGGGCATGGAGGCAACAACCAGGGGCATGTAGGCAACGACCAGGGGCATGTAGGCAACAACCAGGGGCATGTAGGCAACAACCAGGGGCATGTAGGCAACAACCAGGGGCATGTAGGCAACTACCAGGGGCATGGAGGCAACAACCAGGGGCATGTAGGCAACGACTAGGGGCATGTAGGCAACGACTAGGGGCATGTAGGCAACGACTAGGGGCATGGAGGCAACAACCAGGGGCATGTAGGCAACGACCAGGGGCATGTAGGAAACAACCAGGGGCATGGAGGCAACTACCAGGGGCATGGAGGCAACAAGCTGGGGCATGGAGGCAACAACCAGGGGCATGGAGGCAACAAGCTGGGGCATGGAGGCAACAACCAGGGGCATGTAGGAAACAACCAGGGGCATGGAGGCAACTACCAGGGGCATGGAGGCAACAAGCTGGGGCATGGAGGCAACAACCAGGGGCATGGAGGCAACAAGCTGGGGCATGGAGGCAACAACCAGGGGCATGTAGGCAACAACCAGGGGCATGGAGGCAACTACCAGGGGCATGGAGGCAACAAGCTGGGGCATGGAGGCAGTTGCCTCAAGTATTAGACCGGGTAATGCATTACCTAGTCTGAGTCTGACAGGAGACTTATCAGATTGATCATGCTGTGCATAATTTAATCACTTGCTATAAATTGTATCGTCAGATCTGACCCGCTTTCCATTCCTAGAAGAGGAAGATTGGTGAGACAGCTCATTCACCGTGACTGCCTTGCACTATGGAATGATCTACCTGTTCATCTTAGAGAGGCCACCTCAAGTGTCTGTGTTTAAATTCCTCCTCATGGCATTTTTCTTCCAAGATCCACTTCATAGTTTTTGTATTCATTATTTCATTTATTATTTATCTATTTCTTGATTTATCTATCTATTTTATTTCATCTATTTTATTTATTCATTTATTTATTTATTTAGTTATATATTTTTTTTCTTTGATGGGGTTGTATTTTAGTGTTGTTTTTTCTTTGTTATTCTTTGTTTTTTTGTAAAGTGCAGTATAATGCTCTTGTTATTATTAAATTAATAATGTTATTTTTTAATGATTTTTCATTAAAATTCATTTATTTTATTTATTCATTTAAAAAAATGTGGGTTTTTTTTCTTCGTTTCTAAGGTGTTCTGTTTTTTTAAAGTGCATTATAATGCTTTTTTCTGAATACAGTATTGTTATATTTAAATGATCTTTCATAATATGATGATGATTATTATAGAGCAGCCACCTTGTTTTTCTTTCATTCATATCATGGGCCAATTTCATAACGCTGCGTAATGGTAAGCAAATTCTTGTGCTAACTAGAGCAGAAAAATTTGCCGAAGCGTAAGCTTATTTCACAAGTTAGCAAGAAAATTAAGCAGCCAATTGCATTGTTAGGTCATTCATTTGTATACAGTAAGCACCGGAAGGTTAGCATGCCTTTTCATGTGCTTATGGTTAACAGCGCCATGAAACAGAAACTCGCACAGTAAGCACAAAATAGGCCGTTAAGCAGCTCTTTGAAATTTGGCCCAGGCCATTTCCAAATTACTGGCTGTGGCTGAATAACCATGTTAACTTGCCTTGAAGCATAGGCTGCCCTTAGCAACAGCCGTAGCCATAGCTGCCCATTCTGACACAGCCTTATGTTACTGAACTATGGCTGCACGGGCAAGACTGGGTTTATTTACTCAATGACGCTAATCAGTATTCATTATCACTTATTCAGTGTACAGACAAAGATGAAGGTAGAGTAATAAAAAGTGTAGTGATTCTAACTAATACTATAAGCAGGAATTGGGATCAACAAAATTAAATTGAGTGAACAATAGTTGTTAACCCTTCCATTTAAAAATCTATTAAGTTTTGATTAAAAACTATGTCAAGCAATACACCACATGGGAAATTGACCCGGTAATTATAAATCAATTTTGGGATGAACAATAAGAACATTATTAGAGCAGGATTTGACCCCGTGACCTCATTTGGTCGAGCATAAACCCGAAGGTCGCAGGTTCAAATCCTGCACCAGCCAATTTTTTGCTTTGCTCATCCCAATATCAAAAATAGTGTCCTTATGCAATAAACATAAACATGAACTCAACACTATTGAGAAATATTTGAAAAGATCAAAAACTACCACATTGATACTGTTAATGATCCATCTCAACCCACTGTCTGGAAACAATGCTGGTAACTGTGACCTTTGACCTGTAAAATAAAGACCCATAGAATAGAACTAGGCATTGATTAACACCCCAAAAATTGTCCAAAAAAGAGACACGTTGGCATATTGCCTGCTCTGGCCTCCAAAGCTGGAGCCCCATGCAGGTCAAAGGTCAGAATTTTGATGCATGGCACTGATTGTTGAATGCGTGATGAGACAATACCTTTAAGATTTGAAAAAAAAGGGCCCTATGCTGAATACACAGTTGAAATCTTAAAGATATTCTCAGTCAGGGCTCATCCAAAGTTTTCACTATTTTAAAGGGCACTCCATCCTCTCAGCCCTCACACTTGGTGCGATCATGAACATGTTGAAAACTTTGTACGGCCCCCGAGTTTGGCATAACTCTCCTATACTGCAAAAACTTGAAATATTTTTTACTAAGAACAGAAAAAGACAAATTCATTTTTGATCAATTCAAGTTGTTTAAAACAAATTCTACCTGAAGAAAGGTTACCGTTGTAAACTTCATCCTGAAACGTCTTCTTGACAAACTGTCCTAGAATTCAAGTTGAGCGTCTTCAGTGTAATCAAAATGTCCGCTAAGCTGAGACACTGACCGGTCTGTTGTCAACTCATCAAACTATGGGTGAAAAAAAGAACATATAAAAATGGGGTTATTATTTATTTTTATTTTTTATTTATTTCTTGTTTACCCTGGGTAATCCATTCCGTGAGAAAAAAACTCACTGATCTCCCATGGCTCTCAGCTTTCCAAAAAAACTACAGTAGTGCACTGAATACACAAGAATATAAGGTTACAGAGAAAACACAATACATTATAAAATGCTGGATCCTAGCACTCCTAAAAATTTACTATTGAGAGACCGATCATTTAATTAATCGAAAACAGGCATTTTTCGGGCTCTTTTAAACATTGTGTCAAAGCGCCATGCACTATTACTAACTTTGTTCATTGGGCCTTAGTCATCCCTAAAAACCATCTCAACTCCTTTGGAGTCTGCAGCACCGGCAGCCAAATTGGAGCACAGGTTGCTAATAATTCACATCAACAATCGCTACCCTCGCAGGTACCCATTTACTCCTGGGTGATGAAGAGCAATTATAGTTAAATGTCTTGCTCAAGGACAGGGATTCGAACCCACACTCTAATGACTCAGCCGTCAGAACTTCAATGTTCCAGACAGCTCATCCAAAACACGCTAACAGATTTGTGTACAACCATCACCATATGTTCAGGCATGGCTAACATTGTTGGGTTTTTGTCAAAACTCAAATTTCTTCACTAAAAATGTTTGGACAAATAATTCAAAAAGTGCTTTTTGCTCCTTTATGTCCTTAAATCTGGACCTAATAAATAAAAGCAGATATAATGCTTAGCACATTCATATACTATGCTTTTAAAAAAAAACTTTAAAAAACCCCAGGAAAACAGTTACAGGGCCAGGGCGTATTTAATCAATGTTAAAGAATATTATTTGGTTTTACTCATACACTGATGTGTGTAAAAGTACTTTCCCGAGTCCTGTGAAAAAACCCACCACAGGCTCTGGTGGGATTAAAACCCACGACCTTTGCCATTCTAGAGCAGATGAGGCAGAGGCAGAGCTAGAGCTAGAGGCAGTTTGAATCCTCCATTTTAGCAGCGGGTACTGCAACGATTTTAATAGATATTAAAATTGCATCGGGTACAAAGAATATTATTTGGTTTGTCATCAGGAGGCAAATCAGGAAATGGACTGAGAGTCATTTCCAGTATTCCCGGTTGACCTCAACCTCAAAAGGTGTCTAAATGTCATCAAATATTGACACAAACGTCTTCTTAATCACTGGATATCTACTCCAAGGTGTACTGATTAGAATGAAGTTCCCTGTGAGCTGTAACCCATTCAACCGATCCAGCATTAAAGAATCATTGCCCCTGAGAATGAACAAACACTAATAACAAACCAGCCCGGATAACTGAATACATTGCTAAAAAAATAAAGCAATCAATATTGAAGATAAATATTTATAGTTTGGTTCGTCAAGAAGGGAGATGAATTGATCCTACTTAATTATTTATTTACATTTTTGGATATAACTTTTGGGAATGACAGGAATCCTTCAACTGAGTGGAAAAGCTGTGAAGAGAAGTGAGTGGGGAGTAATCCATCTGACATTTTACAGGAAGCCAGGACATAGGGGGTGCAGAATCAGGCGGAGACTGCAAAACCTATTAACCACTTCACGTCGATAACTTTAAAATGATTTCTGTGACCAACCGTCTTATCTTCTTTAAACTTTTTGGAGCTTCTTGAGTAATCGTTTTCCTTAGAAAATATCATTGCCACAATGAAACCCTGACTTGACAAAGGAAAGACAACAAAGGTTCTCATAATTAGCACAGGGATTTGATAATGTCATGTGAGACAATTGAGTAGGCACTCACTGTGACTCGCAGAACCTCGGCCATGAGTCACGGCCGAAAAAAATCTGCCATGTATGCTGGAATCTCGGAGTGCTCGGACCTACCTCCCATTGACCCAAATAAAATGATAAACAATGGTGGTAGCCTGACCATTCTTGTATGGCACATTTGTACATCAGGACGAATGTCTAGAATCGAGGGGAACACAATAACCCCAGGAGAGAGGATTTTACAAGGCATGTTTTCCAAAACCTGTTGTTGCTCTTTGTACGGATAAAATGAAGCGTATCACGGTAGGTGCTTGCCTGTGCATGATACACACCGAGAAGTCTGGGTGGCTGTCAGCAAGTGTTCCGGATACTAACAAACTTCCACCATAAGTCTGTCCAAGAGAAATTTGCGAATAAACACGTCCTCCGACGTGAAGCGGTTAATATGTCCACAGGGAAGGGAATAGAATGGGGTGGGGGGGGGGGGGGAGTAGGGAGGATCTCTTGCCAAAGTCACTTAGGGTAAGGTTAACATGACTTATGGGCACTTACTTTTTCTTGACTGCTTGCAAGGAAGTCATCGTCCCCAGATATATCAATTTCTTCCTGGATGTCTTCACTGATGTCTTCACTGATGCTGTTCCCTTCATTCTGACTGTTTCCCTCGTTGCTCTTCTGGCTCTTCTGACCCCTAGAGTGAGTCACGCTTTGGCTGTCTTGAGAACTGTCCAATACAAAAAAATGTCAATTTTATTGCAACCAATCTGAAAAAACCTGACATATAGGTAAAATGCAAATTAAACCCTGAATTTTCACACCTGTGTTTCAATTAAGAGGGTTACTGAACATGGTTTGCCCTTTAACATTTTCTGTAACTAGCCAGCAAGTTCACTATACCCTATTATAAATAGAGATGCTTTCAACACTAAACTACATGTAACCAGCTAAACCACTTGGAGAGAATTTTGACTGGTCCTCAGGTGTTTTAACTAGTGTTTGGCCAGCAGACGACTGTGAAGGGCGATAGACTTTCCATAACACCATAAACAAACAACTAGGGTAGCGGCCCTACATGTAGCCTCCCCATTGTGAGGATAACACCTCCTGAACCTCCTAGTTGATACATTTCAGTAGACTTTGTAGAATTGTTATACCACCATAATTTAAAAGAACTAACGCAGCGGGCTGACATGTAGGCTCCCCATTGTGAGGATAACACCTCCTGAACCTCCTGTTTGATACATTTCACAAGATTTTCACACACTTTATACATGTACCACCCATAAATTAAAGAACTGGGTTAGCATGACATGTAGGCTCCCCCATGGTGAGGATGAAGCCTCCTGAACCTCCTGGTTGCCCTACGTGTACATGCAGCCTCCCCATGTAGGCTACCCCATGGTGAGGATAGAGCCTCCTGAACCTCCTGGTTGCCCTACGTGTACATGCAGCCTCCCCATGTAGGCTACCCCATGGTGAGGATAGAGCCTCCTGAACCTCCTAGTTGCCCTACGTGTACATGCAGCCTCCCCATGTAGGCTCCCCCATGGTGAGGATAGAGCTTCCTGAACCTCCTAGTTGCCCTACGTGTACATGCAGCCTCCCCATGTAGGCTCCCCCATGGTGAGGATAGAGCCTCCTGAACCTCCTAGTTGCCCTACGTGTACATGCAGCCTCCCCATGTAGGCTCCCCCATGGTGAGGATAGAGCTTCCTGAACCTCCTAGTTGCCCTACGTGTACACGCAGCCTCCCCATGTAGGCTCCCCCATGGTGAGGATGAAGCCTCCTGAACCTCCTAGTTAACCTACGTGTACATGCAGCCTCCCCATGTAGGCTACTCCATTGTGAGGATAGAGCCTCCTGAACCTCCTGGTTACCCTACATGTACACGCAGCCTCCCCATGTAGGCTACCCCATGGTGAGGATAGAGCCTCCTGAACCTCCTGGTTGCCCTACGTGTACACGCAGCCTCCCCATGTAGGCTACCCCATGGTGAGGATAGAGCCTCCTGAACCTCCTGGTTACCCTACATGTACACGCAGCCTCCCCATGTAGGCTCCACATGGTGAGGATAGAGCCTCCTGAACCTCCTGGTTGCCCTACGTGTACACGCAGCCTCCCCATATAGGCTCCACATGGTGAGGATAGAGCCTCCTGAACCTCCTGGTTGCCCTACATGTACACGCAGCCTCCCCATGTACATGTAGGCTCCCCCATGGTGAGGATTGAAGCCTCCTGAACCTCCTAGTAGTTACATTTCAGAGGTTTCTTTGACTCTCTACACCATCATAAAATTTGGAACTAAAATTATGTTTGAAACAGTGGAGCTTTATGCTTTTCTTTCACCCCTTCAAGTTCGTATCTTCAGGCAGGATATTTGGCCCTTTAAAAAAGACTGACCTACAAATAATGCAGGTTTTGACAGGCCTTAAAAAAGGCTATTTAATAATAATCGGATTGATTTTAGGAGGCGAATCAGAACGAGGAAGAATTCCATACCCGTGTCGTACAAGACTGTTATAAAGAATTAATGCATAGGGAGATCTGTGAAAAAGAAATCATAGATTCATGACACATCCAGAGAAATCTGCCTGCCTGATTAATACGCGTTAGAATATAAAGCAGAGTAGGCATTCGTCAACCCTGACAAATGAGATAATATTCCTAATGACCTCAACTAGGCTAATTTAAAACGATCCACTCATTCCGTGTCACAATTGGGACAGCCAAACGTTCAGAGTAAACCAATCTTTGAAGTCATTTTTGCGGAGACCGTTAGTTCTTCACATTTTACTAACCATCAATAATTTGGTTAGAGGACTCGTCAAAATGACTGTTTTTCTATGGGGAGACATAATTCTACTCGCTGGAAGGCAGACAGTTCTCCGCTGCACTAAAGACATGCCCTATGCAATGCACTCTGCTGAGCGCTCTGCTATTTGGCTGATTGATTAGTGTAGTGTAAACACACTTGTGGTTTTGGAGCGATCTTGAAGGTTTGGATGTCATTGTATTTAACCTATGATTTAACTAAGATGTGTAGGGTGATTTCTTTTTTGTAAGACACGTAAAGAGACCCCCTGCTTGTTTTCCCAGTAGATAGCGATCTAAGTCTCTGTGGTTTGTAAAAAAATGTAACCCCAGGCACTATGAACTTCTCCCAAGTTTTCTTCGACACCCAAATTCAAACAAGGTGAACTAACCGTGGGTAAAAATCCTTGTGCCGGGATGGTACCTATCTGCACGTTGTCCTGGACTAATTTTGACAAGGTCCCTTATCCTAAAGAATGCAAATCTTTAAAGGAGCTGTGCCTCATGATCGGCCCATGCACTCTCCATTGATATATGATGCGCAGGGAGCGTGCAAGAATGCAGTAACTGGGTGAGAGTTCATAGTTTCATGTGTGGCCAGAGCCCTGCTTTGATCTTGACGATGGTGCCCCTTTAAAACTTTGAATGCCACTTTACTATTTCTGAGCCTAATTTGGCGTTGGTGCGTCACATATAAAAGAGTCAAATTGTCTCATTGTGGAAACTCAAACCCATTAATGTTACGATATTGTCATTTTGATAATAATAATAATAACTAGAAACGAGTTTGTAACGAACAAACACTGGGGTTTTGGCTTTGTTGTCAATGTTGAATTAATGTAATAATTAATTTGACACCTGATGACATCACGATGATGAAACACGTTTTTCGTACGAACGTTGTGATAAGCTACAAGACGGTACAAAAATATAACTCTTTTACGTTATGGTTCAGAAGATATGAAGTTTTAAATAATAAATAATTGTAAACTATAAATTACCATGCCAATGCTAAAGTTATTAATAAGCTATACTCTACAGACCTTGAAATAAATTGTGGTGGGAGAATGCATTGAAATTGCGTGAGAACAAACCGCTACTAATATCCCCAAACGCTTCCGTATTTAATAGTTCGAGGACTCTCCACAAACAAGAGGGCGCTATACAGGTTCACCATTAACTGCAGAAGCGAAGTAGTCAACCAAAATGAACGGTACAAAGGTCGAACGATGCCACCCGTGTGGACAATGGGCTCTGTGTGGGTATGGCCGTATGCGATGTACAGTGTGAATTACGTGCAATGTACACACACAAGACGATCGTGCTTTGTTGACGATACGTGTTTTTAAATCGTTAATATCGTCAACAGATGATTAAAAACCCTCGATCGAACTGCTGCTTGAGTTAGAGCACAGGCTTTCATTTGATGTATTGTTTGTGTCTTTTAAGACTGTAGTTCCTGAGATCGAATGGTAACAAATTTCACGTGTAAATGCTATGAGACTTTTTCGGAAAGAAGAATAAAAATAGTGAAAAAAAAATTAAAATCTCGACGAAAACAAAGGTGGTTTCGGCTGATGGCCGAAACCCCCAATAATAATAAAGAATATTTATAGGGCGCCAAAATCCACCAAAATGAGGTGCTCAAGGCGCACAAGAGGGGAAAACCACACACAGCAAGGAAAATAAGACAAATAGACCAATTACACATAGGCGAGATTAAACAATGTGGCTTTCAACTTAATCTTAAAAATATTGAGATTAGAAATGGTGCGGATTTGAAGAGGTAAATCATTCCAGAGCGTGGGTCCAGCATGGGAAAATGACCTATCGCCCCATGATTTACTACTCTTAGTAACCTGTAGCATGCATGTATTGGAAGATCGGAGAGATCGCACAGGAGTATATGATAGTTAGTGTAAGGCTGGAAATCCATGTGCCAGTCATGCGTTGTACGTAATGCAGAGTGTGCAATGCATAAAAGAGGAAAGTACATGCAAAACAATCCACATAATTTCAAGTATCAGTTATCTGTAGGCCTATGCACTGTTTGGTGTTTACATGTATTTTCTTTTTAAGAATTTCGCAATGCGCACAACGCAAGACGGACATATTAATTTTTAACCTAATTATAAAACCTGGGCATACTGTTTACGATAAAATTTACGATAAAATAATTTCTTTGTGGAAACGGTGATCAACTGGTGAGTTCTGCTGAGAGATAGTGAACAAGAAATTGGTCACTCTCAGATGCTTGGTCATAAATCACGATGGATTTTTGTTGGAGAGATTAGCCACGGAACAAAAAAGGAAATCATTGACTGCCATGATCCCCGAAGTGAGTGATGATTGACGTTTTAAGTGTTTTGCTAATTTATGGAGACGTTAAAAGGAAACATTTTTCACTGTCAATGTAGATGGACTTCTGTTATAACCCAAAATAGATTTTGATGGGCATTTTTTTCATGGAACAACAAGAATTGTTCGGTTTCACAACCCCTGCAGGAACTCTCAATGGTTTTCTGCAGATTGTTTTGCAACAGCATACAAGGGTACTGCTTACTCTTAAACACTCTATGGGCATGTTCACACGAGTAGCTAACTTCACTGCTAACTTCGCTGCTAAATATTCGCAGCGGGGGATCCTTGTAAAAACGGACTTAACTAAAAAATGCCTTGCGTTCACACGGAGTGCTAACTGCCGATAGCTGTTTGCAAAGGTCACAAAACCATTACGTCATCTTCCGGTTGTTTTCGCGTGCGCACAAGAAAAATTACGTAACTCCAACCTTTTCCAGCTAGCTGAAGATGGTTGAAGTGAGTAATATAAACAAACAACCGAAGTGGTCTAAAGTGGTTAAGGTCAGTTGCGTTCACTCGGCAAAATAGCGCTGTTAAAGTATCAAGTTTCACTGCTAAGTCGTAAAACTGAAGTTAGCAGCGGAAATTTTCGCTGCTAACTTTTGGAGTTAGCAGCGAAGTTACCAGCGAAGTTACATGTAGCAGCGAAGTTGACTATTTTTGCATTCACACGGTCACAAATTGTTCGCTGTTATTTTTCTGTTCACTATGGGATGGAAAGGAAATTGTTTTACAGTTGCAACCCCTACAATAACTCACAATAAACTGATTTATCAAGTAATAAACCACAAGGGAAACTGACTGGGTAACTTTTTTATAATTTGGGTTTTGAACAAAGAAAAATTCTGGCTTCTGACTGGCACCCCCGAACAAAGATATTGACTAATAGGGAGACTGCCAACATAGGGCTGGATAGCTCAGTTGGTAGAGCGCCGGTACGTTAATCCGGAGGTCGTTGGTTCAAGTCCCGCTCCAGTCAATTTTTCTTTGTTCAAAACCCAAATAATAAACTGATTTGTTACAAGATTATTATGAAACAGGAAGTCATTTTGTTATTAATCGAAAGAGAAATATTCCACGACAATGACTGCCGGAATAACCCTGATCGGATTTTATGTATACGTGGTGGCCCTCCATGCCGAACCAAGGCACTTCCTGCCAAACACAAAACTGGGTTTCTTTACTCATCAGAAGAGCTTTAAAATAACACGTAATTAGTGTAATTAGAGCCTACAAGGTAAGTATTTCTCCTCATAGAGCGTGTAGGACATTACATCACATTCATATCATGGCTGTTTCCATTGTCTTTTTTGCTTTGAAAGCCATTTCACTTTTTTTGAGAAGTGTCCAATTTTGGCTTGGGGTATCACATATTGCTATGGGTGGAATGAGATCTGGCGAATAAATAAAAGATCCTGAAGAATGGCTTGTACTATGCAGGTCTACATGCCGGCCCAAATAGCAATTACTTATCATTGGAAACAGGCATACACCAATCTAAAGATCTAAAGTCAAACATTTGGGTCTTGAGTTAGCAAAGAGTGGAGGATTTTTCAGCATTTATCTCATGAATTCAGCAAAAACACAAACCGGAAAACCATCCACAATTGGTCTAAAATCATCTAAAATCCCATTCAGGAAGCTGTCTTGACCCTGAAGGATAAATTGCTGCCGGCGTAAATAGCAATTGCTTACCGGGAACAGGGCCCAACTACATAGAGCTGCTTAAGCAGCAAATATTGTTCAACAATAGTCTGCTGAGCAGAAATCTGCAGGATACCAGTCACAAATTGTACGTGTAACATGGTAAGTTGGTAGGTAACCTTATTCTGGTAAGCATAATTTTGTTGTGCTTAGCTACTTTTTGTGCTTAAGCAACTCCATGAAATTGGGCCCAGGCATACACCAATCCGATCTAAATTCAAACATTTGGGTGTTGTTACCAAAGAGTGGAATATTTTGAGGATATGGGAGTGTTTCTAGCCAAAGACACTTACGGGGTCAGGGTTAAAGCAAGAGGAAATAGCAAAGAGCAAGTTCTGGTGCTGACCTTTCATCAATTTACAACTTAAATTACACATCGATTATAAGCATCTAGACGATCAACTAGTTAAAACTACATGTACTTAGTTAAACTGCAAGTTAAACCACCAGTTAGTAATAAACAACCAAACTGACTTGTGGTAAATTTTATTCAATTTTTGGGTTGAACAAAGAAAACATTTCTAGAACGGGATAGTCAAACCTGTGTATTTTCTTGAGCAGGTGACAGTATTTACAGTGTTTATTATTGCCTCTAATTTTGTGTGATTGTCTGACTGCAAAGACAAATAATTGTCATATTGATTAAAACCAATAGCTATCATCAAGCTGCTCATTATTATTAGCTGTGACGTAACCTGCAAATTTTGACTAGAGGGCTAGGTTGATCCAGTTGGACTAGCTAGTCAAACTGAGCAGCGTCAAGGTTACATACTCTTCCTACTTTAGTATAATTTCCAATTTGTTTGCCTTGGAAAAAACGGAAAAACTGTGATCCAAAAGCCTGAAATGTCGATTAAACCCTACACCATATACACAAGTAGGTCAGCCCATGTGAAAAGAAAGTGCCTGCTTTTTTCCGAGGACCAAATACCATGCGATCTAGATCCACTATAGTAAAGTCTACTTTGCTCAAGAGTAAAAAATCCAGCCTACCTCTGGAAGTCGTCCTCATAATCCTCGCTGGCTTCACTCTTAGAGAGGTCAAAACTCATCTTGTCCAGCTTGTTATCCAATGCCTTTAAGTCCTTCCAGTCTGGGCTCTGGGCATCTGGGGGTCCAGAAACAGACATCAAGTTATACACCACAAAGAAAACTAACTGGATTACAACAAATTGGTGTGAACCAGGCTTGACACTTGTGTCCTTCAGCAAGACACTTATCCAGTATTGTGTTTTAATTTGGTTTTTCACTTTGGGTTCGAATCCTTAGCAGCGGGTACTGCTGTCTAGTGGTAAGACATCTGCAGCCGATTTCACGAAACGCTAGGATTAATCCTATCTCGAGTTAGGACGAGTAACTAGTTCTAACTTAGGATTAATCTTAAGGTTTACATGTTACAGTTCAAGGCTGGGACTCGTCCTAAGTCCTAAGATTAATCCTAAGATAGGAAGAGTTTGGTGAAATCGACGGCTGCTCTAGCAATGCAAAGGTCGTGGGTTCGAATCCCACCCGAGTGATTGCCTGTGGATTTTTTTCAGAGAGCTCGGGAAAGCACTGAGCATACAGTGCTTAATACACATCGGTGTAAGGGAAAAACCAAATTAAAATTCTTCATCCCGATGCAAATATTACATTTACCAGTATTGTGTTGTCCTTCAGATGGAATGTAAAGCCATAAGTCACTTGTAAGTCATGTGTGTTGTGTTATGCACATAGAAGAACCCAGTAAAGCCCGGTTCATACTTCTTGCGAATGCGAATGCGAAGCAAAGTTTGACGTCAAAGGGTCGTTTTCGCAGCGAATGTTTCGCGGGAGTTGAGCACATTTCAACTGCTGTGAATTATTCGTTGCGAATTTGTGACGTCAACATTCGCTTCGCACTCGCATTCGCAGGAAGTATGAACCGGGCTTTACACTTATCGCTAAGAGAAAGGGGATCTGCCCCTGTGTTTCTGGCAGTGGCTGCTGAGTGCGCTGCAGCACCCCCATAATTCAAGAACTTCAAAAATCTGTCTTAAAAAAATAAAAATTAGCACTTTGAGATGCCTGTAGATAAAGTTCTTTATGAAAACTAGTTGATTGTTATTATTTGAACCTGTGACCTCTAGATTAACGTGCCGGTGCTCTTCTAGCTGAGCTGTTTAGCCCTACGTTTGCAGTCTCCCTAGACTGTGGATATCTTTCGGGGCGGTCAGGCTGGTGTAGTGGTATCTTGCCTTGCCTTTCACCTCTGGGACCCCGGTTCAAATCCCACCGGGAGCACTTTGTGCATTGGTTTTCCCTAGAATAATTCTCTGGGGTTTTCCTCCCACGTCTAAAACTGAAACTTCCTTCCTTGTCTTCTCCCCATTGGGTTCTTGGCTAGTACAGTGATTTAGTTCGCTTTTCTGAGAGTCCTTGACTTCACAACCAGAATCAATAAATGAAAAAAATAAATGAAATCTTTGTTCGGGGGGTGGGGGGCGATCAGAAGTCATACAGGTGTATAGCCAGGGGTCATGCCCTGTTTAGGATACGACATGGGAAGGGGCATTGTTTTTAAAGAGGAAAAGAAATGACCAATTAACATTTTTGGTGTACTACTTTCCAATAGATGTGAGTGGTAGAAAATTACAAGTCTCTATAAATAAACCTCACGTTAAAACGGTGTAAATTGCCATTGCATTTGATACCTCCGACCCACTGCAAATTTTGTCAACATCCAAAAGGTCTGATGATATAATTCTGAGAAAAAAGGGTCTGTACATTTGTGTACCACGTCACTAACCCCTAGAAGGCAAGCACTGAAAAACTGAAAAAGCACTGATTGGCTTACCAAAAATAACGGCTGGATGCGCGCTCGCTTGTTAAACAATGTTGAGCCTTTGTAGGGCACTTAGTACGCACGTGTTAAAATTCAAGTATTAGTTGCAATCAACTTCAAATGAATCATGTTTTCACACGGTCACCCTATTAACTGCATACAAATAGACTTGTCACAAGATCATTAAAGAATGAGACATGTGAAAGGGGACCAGTTGCTCTACCTTTGGATGACGCGCTCTGCGTGTGTCTCTAACACAGAGTGGATCAACCACAGGACTAATTAAGTATCCAATATATTTGGATGTTTCCAAGTTACAATTCCAGGGGTTAGGATCAAGCAAGGCATTCTGGTTCAAATAAGAACAGTCCAATTGTAAACATTTGTAAATATTTTAACTTTTCTTCTCATTTCTTCTTCAAAAATTTTGGTCCAGTAAACATTTTGAGCTACAAGCCCCCCAAATTCAAGTCCTGTCTAGTTTACTTTTGTACTCGGCAATATTACCTACCTTTAGCATCTCCCTTCCCTGGTAATGGTGGAGCCCCTGCCAGAGATCCCATCCCACTTCCTGTGAGCGATGGAGCATTGAGTAAGGAGGACAATCCACTTGCTTTTGGGGGTGGTGTTTTGGGGGGAGACTGTGGAGGACTTTCTCTTTTTGACTTCAAGCTTTAAGTAAATAGCAAGAAAAATGAACATAAAAGATAAACTAATTTGCTTATCACAAAAAAGGTACAATCAAAATATATATTATCAGTCAATTTCAACAAAAAGCCCTCGCAAACTCTCTTCATGACTTAATAAAAACCGGGGCCCAATGTCATAGAGCTGCTTAAAGCATAAGAAGTTGCGAGGCACAATAAAATTATGCTTACCAGAATAAAGTTACCAGCTAAAATACCATTTTACATGAACAAATTATAACCAAAATCCTGCTACTTTTTTTTGTTTAGCAGAAAAGTGTTAATCATAATTTTCTGCTTAAGCAGCTCTATGCAATTAGGCCCAGAGCCCAATTTCCTAGAACTGTTTTATGAATTTTGGTTTAGCCTTTGAAATGTGGGGGGAGGGGGGACTTCTCTACCTGCTGAATGCAGTAGGCTTTCTTCCTGGTGATGGTATTTCATCAAAGAAGGAGTCTTCACTACCCTCACTCCCACCAGAGAGGGACCTCTGACGATGTGCGATGGGTTTTCTCAGGTCGGACTTCTCGTTCAACGAGGGCAGGTTTTGAGCCCCTGCGCCGTCTTTCTTGTTGAAATTGTTGCTCTGGCCGCCGCTTATCTAGTATAAAAATAATAAGATGCACCAAAAAAAAGCTTGTAGAACAAAATGAACACTGACACTGGTATTAGCTATTCCACATCAGTATTAACAAATCTTTACTGCGGCTCAGCGCGGTATAATTTTTAAAAACTTTTTCAAAGCTTCTGGAGTAATTTTTTTTTTTTTTTAAGAATATCCTTGTCACAAAGAAGCCCTTACTAAATACAGTAAAGCAAACAAACGTTTTTAAAAATAAAGAAATCATGGAATGAAAAGGTCAGAATCATGGATGAAAGCCAGTAACGGATGGGTCCTTAAATCTTCTGAATGCATAGATATATGATGTTCGCTGCTCACTCCGGCCCAATCCATCACACATTTTTTTGGCCCGGCTGACGTCGTAACCATTGTGGTGTACCACTTAATCGATTATCCACATTGTTCAGAGTATGGGCGGGTATGATTCACCAAAACTTACCGGCTTCAAGCTGATGTTGGTCTTGATGGAATCGCTGAGTCTTCTTTGGGACTGAGGAATAATCTCAGAGACGTCGTTTGAAACGACAGAGCGACAAACAACAAACAAGCGACGATACATGCCAAGAAACTCGTCAAAGTCAATACCTGGAGGTCATAATGATGCAAAGAAAGACAAGAACTCACTCAGCATAAATTAAGGTCTCAACGGCAAAATTTAGGTCGAAAACGTTCTGAAATTCTGTAGTTTCAAATGATACAAAACAGAGTACTGATGACATTTTATTTTGCAGACTGGGTAAATTAGCCATAGTTTGAGATACATTGTTAATTTTGTGATTTTAACTTTTTTTTCTCCAAAAATCAACAAAATCCACCATGGTTATATAGACTTATGAAGGAACAGTTTTTAAATACTGTGACCGGTCAGACGGATTTGAGTTCAAATAAAATTAACATCTTCCATTTTCCATCCTCTTGTCTAGAGTGTGATTGACACAGGACAGTTTATAACCAGCGTGACCTCGCTGGTTAGTGCTGAAGTCAAACTCCAGGATAATTTGAACTTTACTTACCACTGCTGAAGTCACTGTCCCCTGCTCGGAATTCATCGTTGACATATCGCTCTAACATGTTCCTGCAATGACAGAAGATATTTCTGAATGGCAGAAACTGTAAACAACAACAGCAAACAGCTGAGTATTTTACTGCATGCCTGTGTGGTGCTAGTTCTAGCTCTAACATAATTATTCCTACAAAACTAGAACAGAGCAGAGGCAGAAACTGTAAACAACAAAAACAACATATGTGATGCCGTTACACCGTTACACCCAAATCAGGACCGACGGCTTTAAGCCCCATCTGAAGGAGAAGCAATAATCTTTAAGTGCCCTGCTTGAGCATTCCGAGTATGGAACCCACACTCTGCTGATCAGAAACACCAGAGCTTCAGTCCGTTGTGCTCGACCGCTTAGCCATGACACACCCCAACTGAAACATCAGCAATGATATCATTGTTGTGAAAGACTTACATGTACATTAAAGGCGGTAATTTAGTGGGTTTATATTTTTCAAAGCTCTTCTTCTCCACCAAGTTTTTGCAGGAGGTGTCTTGTTTTGGCATGGAATGTCACATATTACTAATACTAAAAAATACTAAAATTGTTTTACTAAATACACCTGCCAAAGGTATGTGTGCTGAATATGGCTGCAGCAAATCTCGGTAGTGGTAGAGGAGATAGAACTATGAAGAACAGAAAAAACCAAGAACTGCATGTTCACTTGAGGTGTGCGTGCTGTTACGTGTTTCTCTAAAGATAGATGCTAAAGGCACCTTGCCCAATGTCATAGAGCTACTTAATGATGTCCTGCTTAGCAGAAATGAGCAGGATACCAGTCGCAAATTGTACATGTGACATGGCATTTTGGCTGTTAACCATATTCTGGTAAGCATAACATTGTTGTGCTTAAGCAGCTCTGTAAAATTGGGCCCAGGAAAGCAGTAAATGCAGCGACTGTCCAGGGCCCAATTTCATAGAGCTGCTTAAGCACAAAAAGTACAACCAAATTATGCTCACCAGAATAAGGTTACCAGCCAAACTACCATGTCACATGTACAATTTGTGACTGGTATCCTGCTCATTTCTGCTTAGCAGGCAATTGTTAAGCAATAGTTTCTGCTTAAGCAGCTCTATGAAATTGGGCCCAGCATTCAGCAAACAACTTGTGAACAATTTCAATCAATTCAAACCAATAAACCTACATTCCATGATGGCTGTAACTAATGTAGGACATGCACTGGGTGGATTTCACAAAGAATTTAATATTGATCTTAACTGTGTGTCAATCTAAACCGCTAAGCAAGTATATGATTTCACGATACAAATCACTACAGCAATACTGACAACTCATCTGAAGATGAATCTTAGTGCTTTTTTAAATCAGCCCCGGTTTCTTACACTTTCTATAAGTGGGTATGAACAATGGATGTCACATAAATAAACCAACAAATTGCAATAATTTACCTGTGGAAGTGTGGGAACATATCAATGAACAAGCTCCTGAGCTCATCCTTGTCAATTGAGCCACTTTTGTCCTGAAAAGAAAAAAACATAAACCATGTTGAGAGCCTATATGAGAGCATTAAGTACATGTCTATTAGTTTAGAACTAATTGCTTATATATCCAATTCACTTATAAATTATGAACTATTTTTTATAAAGTACCAGTACAAATTATTTGTGACTGGCTCTACAAACCCCTCCACGTTGAGTAAACTTTCAAAGTTTCATTGTGAAAATTAACAATATTCCTAACAAAGTTTCAACTAGAATCTAGAAATTTTTTGTATATGGTGACATGAAAATCTCAAATTGGTCTCTGGAATCAAATTTGGACCTTTTCATGGACACATTATGGTAAACGACAAGAAGTGAATTTGCAAGAGCAGGTCTAACTTATAAAGACTGATCTGTTGTCTAATTCAATTCATCATTGACAAAAAAAAGGTCTCAACTTGGTCTCACATTTAAGGAATTACATTAAAATTATGGCATTCACACTTTTTGATAAACCCTGGAGATAAAACAATTGCATTAGTATCCTCAATGAAAGAGCAGATTTCACCATGCAGACATAAATAGGTCTGGATTCTGACAAAAGTTTGAAATTTCCCACACCTGAATTCAATGCAATTATTCAATATCAACATTTAAAAAAATATATAATTGATTGAAGCTTTTTCAGAACAAACAATAGCAACGTTTACAACTGTAAACAATCAATACAAACCACACAGGTACAATAATAATGTCGGGAAATTGGAAAAGCAAGGTTTCAATGCCCTGCCTTGCAAAGTTCCAATACAAATTTTAATTTTCCTCATAGGAGTTTCAAGACAAAATGACATTTTTCCTTATAGAAGTTCCCCTTACCAGAGGAACATTGCCAGAAGCCCCTTCAAGAGCAAACTTCAAGACCTGTCTCAACCGTAGATGTTACTTTCCAAACGCCAGGAGTCGATCGCTACTCATGTATAAAGATCCGAAGTATGTAATTGGTAGTCAGCAGAGTAGTAATACGTAGACTCGCTACACTGCTTTGAGCTTATTCTTCCTGAGAAGTGTTTTTGTACTTAGGTATGATAACCAGTACAACGATCAATTCACAAGTCTTATTCCATTGTTTGTAGGTTTCTGTTTTTGATTCAGACAATTCTTAATACCTTATTATTGAAACAATAATTCACAAAACAAACCCGGTTTTGATATAATACACACGACGCACACAGTCCCGCAACTAAACGAAGTAAAATGCGTAGATAGGTATTCCACTCGCGTCAATCACATAAGAGAATTGCTGGAAGGACTACGTCAAGTCATAATGTGTTCTTGCTGCTGTGGTTACTTCAGATCCTTATTCACGAGTAGCAATTGACCCGACGCGTATGGAAAGTAACAGATCTACCTGTCTCAACATAGCTAGAAATGCATGAGTGAGTGCAGACAGAAAGTCTGGTTCCTTACCGCATCATAGTATTCAAACTTCTCTTTTGCATCAGCAATTTGTACTGCAGTCAGATCCTACGCACGAAATATTTAAGTAGACAAAGTATTAAGTAACAGACCACAAGAGAATTTGACAGAGTAAATTCAATTTTTGGGTGAACAAAGAAAGAAAAGTACGTGTACAAATATATTGACTGCTTCAAGTGCTATGGTTAGAACTACAACACCGAGATGATCCGATTTTCCTAGAACACTCCGGGATCACAGATGGAGTCATAGTTTTAACCATACCCAATAAAAGTAGTACATTCTTGTTTTATAACACCCCAAACATATATTGTGCCTAGACATCTAGGTAGCAAGAAGCTGCTGTTGCTATGGGTATAGTACACTGGTTGCAACAGGTAAAGTGCAATGTTTGCTGCGTGTATTTCACGTCACGTTCGAACGACTTTCTAGTATAAATAAGACATGTGACGTGCTCTAAACCAATCAAAAGGCAATTAAACCTTGTAAGGGGTGTTATAAAATGGGATAGCTCAGTTGATAGATTGCCAGCACGCTAATCGCGAAAGTCATAGGTTCAAATTCCATTCTAGTCAATTTATCTTTGTTCACCCAAAAGTTTGACAAATTAGTACTAGTTTTTCTACATTCAGGCGGTGTCTGAATCAGGTGACTTCTACTATGGCTATGGCCATTGACTACAACGACAACATTGGACAATAGACGGGGGCCCAATTTCATGGCTCTGCTTACTGCCGAATTCTGCGCTTGCGATCACCATTCTCTGCTTACTGTACAAGTGCCGATTTCTGCGCTAGCTGTGTAAGCGAAGAATGCCTAGAAACGTGGAGTACGCACGCGCACAAGGAAAAATTCTCTGCTAACCCGTGAAATACACTTGACGTAATCGCAGAATTCTCTGCTTCCGTAAGTGCCAATTCTGTGCTTACGGTAAGCAGAGTCATGAAATTGGGCCCTGATGCATTGACGTCATCAAGCCGCCATCTTAGAGGTAAATCAATGATGAAACAATGAAACCCACAGATTTGTTCGCGCAACGCACAGGATTGGCCGATGAACAACCTCCTTTTGACCTCTAGATGAGGGCTCTCTACTCGAATGACGTCATTAGCATAAGGTCTAATGCTAGTCCAGCAATCCGGCCATAGCCACTGCCAAAGAGGTTGATTCAGACACCTATTTAACTGACCATTCCAAACTGGACAAATAACAAATATCTTGTATTTGAATGGTGAAGTGTATTGAATAAGTTGTGCACTGTGTAGATGAACTTAGCTGGGCCCAATTTCATAAAGTTTTAAGCATAAAAAGTTGCTTAGCTCAGAAAAATATTGCTGAGCAGAAACAGATTACTGCAGCATACTGGACAAAATATCAAGTATGTGTATGGTGTTTGACTGGCTCCCTGCAAATATTTTCTTGGCAGACAAGTTTTCTAAGCAGCATTTTTTTCTTAATAGCTTTATGACATTGGGCGCTAGTATATTCCCCTGCAGCTACACACAAAACTGTACTCTCTGCCCACAGTCTGCCATTTTAGGAGTCACATTGCATGTGAAGATTTGGTGCACAGCTGACGGCGTGGGCGTTGCATAAAATGCACACTGCACGCTGAGGCCGTGTTCGAATTGGCTACAGGCTGAGGCCATGTTTGAATTAGCTACAGCTACGACTAGATGGCCACGACATCAAGCATTGGATATAAGACATCCTTGGCAACAGTCATAGCTGTCTACCGAATTCGAGCCTGCAGTACCTTTATTTATTTTTTATTTTTTTTACATTTGGTTCTGTTTTACAAGTCTTCAAAAAAGTGAAGAAAGTTCAGACAGTTAAAACAGTTTAGGTCACAGTGTTGAGATATATTTGAACCAATGTAGAATGGTCAGTCAATAGAGGGTTCAAATAATTGATTGTAAAAAGATGAATATGAAAACAAAATAGTGATGTCAGGAAAATGTTATCTAATCAGGGATCTACAGTATTTCTCGTGCAAGATAAAAATAGAGTAAATATATTATACCTGAATAGATTAAGATATGATGGAGGAAACCATTGTATCAATTTGGTGATTAGGGAGTTTAGTGGTCTATGGTTAAAGATGCATCGCTTGAATTTTTGCCAAATTTACAGTAACAAAATTATGGCAAATTTGAATTGCCTTACAGCAAATTGACCGTATTTTTTACCGTATAAACTTCAAACAGCAATTCCCTTGCATCACAAACACAGTTCAACAATGAAAACAAACGTTTTTTGTTTGTTTTTCTTTCACATCACATCAACTTGGTCCACACACGCCATCATCAGGGCAAAAATACCGCAAATTGACTTAGCAGTTATTTGAAGATTAGATTATTTTCCTTCAGTCGATGAAGTTATAAACTTTCAGTTGAACAAGAATAATCCATCAACGATCAGTAAATAGTTTGTTAAAAGAAACAAACAAGTTATTGTCAGGACCTGGTACTACATGTATCTTATGTAAACAACAGCTATGGACAAACAAATTGCATGTTATCAGGGCCAAGTTCCCACAAGGACCATCGTTGACTATAGTTCCACCAAGTTAGCCTGAACTCTGTCAAGTCGACCATGGTTGGACTGCCCTAGTCAACAATTTGGGACCAGCCTACTGGGCATGGTTGCATCACTGGTTATCAACAGCCGTTTTCATAGCACAGTGCAGAGTGGACCAGTTATCAGAAAATAATAATGTACGTTGAGTCGCAGGTCACGTTGACCTGACATGACTAGAGTTATTCACACTTAAATATCTGTGCGCATGCTTTACGTATATGTCACTAAACAACCACTAGTTAACCATTGGTTCTCGCATGAACTTGACTCAGTATTTCAAACATTGTGCGTGCGTACGTTAAAGTGTTTTATGGTTTTCGTTCGCCACAGCATCATTTGATCAAAATTCATTTGGGAAAATGTGGTAAATGTTTTATAACTGTCTTTTGGCAGAAAACTGGGCGATGCAACTCTAAATGTAAAATACTTTCTTTGTATTTTAGTTCAACAGGGTGATTTTCACTCTAAAACAAAAACAGTGAGATTAGTACGAAGAAAAATAAATAGGTTAATCAACTGGACTGAATCATCATTGTTAGGAACTGTGAAAAGGGATGGGGTTGGAAACATTTTTATGATGCACGGTTTATGGAATGCACCCAGAATGTACTCAAAATTCGTTGAATTTGTTTGAGGAACTACTGATGATTCCTTCTAATGTTAAGGCATTTTTTTTTTTTTGGGGGGGGGAGGTTATCATGGCCTGCGGATTGAAAAAGTGCTGGGTATTTGAAATAAAGCAAACTGCACTGACTGTGTATCTTAGTAACTTTGTGGTTGGGAGGTGTTACATACAGCCAGCCAGCCTATCTCTGTTATCGACTTGCTCTTTTCTAACTCAAAGAAGAACACTGGTCAGAGGAAACTCTAAGCCACATAGCCATCACAACCCCCCCCCCCCCCAGCTGATCTCTGTTATCGCATTCATCTATTCTAACTTAAAGCACAACACTCCAATTGAATTCAGCACACCATATCATTTGATCTTACCACTCTGTAAACAACATCTTTTCTGCCGTCAGACTTATTGTTATGGGGGGGGGGGGGGTAATGGTGGGGTAGGGGTAAACAAAGGAATGGGGTTAATCATCTTTAACAATTAAACTCAATTGTCTTTAGGCCAGGGTTAGAGGGTAAACAAATGAATTGGTTGGGTCTTCTTCAAAATGGAGTTTCATTTTTGTCTTGGGGCCAGAGCCCAACATCAAAATGACGTTGGTAGGCATGTTATGATCTACACGTAATAATGCAATGTTAGGGTAACTGCAAGTGCTTGTCATTGGTTTCTGCTAAATTCTCTACTGTCCATGCTGGAGTCAATTTCATAGAGCTTCTTAGTACTCAAATCTGCTTAGCATGCATTTGCTAGAAAGAAGCAGTCAGGTTACCAGCCACATTTACCCTAGATGACATATTATAACTGTGACTGGTAGCCTGCTAACTTACTACATGTACAAATGTACCTATCCTACGAAGTGAACATCATGCAATGTTTTTTTTTAATGCTAGCATATAAAATTCATGCAAATCTACCTTTGGTATGGCAATTTCCTGAATAGGAAAAAAAGAGAAGAAAACATCGAACAGATCACACATTATTTTTAAGGAACAAAAATGTAACAGGGAAGACATTTAAAAGAGTGGTAAAAAAATAACATTATTCATGAATCTACTCACTATTAAATATCAAAAGTACATTCAGTCCATAGAGCTGTATATTGACTAGAGTGTGAACTTGCCCTGGGTTTTGAAGCCGAGTGGGGTATCCATGTTGGGTACAAACCAACGGTCAAAGCTTCAACTTTTATACAACTATTTGTCAATGCTTTCATTTCTTTTCTGTGCGATATATTTATTAATAAATTTGCATACTTTTGTGCATAATAAACGTAGTGACACCGTTATGATCTCTCTAAAAATGAGCTGTGCTGATTCTGAAAACACCGACGGTGTAAAAAGTCAACATTATTGATCGGTGTACTCAAATCGTCTTTTTTTTCATTTGATGTTTGAGGAGCTAAGAATAAATATAAGAAGTAGATCATTTAAAGGTCTCACTCATCTTAAAAGTGATTCACATCTGGAATTTCATCTTTGAGAGGGCAAGGCCATTTTCATTTTCGCAAGGAACACTTCCATTTGAAAATCTCAAAGTCTACAGGAAACTTGTGAAGGGGCACCAAGGCCAAGACCAGGGGCAACAGACAACAGACTGAGGCCATGGGCTCTGTGTAATGAAGCAAGGTGACCTTACCTCGGTTCTGGAATTTGACCTTGGCCTGGGCATGTTGGGGGGTCTACTGGATTGTTCATTGGCTCGTTTCAGAAGTTCACAGAGGAGGGGTTTCCCCCTTGTCTTGTCTGAATCAACGATGTCCAGATCCTTGGAGAGTGTTTCTCTTCCTTCATATTTCTCTCCCTGGAAGAGAGACGAGACGTCTTGGTTGTTATCATATAAGTTATCACACCAGTCCGAGTGGAATACAGAAAATTATAGCGCGTCTGCGTCCCATATCCAGCGAGGCAGAGGCGTTCATCTATTCCACGAGCGCGCGTGTGATAAGGAATTTATCTTCAAGCAAACTTGATGCGCAGTAAAGATGGATGACGCATGAGACGATCAGCATTGGACGCAAACGCGCCACTTTTGAATTTACACTAACTTCTTATAAGCTGTACGCTTTGCACATAGCTTATAAAAGCGCAATACGCGGAGTTAGAACACACAATACGCAGGGTGTGATATGGGCTGTGCGATATAAGTTTATATCACACACTCCTTGTTGCTATGGATCAACCAATCAGAATCAAATATTCAAGCCTGCTTGAAGATAATAAGTGTTAGAGGGTTTCGTATTTAAATAGATGTAATTATCATATACTTCTGGTAAAGAAACCAAGGATGCCTCATAAAGTGAACTTTAAAATCACTGTAGCTCGCAAGCCTGAGGAAACCTGTAAGCAATGGTGTAACCCTGGAGCACCAGGTTAAACCCTACTTTTCCCATGATATGTCTTCTGGTTTTTTGTTTACATCCACTACCAATCCTAGAACACGGGACCAATGGCTCGAAATCCCATCCCAAAGACAAAGCAATTATGGTTTAAGTATCTTGCTCAAGGACACAAGTGCTGTGACCGGGACTCGAACCTACCCTCTGCTGATCAGAAACACAAGAGCATAAGTCCAGTGCTTTTAACCGCTCAGCCACGACATGGCATAATAATAATTGCATCGGGATCCAGTTTTTTCCCCTATACTGATGTGTGATAAGCATTGTACACTCAGTGCCTTCCTGAATCTGTCGGAAAACAAATAAATTGTTGTTTTTTTGACACAGTGGTCTCTATGATCACACAGTGGCACAAAATGGCACATGTGAATTTTTATTTTGGCTGGTAACTTGATTCTGCTAAGCGTAATTTTGCAGTGCTGAGCTACTTTGTGTGGTTTTTAAGTGCCAGCTCTATCAAACAGGGCCCCTGGCCTGCATCTTAAAATTACTGATACTGATCAGCAGTAGGCCCTAATGTCTGTAACTTACAAAATTTGTTTCTGGGTTGAAGACGGCAAGAGTGAAGTCCAAGCGAAAGTGCTCTAGAAATTCCTGGACTAAGGAAGCAATTAAAAACCCTGAAAGAAAACAAATGAAATGAATGAAACGTGTAGGCTTACGTAGTCATGAGAAAACCCTAATCGCCATCATCCCATGAACCGCTTGCCGCCAGAGGGTGCTTTCATTCCTGTAGACGTACATGTACCAGTAGTCACGAATACATGTAGTTACAATAAATCCTAAACTTTATCACCCAATGAATTGCTCCGGCGCCCTCTAGCGTTAATACGCTGTTTTTTTTATGCATTGAATTCATGACTACATGAGCGTCTTCAAAATGAGACTACTTCAAAATGTGTGGATTCTATACATCCAGTCAATGTGCTTAGTCTATTGCAAAAATGCAGATGTTTTTAACCAGAATGTAGCTCTAGGAACGATCAAACTTGCTAATGAGTTAAAAATAAGTTTTTGACATTCGGTTCAGACAGGCGCTCTAGAGGCCCACCGACCAAATGATTGAATTAAGTGTATGAACAGTTCGGCGTCTGAAACAGTTAGGAGCGCCTTGACGCACTGGAAGTTGAGAGATTGACTGTTGCAAGTGTTTGGAAGGACTCTGGAGCGTCTTGGTTTCAGACCTCGATCTTGTCATGAACCGAACCCAATGTAAACGTTATGAGCTGAATGGGAGGTCCATTAACAGCGGCCAGCCACCAACCCAGTCATTACCACCCAATGAAGACTTGGTCATCATACTGTTATTCCCATTAATAAATACATTTAAAGCCCGGTTCATACTTCCTGCGAATGTTTCGTGCGAAGCAAATCTTCTTGCGTCACAATTGGAAGGGCAGCGCGTACCGATTATTGCATCACCAAAATTCACTTCGCATTTGCATTCGCAGGAAGTATGAATCGGGCTTAACTTTTATTCCCTCATTAAACAATTTTGAAAAACTTACCTTCTTTTGTCGAGAGGAATTTCTTGAGGTCTTGATTGATGAATGGTGTTTTGTTCTGTACAGCATCTTGTTCTTCCAGAGCAAGGAAAACGCTTGCTCTCAGCTCCGCCTTAAAGATTGGAAAGGACAGGATGTCATTAGAAACAACTTTATCAATGCGCCAAATTTATTTCCACATTTAAATGGAAAATTGATCACCATTTCTTTTTCAGTTTTTTGGCTCACCTTGTTTTTTGTTTCAAAGGAAATAAAGTAGTATGACACCGTCACAAGTAACTGACTGAGTACTAAACGGTATAATTTCCAACTCAACAGAATCCAGTGCCATTTTCAATTTTAGTAAAAGCCTAATTTTGGCGAGCTCCGTTTTCAAAAGAGAACTCCACGTGAAGGGGAAAAAGTTTCGAATAGGATTTTGTACATGATAACCTATGTATGACTATATCACATGACTAGTGATGACGTTCGTGGAGACGATAGCGGAACGAACCGCATATATATACTAACTGGTCATACTAATGCACCTGTCAATTGTAAGACGGAATTTTTGACCCCCGGGAATGGTGCGTCATGGTTGGGTCATGGCTAGAAAAATTCTGAAAAAATCTAACTTTGGTCAGTCAAAAAAAGTCTGGTATGTGCGTCATGGTCCGTCAATGTCCCTTTATCAAATGTTTTGTTCCACGAACGTCAGATTTTGCGTTGGGTAATTTTATTGTAGTAGGGGCCTATTTTTGCGGGAGGATTAACCCCTCCGTGTGCTTACGTGCACGCACGCAAATAAAGTATGTTTCCATTGTTTACCTTTCATTCTCAGCATCAATCATCTACCCACACTCACGAAGGCAGAAATTTAATAATTATTCCAAAGACCACAAAACATTCAAAGGTTGGTTTGTGATACCTCCATGGTTTGTGGATCGTCCGGTGTATTGATGCATTTATGGCATCCTGCGCTGTTGTTCCAGTTCGTCCTCACCGCGCCATGTGCCGTGCATTACGCAAGCCCCAATGTGGGCCCTTTCTGAATTTGCGGCTGTGGTGGTGTTGCTCCACAAATGTACATGTACTTGTACATGTACATTTTGTGCGTGTTTTAAATTGGTAACAACCGAATACAGCCGCCAATTGGGATACGGCCCGAACCCCAGAAAAGCAAGCTCAAAGAGTCCCTCACCCTCGTTGTGCAACTTTTATACACGGCCGTTTTATAAACGAATTTCTAGTCTGGCCCTTTCCTCCTTGTTTAAAATAACAAGGTTAAGTGAGTTGGGGACAAATGCGAATTGACGTGCCAGGGTTCTTTTAGTGAACTCCAACGAGGTTGATTTTATCACTCTGCTTTTTGTGCGCATGGGCATTCAATAGCTTGATACTGGGTCATTATTCCGACGATGTGCGTCCTTTTCAAGAAATGGTGAGTCAGTAAATTGGCCGGCAGTGTGTCAAATGTGTAAAGATGGTGCGTCAAATTTACGACTCAACGACGGTCATTTGTACACTGAAAGATGACTGACTTAATGAAAATGACGCACCATTCCCGGGGGTCACAAATTCCGTCTTACAATTGACAGGTGCATAATTAGCGTCAACAGGCCCATTTCACGACAACTCGTGGAGCAGGTCCAGCATATAAGTGCAAGATATGTCACCAACACCTACGACCGCAGATCAAGCGTAACAGCATTGCTCAACGAATTGCAATGGCAATCTCTCCAGAGCAGACGGCGCCAAAGTCGCCTAGCAATGCTCTACAGAATACGCTTTGATCTTGTAGACATCAGTTGGAAGAAACATCTCACTGAAGCTACATCTAACACCAGAGGTCATGGCTCTCGCTTCTGGACTCCCTACTGCAGCTCTCAAGTGTACTCCTCCTCCTTCTTCCCTAGTACCAGCAAAGAGTGGAACTCCTTACAGAATGATCCTGGTGACTTCACAACACTCAATGCCTTCAAGGCAGCATTGAGGAGGGAAGGCACCATCTAGCTAGGCACTCTTCGACTTTTTAAACCGCACTACACTATATATTATATTATATTCTGCACATGAGATTTATTTTGTCTGCCTGCGCACATAATTACTTGGACATCGCGCGCACCAACCTCACAGTGCGTTATCTTCATACATGTACCATGAAGTCTGCACTTTACCTGGAAGAAGAAGAAGAACTCAAAGACAACTCAAGACAACTCAAGACAACAAGTTTAAAATACCATCAAATACAATGGTTGTAATCAGAGTGTATCTGGAAACACGTTTAAAACTGACTGGAACCATCATGCATACATTTTTTTCTCGTAAAAATAGTCAACTTTCTCCGTCCGTAGAATTGGCCGATGTGATGCTATTGCGCTTGCCCAATGACATTGGACCACACCATTACACTACAGGTAAGTGCAATTTTTAAGTCGAGAATGGTGCCCACACACTCATCATGCTCATGTGTACCGACACTGTATACACAAGGGTAGTTCCCAACCCCTAACACAAACCCACCCATATCATAATGGTGCAGTCCAAAGTCATTGCGCCAGCGCAATAGCATCACGTCGGCCAATTCTACGGACGGAGAAAGTTGACTATTTTTACGAAAAAAACATTTTTTTCCCGTGAAAAATATGTATGCACGATGGTTCCAGTCAGTTTTAAACGTGTTTCCAGATACACTCTGATTACAACCATTGTATTTGATGGTATTTTAAACTTGTTGTCTTGAGTTGTCTTGAGTTGTCTTGAGTTGTCGTGAAATGGGCCTGTTGACGCTAATTAGTACGACCCATACTAACTAATAACTACCCATAACTATCTGACTATAGCCTAGTTCTATAACAAGTTCTAGGACTATAGGAGTAGGTTCTTTGCATCTATTTGTCCACTAAAAGAACACCTCCACAACGTTTAAACATACAATTCTTAGATCCCTATATTTAGATGGTGTTTTTTGAATCACTGACTCACCCTTATTTTGCCTAAAACACCGCTGCTTTCAAGAGTTTGGGCCACCAAGTCCCTCAATTCTGTGTCTTCGTCCGCCGACATTTTTAATATTTACCGACAACAGCGCCCTCATGAGATGAGTACTGGCTACTTTTAAACGCAAAACTACCTGAACATTAAAAAAGTTAAAACTTTTTTAATATTTAGGTAGTTGCGTTTAAAAGTAAATTCGCACACGGGTCTACATTATGCAATTGTTTAATTAGTTCGACCATGGAGGTAGCGACTGAGCTAATTAATTGAACCAATTTTATTCGGGCGCCTATGGATTATGGTTTGGGATATAAGAAAGACATCATCTATGAATAAAAAACTTAATATTTCATGTGTTTTCGATGACTACTTTTCAATTTCAAATGAAAATACGTTAACAGACAACTCTTGCAGTAAATTCGCAAACGGGCTTTAACTATGCATTTTGTTTACTTAGTTGGGCTGAGCTAATTAGTGAACCAATTTGATCGGGACGCATATAGATTATGATATGGGATGTGAGGAACACATCTGTAAAGAAAAGAAAAAAAGATTTCACGATTTTACAATGACAACATTGCAACCATTCGCACTGTCAATGACGGTCGTTGACAAGGTTTATTGAAATTTGGCGCTAGCACCAAATTTCTCGCCAGCACCAAATTTGGTGCTGGCACTAAATTTAGTGCTGGCGTCAGTCTGGCCAACATTTGCGACAAATTTATGACACGTTTGTAATCGGTGTGAAGTTGGTTTCTCGTTAGGCATTCGATAAGGCGCTTTCCGTTAGACAGAAAATGAGCTTCGCCTAATTTCATGGTTCTCCCACATAATTCTACATTTATGGAGCTCTGTGCACAACATTCTATGGTAAGCAGAGCCATACAATTTGGCCCTGGATATCTTAAATTTACAGGGTCAGAACAAATTTGGAAGCCTGGTAAGTGCGCCCATGGCCGTACCGGGGCCGTACCGGGGCCGTACCGGGGCCGTACCAGGGCCGTACCAGGGCCGTACCAGGGCCGTACCCTGGCTGTATCATGGCTGACCATGGAGCTTGGTAATTCCAGCTATAGCTCCATTAGCTCCATGGCCGTACCAAATCTTTCAAAATGCACGCTTTCCCTATTCACCCCTGTGTTTGTTAAGCCAGGCTCCGAAAAAATAATACTAAAAGCATACTAATTCCAGTGCACCAGTTCAAATTACACATATAAGGGTCTTTTCGAAACGCAGGCTTTCCCCGTTCAAGCTTTGAAAAATACTGAAACCTGGTAATTCCAGTCCGCCAGTTCGAAAATGCCCACATGAGGTTTTTTTCGAAATGCAGGCTTTCCCTGTTCAGGCTTTGAAAAAAAAGTCAAAGCCTGGTAGTTCCATTCTGCCGTTTCGAAAATACCCACATCAGGGTATTTTCGAAACGCAGGCTTTCCCTGTTCAGGCTTTGAAAACAAATGTGAAAGCCTGGTCATTCAGTCCGGCGTTTCGAAAATACCCACATTAGGGTATTTTCGAAACGCAGGCTTTCCCTATTCAGGCTTTGAAAAAATGTGAAAGCCTGGTCATTCAGTCCGCCGTTTCGAAAACACCCACATTAGGGTATTTTCGAAACGCAGGTTTCCCCTTTTCAGGCTTTGAAAACCTAAAAGCCTTGTAAATCCAATCCGCCGTTTCGAAAATACCCACAGACGAGAAATTTGGTGCTAACCACAAAATTTCTAAAAACCTTGTCAACGACCGTCATTAGACAGAGCGATCGGAATCCTGAATTTTCAATTGCAATGTTTTCATTGTAAAATCGTGAAATCTTAAAAAAAAAAAATTCACAGATGTCTTCCTTACATCCCAAACCATCATCCATAGGCGCCCCAATAAAATTGATTCACTAATTAGCTCAGCCAAAGTAATTATACTGTTGCATAACATAAGCAAAAAGGTGCTGGCACTAAATTTAGTGCTGACTTCAGTCTGGCTCCTATTGCTCTTTATTTTCGATAGCGCCTTCTGTTGGCAAAGTATTGTGAAAACAACACAGGAGAGACTCGAACCAAGACTAGGCCGTGCCGGAATTGTGGCTCCAGCTACGGCTACAATTGTTGCCAAGGACGTCTCATTTATTTCAACGCTTGATGACGCGGCGATCCAGCCGTAGCCGCAACTATAGCCGCTAATTCAGACCAGAGCAAGGTGTGCGTACATCTGAATGTCAGTCAAACAAACAAACCGGTAACTGGTACTCGTTTGATCGCATGTCAAACTTCAATTAAGTTACCAACTTCACACCGATTGCGAAGCTTACCCATTGCGAACATTGCTTTGTTTGTTGCTTACAAAAAATCAAGAGAGGAATTACTAATCTATCATCTACTATCCGGGTAAACAGTCATCTCAGGAGGAAACCCAGTCAGGGTAAGATCTCTGTTGTTGTTTGATCTCAAATCAAATCAAAACCACCCTGATCACAGCCGACCGATGTTCTGCCATCTTTTCTGATCTGTCACTGCTGACCATGCTGACTGGCAGAGTGGCAGAGCTCAGACAGAGACAGAGTGACTGATGAATACAGAATAGCCTACTTACTTCATTAAACTCTATGTATGTACACATCATGACATAACACAGTTCAGTTGAATTACACAATTGTAAGTTCGTGAGACAATGACTAAGGCCAGTAGTATAGTCTTTACAAAAATCTATTACGCCTATTTAATGCTTATGAATTGCACAAACCCCAAAAATTGTTGCAGTAACTAGATCATACATGACTTAGCCTTAGCGGTTAGCTCGGTAGGCATTGGACCCACGGAACCTTTTGATTGCTGTCAAACCACTTGACCACGGTGACACGAATTTGTAACCTTCGTTTGCAAAAATAATAGTGGCCTTGTTGTTGCTGTACATTCCGTGTAGACCCAGTAACTGGGGCGCTGGTTCTAAGTTTTTTCAAAATTTTGACAAAAGATCTGCAGTCATACTACTAAACTAGCGCTTAATGATGACGTGACCTAATGATATGTGAGGGCATTCAGAATGTTTATCAATGTTACTTCAGGCTTTTATGTTTGCCACTGATATTCAACAAGCATTTATAATATTTGTATTTGTTATTTTATATTGTTATTCTTATTAATATTAGAATAACAGTTTTCTTTTCTCTTTTTTTTTCTGGCTCACTTTTTAGTTTTTAATTGTGTGTTTGTTGTCTATTTATTAGATTCTTGTTATTGTACACATGTTGTAATTATTTTATATTGGGTTATTTATCTGATAAGAATAACAATAATAACTTCACAAAAGAGCTCTAGAATTGTATTTAGCTATTTATTACCAAACACAGTGTTAAACTATTTGTAAAAAAAAACAACTTTCATTTCTGCATTCATTCTACAGTGAATTGAGAAACTGCGGCAACACTAGGAGCAAAAGCTTCAAGGATCACACGCATCGACCAAAACTGTTACCCCCCCCCCCCCACCCCACCTTCTGGCATGGCAAAGTGGTCAGAATACAACACAGTAATGACAATTAGTCAACTTCTTCTGCGTCTTGTTTTACTGCTCATCCTATGTGCAGTATCACCATCACAGCAGATATCGCCAAGGGTAGCTAGGGAACCGCAAGCTGGCCCACTCGTTTTGTTGGTCTCTTTCGATGGATTCAGGTGGGATTATCTAGACAGGACTGCCACCCCCAATTTTGACAACCTCATCAAGGATGGCGTCAAAGCTAAATACGTGTATGACGCTTTCACGTCCAAGACTTTTCCAAACCATTACACCATCGTGACCGGTCTTTACGAGGAGTCGCACGGCATTGTGGGTAATACTATGTATGATCCAGTGTGGAACGAAACTTACTACATGGGGAACGAATCAAAATGGTGGGAAGGGGGTGAACCCATTTGGGTGACGAACGAAAAAGAAGGGGGAGAGAGCGGGGTGATTATGTGGCCAGGGATGGACGTCAAAATCCACAACTTTTATCCCACATACAGACTGCCTGAATACAACCAGACGTTTCCGTTTCACGCACGCGTTGACATTATAACAGAACTCTTTAGCAACGGATCGATCAATCTGGGATTGTTGTATTTCCACGAGCCAGATCATTCTGGTCACATGTTTGGTCCAGATTCGCCCAAGATGGATGCGGTAATCCGAATGTGCGATGATACCGTCGGATACCTGATGCAATCCTTACAAAAAGCTGGTCTTGAAGACAGAGTCAATGTTATCATAACGTCTGACCATGGAATGGCAGAAGTGTCAGCAAAAAATGTTACACAGCTGGATGATTTCGTGGATCCATCTCTCTATCGCTACACGGATAATAACCCTGTTTTTGGTATTTGGCCGAATGAAGGTAATGTCTACAGTCTACATACCACCAAAACTAGTAATTCATGAAACTGAAATATCCCAGTGGTGTTTCAACTCTTTCCTTACCATCGGCGACTTTAGTTGTGGAAGCTTGGTCGACTATTATGTCGCCATTGGTATAGAAATAAAAGGGGTATGAGTGCAGTCGCCTAAAGTCACTTACTAAGGAAAGGGTTCAATGTGACTGGAACTAGGTTAATTCAATTTCATGAATATTTTATAATTCATGAAAAAAGCACTCAAGTCTGAGCACAATAGGCCCTTTGTTATAAAGCTGTAGTTTTGACCATGATCCCCCTCCATACCCAAGTTAAAAATGGTTGGAAAGAAAACAAGCAGATCTTTTCAATGATGGTAGAATAAAAGGTTGCTAAATTAAGAAGGTCTAAAATCCCCTCAAAATGGAATGGAAAGAACCAGAACGCCAAATGCCTACGGACGCCGTATGGTTGTGTACAAATTTTTTTTTTAAAAATCCAGATTGCACTTGAGAAAGTGAGATCACAAACCAGGCTGTTTATTAACCGATCTCTTTGAAAGGGAATTTAATAAGCAAGACAGTTTTCTTGATTTACGTACTCTAAAACATACTCTAAAATTAGATAGTTTATAAAATTGTCCTCGGAACTCAACTGAGCTGTTTTGTGAGAAAATGGGCTTCACACTTGAGTGGTCAAACATTTGGTGACCAGCGGTTGTTTACGCCAAAACAATTTCGTAATGAGAGGGCATGATTTAATCATTCTTTTTATTGACATCAGAGATGACTTGGCCAACCACACTCAACTTATAGAAAATATTTTTACAAGTAGCACTTTGTGTATGGTATATTACTTGCACTATGCTACGATAAAACCCTATATACTGTAGGTTGCAATATGATGTAAATCGGCCGCCTTAATAGGCAATTTGGAAAACGAAGTCAATGCATTTCGCGTGAGAATGGATGTGGCAGTTGGTTAGTGAACAAATCGGCCTGCGTTAATAATAATGTAATATGAGCACTTGACGCACCTGCAAGTCAAAATGCAATTTCCCTGTAAAGATAGCGTTTATTTGGAACTATTTTAATTGGTATATTCTCCTGCCCAATTGGCTCTCGCCACAAATTCCACAGAATGCAAGCCATATTGGGTTTCCAAATAATACCAACTATACCAGCAGAGGAAAACCAATGTACCCAATACTAGCCTGGAAGGGTGTGGTACTTTGTGGTAGTCTTAAGATGAGTTGTCAGTATCTCCATAGTGATTTGTACTGTGACATCACACTTTGCTTAGCAATTAAGATTGATACATGTACCTAGTTCAATCTTAGCTCTTTGTGAAATTGGCCTCTGGGGTGGATTTTGAAAAGGGCTAGGATTGATGTAAAAGATGAGTATCAATCTTAATTGCTTAGAAGCAAAGTTTGATTTCACAAAACAAACCACTCTAGCATGTCTGGTGACGTTGACAGGGCTCAAATTAAGGGGAAAAGTCTACATGTACAAGACTACAGGGCTTGTAGGTTACAATATATACTGGACCAGCATTTATTTAACAATACCAGAATGTAAAGAGAGAGAAAACTTTCCACAAGGTTAAAAATTTCGAGCTCTGGTTGACAACTCTTCAAATGTTTGTTGAAACCGAGCCATGAACTGTTATCCAGTTGAAATGGCAGCTTTAGTGCACTATGTACATGTATGTTCAGGGCTTGAATTTGGTAGAAAAATCCACAAGACCGCGGGTTTGTAGCTCAACATTTTTACTGGCCAGAAAATTTGATACAAGACAATAATCAAAATGAGAAAAAACAAACACCACATGTTCATAATGAAAGAGTTTGAATTCAAACTGTTTTTATTTCAAAAAGAACCAGAACCAAGAGAAGATTTATCTCATTTGTCTTATGGGTACATGTAATAATAAGTCAATACTCAACAGAATTGAACGATCAGACTCGAATAAAGAGTAAAGACACACACAGCGAGATACATGTATTATTACTCAAAAACACAAGACTGCAGTACTTGTCAGGTCAAGATGGCCTGATGCTAAGAACACTGGCCTCAGGCCTGTGAGTCCAGTGTAAGTTTCAAGCCCTGATGTTAATTTGTGCATCCGATGTGTTTATTTACGACAGAAAGTGACACTGAAACGATCTACAGTAAGTTTTACAATGCCAGCCCACATGTGAGCGTGTACTTGAAGGATGCCATTCCTAAACAGTATCATTACCATGACAACCGACGAATCTCACCCATCCTTCTGGTCGCAGATGTAGGCTGGTCCATCCTCCGAGGGGGTCATTTGAACGGTGAGAATTATCCCTTTTTAATTCCTTGTATAAATGGGTTCGTTTTTAAGTGTTTAAATGTAAGAGCCTCACTTGGTAGGGGCTACAAGAAGAAAATATTTAAGATGAAAATAACTTAGTGGAGCTTAAGTTAGGAATTTATATTCCTCTTAAAAAATGGAATAAATAGAATAAATCTGTTGGAATGATCGTTTTGTAGTGTTAGTGTCTGCCTTTTCTGGTTTTCATGATGCATGAACATTATTATCACTGGGCTATTTATTTATTTCCTTAAAATCCTAACCTTCCCAAATCCTCCAAAATCCTCTTCATGAAGTGGCAGGAACTGTAGTCCCAAATAGCAATTGTTCATCACTGGGCCTGGCACACATGTACCAATCTTAGTCCCAAATTTTGTGTAAAGTGACCTACATGTAAGAGTGGAAGATATTGAAGGATTGAGGTCACCTTTGGGCAAGTTGGCCAAGAAACCGTCTCAGCTCCCTGAGGAGTATTTGCCTGTAATGCCAAGTAAGTATCACATGAAGCTGATTAAAGTACAAGAACCATCTCTGCCATCACAGGTACCCATTTACTCCTGGGTGAAGAGAAGCAATTTTGTCTTGCTCAAGGACACAAGTGTCATGACAAGGATTTGAACCCACACCCCGATGACTTGGCCACCAGAACTGAAGTCCGGTGCAATCGACCACGACACCACCCAAACTAATGATCTTGTCATTGTGTTTCCCATCACATGTTTACAATATCATTTATACTTTATCCTTATATTATCTAGTTTTCTGGGCCTCATTTTACAGAGTTGCGGTTAAGCACAAAAATAAGCTAAGCACAACAAAGCTATGTTTACCAGATTAAGGTAACTTTGCATTTTGGCTGGCGTGAAAATGCATTGTCACACCATCCACGACTGGTATCCTGCTTATTTTCGCTTAGCAGAAAATTATTCAGCAATATTCATAGAGCCTAATTTCAGAGAGCTGCTTAAACTAAACACAAAACAATTGTTTGTTTCCCTGAATTAAGGAACCAGCCAAAATGCCATGTTACATGTACCATTCCCAACTGGTTTCCTGCTAATTTTTGCTGCAATATTTGTCTGCTTTTAAAAGTAGGTTCTGTATGAAGTTCAGCCCTGTTAGGAGCAGCAAGAATCCAACAACAGATTCTCTCTGGCGGCATAATAATAATATTATTATAATGTTATTTACGATTTATGTTATGATTCCAGGCTAGTACATATAGGCTGTTCAAAGGTGCATGACAATGTGCAATAAATTTAACTATAGAACTCTGCGTTAAACATTAAACCCCCAAAATCACAGCGAGAGAATTTTTCTTGGAAATAAACATGCAAGCATTAAACACAAAATTAAAAAGAAAATAATGCAAAAAACATACCGTTTCAATAAAGAAAACATGTAGCAGGCCTTAAACTTCGCTCTTGAAGGGGCACGGCAGTTTTCCTCTGGTAAGGGGCACTCTATGAGGAAAATGTAAATTTGTATTGGAACTTTGCAAAGGGCACCACAGCAAAAGCACAGGGCACCAACGCAATTGCTGTGGGTGCCGTGGGTTATTTCGAGGCCTGATGTAGCCTAATTTACAGTACATCAATGTTTGGAGTCTGATCAAGGTTGCAAGTATGCCTAGAATGGCTTTTATTGTGTATGTCCAAACAAAATCTTGAAACAAATATGAGATGAGGATGGTGTTTTGGAGGACTACGGGGAAGTTGGCCAGTTTTAGAGTTGGCAAAATAGAGACCCACACTGCATTTTTCTCAGTTTTTGCTTGCAAATGACTCACGCATTTTTATCTGTATCATGGATGACACCATTTAAAGCAAAACAGTGGGAAATGTTTTTATTCTACAGTCATGACAGTGGGAAATGTTTTTATTCTACAGTGGGAAATATTTTTAATCTACAGTGGGAAATGTTTTTATTCAACGGAGGGAAATGTTTTTATTCTACAGTGGGAAATGATTTTATTCTAGGGCCCAAAATACTTGTCACTAAAATGTGCAAAACAGTATCCGTTATTCAACATACAAAACATGCACCCTTGAACACACCCAAGTATTGACATATACATGTTTTTATCTACACTTGCGAAACCACTCTATTTAAAATATCAATAATGCACAGTTCTTAGAAATAGAGCTTTGTCACCTGAACACAACCGACAGGCGTCTCAAAGTCGTCATTATTTTTCAAACGGGTGAGCAGAGCAATGTTCAAATTACAAGACCCCATTTCTAATTAGCACCGTGTAAGGGTTTACACAGTACAAGATGATGATGATGGACGAGGGTTAAGTGTCTTGCTCAAGGGCATAAGTGCCGTGACTGGGAACCAAACCCACACCCTGACAACACCAGAACCGAGTACGGTGTACTGACTACTTGACCTCTTCGTCAAGATGGTCCACAAGAACAAGTAACCCGTCCCCCACCGAAAAGACACCCAGCAGACACCCCCCGGAAAAAAAGAAGTGTCTTTAACACACATTGTATGTTTTGTACATTGTATTTTTGCTCATTGAATATGTACATTATTTTGTTATTTATGTGAGTTTTTTTTATTACCAAGGATACAGGTCATGTTAAGTTTCCCATTGTACCAGAAACAGGGAAGAAAATCAACTAAACTAGCATGAGTACATGGGTCTAAATAAAATATAAACCAGTCCTACCGGCATTGCAAATGAAGATGAGAGTGAGGGGGAATTTGTATTTTTGTGTTTACGATAGGGACAACAAATGAAACTAATATTTTCTATACAACACGATACATTAAAATGGACATGAAATAACTCTTAGTATTGTGGTCGAAACCAAAACAGATTGTTCAAAAGAAATGCCCATCTTACTAACTCCTTTAAGCCTGTTTCATACTTTCATACATCATGCGCCAAATTTTCTTGTGTCACAATTGGAAAACAGTGTGCACCGGTCATTTACGCAAAAAAAACTTGGCTTCAAATTATCTCGTGTAGGCTTCGGCCTGCATGGACTTTGCTTGATACAGATTTATAAAGAATAGTACATGTACACGAGTGGAGGAGAATTTGTTTTAACCTTGGTGAGAATCCAACACGACCTGAGAAACGTACAATGTCTACGCAGTCATCTCTGCTAATCAACAAACAATCCTCTCTCGGATGATTGCTAGTCATCATCGTCATGACAACCTGGTTATGGTTGCCATGGTCACCAAGGCAGATAACGAGGCAGTCTGGTACATTAGGCAAAGAGAGAGAGAGAGAGAGAGAGAGAGAGAGGGAGAGAGAGAGAGAGACACTGTGGGCTTGATTAATTGCCTTCAAGGGCATCGTTAAGGGATCAACAAAGATTGTTCAGATTTCAAATCAATAGCTTGTTGGGGTGGAGTTTTTACAGCCTTTGATTATCGAGCTGAAAATCCTTCAGATTTTAAACATGGGTCAAAGTAAACAAACAAAAAGGTTTTCATCTAAATTTTTCTTTTGGTGATAAGCCCTAACTACATGTATTTTCCTCTTGTACAGAAGGTATTTTGGAAAGAAATTTGATATGGGCACATTGAGAAATAATGTTAATTTTATCTAAGAGAACTAAGTGAGGTTTGCGGTAACACCACGTGAAAATCTCTTTTGAGTAGTATAGGTTCTGAAAAGAACCGGTGGTGTTACCGCAAACCTCTCTTAGTTACATGTACATGTACATGTATACTTCCACCATGCAAAGTTTCAAACCCTACTTAATATCTAAGAGAACTTGATCTGCCTGCATTTTTTTTCTTCAAATAATCTTGCCAAAGAAAAAGACAAAATTTGACTTCCAGAATGGGATACAAGCACTGCACATCTGAAAATGAGTTGAGAGTACTGGTACACATTTGATAAAATCGTTTAGTTGAGTCTAGAATTCTGGTGATGGTACCGTAGTGAAACATAAAGTTGGCCAGGATATTTGTTGTAATCTTTTCTATTTATTGATAAAAAATTGTACTGTCTCAAGGTTTTAGAATGTTCAGTCGAGTTTCAGGAAACAACATTTCTTTTTTGTTAGGCACAGGGTTCAATTGCTACAAGAAGAAATGTGTTTCAGTGAATTTATTGAACTTTATATTTACCTGTTCTTGTGTTTTGTTTTGTTGTTATTTTGTTTGGTTTTTATTTGTAGATTCACAATTTTGTTTTATTTATTTTGTATTTTTATTTAGGCAGATGTTTTGCTGGTTTGTATTTCAGTTTCAAAAATACATGTGTCCACCAGCTTATGACTTGAACACGGTGTATGGTTGGCTGCATTTATCCCACGCATGAACGGTTCATGATAAATGAAGTATGGGCATAAAAAGTACTATAACAAAAAAAGTATTACATGTATATGCAGGTAAGTGATGCACTTACAACTAATAGACATGATGGTTTTATTTGTGAGCTCCATGTATGAGAGGGAATTCTTAATTGCATTATTCAGAAAATTCTTGGTTTGGTGTGTGTGTGCGGGTAGGTTCACACAATCAAACCGGGGACCTACATGTATAACAAAAGAGGACAACAGGGTCCCCGGTTTGGTGAAGATTCCCGTTGGAAAGTGTACGTACAAAACAAATGGGAGCTGTTGCCAAAAAGTTGAGTGCAGACAAAAGAGGGACAATAGGAGGTCCAAGATTGCAGGTGTTTGCACACTGTGTGAGTGTGTGAGAGGGAAATCCATAAGATCTTTGGTTTTATAGGCCTACATTTTTGAAATCTTAATGACTGAGAAAGAATAGTGATGAGGTCAACTGAAAACCACAAGACCGCCGGACTCGTCCGATCATGAGTTTACTGGCCAAATGCTAAAGTCACTGGCCTCAGGCCTGTGGTCCAGTGTCAAATTTGACCCCTGATAAGGGAGCCTTTTAGTCTATGTTTAGTCAGAGATTTTATACAACGCACAGTACAAAGACCCAGGCTTCTGTTTTTTGTGTAATTATTGTTCAAATCTAACTTGTATTGTAAATGGTTTATTGAATATGCGAGCCAGTGATGTCCATGATTCATTTCTTACGTTTTGTCAGAGATTTTTGTACAGTGTACCGTTCAAAACCCAGATTTTAGTTTTTCATCGTCGTTTCCCTAAAGCATGACCGCCAAATCTAGGAGGAAATTTTCCAAAGGTTTTTTTTTTATGGTAAATACATATAATTGAAATGTATAATTAAAATGTATATAAATATAATAGATAGAGAATGACAATGTATAATTGAAATGTATATAAATATAATAGATAGAGAATGACAAATTTATTTACTTAAAACAAAACAAAATAATTGTGTATTAATAATTTATGCACTTTCCCTACATTTTACGTGAATAAAAAATTTATTGGAATTAGTGGTGCTTATAATACAAAAGGCTACTAACATTATACATAATTTACCTGTTGTACATGTATTAGTACTACATGTAATAGTCCAACAAATCCAACTATTGCTTGTGAACTTATGGGACAGTTGCATTTTATTGATTGAAAAAATAATTGATTTGGGTGCAGCATACATGTAGATTCTTTGGTACCGTACTCATACAAAATTGTGAATACTTCGTATGACATTGCGCGTCATGTACAGGTGTATGGCTGCACACCTGTTAACCTTGAAATTGAAATTACACAATAATCTTAATGACCCTCATGTTTATGATGGAAAACAACTGATCATGCTGGTACCGATGCTTTGAAAGTTCCATAACATTATTTTTAGCAAATTTTTTATTTCTGTTCGCAAAATGTGACATTATATGTTTTTTCCCAACTTTAGAATCATCCTTACAATTTTGTTAGGTATTTGAATAAATATTTATAAATGTTTAGGTACATACAGTATGTGTAGCTTAATAAAATGAGACATTTTCTGGGAACTCTAACTGTACTTGGGACACAGTTGAGGATGAATCATGACCAAGTTTCTCCCTAACATTTCTATATATTTTTTATTTGAACATCGCACCGCATGGCTACAAATATTGAAATTTGTTATTTTTCTTTATTGGATTAATTCCTGTGAAAAAAAGAATTTCCTGCGAAATTAGCAAACTTTTCAACTCTGTTATTCTCGAAAAAAAACTTTTGCACAGTAAATGTTTACAGCCTTTTTCCAGGCACCAGACGAGAGCAGGGCCCAATTTCATGGCTCTGCTTACCGTAAGCAAAGATTTTCCCTTTCAAAAACAAAGCCTTACACCTGCATTAAAATGGCTTCCAATTCAGGAGTGCCGGGGCAAGCCCCTTCTCTTTCATGACAAGTGTCCTTGGAGGTTTAGGTTTGTAGGATTTGAAACTTTGCATGGCGGAAGTAAAACTAAGTAAGGCTTGCGGTAACACCATGTGGAAATCTTTTTTGAGTAGTGAAGGTTCTGAAAAGAACCGGTGGTTAACGACTCAACGTTTCGATCAGTATGCTCTGATCGTCTTCAGGAGAATGTTGGACTCTGTTGCTGGATGCTGCTTAAGTACTGCCTTGAAGGATTAACTGGTAGCTGGGCTTGGCTCGGTGGTGTGCAAAGGCGGGAACAGGAACTAGATAAGCTGGGCTTAGATCGAAACGTTGAGTCGTTAACCACCGGTTCTTTTCAGAACCTACACTACTCAAAAGAGATTTCCACATAGTGTTACCGCAAGCCTTACTTAGGTTTAGGTTCATTACCCATCGCACAGGGCCTACAATTTTACGTCCCATCTGAAAGAGGAGGGCTTGATTTTAGGGAGCCCTATCACGTTCCAGACAAGTCACCGACTGTGACAATACATGGAATGGTCTCACATCAGCGCTAATACCGAAGCAGAGAGTTCCGTGCTTATACGTCAAGTGTATTTCGCAGGTTAGCAGGGAATTTTTGCTTGTGCACGTGCATACTCCACGTTACTAAGCATTCTTTGGTTACATAGCTAGTGCAGAAATTTGATGCTTGCCCAATGCCCATCCCTGTAAGCAGCTCAGAATTCAGTGGTAAGCAGAGCCATGAACTTGGGACCAGCTGTTTGATTGTTTTTTTAAATGTTTTTTTATAAGATATCGCCTAACATCACCAGGCCGGATGGCCACTTTTGTTTTGAGGCATCAATGGGAAATGACAACTAACACTTCTCTATTGTCTGCGGTACGCAGATACTCGGAGGGTCTACAGAGGCAACCATGGTTACAATAACAGCTTAATGTCAATGCATCCCATCTTCGTTGCCGGCGGTCCATCCTTCAAGCAGGGTCTCCTCGTAGACCCCTTTGAAAATGTCAACATCTACACGCTCATCTGTAACATTCTGGGTCTCCAACCTGCACCTAATAATGGATCTCTTGAAAAGGTACTTGAAATTTGAAGAAAGGATTTTTGTGGACAGTGTCAGCATTTGTACTTTAAATCATTTTAGTGGACAGTGGTGGACATTAGTGCCTCATTTTAGTGGACAGTGTCTGGCATTAGTGCATGTGTACCTCATTTTAGTGGACTGTGTCAGGCATTAGTACCTCATTTTAGTGGACAGTGTCTGGCATTAGTACCTCATTTTAGTGGACAGTGTCTGGCATTTGTGTCTCGTTTAAGGGGACAGTGTCAAGCGTTTGTACCCCACTTTTTGTGGACAGTGTCAGGCATAAGTACCTCATTTTAGTGGACTGTGTCAGGTAGTGGAGTGTATCACTTCAGACATTAGTACCTCACTTAGTGGAAAGTGTCAGGCATTTGTACCTCATTTTTGTGGACGGTGTTTGGCATCAGTACCTCATTTTAGTGGACAGTTTCAGGCATTAGTAACTCGATTGAGTGAATTACAAGATGTGCACTTCATAACAATTCAATGTGCATATTGTGATGAATGTACATGTATTGTTTTGGAAGGTCCAAGGCATGCTGCGGACTACAGACCCAACGTCCTCACATCTACTGACAAAACCAAGTGCCAGTGTGACATACCATGGATTTAGTACTGCGGGGTCACCACAAGAGATGTCAACAAGTACAATCATTGGTAAGTAGAAGAACAACATCTGCTCAGGACTATTTGTAAGGATTTCATAAAACTGCTTCTAAACTGCGTATGGAGCTCCTGGCAAATGGAGGTTATTGATAAGGAGTGGTCTCCAAAGTATTTGTTTGGCAAAAGAAACAATATTTCTCTGACAAAAAATTGTGTGTGTGAATTTTCATGTATTTTTCCAAATTTATTTTGTTTTTTTCTTTTTTTCATTTAACAACCTTTTGATCATTACGGATATGAAATTGCAATTAACAACCTTATTGCACTGACCCAACGGTAAGAACTTGGCCACTTTTATTAAACTGAATAGAACTGGTGGCGAGGTATTGCTCTGTACTACACAACCACACACTTTTACCACAGGCCTCACATAATTTCTTCACCACAAATAACCACTACAACCCCTATATCAAAACCCTCACCACAAGCCTCACCTTAGCCCCTCACCATAACCTCCAATCACAACCCTCATCAGAAACCTTTCCACAGGACCTCATCAGAACCTTGTCCAAAACCTCACCAAACCTCACCCTATTTCACCACAATCCTGATCATGCATGTCATAAAATGTTAACTGCAACACCAAAAACCTAACTGTCTTTAATAAATGGGTTTTTTTACCAAATTTGCATCAGGGTTTTGCATCAGGGATTTGCATCTTTCCACTGCTCCATTTCAAAATCACTCCCTTTGTCATTGGTAAACTCTTTCCATTCTCACCTCTGCCATGCATGCCAATTTGTCAAATTAATGAGCAAATACATTGTAGGGTTGTGCTTCTAAAAAAGAATGTACTTCATGTACAGTGCTGAATTAAATCTCTTACTTGCATGTTTGTACTTTTGTTTTTATCTTCAGGAATGTCAGTGGTTGGTGGGATTGCATTTCTAGCCCTTTGTCTACTCATAGCGATGTGTGCCAAGCAGCGCACTTACCGCCAGACACCGACGCAGTATGCGCCCATCGCTGACACCTCATTGGACAATGTGGACGAACGGAGGTTCCAATCCTACGACTATCCAAATACCAAGATCTAGAAGACTCTCAAGTACTCATACTGTGGGATCAGCTCCATCAAAATATTATGCAAACTAAGAAAAAAATGCTGTGTCAATAACACATCTGGAAGTTAGATTTGAAATATTTTGGGGTTGGACAAAGAAACAATAGATTGCTTGATGGCGCTGTTGGTAGAGTGCTGGCATGTTAATCTGGAGGTCGTTGGTTCAAATCCCGCTCTAGTCAATGTTTCTTTGTTCGACCCCAAATTTACCCAGTCGGGTTTCCCTTGTGGTTTATTACTTGATGTTAGAGTTTGAATAACTTCTGGCGAAATGATTTGATTGGTCACAAGTTACTGTGCTGATCAGTCTGTGCTGATCTGGAGGTTACCGGTTAAGTTTGAATTCCTCAGACTAAAGAGACAGTTGCTATGCCAAGTAATGCCAAGCTGTATGGCAACTTCCAGATGGGCAAAGCCTGTTACCAGTGTGCCATACACATTCATTCAGAATTGTGTATTGGTGTTTGCGGTTTCTTATACGACTATGCAAAAGCTTGCCCAGAACTGAGCAACATATCAATATAAAAAAAACTAACAATTTACAACAACGTCCAACCCATATGACCTTTAATGACTTGGTTGTTTTTGCATATTGATAGCTTCCAGCCTTGAGGGTCTTATCAGGTAATTCAAACTCCATCATGGAAACCTCAAGAGGAAACAAGGTATTGAGTTTTAAGCAACTTGAAACTTGGTGGCGTAAACAGATTGCTAGATTAAATTATGTTAATACTGGACAGGGAAACAAGTTGTTTTGTAAATGTACAGCTTGTATTATGATGGGTGCATCATTATGTGTTTTGGGGGGAAAACTCATTGAAATTTAGTTCATGAAAAAAAATATATATATTGTCGTCAAGTTGAGCATTAACGTTTCAATCGAGGGGAGAAGGGCCTCTGAGAAAACAGGTGACATTTGGGAAAAGTTGTGTATGGATCTAAATTTTAACAAATTGGACTAGTAATGATAAAATTCTCCAGTATGTTGTAATAATTTGAATTTATTTCATTTAGGGGAAAGTTGCGATAACAAATAAAATTTGCTTAATTTCACTGTTTGCACTTAAATCCTTCTGTCTTTTCTACATTGATGAATTCCAGAAATATCTTTTCTATAAACATTGGCTGTCTTTCTGAAATCTTAAACCTGTGTCAATCTTACTGGGCCCAATTTCAGAGAGTTACTTAAGCACAAAAGTAGCTATGGACATCATCATTATGCTTGACCAGATTCAGGTTACTAGCCAAAGTACCATGTCACATGTGCCTTTTGTGAATGGATCCTGCTTATTTCTGCTAAGCAGGAAATTGTAAGCAATATTTTCTGCTTAAGCAGCTCTATGAAGCTGTTTTTCCAGAAAATTTTACTTTAAAAAATGTCTTTGCTGAGCAAAAAATGCGTGGGGTACCAGTCACAACAACCTAAACTTCATGACATCATGGCTGGTAACCTATTAAGTAAGTTTTTGTTTGTGCTTAGCAATATTTTGTGCTTACAGGCTTTATGAAATTGGGCCTTGACTTTCTGGATAAAGGAATTTGATTTATGTGTATTTGGTTTGTCTTGTATTTTACAGTTTGAAAATTACACTGCTTGTACGTGTGCAAAAATGTTCTATGACCTGCTATTTACATGAAGATGTAACTTATCAAAGTTTTGCTCGGCCCCACCAGTCTCATCCAAGATGGGCTGGTGAGCTTGTACAAACTATTGTTCAGGATGTAGTGACGTATAACTGGAACAATTGTACTGTTGATTCTGATTGGCGCCGAGCGCACAACCACAACATGTACACACATGATATGAAGGCCACATGGATAATGCAAGCAATCTCGTTAAACCAAAGTTGTAAGAAGAATATTGCAATGGAGCCCTATTTCTTTTACAAAACAAAGAACGATAATAATTAATTGCGATGGTAGAGGTGAGCTGGGCTTGTTAGGTCAGGGGGAATAGTCCGATGCGCATGTGCATATGACAGCCCATCCTAGTGCCTTTGGATGAGGTGCTGGGACAGAGTGATTATCAAAGTCTGCATCCTCTATCAGACAAATTATTTTTAGTTCACCGTTACAGGTTGTAACCAAAATAAAGAATCTCTCCACTCCTTTTTGGATGGAGAACATATTGTACATATGAACATTTGACGTCCTTTCGTGCCTTTCGTCGTAAATGATCCAAAGTTTCAACTTGCCAAAGTTCTAGAAGTACTAGTTTGAAGAATAATATTTAGATATATAGATCTTTTGTCCTCATTATTATCAAGAAAGTCGTGACACTTTTTTGTAATGTATGTTTAATTTTATTTACTGGGTTGGTTGATCACACTTGTTATTGTGCCATTGGGCTAATTTTCTTAATAATACAACTGATAATAGTGCTTAGTTCTTAAAAAGCTTTGTCACACTCAAAATGCTAATTTTGTTACATGTTGTTGTTGTTGTTGACAGGTATGCAGAGCTATGTTTGATTTATGAGACCAGTTTATGTATGCCAATAGGGTTTACAAGGTGATTTAGCATGATCCCCAGCCAACCAGAAAACCATGTACATGTATGGTAGTATATTTGTTTGATATAGAGCATAACTGACCCTGATGAAGAATCAGGTAGATCGTGTGTGCACTGTTGCATCTCTCAAATTGACAAGCCTTTTGCCTGGCTTACTTAATTAGTGATTGTGTGTCATGATTAGTTGACCTTTCTGCCCAGTAAAGGGTTAAGATGGGCCAACTTTCTTGAAGCTGCTTATACATGTAAGCACAAAAAAGTAGCTTAGCACAACAAAATCATGTTTACCAGATTAAGGTTACCAGCTAACATGCTACATTTACAACTTGTGATTGGAATGATGCTCGTTGTATGTACGCGGCAAACAAATTGTAAGCATTTTTTGCTTAAGCAGCTCTATGTTTAGAACACATTCTCTTGCAGGATTTGACTGGCTTAATTATGCGTAGACAAAGTGTACTTTAAAAAAAGAAGTCGGTGTTTAAGTTTAGAGTAATTTTAAACGGTGCTTGTTTTGGTACATTTTTGGTATTATTGCGTCGTTAAATTTTTGTAATTTAAGTAAAGGTGAATGGTATATAAATTCAAGCTTGTTCTATTTTTCAAGAAGGAAAAAAGTATTGTACCATTTGGAATGAGAGGCGATCTGAGCTAAGTTTTCCTGCCGCTGATAATTATGTGTGAATAGGTGCTTAGCAAATTCAGTTAGAGTTGGGAACCATGCAGTTACAAACAATCCATGACATGTTGACTGGTGTGTAACCGCTAAGCAAGATTCAGGGTTAAGAAATTTGGGACTGCAATTTGAATTCAGATAATTAATTTTTTTTTTTTATGTCTGCCTGGCAAAGAAAATCAGATGTTGTCTTCTTCAGATGTAAAGAAATTGTATTCATTGATCTACTTCTCGATCCTTGAACTCTGTAACTTATAAGGATATCAAAAAGTGGAAATGCCATAATTTCAGATTTTTTTTTTTTTTTTTAGAGCACTGAATGTGCAGAATAGGGAACTGGAGCTCTATCTATTATTAGAAAATTGTACAGACCATATATTTGAAATAATAATAAAGAATAACTTTTTAGCGCTGGTATCTGCCTTAAAAAAGGCACTCATGGCATTGGAGGAGGAAAAACAATGTGACGTCAAACGTTTTTGCCTTTCACTTGAAGGCTATCAAATATAGTGCCTATCTACACATGTTTAACGTGAGGTAAGAGACTAAATGAGTGCATCACAAAACTGAATTTGACCTTTAAGCCCTTCTTAAATTACCCAAGGAAGAATAGAATAAAAATGGTTTTGCTTATGCAAGAATAGAGGAAGAAAGGAAATTAGTATTTATTTATTCATTTAATTTTCAAGGTTTGTCGACCCTTAAAACAAGAATATTTTTACAGGCAATCCAGAGGCGACTGTTTGCAGTGCATGCAAAAGGAATGCTTTAGTAATAATATGCAATTCTTATACAATGCTGTATCTTTGCCAGACAGATGCCTAAAAGTGCTCGTTATTTTTTTTACGGCAGGTATGTTGAGCTTTGTTTGGATTATGAGACCGCATTTATTTATGAGACCTATTTATACAGCACTTTGTGTAAAGGTTTTCAAGGTGATACCATTCATGCCGGAAAAATGCCTTCTCTTAAAGACCTACTTGACAAAATAGGGGGTTCGAAAATAGGTTTGTAACCTTTCGAACATTTATTATACTACAGTAATATGGTGCATTGGATGAGGGGCTATTGTAGAGTTTAGTTCGGAGGAGTAAGGTAAGCTTTTTATACTCGGAAAAAATGGATCCTATGGTGCAATGTTGGAGAGGGACTGTCGTAGATTTGTTATGGAGAAGTAATTTAAGCTATTTATATTAATGGGTACTGTTTACAATTGACAATTTGTGTTCCCTGTGTTCTAATTATAATATTAATGTAAATGTAATGTCAATTAATTTGTTGCGTAACATTGTACATGTAACAGACCTTGAACATAGATTGCCATCTCGGCGGTCTTGTATTCCCTTCTTAAAATCACAGCTTTGGATAAGCCTTGGGCTCCGGCTTGGGCTATGGTTTCGAAGGAGGCCCATATCGTCAACGTGACCAAACCAAGGCCCTTTTTGGGCTTTGGGCTCTGTCAATTATTTAAAAGAGTGTGCTTTCCTTACCCAAGCCAGAGCCAAAGCCCTGGTTTTGAAATGGCCCCAGGCTGGATGGACAATTAGTCTGGCCCCTAGTTTGGTAGAACCAGAATCAACATTTGTTATTACTGTTTCACACAGGGAGTGTGACAAAGGTGGTGGTAGCACGAGTGATGGTTAATTTTCATGACCAACCTCTGTACTTTTGGTAACCTTTATTTTGGTGAGTTGACCAACCATTTGACACCATTCAACTACCTGACTTTGGTGTTGTGTGCATTCACCACATGATACCATGATGCAGGCTCATGTAAAGTTATATATCATTCAAAACCACAGAGGATGTGTTGAATGGTCAGACAGTGGGAGGGTTGACTGTGTGCTCTATAGATGCATTCACCATATGAAATCAAATTACAGGCTGGCATAGCTACCATTTCAAAACACAGTGGGTGATATTGAATGGGCAGACATTAGGAGGGTTAACTTTTATTCAAGGTATCAACCACAAGAAAAATCTTGTTTAGCAGAAGTGAAGTAAGGCCCTTGAAAATAAAATATATTTCTGAAACATGTAGACTAACTTACTGTTTTATTTTCATATACATAGGCATATGTGAATGAATACAAATTTAAATTGTTGATTTTCATATTATATCAATTAATTCACTCTAAGGGTTTTGGAAGTACATTAACATATTTTTGTGACTACTTGGTGGATTTATTGCTGTTTAAGTATTTAAAAGAAATTTACATTAAAAAAATAAACAGTATATTCTGAAAAATATACTTGTGTATTTGTCTGTTAGTCTATACTACAGGTTGGGGCTGCAATATTTGACTTACTTCCATTCAAGAACAAAGATCGTTATATGGTTCAATCTAGAGCGTTCCATGTCATCCATCATTTTACACAATAAAACTAAAATGCCCATTTTGTATTATTTTTCCCAGACATTTTCATCACAAAAATGTTGAAAATACACAGAAATCCTATGTTTGGATTTATAGTTTGAATACACAGAAATGCGCCGGAGGATTGTCAAACGAACATAAGATCCTCTAAAAACCAATGATCATATCTATTTATGGAAATGAAACAAAGGATGCCTCATAAGTGAACTTATAATCACTGTAGCTCGCAAGCCTGATGGAAACCTGTGTGTATCAGCATTCTGGGTTCTTGTATGTGCACCACCAATCCTTGTACATGGGACAAAGGGCTTAGTGTCCCATCGGAAAGACAAAGCAATTGTGGTAAAGTATCTTGCTCAAGGACACAAGTGCCTTCGACTGGGATTTGAACTCACACTCTGCTGATCAGAAACATCAGAGCTTGGGTCCAGTGCTCTTTACCTGCACTATTCCTTAAAGAATTGGCAACACCCAATGTAATTATGGTAAGGTAACAGAGCATAACAAACACCTCTGATGTAGTAGTGGGACACCTTCTCAAGAATGCAAGCTTAATTAATGAGACATTACTGAGACATTCAAGTGGGAAATCATAAAGACCGTATCATGTGCTTTGGCATCAGTAAACAGTAATTCCCATTGCCCTATTAAAGGCTGTGTACAACATTGGTGAGTTTGAAAACATCACTGTTCACAGATTTGCACATAAACTTGAACGGTCTTAAGATGGTCATGGTCGAAAACTTCCCTTGTATTATTTCTACCTGAAACGCTGTCCTTTTGAGAAATGAGTAAAACATTTACTTTTGATCTCACGAGTCCATCCAAAATAGTGAAAACATATAAGGGTCTTTTTTTCACTATTTTCTTGTGTCTCCAGACTAATTGAGCATATGTTGGGTGACACGAAGTGTGGCTACTGGCTTTTGACAATCACCAATGTTGTGTGCTTGTGTCGAGGTGGTTAATAGCAAACCTATCAAGGTTGCTTTGCATAATGGACACAGACAGTGAAGTACTTACATTGTAGCTGACAATGTGTTCACTCATTTAACAAATGTACAGCTTCTATCATGCAAAGGAAAAATGAAACCACTCTGATATGCAAATTGTCATTCAACTCCTGTACATAAACATGGATGCTTCCAAACCACACTTACACACGGCAAGTTATGTTGCTCTGCGTAAAAAAAAAAACGACCACAGACTGCTCATGTGGGATTTGAACCCCGACCTCTGCATTCAAGAGCAGTTGTCTCAACCACTAGACCACCGAGCGTGCCAGTAATAAGCAGTGGGTACCAAACACCAATTTATTTCTTATACATGTAATATTTACAAGAGGGATGAAGAATATAATTTAGATTATTCCCTCACACCGATGTGCGATAAGCACTGTATACTCATTGCTTTCCGAGTTCTGCGGAAGACAATCCTGATGCAAAAGTTTCAAACTACTTCTTATCCCCTAGGGTTTAATTTGTACCTGAGTGAATCCTGGTACCCAAGGATATAAATAGTGAACAAGAATCAATGTGATTGCCTGTTTTGCATGGTTTAAATGAGTTAAAAAGGAATGCCCACGCATGATTTGAATGTCCGCATTGTGCAGGTAAAATAAGACGAAAGTTTGCAGTAGTAGGCCTGAAATAAAATGGAGGCCACGAAGTCCATAGGGTGGGGACAGTATTTCTACAGGTAACCTTGGTGCATGATTTCAATTTCTCTATTTGCTTTGTTTTCACTTACCCCAAGGCACTATATGGTACTTTTTCATTATCAATATTAGTATTAGTAGTTTACATTTCTGAAAGCTTGTTATTATATCTTTCTGCAAAAGAACCCTAAAAAATGACTAGCCTTGTGACCCATGGATAGCTTTTTAGAAAAGATGATGAAAAAAGAAGAAGTCAGTTTTAGATATGGGAAGAAAAACCCAATACATGTATAGACAGGGACAAAAAATCAGGCAGGGGCTGAAAACCTAATCCACATGCAGAGCTTCCAACATTTGCGTCTTTCAATGAGGGAAATTTTGCACAACAATCAGGGTGAAATTTTGAGTTACATTCAACATAATAGGTAAAAGTTTTCATAATCGGGGAGTTTTTCAAATTGGTTCATCAGAACATGGAAAGATTGGTTTATTTTTCAGGGAACCTTTCTGCAGATTAAGGGAAAGTTGGCAGCTCTGCACATGAACGGCTGCAGGGTTCAAATCAGAGTCCACAGAAATGAAAGGCCGGGCAGAAACCAACTGAGCAAGCCTAAATGGTCTCATGTTGCACAAAACTCTTTTTTGTGTTTTTTGCAGGTTAGTTTCACAAGAAACATCCTGCAGGCAGATTTATCCACAATAAATACATGAGTTTTTAACAGAAAAATCTACTTTCTACACTGAACACTGAAATTCAACTGAACGTTCTCACAGGTTTAATATCTTTTCTTTACATTACAGTGTAATTCTTTGTATAACTGGCTGCATATACAAACATTTTAAATACTTTATACATGCATATGTAACCTCAATATTTACAACAAAATATTTCCTTAACAAACATCCTGGACTGGCTATTTAATAATTTAGAAATACATATGAATCTCTTGAAAATTTCTCGGTAAACCTTACAGTAGACCACAAGAGCAGAAGTGATGACAGGTTTTTGTGTTTTAACGCTACATTCGAAGTGTGGACCTGAGAACAAGAGAGGTCCACATAGTGTAGAGACTTGAAACACTATGTGGACTTACACACGCCCACACAGTGTTTTCTTTTACAGTATTGAAGAATAGGATTTTCCTTAAGTGTACAGAACAAAGGAATGTCCTGGTTTGATTGGCTGCATATTGCGCCACAGCACCTTGTAAACCATTACATGGTGCTATGTAAAGGAGTAGGTCTCATACTTCAGAAACGTTGCCCCAAATACCTCGCAGGAAAAATACTGAATGTTTAGGCGCTCAGAGGCTGGCCTGCAGTAGGTGCTATACAAATACGTTATATTATTATTATTATTATTATTATTACGTCCACAGAGTGACTGCAACACAGAGCATGGGTCCTTTTGGGGACTACAACAAAACGGAACCTGGACCCCAAGAGGGAATTCCTTCTTCAACTTGAACCCCACAGGGGACTTCTTCAGAAAAGGGAATAAGAGAACAACAATAGCAGGACCCCACAAGCCACCATCTGTGAGGGTGTGTGTGTGTGTGCGTGAGTGTGGGGGGAATACAAAAACAACAAATGTTGTTATCTAATCTTTTACATTTATCAAAGTGAAAATGAAACTAGTCATAATCATCCAGTAAGTCGTTTGCAAGTTGGATTTGAATGTCTGGTGCAATGACTTGCCTCGTCGCAAGTTACTGCTTAAGTTTTATTTCCTCAAACTTAAAGGGGAATACATTTTCCCCAAACGCAGTCCTGGAATTTCATCTTTTGAGAGAGGCAAGGCCAATTTCATTTTGCAAAGGGCACTTCTATTGGAAAATCTTAAAGTCTATGGAAACTTCTGAAGGGGCACCAAGGCCAAGACCAGGGGCAATTCCAGTCCTGCGATGCATAAAATAATTTACATACAATTGCCACTTTAATACAGTTACTATACACACATGCACAGACAAGTCAACAAATTCTATACAGATGGAAAGCCCAAAGTATAATATTTCATAGCTAAGTAAAAAGGAAAATAATGAACTAGAAAAATGCTATCTTAAAAAAAAAAAAGGTCTTACAACACTTGCCTGTGAGGTACATTGCTATCAAAATTTAAAATGAAAAAAAAAAATGTCCTTTAAGTAAAACATTACTGTTTATTTCCTTTTAAAAAATGGTTATTTCTGCTTCAAAATAAAAAATTTAAACTTTTGAAAACTGTTCTGTTAATTTTTGTGTCGCCTCAAATTTAGCGTCTGAGGAGTGATCCAATCTTGGATCACTCCTCCGACACCTGCAAAAGCTTTCAGATTGTTTACAAAAATTACAGAATATTTACAGCTTTATGGTTAAGTGCTTTAATGAAGGTTAAATATTAATTTGTTAATGATTTAAATGTTTATTTATTATTGGGATTTATATGCATATATGTTTATATAATTATGCGCATGTTTATTTATGTATTTTTGTAGTGATTCCTTGTTAAATAGTCGCCAGTAAGACCTTTTTTGTTTGCATTGCTGTGTTTGTGTAATTACTCTTTCATGTAATGTTGTCTGGTGTTTGTCTTGGTCAAGTAAATTATAATAATAAAATGTTATTCAGGAATTTGCACCAAATGCACCATATTTTCCACATGTAAATAGTCAATCAATAGGAGGTTTGACTGTGAACAGTTTTTGTCCTTTTTTGTTTCTGTATCATTCTTTGTTTTTTTATTGTGTTTCTGTTGGATTTCACATCGGAACACCCTGTCTTGGTGTAAAACACACCCTGGACTCGGCCGAGGAGTTTAAAGAAATTTCAGTGTTCCGTCTCATCTCCTGTATCTATGTGATCGTCTTTATAGCAGCCATCTTGAACATGCAGATACCCCTGCTCCCAATTTGACGCTTCCCACAGCAGGAAGTACCACTCCAACCTCTCCTGACCCTTGACCCTCACCGGGGAGTTGGAATACCCACCGATGAGGTCATTGAACCCCCGGCCGGCTGTCACAATGACGGCTCTGTCGTACCCAACCTGGGTGATCTCACCGTTGTCGTCCTGCATCGTTGATGGGACCCAGGGCTCGATGGCTATGGGGATGATGTGGCAGACGGGTCCCTCATGGCAGTTGATGATGGAGAGAGGGTTGAGGGTGTGGGGGTCAGCGATGAGGATGTTGCCTGATGAGACGCCGATGTAGAGATACTGATGGTAGAGGGCCAAGGAGGACACCTGGTTCCTGATGGCTGGGATGAGAGAGAGAGAAGACAAAACTTTAGTGAGTGACGTCAGCATCTTGACATCTATTGCCTCAAAGATGGTATCCATGGCAGTATTCAAGTGAATCTACACAAGAGACTATCCTGTGATAAGTTAGTCCTGAACTAGTACTAAAAACTTGTAGATTTCAAACGAAAATTCTCACAATAAAATGTAAATAATAGTAACTAACTTAAGTCAAAATAATTAAGACTGTAGTTCTAACAGAGAGTTTGACGACTGCTCCAGTTGAACCAAAGATTACTGGGTACTGCTTTGATAAAACTTACAAAAATCATCAATCGAACAAGCTTTGAAATAAAACGAAATGTAAATAATCGTAAATAACTCAAGTAAATGAAGTCAAAACATTATGAGAGTAACAATTTTCCAACAGACGGTTTGACGACTGCAACAGTTAAACCAAAGATTACTGCACGCTGTCTTGACAAAGGGGTAAACAAATTTGACACATATTACAATAGTTGTGAAATGGCAAGGAGAAAAGGCATTTCTAATTAATCAAGCTGATTCAACCCAAGAATAACGAGTACAAAGATTCTTAAAATGGTAAAAAAAAAGAGACTAGCAATAGCACAGAAAACACTAAAATAAACATATCCATGTAATTGTAATAAAATAAAGAAAACAGCCATATATGTACTAGTAACAAAACAGAGAGAAAAAATCCATATGGTAGGTTCAGTTAAGAAAACATTTTTATATATTTATTTTAATACACATTGCAACAGCACAATTAGTGCCAATAACAGAATGAATAGGAAACAATAAGAAATAAGATGTGGGAATAAGATGTGGGAGGAAAACCTGAACTGGGAAAAACCAACACAATCAGGTAGGGACTGAAAACCCAACCCACATGCAAGGCTCCAGTTTGGGATTCGAACCGGGGTCCACAGAGGTGAAAGGCAAGAGAGAAACCACTCAGCCTACCTGATCCCCAAATGAGTTTTTAAAAGACCTAAAATGCAACACCAGCAGTTAATACAAACATAATTTCATCGACCTGGACCAAATTTAATAAGAAAAACTATAACATCAATGAGCGAGAGATTTGTCATCAATACAAATTTCAGTGTAGTTGAAAACAAATTGCAAAAGATCACTGATCATTATTTAATTTTTTGTTAAAAAAAAAACACCCCAAAGTGACACATCAATAACACCAAATGATAAACCAAAACGAGGTGAGGTCAAACAATAGAAATGTGCATGCCTGTATGCACCACACAAAAAACTCTCAGCCAAATGATATAGCTCTTCATTGACCTCATTGAGGGCGCTGTTTGGCAGCATATGCAAGAGGTCTATTTATTTTGCCACATTTGCAATTGGACTGATACATACCACTCATCGGTCGGAGGCTAGCCCGGCCCCTCGGTCTAGAGTTTGACCGACAGTTACTCAAGGCTGAGATGATGTCCAGCGTTCCTTCAATGGACTTGGTTTTCACATTCCACTTGTATATGATGGGACCTATAAAGAAAACAATCACAAATGAAGAATTGTTTACTGTTATGAGGTACTAAGAGCATGGGAAATAAATCCTGGGGGGGGGGGGGGAGGGGGTGTTTTATTGTGGATTTGTTTGACCATGGGCAGTGTTCGCCCTTAACAGTGGTCCGCTGGCCAAATGCCAGTTAAAACACCCAAGGAACAGTCAGAATTCTCTCCAAGTAGTCCTGCTGGCTAGTTGAGTGCTGAAGTTCCATCGCTACATGCAAACCTTCATATTAGCTCAAATTACAAGTCCCACGCTAATGACAATAATGAAAGAAAACCTGAAAATATGGACCAGTGAAAAAGCTGGCGGACTAGTGAAATGACAAGCTGACTAGTCCTGCTGACTAGTCCAGGGTTTGCCCTTAACCTTTTCAGTGACTAGCCAGCAAACCCTGATGGGGCGGGGACAGATGTCACACAGTATTATCTCCTCAGAACTTTCCATACAGTGGAAAAAGTTGCGGATAACTCTTACAAAACTTGAAAAGTCTCCATATATTAAACTTAAACTACCTTTAACAAGGGTGACCCATTCTAGATCATTATAAGAGCCCTCACATGATATAAAAATACATCAAAAATAAAGTACTAACACTGACAAGACTTTGGCAGAAAGGGCACAGAAAAAGTACAATTAATTAATTAATTAACAACCAGTCTAGAATGGACAGTCAGCCAAAATCATCTACTTCTTTTCACCACAGATCTATACCTTTACTGAATGTCATTTTGACCTAAAGAGACAACAAAAGGTCACCAAAAAAACAAGCAATAAGTTTGACCCAGCTCCACTGTTAACTTGTCTTTAGAATTTTTTAATGTAATTTGTTACTATTGAGAAATAAGAAAATTATCATTTGTTTACCCGGCTGGATGCAAGACCAGACGTGCTGGAGATCCATCTGCTCCATCAGGTCAAGGTCATAGGTCACCAGGCGCGACACTTTGGCCACACAGTCAAGCGTGTTATGGTGATTCAGATCAACCTTCTTGATAGTGAGGCTCATCACGTCAACGACATCGATGTGTCCCTCGGCCTGACCACACCAAATCTCGAATGACTTACTTTACATGTGAAGAAAGCAAAATTGTACTCTTTAAAAAATTGCTTTAAAAGTAATTAATATGTAATAAAAATAAGAAAAAGAATGTATTTCATATGAGCTTTCCTAGCCTTACACTATAGATAGGTTGCAATATGACGTAAATCGGCCATCTTTACGGGCAATTTGGAACACACAGTCATGCGTTTTGCGCGAGAACGGCATGCAGCACGCGCACATTTCACAAAACTCATTGCAGGATTGGTTAGTAAACTGCGCGGCTGCGTTGATAATTTGAGCGCTTGACGCACCTACAAGCCAAAATGCAATTTGCCCGTAAAGATGGCGTCTATTGGGAACTATCTACTACTACCCCTGCTAACTGGCCATAAACATTCCTGAAACCATCTCAACTCCTTTGGAGTATGCAGCTCCGGTAGCCAAATTGGTACACAGGTTGCTACTAAATATTCACACCAACAATCTCTACCCTCGCAGGAACCCAGTTACCCCTGGCTTATAGTTTAGTGTCTTGCCCAAGAACACAAGTGTCATGACCGGGATTCAAGCCCACACTAACTTAGCCGTCAGAACTTGAGTTTGACGATCTAGACAAACTTATACAGTGACATCTGTTTAAGAAAAAAAACAAAACTATGAGCTTACTTTCCGAAGACACCAAGTCCCGGCACAGCCACCAGCGTGAAAACCTCTAAGCTAAACTCAACATACTTCAACATCACATTCTCCTTCACAATACCGTGGTCCTCGCCAATCACGATGATGCGGTGATCAATGGCTACGTACACCTCCTTCCGCGTTCTGATGTGCACCATGGCCTTGGGTACCTGGATTTTGCCCAAGCACCGAGGGAGGGTGAACACTGGACAGAGTTCCCGGTAGGCATTGCGGTTTGCACTAGATTTACAAAAGATGAAAAACAAAGATATTGCATGTAGACCAATTCTAGGTGAACTTGGTATTCATGATTTGTTAGGTATGAGAAATAGAGTATATGAAATGCCATGAAAATGGCTTGCTGGTCTGGCTTTCCCTTATTCTAGACCTGAAACTTCCAAGACATTACAATACATGAGTTTTAAAAGCTTTGTACATCACCAGAAATATAAAACTACAGGTTTGGGCACAATGTGGAATATTTCTCTCTTCCTTTGGTGACTGCTTTACTTCTTTCATTAAGAAAATCTTAAGGTTCAAGGAGATTTTAAGACAATCCTTAAATAAGGAGAATCTTTGAGAAAGCACATGCCTGATTTGTCCGGTTTAAGTGACCAGCAGGTTGAGTATAATCAAATGAAACATCTTTTTAGTTAAATATTACAGATATCGAATCAGAATTGATGGATCCAATAAGCTGGTGCCTATTGGTCAATAGGGCCAATTGGTGCCCATGGGATAAGCACACCACAAACAAAATGTACTACTAAGCTATTCCAATGGCACACTGAGGCTGCTTGTTTACAATGTCGTGGTGACACTTTAACTTGAAATTCCGGTTCATACTGCACCTAAAACTGAAAGGGAAGCAAATTTGTCGTGACGCAAACAGTCAGTACAAGCTTTTTTCCCCAATTGAAACGACACAAGAAAATTTGCTTCACATTTGCAAATTGCATGAAGTATGAACCAGGCTTCATCATACCCTTGTCCTCTTGGGGGAAGGGTGGGGGCGCATTCAATGGCGTGTCGTGGCCTAGCGGTTAAGAGCACCGGATTCAAGCTCTGGTGTTTGATCAGCAGAGTGTGGGTTCGAGTCCTGGTCGTGACACTTGTGTCAACGTAAAGTTGGGGAGGTAGTGCTTTCTGCTCTACCAGCCAGGCTTCTGATGGATGATACCCAAGCCTACATCCGTATGGACTGTAAAGGGGGTAACCCTGTTTCAGCCCCAGGAGTAGGTGGCAACGGCCCCTGGAAAAAATAGTTGATTGTAGCCCACACCTTGAAGTGGCCTTCAGGCCTTGTGTGTCTGGCGACTTGCATAAAAAAATTTTTTAAAAAAATTCTCTGTTTGGTCAGTGTACAGAGAGGTGCAGCTCAATAGTTTGGTCTATAGTGACACAAGATAAGTGAACAGTTTCAAACTCACCCATAGGTAGCGATTGCTCCAGATGACATACCAAGCCACATCGTGTCACCGACAGCGCACATACATTCCACATTCCCACCGCTTACGTTGAATTTGATGCAGGCACTTCCGTCGCCCGGACTACGATCCACATTGAGAACGATTACCGACGCCTGACTGGTGCCCTGTACAGGTTCCTCTCTGCACTGGGCTAGCCAGACACATGGCTGTATGGCACCCAGGTCTTCACTGTCTGTTTTGGAAAAGTCAAACGAAAGGAATGTATGAAATTGAACTGATAATGAAAAAAAAAATACAAGGTGTTCTGATCCGTCACAATAACTTTTTTCCTATGTTAAATTTTGCTGGACTTTTAGGAAGTTTGGAGTCAGAAAGCCCAAGTATAAATTAGTCAATCTTAATAACAATAATAATAATATTTATAAAGACCTGCATTTCAAAAACAATGCAGTACAATATGAAGCTGAAAACCAATACAAGAATAAATATTAACAAGTGAAAAACATACAAAGCTACATACACACTGAAAAGATCAAACAAGAGAGCAAATTTTACACCATCTGTTTGCTTCTGGGCCTGGGTTCCCCATTGTTCTAGATCAGGAACCTCCCAGATGTTACAATTCAGGAGATTCGATTAAGGACTCAAAGCTCACAATCCAGTTTCCCTTGTGATTTACTACTTGATACACAAAAAACCTGCAATCAATATTCCCAAACTCACCAGAATCTGTAACGCTGCTCATTAATACCGGAGGAGCGCAAGCGCACGAGATCTTCTCGTTATCTTGAGGTGACATGACTTCCTTGAGGTTGGGAAACTCCATCATCCTAGCAATGTTATTAATCTGCTCCATGGTGGGCCGGTCTCTGGATACCTGGGACCAGCACCAGGCCATCAGGTCCACTATGTACGTAGGGTAAAGCTTCTCCTGTGTGTGACAATGCATCAATATCGAAATAGAATTAGCATTTTGTTGTTTTTAAACCTTTCACCAAAGTGAAATAAGCACTGTGTCCTGTTGGCAAGTCATTGCAGAACACGTTTGCGTATCTGTTGCACGCCCAACGGTTTTGCTACTTCCAGATTTCCGGCTTCAAATGAGATTGCTTTTGCCAAGGCTTTTCAAGGGCTCCTACCTTTTTGGTGAGTACAGGTCTCTGTCCGTCCTTGATGAGTTGCTTAATGATCTCCGACAGACGACCAAAGTCCCTACCGACCAGATTCTCAAAAGGTCTCTGGACTGACATGAGCTCGTACATGAACATCGCAAAGGAGAAACAGTCAACCTGTAACAACAGATCATGATGTCGAGGATAATTAGTCACCCACTATAAATGGTACCAAACTTTAACCCTAACAGTCCCTCCAAAATCTGATTGAATTACAAATTCAATAATTTTTCTGACATTTATACAAAAAATTTTCACATCGTACCACAATGCTTTAATCAATCAAGACAGAACTAAGACTAGTCAAGATAGATAGATAGATAGATAAATGGTTTATTTATTCTTTCAAAATACAAAAAAGACATCACAATCAGAATATTGAATTGCATCTAAATTTACATTAATCAATTAAAAATTCATTAGAAAATTACAAAAACAAACTTAAACAATACAAAGCAATTAAGGAAATAAAAAAAGGCACCAGACTGAATACACTTGTCAAAAAAGGGAGAAAGGGACATCAAGGGTGATCAAAGGGAAAGGCAGGACAAGAAGGAGAGTAACAAGGCATGACAATTAAAAAGCCATTCTGGATGTGAATGATAATGTCATTAAAAAAGGAGTCCGTAAAAATACAAGATTGGAACGGATGTATTGAAATGAGTAACAAAACAGGCAAAATGGATTTCTTTTGATAAGTGCAGGCCAAAAATGAAACAAAAACTTGTCAAACAGATTGAAAAAATTTACTTTTGAGCACACTTAATCGTTATAAATGAAACATTGGCTGTCCACCATTGCAAATCCATTCCCAGACTCCATCCCCACCCATAAAAAAAAATCACGTTGCGTTTTAATACAAACCTTTTCTGTGTACTTCTCCTTGCCATCGTACTGCACAATCTCAGGAGCCATGAACCCTGGCGTTCCACCGTACCCCTTGGTACCAGACGGCATAGCAGACACACTGATGCCATAGTCTGCTAGTTTCACCTTGACGCAGGTGTCCCGGCTGTGTGGGGCGGGCAGGCTCCAGACTAGGACATTCTCTGCTTTCAGGTCTCTGTAGATGATACCCTTCCAGTGGAGGTAGGCAATGGCTGAGGAAACCTGCAGGGTAGATTGGAGAGAGTGCAAGTTTATCTAGTTGTTTGTTTGTTTGTTTGTTTACGTTTGTTCTAAAAGGAACTCGGTTGACAACATTTCAGTGGAGGAAGGCAATAGCCAGAAATTTGCAGGCTTTAATCGGACAGCGTGTTTGCTTATTTATTGGGGTGTTTGCTTGTTTTTAATAAATGAATATACATGATGTCATAAGAAAACCTTCAAGATTGCATGAAGAATGTGTTTGTTTGTTTGTTTGTTGATTATTTATTTGTTTGTCTATTTCTCTAGACGAATCTACATGTTATCTCAAGAAAACCCACAAAATGGCTTGAAGAAAGTGTTTGTTTGCTTGATGTTTGTTTATATGTTTGTCTGTTTAGGACAATCAATGCCTCAATGGAACTTGGGGGGCAACATACATTTGGAAGTAGACTCCGGCATGGAAACCTACAGAATGGTAAGAGGCCAACTATTATCATTACCTGTACGATAATTTTCTGCATGGATATGGGCGTCAACCTTGCTCCCACCCTCTTGTAATCTTCCAGTTTGGTATCAAGGGCGCCCTCTGGAGCAAGCTCTAAGATCAAACTCATCGGCTGACGGCAGAATCCGATGAGCGGCACGATCTGTGGATGGTCCAGGTTTAGCATGATGGACAGCTCTTTACGTGCCGTCCGGAAGGCCATGCACGAGAACCTCAGGGGGTCTCTCTGCCACTTGTTGTTCTCCACCTCAAACCGATGCTTGTCGGTGTTCCCTGCCCCCTGACCCGGTGGGTAGGGTTGGAGCATTTTGATGGCCACTTGGACTTTGGTGTCGCTATTAAGACTGCGGGAGGTGTGACCCTGGAAGACAAGGCCGAATGTTCCACTGCCGAGGAGGCGGCGGACCTCTAGGGTGTTGCGGTCAACCAGCAAGGCAGGACCTAAGTCATGGAATACCTGTCAATGTAAACAAATATTACTTCATAGTTCTAATTACTGTCTGACTGTGGCATAAATCCTTGGTTTATTGAGTTAGAGGGAACAAAAAAACAAACAAATGTTTTACTCATTATACCCATAGAATACAAAACTAAAAGAACTATTTCAAGGTAAGCTTTCCACTATGACCATCTTCATACCATGTCAGCTATGTGCAAATCTGTGCACATTTATTTTAAATCTTACTAATATTGTCTTCATCCTCTAAGCTGTCTTGTCTGGTTTTGATTAATCTTAATTTCACATGGGTGTATGGAACTTACCACATCTGGGGCAATGGTGCTCAGCTTGACACGCCCGTGGACAGGGCAAGTCACAATCTCCGTCTTCATTGCTTGAAGCACCAACATCTCAAATAAAAAACCGTACACCTGCACATCGCCAGACGGGTCTGGACTCATGTCAATAGCGTTCGTGAACCTCAAGTCAAGATTAACGTTCGACACCATATCAGGGAAGACCAGGTCCTGCGAATCAGTCAGCAGGAGGTCTGCCTGGCTGATGCACTCACTTTGGTCTGAAGATTTTGATTGGCTGACAGCGATGCGTTCTTTCTGTTTCATCGCGTAGGCTCGTGGCCTGAGTGAGTCGCGCTCAGCGTATGAGGTGAATTGAGTGTAGGCCCCGTTGGAGTGTTTGTCACCACAAGACAGCCCGCAGCACAAGTTGGATCTCGCCGAGCTTTTTCTAGGGTTCGGGGAATCCGGCAAGAGACTCTGTTGGGAATCAAAGTCATACCTGTCAACAACTTCCCACTCCCTCTCGTCAAGCTCGCTGATGTTGGACTTAGTGTAGTCTCGCCAACAGCGATTGCAGGGTACCAGTCTGGTGATGAAGAGCTCTCCCTGGAAGGTGATTCCGAGCGGTTCGCAGATCGACGGGTAGAAGTTCTCCATCAGAGTGTCGATCAGGTCCATGATCGTGGAGAGCAGACGGGACGCTACTTGCAGGGAGCTTGCAATCTCAATGTGCTCTGTCTCAACCTCGTGGCCGGACTCCATCCAGTGTGCCTGTGATGCACTTGTCAGCTTCTGGTTTATCTTCAAGGTCTGGTTGGGGATCATGATCTCTAGCTGCCCACTCCGAGAGAGGGACACAGCACGATCTTCCCCCGACCCGCTACCATCAGGACTCACCACCTTGATGAAATCTGGTCGCCTCTCATTCACAAATATTCTAGAGCGGATCTCTTCGACGATTTCCTTCACATGAAAGATCGTTGCTCCAAAGAACCGGAGCTCGATCCCCGTCTGCCAGACAACCCACTGATACTTCTTCTCCAGGGCATTCAGAGCTGGCTGGCTCATCATCACCTTAAGACGTTCCGGCATTGGATATAGCGATGGAACGATCTTACAGAATGTCTTGTCGGACAGGAACCGACTGATCAGATGCGACCAAAATCCGCTGGGGATGTACTGCAAGATGTAAAGCCGCCGGATCGCTGCCTTAAGGTTTGGAATGGGAATAACTTCCATGCTGTCCAACTCTGTTGTAGACTCTTTGATAGTTACCTGGACATTACAGCCCAGGCTTCCACTGAAGTGTATATCACCAGAACTGTGACTGTACAAGCTCTGAGCGGCAGACTGGTTCCCAACCTCAAGTGGCAGGGACACCCAATCGGTAGACAATCCAGGAATGAGCATTGTTGATGAAGGAACCGAGCAGCAGTTATCTGCTTGTGCCTGGTTGTTATACTGTTGACTTAGCATTGGCATGGAAGAGCTCTCTTGTCTGCTGAGTGAAGCACTTGGTACCTGCAGTCCACGTTGGTTGCAATGTTGGGACGTCGGAGAAGGACTGTAGTTACGAGAAGTGATCGAGGGCGGGGAGACACCATGGACAGCTCGCCGGTTCCAGTGGCGGCTGGGAGACGGGGAACCAGACACTGGGGAACCAGACACTGGGGATGGTGTACGTGTATATTCCTGGGATCAAATAAATAATCAAGAGACAAAAATTTCATAAAATGCCAGATTGCACATTCGGAAAAAATAAATCCAAGCTAAAGATTTTGGCCCACTTAGTTTACAAGAAAGTCAGAAAGTGTATTACTGTACATTGACATTTATTTGCAAAACAAATTATTGACAACATAAAACCCCTCCTCTCATACAGACAACTCAGTGCCACGCTCAACTCGAAACTTTTGCTTTTGTCGTGATGTTGGATGTAGACACTCTTTCTTCTGAAGTCTGCTTCTTCAGACCGTTAAAGAATATCTCCCTATGTCACTTTTAAATCAATTTTGATGCATATGTTGCCTTAAAATGAAGTTTATTTTTAATAGATGTAATTTTTCAAACCGATGTGTATGAAGCACTGTATACTCAGTACTTTCCCAAGTCCAAGTCCTGTGGCAAAAAACCCCACAGGCATATCACTCGGGTGGGACTCGAACCCACGACCTTTCCAATGCTAGAGCAGATGTCTTACAAAAGACCATCAAGCTTGCTTGGTGGCGAGAGGCAGTTCGAATCCTTTATTTTTAGCATCAGGTACAACAACAATTTAATAGATGTTAATTTTGCCTCGGGTATAAAGAATATTATTTGGTATTACCCTTAAAGTGATGGGTATTCAGCACTGTATATTCAGTACTTACCCAAGTCCTGTGAAAAATCCTACCCAAGTAATAATAATAATTATAATGAAAATATCTTATTTAGCAAAGAACACACCTAAAAAGGCGCTCAATGCACTTCACACAGAACAATAATGGTTGGAAATAAGTTCTACTCAATGAATTACTATAATGTAACTCCTAAACTAAACAAACCCTTACTCAAAAGTACAGTAATATGTCAAGTACAAGCAAATGACAACAGGTTACTACCGAAAACACAATAAAACATTAATCCACAATGAAAACAAAACCAACAATTTCTTTCACAGGACTTTGGAAAGTACTTAACATACAGTGGTTAAAACACATTAACTTAAGGGTAAAACCAAATAATATCCTTTATCTCCAAGGCAAAATTAACATTGTCGTAAAATTGTCGTACCTGATGCTAAAAATAAAGGATTCGACCTGCCTCTAGCCCCCAAGCAAGCTTGTTGGTCAATGGTAAGACATCTGCTCTAGCATCGCAAAGGTCGTGGTTTCGAGTCAAATATACCAAATATAAATTCTTTCTATTCGATTGTCTACGAGGAAAGTAGGTAATCACTGACAAACCTTTGGACTGGTGATTTTCTCTCTGATGAGAGGAATCATGGTCATATCCAGGCCCTCAACGGGCAGACGAGATGGAACAAGGACGTGCTTGTTATCGTACGTCACAGCAACTTCACACTTATTGAGGAGGGTCAGGATGAACTCCTTCACGCTGGAGTCTTCAAACTTACGATGGAGATCTTTAATCAGCATGACACCTAGGTAAAGAGAAACCACAAGTGAATTTTCAAATATTCTCTAGAAATGCTTTTTTTTTGACACTATGCCATCATGGGGAGGGGGTAAAAAATTCCACAGATGGGCACTCACGGTGCTGAATTTTGCTCATTGTTTTTTTATGACAGGTGTGCAGTGGTATGAATAAGAGAGCCATTTTATGGAGCACCATGTAAGGGTTTACAAGGTGCTGTGGTGCAATCTGCAGCCAATCATGCAGTACACAACACACAGGACCTGAGCTTTACATCCCATCCAAAGGACGAAGCAATAATAGTTAAGTGTCTTGCTCAAAGACACACACGTGGCATAACAGGGACTCGAACCCCCACTCTGCTGATCAGAAACACCAGAACTCAAGTCCTGTGCTCAAGGCCGCTAAACCTCGACACGCCGTGCTAAAAAGTACAACAAGTAAAATTGTAACACTTTCAAAAACAGAGCATCTATGCACACTTCATTTCTTCAATTTCTCTTGTGAACCCTCCTGTTTTCTCACAGCCTCCAACGGAAATTGAAGAAAGAAAAATTAAGAAAGAGAAATCCACTGTACATTTTAAAAAGGGAGAGTTCACAGGGGGAGACAAATTTAAGCAAGAGAGAAAAAAAGAAGAAGATTTATAATGATGTATACAGGTCTAAAGATAACGCAATAATAATAATAATAATAATAATAATAATAATAATAATAATACCGATGATTGAGAACATTTTACAATTAACAGCTTACAATCTAACACACTGTAAGTTAAAGTTAAGCACATTAGACTATTAAAAGCAATTGAAAATAAAACAACAATGTTACAAATGTATGATAAAATGCAAATTCAATTTGACTAAAATTGCTTGTATAAAAAGAATCATATGAAGCTTATAAGCAGATAGAGGTTGACCAGTGGCACACCCAGATATGTCTTCAAGGAGGAGGCTGTGGAATCAATTTGGCCTTCGGTGGGTGTGGAGGTTGGCCGCCAGAGGGGTAGGGAGAGGGGGTGACTCATATAAAATACAAAATGAAACACTAATACAAAGCAGCAGAAGTTCGGGTGTGCCAACTTCCCGTTCGATACCCTAAATGCTCCATTTGTTAAAATTTGTCCCTTCCACTTCTTTTTTCTCAATGAAAAAATAAAAATGGCGAGCCTCTCCATTGATGAAGACTGGATGGATTGACTATCAGCAGAGGTGGCCTGATGTCAAAATGTCAGTAATGCAGCTTCTCTGAATGCCCTGTCCCATGTGCCGTTTTGGGGTGAACTTAAAATGGCCCGTTATGAGACCGGCAGTCAAGAAGTTTGACCTAACTAACCTTTCTTAACATCAGGGTTGATCTCAGGGATGGTGACGATCTTGGCCAAGGTGTCACAGAGCCATTGAGGATCCAGAAAGAAGTAGTCACTCAGCATCGAATCTTCATAGTGTAACAGAATACCTGCAAATATCAAGTCATAAACCATCAGGGAAACTGACTGGGTAAATGTTGAATAACTTTGGGTTGAACAAACAAAAATTGACACGGCTGGACTTGAACCTAAGACCCCCGAATTAATTTGCAGGCGCTCTGAAACTGAACTTTCTAACCCTAATGTTGGCGGTCTCCCTATTTTATCAATATCGTTGTTTGGGGGTACCAGTCAGAAGCCATTCAACCAGTCAGAAGCCATTCAACCAGTAACTGCCGTATAGCCAGGGATCAACACCCAAGTTTATGACACAACCTAGGAATACAGTCATAATACATATCAGGAAAAAATACATTTTGAAATACAGAAAATTTAAGATTGGTGAAGGGTTTATCCTTGATAATGAAAGTGTTGTCTTACCATTATTATGGAGAAATCTTGTTGCTTGCATCAAGTCTTCCTTGTCGTGGAAGGAAACCTGCGATTGTTCCAACATCACTCGCGTCACTTCGGTCCTAAAAGATGAATAGTGACAGATGTGTGAAAAGCACTGTATACTTAGTACTTCCCTGAGTTCTGTGTGTGTCGGTGTTATGGTATCACCAAATAATAAAGCATTCCTTCTGTTCAGCATTTTGAAATGACATACAATACTTCTTGGAATCTTCTTCTAAACCACAACTAACCTGTACTCCAGAGTGTGTACCACTGGTTCAGTTTTTGCCTTACGCATCTCGGACGCAATGTGCATGACGGCTTTCTCTAAAGCCAAGTAGGACGTCGGTACCCTCTGCATCAACATTGGATCCTTATCACGACCCTCTGGGAAAACAAAAGAAGTCCAGTTCCATTTGTTACCCCAGGAAAAGAAGAAAAACTGATTCCAGTACTCGTCTTGTAATTTTATGGAGGTCGCAAAACGCAAAGTTTGTCGCATCTTTAATGGTTTATTAAAAACTTACAAATCGCAGCATCAGCCAAATTGCAAGTAAATTTACAACAGAACTATACAAAATTTAAGAAATCACACAAAAATAACAATGTAGAAATAAAAACAAAAAGTTACACAAACAGTACTCAAGTTGCACAAGGAAAGTAGGTTTAGTTAAACTTAAAAAAATAACAGACAGTTATAAGCTATCAAATTTTTTGAAAGGTACATTTATAAAACCTGTACAGTAAAACTGGAGTTCAGATTAAAAAGGAACGTATATTCGACTCAAATTCAAATCACCTGTGAGGGAGAAGGCCACGTCATAGATCCTATCCCTTAGGTATCCAACATTATGACTCTTGGGCATGGGTAAGCAGCATATCTCGATACAGTCAACGACATTAGGAAGACCCATATCCTGAGGGTGGGCGATGTGAACGAACCGCTCCATGATCTTTCTCTTGAACTCCGGCCAGTAATCTTTGGAATACTTGGACTTCTGCCGCATGACGACATCGTAGTGAGTACCTACCAGAAGGACAGGGGAGTTAGGGGCACGAGCCTGAAAAAATAACAAAAACTAAATTAGAATATCGGAAACTCAACAGAACTTTCCAACATTATACCATAAGACAAAAGAGAGTAATCTTCTCCTCTAAAGTGCTTGTTCAAACAAAAACAGTTTATATGTTTATAGCCTAAACTGTGAAGAAACTTCCTTTTCTCATTCCAATTGTGGTCCTGTAAAAAAGTTATTTGCTCCTGTACAAATTAGGAGCTAGTAGCCCTGCGCACTTGTGGATTTGTCCCCTAAATTTGAGCCATGATTCTCCCCTAAATTTGAGCCATAAATTTGACAAAGTACCTTCCAATGTTACAGCTCAGGAGGTTTACAGACTCTGTGCATCACCAGAAATACAAAACTACAGGTTTGGACACAGCAGGGACCATTTCTTTCTCCCTTTGGTGACTGCTTTACTTCTTTCAAGAAAATTTGAAGGTTCAAGGAGATTTTGCAAAGTCCTGAGGCATCACATGCCTGTATAAATCACAGAGGTCATTCAGATCAATTTGGATTACCTGGATATTTACGAGCCACTGTTGAATCAAATTGATGCTATTTGTTCTGTCCGTGATCTTGAAGAGAACCAGGTACAAGGACCGCTTCGTCAAGAAATATTGATGGGTCGCGTAGAACTCCTCCTACGGCATGAAAAGAAACGAGAGCATGTAACTGGTACAGAGCCACAGACCCTGGAGCCTGCAGGCACAATTTGTACACAACTCAATGTAGAAGAATGTGTTGTGTTGTGTTGTTAGGAGCACTGGACTCAAGCTCTGGTGTTTCTGATCGGTAGAGTGTGGGTTTGAGTCCCAGTCGTGGCACTTGTGTCCTTGAGCAAGATACTTTCCTATAATTACTTTGTCCTCGGGATGGGACATTAAGCTGTAGGTCATGTGTACAAGGATTGGTAGCGCACCTAAAAGAACTCGGAACACTTATCGTGAAAGAGTAGGCGTTAACCTCTGGGTTTCTAGTTCACATACATGTAGCAAGCACCCTTGTTTACAGGTTTCCTCAGGCTTGTGAGTTACAGTGATTAAGATCACTGATGGGAGGCATCCTTGGTTTCATTACCAGAAATACATCACTTCCAGAAATGTATCTTAAACTTGTTGAAAATTACATCGTATGATCTTTATCACCTTTTGATATGAAAGACGAGGGCACATCGTTAAACTTGTTTTGCAGATTTAATAGATGTTAAATCGTTGCGGTACCCGCTGCTAAAATATAGGATTCGAACTGCCTCTAGCTACCGGGCAATCTCGGTGGTCTAGTTGGTAAGACACTGCTCTAGAATTGCAAAGGTCGTGGGTTCGAATCCCACCCGAGTAATATGCCTGTGATTTTTTTTTCACAGAACTCGGGAAAGTACTGAGTATACAGTGCTAACACACATCGGTGTAGGGTAAAAAAAACAAAATTAGTATTGTTTTGCAGATGTTTTTCAAATTTTTGTTTTTACGTGGTCGTGTGTAGTTATGACACAAAATGTACTTGTAATACTTTCACACTTGTCTGGGCCCAACCACTTGATAAACTGTTCAAACTTGTTTACCGGTCCTCCACAGCCTAGTCTGTGACAGTGTTGTGACTATAAAATGCATGGCCAAATTTTTGCAAAAGATTTGTTATTAATTTCTGAACGAATTTTGACAAATGATACTATTACAAAATGAAAAAACATACACAAACTTTCGCAACAGACAATGCAACAAGTACATGTAACATGCAAACTGTTCGTACATAGCAGATGGACGTGATTTAATGTCAGGATCCTTACAATAATCAATTAGTAACCACTAATCATTGGCAGACTTGTTTCATGCAATATCTTAGATGAAAGCTTGCAACTTTCTTGAATCTATAAAAATACCTATTTACAATTCAAATCTTAACTTTCCAGTCAAGCTAACCCCAAATCTGACCACGCATCTTTACATCAAAATGCAATTGTCAGGCTTGTACAAAATTCTAAAAAAATCCTACAAAGAAAGAACAAAAAGTATGAGTCTCCCTGAGGGCTAAAGATGTTTGATTTTAACTCTTTCAGTGCCCGCGACATTTCAAAAGTTTATCCCTAAATTGCCAAACTTCAAGCATTTTTTTTTTAATTTTCCAAATTCTGTAAAAAAAGAGTTCGAAGAAAAAACAATACAGGTCGTACATGAATAAAAATGGTACCTTTAGAAAGAGCGAGAGCGCCCCCTTGTGATAACATGTTTAGTCTACCTCGTACATGTACGGGGTTTGGCAATTTTAAGTATGAACATTACTTCGTACATGTACGAGGTGGGCGATTTCGACCTAACAAATATACCTCGTACATGTACGAGTTTGGCACTGAAAGAGTTATAGGCCTTCCAAACTCTGTACACCGAAATAAAGATAAAGCTGAAGATTCAAAACAGAACCGTTGCTTACCTGACCACCAAAGTCCCATGTACTGAATGTGACCTTCCCATATTTACTCTTCTTCTTACAGTACGTCCACTCGCTGACATCCACTCCTACAGTTGAGAGATATTTGCCTCCCATGGTTTTCCCTCCGATGTGTGTATTCCCCTGTCGTTCTGCAAACGTCTGATGACAACAACAATTGAACAACAAATTATAACAGTAAATAAACTCATTGGAAAATATAGTTTCTAGAGGAAATATAATTAAATTCATAAATTTAACCGGGCTGTATCAATACACCAGCTTCCATATGGGTGGCTACTGTCATGACTGTTTGGGTAAAGCGCTCGCCAGCATCATCACTAGAATAGACTGCGCAAGTGTCGCGTGTATTAAAATAAAATGCAGGAGTTCGTTTCCTTCATGCGTTAAAGCAATGTATGTGAGACCAAAGAGGTCCCAAAACTGTTGGAATCCCACAAGACTTGCACGGTCTATTTGGTTCCGCCATTTTGAGAGGCAATGGCAAAGTGTGTTCTACAGTGAAGTGCATATTTAAGACCATGCAGCCTTTGCACGCTTACCATATCTTTACTAGACTTGATTTCAAGTCTGAGATACCGGTCAATGCGTGCTTGTCATAACTTTTACTAGACTTGATTTTGAGTCTGACTTTGTGGTTAAATTTGTCTGCATGAGCCACGCAAACCATCATCTGGGCGCTATTTCATGCTGTACTGTATCAGACAGAAAAAAAAACCACAACACAATGGTCACTACAGACTTGGAACCAAGTCTTTATCTTTGCATGCAAATTAAATCCAAAAATGTAAAGAGTGGCAGACATTAGCTCATGTGATGTTGATGCAAGGCGTCAATAATCTCACCTCTGGGTTGATAGTTGATGTGGAGCCCCCAACACCTTCCTTCCCCCTGAGCTCATTCAGAAGGGTTGTCTTGCCGATACACGCCTTACCCACAAACATCAGTTTCATTCTGGTGTACGGCTTGGCGCTGTACATGGGTGAAACACAAAAACATATGATTATTTTACAGATCAAATTATAAATCCCAAGGGATACTGACTGTGTAAATTTTGCTATTACTTCAAATCAGCTAGATCTTTCATTATTGAGGGAAAACAATCTGAACTGTTCCTTACTCGTCCAGGATTGAGCGTAGGTAGCCAAGTACGTCGTAGATGAGCTCGGTCTTGAACATACTGGCCAGGGGTTCAATCAAGCGACATCCGTCTACCTTCAAGTCATACATGCTGAGACGACCCAACTCTGGAGGCAAGGTCATGATCTTTGAGTTCCCATTCAGCTTTGAAAAGTAAATAGAAATTAAACTGGTTCATCAATTAGTGCAAAAAATTTGATGATCAATATTTCAATATCTATATTTAATTTAGAGGAGCAATGCTGAGACGACCCAACTCTGGAGGTACGGTCATGATGATTGTGTTCCAATACAGTTTTGAAAAATAAACTTGCAAAACAACGACTGCAGTCAAGTTACAAACAAACTTCAAAACTGACTTTAATTTGGTCACTTTAGGGTCATGGGGCCTGTGGTAACGATTACAAAAGCGTTAGTTAGGGCAAATTAGCCCCGCCATTACACCATCTGTAAATTTGTCGGATTTAATCAGCCGGGACATTGCTAGGGGCAAGTACTATCTCTTAAGAAATGAATGTGAAATTTGAAAAGTGAATGTTGTTTCTTCTTTTTGAGGCTTTGCATGGTGGGGTATCAATATATATTCGGTTTGCGGTAACACCATGTGTATATCTACTAGCTGTGTAGATTTGTTCTTTGAGAAATAGGTCTTGCTTTTTAATTCTACTGCCGCGGAGTAGATTTGGAATCGGGAGACTACTTCGGGAGACTACTTAGTTCTGAAAAGAACTGTCCAGCTTATTAGCTACTACCTTCTTGGAGATTGCCAGGAACTCTGGTAATAAATGCTGCTAAGCAGCACTTGCCAAACAAATTCATCTGCTAGACGAAAAATTAACTGGGCCAAATTTTATGGAGCTACTTAAGCAGGAAACAGTGCTTTTCAGTTTTAGTTTTGCTAATAGCTGAGCTTTTACCTTCACCAATTTCCCCAACTGTAATACCAATAATAACAACATACGATGTTTACCTTTAAGCTTGAGAGCTTTGTCAGATACTGCATATCGGTGGGTACCTCAGCAATGTTGTTATGAGCAACGGAGAGAGCATTGAGACTTGGGAAGAGAAGGGTTACTTCAAGGTCACTGCCGCGATGAACTAGCATTGGTGGCTGATGTCAGGATACAAAAAACCAAAAAAAACAAGGGGAAATTTGTTAAATGGAAATATCAGTTAGAGTATCCTTTGAGGATACAAGTGTGATGGGTCGTCAAATAAGCCAATTGGGACACGGCAACTTAATTCAAGGAAGATTTAATTTGCAAGATAACGAAGACAGAAACTGTACATGTTAACGTGTCTTCGTCCAGAAAAAAATGGCGAACCCCGCAAAAATTACAAAAGATAGAGTTTTGCTGTGAGGGAGCTGTACAATAAAATAAGCTACGTCATCTAAGTAAGCGCAAATGAATTTGGGGGTGGTTACTTAATACACTCGTCACACAAGTATAGAATTTGGCACAAAGTCAGACTGTGTCATGAGAAAGATATTTTGCTTTTGAAAAAATGTAGGTAGGTTTAAAGCAATGGCAGCCATTTTTTTGGCAGCCATCTGTGGACAAATGGACAAAAAAAAAGAGTAAAGTGTACCTTTGGGTCCTCTTCACTGTTCTCTCCAGGTTTTCCTGGCGCCTCCTCCTCAAAGGCCGCTCCGGTCCCAAGTACCGTCCTGGCGATCACATCCAACTGACAGATCTGATTGTATGACAGATCTAATGTCCGCAAGGTGGCCAACACGCGATGTCGACGGTGCTTGCAAAACTGCCCCATGGTGCTGGACGTGAGGGTCCCCGGGGAGCCGCTGGTCATGGTTGAGTCATGACTCGAGCGGCGAGTGCCAGTCAGATGAGTGTATTGAGCACTGCGCTGAGCTAACGAGTACTGAGAGGTTGGACTGTAACACATGTCTGTCATACTCAATGCTGGATCGTACGTTGAGTTGGACCGGAGGAGCCTGAAGACATTTGTCTTATTCCGGACAGATATTTGATTCACCGGATTGCTCATGTCCTTGATTCTATTCCAAGAGAGCTCAAGATCCACCAGCCCTACAGGGTACTTATTCATTGGTCCAAAGTCAGATATCCTGTTGCGGGACAGTACAAGCTTGGTGAGTTTCGGAGCCAGGCAGGGAAGCCCGGAGGGAACACTACTCAGATTGTTGTGGGACAAGTCCAAGGTCTCCAGTGAGTTAATTTCTCCCATGTTTGCATTCTCTTCCTCGGTGGTGTCTCCTTCAAGGCTACCTGTGCTGCAGAGCCTGAAGCGCCGTACGTTCACAAAAGAATAGCCTTTGGTAGTTGACTCTTCGTCCGCGAACACCTCAGAATCAGAAGACTCTGGGGTGTCACTTGCCGAGTTGTCGCTCACACTTCCGCTTATGAGTCTTGTTTCCAGATTTGACATTGTGACTACCATGTTGCTTGAATTTCTGGAGGGGTCCTTAAGGCCAAGGGCAGCCTTGCCGAACTTCATGGCAAAATCTGAGAACCTCGCCAGCTTGCCCGTCTTCTCGGACCGATTGGCGATCAACGGGAAGGTATCTCGTTTCTGAGAAGTGGTCAGGTCATCATCCAGAGGGGACGGACTTCTCATCTCGACCTCCGGAAGACCCATTTGGGAGTCATTCCCAGTGGGGTACAAACCACAAGGCATGTCCTCAAGTTCATTCTTTGACAGGTTGAGTGTTTTCAGTTTTGGCGACATCCACATCTCAAACGGCAGTTCCCGTATAGTGTTGTTCTCCAGGTTCAGATAATCCAAAACTGGCAGCAGGAAAAGTTCTGATGGCACTGTGATCAGACGATTGTGAGAGAGATTAACCCTCCTTAGCATTGGTGCATCCCAAGTACCATCCTCAGAGATCGCTGGAAATGATGTGGACGTAGGACTAGAGGACAGCGAGCAGAAATCTCTACCCCTAGCCATTCCAGGCAGATGGTAGATTTTGTTTTTGGAAGCATTCAGCTGCTGGAGGGAAGGCAGTTGGAAGATAAACAAAGGCAAGCAGCCTAGACTGTTGTCAGACACGTCTATTCTCGTCAGAGTAGCGACAGCGATGTGTATGCAGGATTCCAAAGGGTAAGTCCTGAGCAAGCTGTTGAATCTCATCCCGGCTTCCACCAACCATTCCGGTTTGATTTCGTTTATATTCTGGTCATGCCAATCAACAGCCACTGGCGTATCCATCATTCCAAGATTACTGGCAGCTCTCTTGATACCCCCAAATGTTTTTCTGCGATCATATGAGCTTCCTTTCCTCGAGTGGTCTTTTCTCGAGTCTTGTCGAGCCATGCCTTTGGATCTCGCAAGCAGCGCCGCTTCTCTGCTAATCTTTACCTTGGCGTTTCCTTCGGCTCCCTCGCACGCATGTGCCAAGTCGGCCACAAACACCTTGAATTTATTCTGATACTCCTCCTTAATTGTGAAATCTGGATCTGGATGTACGCCAGTATGTGCCAGAATAGTTGTAACAATATCATTCCGTACACTGAGCGTAGCTGAAAGCAAAGCCTTCCCGCTCGGATCCTTGGCACCGTGTTTGAGAAGCAGCGCTATAATATCGATGTTGTATTCGCAGGTACTGCATGCCTCACATAGGATAGAGCTGTCCTCTTTCGGAATGTGAACCTTTTCAATGACTCTTCCTTCGATCAGACTAGCGTTGCTGCTCCTCGAGCCAAACAGGCACTTAATAGATTTGACTGGCAGATTGACATCCGCTCCATGCTTCAGCAACAGTGCGGCGATCTCTATGTTACCTGCTATAACGGAGCTGTGTAATGGCGTCCGGCCAATCACAGTGTAGCTGTCGACCTCGATGTAAGTTTGCTTCTTCCCATGTCCGAAGTTTGGGACGACAGGTCCAGCTGGGCGATAATCCAGCAGGGTTCTGGTGACCTCGACATGGCCTGCTGTGGCTGCTAGATAGAGAGCTGTCTGGCCATTGATATTGCGTAAGTTCAGATAGAATGGGAGATCCCCTTTGTAGGTCTTGAAAGTACTTTTTCCAGAGCTCTGGTCAAGCTGGCAGAAGCCCTAGAATGAAATATAAAAAGGAATTATGAAACTTCAACTGCAAAACATTGTTTTGTTTATTTCAAGACAACATGGCTGGAATTACACAGAGGCCACAGGGGTGGCCTCCATTGCCATGGTCTTGGCCTTTGTGGCCCTTCAAAAGTTTCCCATAGACTTTAAGATTGTACAATGGAAGCGCTCAATAGTATTCAAATACTAGATGCATAGTGCAGTGTCGCAAAATATAAACATACGGTGAAGTCTGGACAATTCCATTTCACAAGGCCAAGCCGAGTGAAATGGAAAAGCCAGATTTCACTGAGTGATCAGATTCTGCGACAATGGCTGAACAAAAATGCAATCATTATTTGTTTTATATAACTCCCACGTAGAATTTGTCATTTGAATTGTTTTCACAATAAACACAAAATGGACACGGAAACTCTTCCAACCCACATTCTGAAAGTTCTTTTAAAAAAACCTTCCAAACAACGTGGACAACTCAATGTAGACACCAACCTTGTCCCCCATGAAACCGCCTTACCACGCTTAGACAAAACAGCTATTTTAGAAATGAAGCAGCGAAGCGTCTTATAATTATCTGTGTATAGGACTCCTGTATCAAATTTCTGAGCGTTGCGGAAGTATGGCAAAATAAAGGATGACAGGTGACACAAAGATTGTGTGTACGACGTGTACATGTACAAGTAAATCTAGTTATTACAACTGGCCTGTTGTGGCCCAGTGGTCAAGTGAACCAAAGTCAAGCTCTAGTGTTTTTGATCAGCTTTGTGAGGTTCGATTCCCGGTCTTGACACTTGTGTCCTTAAGCATTTGGCACTTAACCATGATTGCTTCGTCCTTCAAATGAGACATTAAGCTGTGTGCCCTGTGTGTTGTGTAATGCAAGTAAAAGAACGCAAGACAGTTATTGTACAGAGAAGGGGATCGCCCCGGTGTTTCTGGCATGGTATGGCACAGTCTGCGCCACCCCACCTTGTATCTCTTTCAGGGTGTTGTAGTATGGTTGCTTTATCTCATAAAATCATTCTTAACAAGCGCGACTCCATTTGATATTTCGGTGTCAGAAGTGTCATTTATGACAGACACAGAACGTTATAAATGTACACTATCTTCATTAACACCCATGGGTGTGATCCCTGGCCACACAGCAGCTAACGGTTGTATGGCTTCTGACTTGCACCCCTGAACAAAGATATTGACAAAAAAGAAGAAAATGCCAACATAGGGCTAGATATGTAGCTCAGTTGGTAAATTGCAGACACCTTAATCCAGAGGTCCTTGGTTCAAATCCCAGTTTAGTAAATTTTTCTTTGTTCAACCCCAAATCATGATTAAAACCCAAGACAAAACATGACATGCTCTTCATTGGTGTGGGTAGTAAAATGAGTTTGTTTATTGAAAACGGGATTCAAAACAAACGATCTAAAACTCCTTGTATATGTTCTTTTTTTTATGAGGAAATATCACCCAAAAATGCTCACAGTTTAAATGCTTTGGTTGTGGAGTGATAAACACACTACATGTTCATGTATGTTCAGAGCCCATAAAGGGACACGGTTTTGTTTTTGTCTTTTTTGTTCCCTCAAAATATTATTTTGTTCCCCCGGCATATTATTTCGTTCCCTATACTTTAGCAGTGGGTACAGCAATGATTTTAATAGGTGTTCAACTTGCATCAGGTATAGTTTGTGTTTTTACTCCTACACCAAGGTGTGTCAAGCACTGCATACTCAGTCTGAGTGACTTTGGTTTTTGCAAAACAGAAACCATTTCCAGAAGCATGTGACAGAAACCTGTTAAATGAAAACAAGCTAAATGCAAATATACCGTTGTTAAGAAAAAACAAATCCTTCCTGTACTCAACCAAGCTACCTTTACATGTTCTCAATGGCCACCATTTTGCAGTTTTTCAGATGGACACTTTCAGGAAGTTTGTAACACGTTTTCACCCTTAAAACAAGTGACTCTGTGGGCGTAAACTGTTTTTTCATCAGAAAATGTGTACCTTTGTAGTAACCTGAGCTAGTAAAATAATTTAACGTCGCAGTTTTACCAAGAGAAAAATTATTTTACAATCTTTTTTGTTAATCCACCAAGAGTTTCAGCCGATATGAACACAATGAAAGTAGTTCCGGTCAGTCCCGAGAAGCATTGCAGGCACGTAGAAAATTGATTTTAAGAGGGGGGGAGGGCAGATTATGTATTTGTGAATAGGGTTCTAGCCAGGAAAAAAATTATAGGGTAAGGCATTGTTAAGAAAATAAACTGCGAGTGCAAAGTGCGTAGCCAAACTCTATGGGGCCCCTGTGCCTACGCATCCACTCCCCCACAGTTTTTTACAGTAACTTGGCGCCAGAAATGGCGAGCATGGCAGACAGTATGTTGTTGCTGAGTGGGGTCAACATACCATATCCTACAAAGACAAAACTTTCTGAATTGGTTTTCGCAGGATTATGGCAGGGGTGAGATTGCAAAATTGGATGACAGTTTCCTGTTTCAAATAGATATCTGAAGGACTGGTGAAGATGTGATGGCAATTTTAGCTTTTTAAAAGAAAAACTGAAAGTGAAAGGAGATCGATAAAAAAATCCTGAATTCAGGAAATATGCTGATCGAATTCTCATTCCTGTTAAAGATATTATTCAATCTATATTTACAAGAAGTGTAAGGTCAGACTTGAACATATGTACATGAAAAATAGTGAGATTTCGATAACAGAGTTTTGTTGAAAGAAAACCGATAGATTAGAAAAAAAAAGACCTTCACAAAATCACAATGAGTCTTTAAGGACAGTGTTTGAGATCACTTCGTAAAAGCTTGTACAATATACAAGGTTAATTACCAAACACAATACTTCTATGTCCCCCCCTTTTAACGGCGTATAATTAAAGTTTGGCCATACTTGTCAATTCGTTAATGCTAGACTTCCCCTCGCAGGAAGATGAAAACGGTTCGACAGTGAACTAGAAAGGGCAAATTGAATGAATCACAGCCCTAAATTAGATCCGAGTGGTCACAGGGGATCAGACGTGGGTTGCTAATAATCCCATGTATGTCTGCATGATGAGAGAACGGGGAAATGTGGAATACTGAGAAGTATCAATACATAATCACTACAAATGTTTCATTTTTGAAAGGATTTTTTCCTCTTTTTTTTTAATGATTCATTAATTTATTTCAAAGACAACTAGGACTCTGGGGGATTCCTACAGTTATTTGTGGGGACGGGGACAATTTCGGGATTGACGCTATTTGGTTCATTATTTGGGATTATATTTATTTAAATTTGTCTTATTCTGCCTGCCCTGTGGAACTCATTGCCCATCGATATTCATTGATTGATGTTTATTTCTTTGTTTAAAGCAGCAGTCAACCAATTTAGATCCCTTCTGAGCAACAAGACCCCCTGCCAACTCACACACCCTTACAGATCCGGTATGTGGGATCCTGCTATTGTAGTTCTATTACTCTGTTGTAGTTCCAAAACTACATCACCATCATCCCATTACCACCAATGAGAGCTATAGTTACCATTGCATTAGTTATCCATCTATTTTATAAAATAAACTTGCCCCGAATCCCCCCCAATTTGTGCATGCAATGTGCACCCAGAATCACATTAAAGCATTTGATCATTTAGTTGGTAAAATGAAGAAGTCAAGATTTCACTAAAACATCTTATCAAATGTGTAGTCTCAATTCATTTCCAGATGTGCTGTACACATCCAATTCTCGGTGTCAACATTAATTTTGACTTTCACGTTGCGAAACAAATGCAGATAGATCACTTTCTCCTTTCGAGGTCAATGAACTTTTCCCCCCATGTGCACGTGTAAAAGATTTTCCTAAAATAGAGTCGATCTCCGAACAACATTTCCTCTTTGTTCCAGGATACTACGGGAAACAAAAATACTTTCTGATAGGTCTAACCCCAATTTAGTCATTAATCACTGTATTTCAATAAAAAAAACAGTAATACTAAGGGGCCATTCAGAATAGTCAATGTTAAAAAAAACATCGGAAAAAAAGAAGAAAAAAAAGTTTGGAAATTGTTTTGACCCACCCACCCCAAATTGTGGGTCAGTGGGTCACAAGAAATAACTGGAAATCGAAATTCAGTTAACAAATTTTTTAAAGAGTATATAAATTAACAAACGAAAAAGAAGAAGAAAAAGTACCCAGCTGGCCAAGATTGTCAATTCAATTCCTGGTTAAACTACAAAGTTGTTTGAAAAAACCATTGAAAACTACTGATGTTGGAGACCTTTGGTCTAAAATATCTGGTTCATTTGAGGTATTACTTTGTTCTTCAGTGTAGAGATTATATTATGAAGCCATTCACTATTTGCAAATCAAAATTTTGGTTGGGTGGGTGGGTCAAAACAATTTTGGAAAAAAAAAAAACACACAAAATTGTTTAATATTGACTATTCTGAATGGCCCCTAAAGAAGTAATTAATAGTATAACTTTTAAAACAATTTCAGAGAAATAAAAAAACTGAAGTAATTAATAATCCACTTTCTAAGAAAAACAACTTATTTTCTCATAAAATATCAGCACAACAAAAGACATAAAAGTAATTCTTAATAAACTTTTTGTTCAAAACAAAACTTACTTTTTCATCCAGAGCTGACTTGTAATCAAACTCCAGTAAGAGTTTAATAATTGCTGCATTGCCTTGTTTGGCCGCAGCGTGAAGGGGAATCTCCATCTCATTGGTCTGGTCACTAGCCATTGCTGGGAAGTGCTGAGGAATAACAAAGAGTTAGGCAAGTTATTGTTGCAATCATTGTAGAAATTGTTTCTGGGTTGATCAAAGAAGATTGACTAGAGCGGAATTTGAAACTGCAACCTCCAATTTAATGTGCTGGCACTCTACCAACTGAGATATCTAGCCCTATGTTGGCGGTCTCCCTTTTTTGTCAATATCTTTGTTCAGGGTGCAAGTCGCAAGACATTCAAAATTTACCCACTCAGTTTCCCCTGTGGTTTAACACTTGATAAAATACATTGTAAATAGAATTCATCCCGGATGTTTCAAATTGAAGATTGTAGAACGGAAAATGGAGATCAAAGGTTGAAGATTAAAGATCAAAGACTGAAGATTGATAATTGAAGATTAAAGATTGAAGGTCGAAGGTTAAAGATCAAAGATTGAAAATCAAAGATTAAAAAAAACCTTTAAAAGTAAAATGATATTAAAACAAAAAAGGTTTCTATCTGCAAAAATAGGAAATTAACTTTAGCAGACTGCTCGCCAAGCAAAATGACCTGTCGTATAAATGCACAAAAACATTTTTGTGGCCTCATGTTAGGACCCTAGTCATGACTTCCTCAAAGGCTGAAGAGAGAGAGAGACAGACAGACAGACAGACAGAACTTTTGAGAAAGACTCAGCAAGGGTCAAAATGTGAGACCATTAACATTATTGGCTGTTTTTACACTAGGGAAAATCACAGTTGGTCTCAAACTTCGAAAAACATCTCCATGTGTACATATGCAAAAGAACCCAGGTTTTTCAAAACGTTTTGTATACAAATTTGAGGTACCAAATTTTCCTGTCTGACCACTGAGTTTCGACAACAATGACCAGAGATATGATAACTAAACACAATGGAGTATTGTTAACAAGGTGAATCAACTTCCGTTGGTACAAAATGGATCTTGGCCATTTAATGCATTTGTCACATTGTATTGACAGGAAATAGTATACTCATGTGGGAACTAGAGGTGTCTATATTTCATGTTGAATGTAACTGAGATTCTTGTTATTCACAAGTGGATGTCAGGTTTAATAGATGTCAAATTTGCATTGGGGACAGATAATATTATTTGGTTTTACCCATACGCCAATGTTTGTGATGCACTGTATTTTCAGTACTTTCACGAGTCCTTAGAACAAAATTAACGTCTATTAAATTAATTTTTACCCTTACACTGATATGTAATAAGCACTGTATGCTCAGTTAATTATTTATTAAATTAATTATTTATCCCCGATGCCAAAAAAAAATTAATAACATCTATTAAGTCTATTAAATTGTCGGGGTAACCACTGCTAAAGTATAGGATTCAAACTTCCTCTAGCTACTGGGCAATCTCGCTGGTATAGTGGTAAGGCTGCTCAAGAATGGCAATTAGGTCGTGGATTCCAATCCAACCCGAAATATATGCCTGTGGATTTTTCGCACAGGAATCGGGAGTAGACAGTGCTTTACCCACATCAGTGTATGGATAAAACCTGAGCGCATACATTGTAAAACTTCTGGGGACCTAGACCAGATCTGGACCCCACCCCCACACCATTGGGTCTTCACACGCCCATCCCACAAAAAGTCCCGCCACCTTCTGGGCCCATTTCAAGCACATAAAGTAGCTAAGCCCAACAAAATTATGCTTACCAGAATAAGGTTACCAGCCAAACTACCATGTCACATGTGCAATTTGTGACTGGTACCCTGCTCATTTCTGCAATATTTTCAGCTTAAGCAGCTCTATGAATGTATATTCAGTTTGCGGTAATACCATGTGTATATCTACTAGCTATGTAGATTTGTTCTTAGAGAACTAGGTCTTGCTTTTTATTCTACTGCCGTGGAGTAGATTTGGAAATCGGGAGACTAACTTCGGGAGACTACTTAGTTCTGAAAAGAACTGTCCAGCTTATTAGCTACTACCTGGGCGGAGGGTAGGAAATCGGCCGGGACTACTACTTTAGCTTAATAGTGGATCAGATCGAGGGGACTTCTCGTTATTAAGCTCTATGAAATTGGGGCCCTGGTAACGTGGAGATAGTCTTACCTGGAGAAGGAACTTGGCCACTTCAAAGTGTCCATTGAGACATGCAGCATACAACGGGGACTGCCTGGTATCACGGTTGGGTCTTCCGTTTGCATTGTGAGCCAGTAAGAATTGCACGACACTAAGCTGGCCGCCAAGAGCCGCCCTGTATCAGAACATACAATCAGTAATATGTTAAACGATAAAAATAACAATAGTTCCTTGTATAGCGCTTAAAAATGTCACTCAGTGATGCTCATGACGCTCCAATAACATTACCCCTGGTCACTGGGCCCTTTATTTCGTTCAATCTCAGCTCCCTTTGGAGTGTACAGGTTGTGCTGCCAAATATGTAGCACACCAAGCTAAATCAATCACATGAACCATCTCTGTCCTCACAGGTACCCATATACCCCTGGGTGATGAGAAGCAATTATAATGAAGAGTTTAGCTAAAGAACACAAGTGTCATGACCTCACCCAAACCAAACCCTGATGACTCTGCCGCATGAACTTGAGTCTGATACTCTAAACCGTTCGGCCACGACACGCCACACTGCCTTGCTATTATTTTTACAGTTACTATATTTGCTATAACTAGCTAATTGGGCCTGAAAAAGTGTACGGTTTTTATGCTGGTAAAAATTGTTGATATTTTCATACAGCCTACAAGTCTTGTACAAGCTCACCTGTATAATGGTGTTTCCTTATACTCCAAATTAATAGCGCTGAAGCCGATTCTCCGTAGTATTTTCCGCAGTTCTTTGACACTGCTACAAGCCTCTAGAAGATCTGGCTCCAGGGATGACCGTAACCTCTCCCGTTCCACTAGAGAAACAGAAAAGAACAAATAAGCAGCATTTAGAATCATGTTGGCTCAGTGATTTCATTCCCTGCCTTTCGCCTCTGCGGACTCTGGTTTCGAATCCCACCTCGGACCGGAGCCTTGGATTGGGTTTCAAGCCCCTACCTGATTTCATGGGTTTTCGCAATTTGAGGTCCAGAGTGCCCCTAGTTTTTGAAAAATCCTGGGAAGAATCCTATCAAAACAGTTCAACCTGAATTGTGGCTAATCCACTACGCTTGGCATTTCCAGATTATCATCACACACATTAACACTATAAGTTACAGACTCTTTAATTACTTGTCTTGTATAATTATTACATATGTAGCAATGTCAGAAATGATGGCTCCGGCTGTGGCTACAGCTGAAAAAAGCCTATTCTTCAATGTTCTGCCACTGCAGCCAGGAGCCATAGCCATAGCTGAAGTTGCTTGAGTCGAACATAGCTTCACAAACCCATCACGTCAACATTCATTCCTGAGACTCTACCCATGGATACATACTCCATGCTCTACCCAGCCATACTTACTGTTTCCACTGCAATCTGCACGTGATGAAAATGTAGCACTATTCAACTGTGAACCACATCAGTAACTGTTCCCGTCAAATGCAGGTAGACTCCATCAAACCCAAAAGGTTCATAACCAGCGATTGCTGTCATGCCTTGTGACCACGACCAAAACCACAACCGCTAATAAAATACAGCTACAGGAAACCCAAACAGAAACTATAAACTCCTTTACAATGATACGGCCTTGCGAGTTTTTTTTCCAGCATTAATTTCCTTGCGTTAACTTCCTTCACTACCTTCACAATCAAAGGCACAGTAATGGAGAATTAACAGCTGATGGGCATGACAAATTTCACTTTTTTGTCCTGAATTGCTCCAAAGCTATACTATCGGTATACTTCAAGTATCGGTGTGCCACCAACTTTGCATAGTAGTAGCGATGTTTGCGCGTGTGTACCCGTACAACAGTTCAACAGTTGCTTCCTAAAGAACAAGCGTAGTAGATTACACATGCGATAGTCTACTTTGTGTGTGACTGATGCCGGTGCGAATAACCTACTACGCATGCGTATCTAACCAGTGCGTGAAAACTTGCGCGCACTTCGTAAACAGCAAAAATAGAATATGGCACGTGATGGTGAATGGACCAGTGAGAATTTGAATCTCAATCATGAATAAATATGAGGTGGAATAAATCTCTTAATGTAAGTAAACAGGCTGGGTTACAAATGACCAACTTTGAAACAGTGGAAATAATAAAAAATATATAAACATCAAAGTGCACAACTACAAATACCTCGACCAAACACTGGAAATGGAGGATACTACAGAAGAAGAAATACTAAGTAGGATCAAGGGGGGATGGAAGTGCTTTGGAATGCACAAAGAATTATTACTAACTGACCAGGAAATATCAATGTCACTTCAAAGACGAATATGCAATTAGTGCATCCTGACAATAATGACATACGGGGCATGGTCAACAACCGAAGCGATGGAACACAACTTGGTATCAACACAGAGAGCTATGGAAAGGAGGATGCTCGGACTTACTCAAGTGACAAAGTTAGACATACCAACATTAGGCAAAAAACTAAGATCAAAGACATCATTGACAAGATATATGAAATGAAATGGAGATGGGCAGGATACTTTATCAAGAAGACATGACAACAGATGGACAAAGAGACTAACCAAATGGCAACCTAGAAATGGAAAAAGAAGAAGAGGAAGACAGAAGAGAAGATGGAGAGAAGAAATCCAAACGAACACGACAACTTGGACCAGAATAGCAAGAAGGAGAAGAGAATAGAAATTGCATAAGGAGGGCTCCATCCAACAATTGACGAACACAGCCTGATGATGACGATGATGATGATGATGATGATGATGATGATGATGATGATGAAATCTACTAAGTTCATAATGAGAGTTATTGCTTACTAAAATAAAAGGCTTCAACTGAGGCTCCCAAATCTCAGGAGGAATGTTTACATGATGACATTTCTCTGCTGGTACATGCACGTGAGATAATGCTAAGTCCCGACAATAATTCATTTGTATCTTATAATTAATATTACTTATTAGTGACAGATTTTTTGCTTGTTTCATATCTCAAATAAATGAACTATACATTGTGTTTGTAACGAAACAGACACTGGGGGTTTCGGTTGTTGGAACAAAAAAGAAAATGACATGTCAGTATACTTAATAATTATGTCAAGTTTGGTCATATTATGTAAAGGAACTCATTTGACTTGCTGTTTGGACTGTCAGGAAAGATCAAAGTGGGGTCATACCTTGACTTGAATGTCAAGTGTATAGTAAATTAGTAATGTCCTCAACAAAGGAATTAAAACACTCAAAAAACTGCTGTTGGATCTAAGTTAGAGCAAGGGGGTTCCGATTGATGTAATGTTTGTGACTTTTAAGACTGTAGTTTCTGAGCTCAGTTGATAACAAATTCCATTTGTAAATATAACCATAGTTTTGCGGAAAGAAGTATAATAATACGAGAAAAAAAAGAGAAAACAATCTTGATGAAAACATAGGTTGTTTGGCGGATGGCCGAAACCCCACGAAATTAGTATTGGCTGTTGCAAACTGCTTACCAGCCAAAAGGACCTATGGTATAAATGAAAAAAAAAAAGTTTGTGGCCTGACGTTTTTGAAGGCTAAAATCAAATAAAGGGTGATAATTTTTGGCTTCGACCTAAAAGGAAAACAGCTGTATCTAATACTTAAATGAACTTGCAAAAAAACAGGCAATGCATCTTCAAAATAGGTTAACAGTGGAGATGTAACACAAGTTGTTGTAGAATTCGGGAAGTTTTAAAAGTTAAGAGGGAAAAGGTAATTACCACCTGAAAGATAATTTTTCTTTCAACCTGAAAGCTGACTGATTATCAGGTTTGTAACAGTCTAAAACTTCTGTAGAAACATTCTAATCTGAAACACTGGCAAAGTGCACTGTCAAATAATGGAAATACCAAATGATACCCCCCCCCAAAAAAAAAAAAAAAAAACCAACAACAACAACAACACCCAAAACAACTGCTCATTTGACCCTTTGCAGCAATAAAAACAAGCCAGATCAGAAGCCTTTTTTCCTCAACAAAGACCATCAAATATGATTGAAGTTCACAGACTGTTAGTATGGCACGTTACAAATTTGGTCTTGTAAGTTGTATAGTACAACATTTTTACTAGGACAGAATTTGTTTAACATGACCAGAATCAAAATAAGAATAAACCATCCTGACAGTTTAACAAAATGTTTGTTTGAAAAGCACTAATAGGAGAAGACTGATCTTATTTGTATTATGGTTAAGCGTACTTCAATACTCAGTAGAATTGAAATCTATATCAGACTCTAAGTCAACATTTGAATATCTATTTTTCTTATTTTTTAAAGCCTATACAGATATTACACAGTGAGGCACATGTACTATTATTAAGTTGAAAAACACAAGACCGTCCATCAGACTTGTCCGGTCATGAGTTTACTGGCCCAACGCTAAAATCACTGGCCTCTGGCCAGCGGTTCAGTGTTTAATTTCGAGCCCTGGTGTTATTTATTGGATTTACTCTTCAAAGAAACAATAATGTACTTTCTAAAATAGATTTGAAAATCAAATACCGAATTCATCATTCCACGCTCTCACTATTCCAAAATCCCCGTCCACCTCGCCGAGTAGTTTGCTGTCTGCCTTGGTGATCCCAGCGGCGATACTATTGTTATTATTGAACTTATCCATTCCATCAACACCCACTGTCGAGTTGTAAATGAAGGCGTTCATATCAAGATTCGGTCCTTTTATGAGTTACGAAAATAATATCATTGTGTTTTGGATACAAAGCTGCACCTATAAAGGTGTGTGTTTAGATAAGAGGTGTCTAGTCCTGGTGGACGTCAGCCAAACAACCGATCCCATCCACACAACGTCACTGGAATCATGTTGCGAGGATGACAGGATGCCAGGGAATGATCAAACCTGCAGTTTCACACTTTTCACACGGCTAGTACGACGACAGACTAATTAATGTGTGTGTGGGCTTTCCAGAGTAACATAGTACAAGTAGACGTGATTTGTCATTTGGTGAGTATCGTCTGCGAGACGGGTTTGGGGAAGTGAGTCTGACCAGTGACTGTTATCATCGGAGGAAGTGCTAACCCTGGGTTGGTATTCGGCAAGCGGTTCAGGCAAGGTTCAAAGTCATATGTGCGGGTAGTCGCAGATCCTCCAAAGCCCTACTGCAGTACTGAGATGAGCTATAAATATGCAATTCTTACAAATCTACATTGGGAGTCACAACACACCCATCTCTCTCTCTCTCTGTCGTTACACTGGATGATCATGAGTGATGATAAGGATCCGATTTTACTGTCAACACTAATTAGCACTTCTCAGGAAATGCAACTCGCTGCTGGCAGTTGCACCACCCCGTGTTTGGTACGTGTCTATTAGTTAACAAGTCGGTCAAGATTACATCATGTGAACAATTTGCATCTCAAGTAGAATTATTAACAAAAGGTTCTGCTGATACAAAGTTGGCTGTTGTAGGCAGCGTGCTTCCTCTCTCTCTGCAAAGACAACCATGTATGGCTCAGGGAATTTGTACGAAGCTTTTATACATGTACCAAAACCACAAGCTCCGTCGATTAGATCACAGTTCACCTGGTGGTATTGCAAGTTTCCATTGTACAGGCACGTGGAGTCAATAACTAGACATTAAAAGATGGAATTTCCACTTGAATTTGTACGCTCATTGCACACCTTCGGCTTCTGTTTCCAACAATTTTTATGTAACATAAACTCGGCGAAAGTGAAAGTGACCGGAAGGAGTTTTATTCAGATTTGTGGAGCAATGACTGTTATTACTGTTTATTTCACGTCTAAAAGTCTGCCACGTACAAATTGTGGTTAGCGTGTAAAAAACCATGTGACCTAAAAATGTGCACTACACTGTAAACCACATGGGAACACTGACTCCTAAAGTGGTGCAAGCAAGATTATAGCGATAATGACGTAGGGTGAATTGGGTCACTTGGGAAATTTTGTTGAAGATTTGAATGAAGAATTACTGGTTTATGTGACAGCCCTTTAAGCTAATTTATTTGGTTTTTACCAATACACAGATGTGTGTAAAGCACAGTCCTGAGCCATAAAAAAAACCACCCAAAACACAGGCATATTACTTGGGTGGGATTCGAACCCATGATCGTTGCTATTCTAGAGCAATGGGTTTTTTTTGCAGGACTCGAGAAAGTACTGAGTATACAGTGCTTTACACACATTGGTGTATGGGTAAAACCAGATAAAATTCTTTATCCCCAATGCAAATTTAACATCTTTTAAAGCACTTAAAACATTCAAAAACAGTGATGTGTCAGCAGACTTTCATGCCCTCATGAGTGACCAAGCTGCAGAATGAAAGACGTAAAAACACCTCTGACTCATAACCCAAATTACAATGGATTGATCCACCACAAAGAAATAGACACCATACTCTACATGGGACTTCATGATTGCAGTTACCCTGGACATTTGTGTCCTTCTATTAGCAATCGGGGGAAGTTACTCATCCTGGCCAAAACCATTCGGATACTATTGTTCAAAGTTACTGTCACTGTACTGTACATATATCTCATCTTATTTATACGACAATCATTCATGGTGTGGTAGTAAATATTGGCTCATCGGGGTAAAGTCCGGGCATTGCTTAGATAATTAGAGAAATGTATCAATTGCTGGGTAGCTAAAGGATTCAAATAATCCTAGACAAGAGCTGGGCGTGTAAAGAAGTCACAGATGTAACAGTTATTGGGAAATGCACATATTTTGTGAAAAATATATAATTGGATGGTGTGGTAGTAAATATTGGCCCTTTCACTCGTCAGGGTAAAGTCGGGGGCATTGCTTAGAAAATTAGAGATTAGCTAATTAGGGAAAAAAATCAATTACTGGGTAACTAAAGGACTCAAATAATTCTAGACAATAGCTGGGCATGTAAAGAAGTCACTTTAGCCGTGTTCGCATTGGATTAATGTTTTACCGAGACCGTGGTTAACATTCCAATAGGTGAAACTTACCAGCGTCCGCACTTGGATTAACGACGTGGGTAAACTAACCGACACACCGAAAAAGTAACCGACTAACTTAGGACAGACACAAAAGGGCGCTATTGCCATGACCTTTGACCGGGGTGCATGACAGCGAGAGTGCAACCGAGCTTCCGTCCGTGTAAATTACATGTGCGTGGGACGTGTAAACACTTACATAATACGTGTACACTACGTGTGGCGCGGCGGGTCGGGGACCGGATGTGGCTTTTTACCGGGACGGCTTTTACCCAGATCGCATTCGCACTGGACTTTTCGGCTCGGTTAAACTGACCTGGTCAATCTAACTGGGCAGACGTGGGTCGATTAAACTACCCATTCGGGTCGGGTGAGTTACCTGGGCTGTTCGCATTGGACTTAAAATGGTTAAGTTACCCATTTGCTCGGTTAGTTTACCCAAAATAAGTCCAGTGCGAACAGGGCTTTTAGATGTAAAAATTGTTGGGAAATGCACAGAAAATATTTGTTAATATACCTTAGATGTGTGGTATGAACTATTGGCCCTGTCAGCATTTGCGTATAAATTAGGCTTTTCACGCATTTAAGGGTTAAGACTTCCAAGAAAAAAAGAAAACAAAAATGACACCCCCATTGTGGATTACATAATCTAACCCATGATTTAACCAAATCAGAGAGGTTTGGGGTTATCTGTCTAAAGTAACCCGTGATATCAACTATTAAAGTACCCATGGGAGGAAACGGGGACAGGCCCAGGTGGTCCTACCCAATCCCAGCCCCATTTTTTTGACGCAGCAAAGCAGCAGGTCTCTCTACTAAAGGGATGTGAATCATGTTTTCCTATCCTTTAAATCACTAAGTATAGATAAGGATCAATAGCTTCATACAGGAAGCAACGATTTGTTTATAACATGCTTTGATGTGCGCTAACATACAAATTAAGAAGTAACTATAACTAGTAAACTTGCAGGTACAACCACGTGTAAGTAAATCTCTTTTGGGATGAGTGTTAGCTCTGAAACGAGCCAGTGTGGTCTTGAAGTTTCAAACAGTATACTCTGCTCGTCTTCCGGAGAAACGCTGAGACCACAACGGCTCTTTTCAGAGCCAACACTCCTCCAAAAAGAGATTTACACATAGTGGTTGTACCTGCAAGTTTACTAGTTACAGTTACTTGTTATTTTCCACACCATGCAAAGCTGTAAACGTTGGAATCCTCTAGAATGGCAAAGGTCATGGGTTTGAATCCCACCTGAGTAATATGCCTGTGGAATTTTTCAACAGGACTCGGGAAAGAACAGAGTATACAATGCCCTACACACATTGTTATTATTGCTAACATATCCGGGATGTATCTGTAGTATTGATACAAAAGTGATGGTCTTTCAGAGAAAGTGAACCCATCCAGGAAGGTTTATGTTGAAATAAACAAAGGCGGGTAAACTTTGGGGATTCCCCATTGATGTGGTAGTGCTCTTACCTTAAGTCTTTCAACGGTCGTACATGTACGATCTATTTTGTGTATTCCGAAAGCGCAATTATCGTACATGTACGGTGTATTTTTTATGTACTCAAAAAGTGTCATGAATGGTACACGTACGACCCATGAAATACATGTTATCAAGAGAGGGCATTATCACTCAAGAAATACTAATGACTTTGGGATGTACCGAGGCAACGCAAATTAGCAAGATACATTTTGTTTGGTGAGAAAGACTTTTGTTTTGTTTACAGAACTTCGAAAAACCTCACAAAGCTGGGCATTTTCGGTTCAAAACGCCAACAAAAAAAAGCGGGCACTGAAAGAGTTAATTATCTTTGTGGTAAATACTAACTAGTATGTGTACATATATCTGCATGCTGTCTAGCAACCTGGAATGTATGGAACGACCAAACAAATTAACCGAAGTAAATTAAAGGTCAGTAGAATTGCATCAGATGGTACTAGAATTTCAGACAGTATAAATTAATTTATTTTTAAGCAAAGGGTAATTCCTAGGTGATCCACATTACATTTATCACACTGTATCAGCATTCTGGTTATGTTACTAATTTGACCACTTTTTAATATTTTTGTCTACTAACTTTCTCTTAATTGTGTTTTACCCACACATCGATGTATGTTAAGCACTGTACACTCAGTACTTTCCAAAGTCCTATGAAAAAAACACTTTTAGATGCATATTTCTCAGGTGGGATTTGAACCTATGACCTTTTCCATTCTAGAGCAAATGTTTTACCACTAGACCACCAAGGTTACCCGGTGGTATAGAGGCAGTTCTTTTTCCTTTTATAAACTTTAAATTTGCGCCATAAAATAATAGCCTTATTCTCGCTACAGGTCTAAGCTTACCATGTTGTAAAGTTCCCCGTCAATCCCCATTTGCTGTTAGATAAGCTCACTCCTACCTTGCTCATACTATGTCAGTTGAGTGTCGGAAGAAAAGAAACACAACACATACATTGTGTAGGCCTTTAAGCGCTATGTTAAAAAAAACTAAACTAGACAAGAGTCATTAGCAAAGAAACATGTCATCCATGTTAGGCCAATGCAGTGCTCCCCCTCTCCAAATCCAAATCAAATAATTTAATTCCTATTGCCCTAAAAAAAAACTCAATATTTCCTAGGATAAGAGAGTTACAGAATTCAAATATGCAAACCTCAATATTTCCTAGGATAAGAGAGTTACAGAATTCAAATATGCAAACCTCAATATTTCCTAGGATAAGAGAGTTACAGAATTCAAACATGCAAACCTCAATATTTCCTAGGATAAGAGAGTTACAGAATTCAAACATGCAAACCTCAATATTTCTTAGGATAAGAGAGTTACAGAATTCAAATATGCAAACCTCAATATTTCCTAGGATAAGAGAGTTACAGAATTCAAACATGCAAACCTCAATATTTCTTAGGATAAGAGAGTTACAGAATTCAAATATGCAAACCTCAATATTTCCTAGGACAAGAGAGTTACAGAATTCAAACATGCAAACCTCAATATTTCTTAGGATAAGAGAGTTACAGAATTCAAATATGCAAACCTCAATATTTCCTAGGATAAGAGAGTTACAGAATTCAAACATGCAAACCTCAATATTTCTTAGGATAAGAGAGTTACAGAGTTCAAATATGCAAACCTCAATATTTCCTAGGATAAGAGAGTTACAGAATTCAAATATGCAAACCTCAATATTTCCTAGGATAAGAGAGTTACAGAGTTCAAATATGCAAACCTCAATATTTCCTAGGATAAGAGAGTTACAGAATTCAAATATGCAAACCTCAATATTTCCTAGGACAAGAGAGTTACAGAATTCAAACATGCAAACCTCAATATTTCTTAGGATAAGAGAGTTACAGAATTCAAATATGCAAACCTCAATATTTCCTAGGATAAGAGAGTTACAGAATTCAAATATGCAAACCTCAATATTTCCTAGGATAAGAGAGTTACAGAATTCAAACATGCAAACCTAAATATTTCCTAGGATAAGAGAGTTACAGAATTCAAATATGCAAACCTCAATATTTCCTAGGATAAGAGAGTTACAGAATTCAAATATGCAAACCTCAATATTTCCTAGGATAAGAGAGTTACAGAATTCAAATATGCAAACCTCAATATTTCCTAGGATAAGAGAGTTACAGAATTCAAATATGCAAACCTCAATATTTCCTAGGATAAGAGAGTTACAGAATTCAAACATGCAAACCTAAATATTTCCTAGGATAAGAGAGTTACAGAGTTCAAATATGCAAACCTCAATAGTTCCTAGAATAAGAGAGTTACAGAGTTTAAATTTGCATTGGTGGCATTCGAGGGAGGTGCCCACCTCAAGTGATCACTGAAATTTGGCTTTTCATGATGGGTCGAAATTAGAATTGGATTACAAAATGATGCTTTCTGTCCCACTTTAATACTTTTATTTTGTGGACAGGCTCTTTGGATAATCAGCAATGGATGAATTTTAATCTAATCAAGCATTTTGGGCTTTTTGTGTATTATGCTATCACAAATTTGTTGCCTGTGTGTTTATATTTTCTTAATTATTTTTTTATATTTCATTCTTTTTATGTAATATATTGCTGGTGCTTTCATTAGATTTTTAATGACTGTTTTTTGTAAACTGTGCATTTCGGCTCTTAGCCGCTGTATTGCAGTTTTAATAAACCATAATAAATAATAATAAATAAATAAATAATAATCCACAGGCCTGTGGACATATTTCAGAACCCACAGAACCCTTCCTTCATCTCGCCCCTCCCTCCAAATGAGATTTTTTTTTAAAGCACAAAATAACGCTTGTAGATACACTAAACAGCACCGTCCCCACCCCACAAAGTAAAAAAAACCCAAATAAGCAAAACAAAACAACACAATTATGTCTTTGCCTCTGCTTGCCCATCCAAATGAAAGTGCCTGGTTAGGCCACTGGGACAGTTAGCATTTTTATAAAGTCAGAGATGCAGCTGGGAGTCACGAGTGACTGGAGGATGATTAGTAACATTTGGAAACATGTGATACAAATAATTGTGAACAAAATAAACCGAAAGGAATAAATGTTGGCAAGGGAAGGAAATAGTCACAACAAACCGGTCATGAATTTCCCTAACGGCTGAGCCATTATTAGGAAATTTGTAACTTGATCGTTGTTATTTATAAAGGAAGTACAAATAGAAAGAAAAGGTGCAAACTTTTAAACCGTCAACGATATCTTGTGAACTTTATCATGTTGTAAACAAAGATAGTCTGGACCCCTCGATGTGCAGCAACTAAGGATACTTCTGATTGTCAATTCACCAAAAAAGGAACCTGATCATTTTGTGTTCAGCCTCTGGGCTCCGGCAAAAAAGTGAAATTTGAAAAGTGAAACTTTACTAAAAACAGTAGGGGGGTCAATTGAATCAAAAATAAAAACTTTTTTTTGGAACAAATTTTCACTTATCTTACATGTCTTACAAAACTCCCTGTTCAATATTGAAATTTAGGAGTCATACACACTGTTGACTCCAGCCTGTATGTCCAAACTTTAATACAGGCAATATCACAATTTTGTTTATTTTACAAGTCTAAGTGGGAATAGGCCTAGAAGGAATGTATCCATCATGCTTAGTGTGCAATGCCTACAGTGAGCTATCCTTTATAATAAAAATACCAACCAAGCAATGCACATCGTTTTTATTGATAACACAGTAAGCAAATGGATAAATGGAACTGTGTCCAATGCTTGGTGTGTATTTTCATTTGAACACATTACGTGCTATGCATTACACACACCTCATGATGGATACATGGACTCCTAGCCTTCCAGATTATTCACCCTGAAGACTAGTCAGGACAAACACATAGGTTTGAATACCGGTCATGACCCTCGTGTCCTTGAGCACAGTCATGACCCTTGTGTCCTTGAGCAAGGCACTTAACCATAATTGCTTCTCTTCACCCAGGTGTATAAGTGGGAACCTGAGAGGGCTGAGACAGTGCTGTGTTGGATTATCCCTTAACAGCTTGTATGCTCCTCATGGAGCTGAGAAAGTTAGAGGAATGAACAGGGATAATAATGTTGTAAAGCACTTTGATCTAGCTATGAGGATATGTGCGCTAAATAGCGCAAGGCTTGCTGAAGTAAGAAGTTTCTTCCCTTATCGCAACTTCATGTTTCTCGTGACATACAGTGATCCTTGATATAAAAGAAAACCTGACATCTGGAAAACAAATCCTGACAAAGCACAGGTCCGACTCCTTGAGGTCGGTCATCTTTACATGTATCATGCATCACAGGACTTCTTGGCTTTTAACAAAGTCTTATCATCTCCAAACAAAGGTGGTCTTTTGTGTCAAGCTTCCGTCCGCTTTCTATTCTTGGCTGTTCCACCGGCTGGACTCCTGTCCCAGAATCTTTGCATATAAACCACACAGTAATATCCAATGAGATCTGTCAACGCTTCGGGATCTCGCTCCATGAACAATTTCCTATCAGTATTTTAGGAGCTACAAACCGCCTGAGGGCAATGACAAATGCTCTTGCAACCCTACGCTGAGGAAAGTATTCTGAGAGGGTTATGAATGATTTCCCTTGTATAGCATAGCAAAATGCTACACAAATAGCACCAGCTACTCAAATGTATCAGTTAGCCTTTGAGAAAGACTCTGCTAGGGTCGAAACATCAATTAACAATTGAACTATTTAACTATATACCACAGGTCCTCTTGGTTTGTAAGCAGTGCAACAGCTAATTCTATTCTCTCAGTTACTGAAAAATCACTATTTGCTCCTCGATATTACCATTCAGTGTGCACACAACATGTTCAGTCCAAATATTTTGCTATTCCAAACTGCTGCTTCGAAATCGTTCCCCGACATACACATAGCTTTACTTTGAATCCAGTGATGACCAGGGTCTGATTCGAGCGACTTCGGCTATGGCTAGGGCTGTTGGCTGCAATGACAAAGTTATAGAATAGGACTTTAGTGCTCCAGCCATGGCTACTGCCGCTGACGTTAATTCGGACGCTTTCTCCCTGCCTTTCACCTTTAAGGGGACCTGGTTTGAACCCCATCTTTTTTTCATTCATTCATTCATTCATGCATAATGGCTTATTAAGATCATGCATCACAGCCAAAAGCTGAATTGCACATGATTTACAGTAAAAACAACTAGATCAATAACACAATAAAGGCCAGAAACCTTGGAGCACAGCCCCGCACATGTGGATTTGGCTTTCAGTCCCTAGTGTGGCTTTCAGTGTGGATTTTCCATTAGGGTTTTTCTTCCAGATGTAAAACTGAACAATTCAACATTCTCCAGCAACAAGTCACTCCCGATGGAACCAACTCTAAAACGTACCATTGCAGCAGCTAGCTGCAATTCATTGAGATATCAAAAAAAGGTGGGCATGCCAAACAACCAATCGTACTCCAAGAAACTGAACAAGAAAAAGAGTCAGACAAAACAGAAGATGGAGAGATGAACAAAGAACAGGGGCATTGCTTGGCAACAGACAGCTCAAGATAGAGTGAACTGGAGAATTGGTGAAGAGGCTTAACCTCCTGCAGTGGAGCAAAACAGGATTGAAAGAAGAAGATAAAGTGCATTATGATCAGTCACAGATTCCTCAATGTCCCTTTCACTAGAAGCAAAACTTAAAACTTGAAAACAATCTTGAACAAACTAAAATATATATAGAGGACTGCTAATTGAACACTAATCACACTCAGCAGCAATTTCCAGTCAATATGATTGCTACAGAGATCGGGTGCAAAGTTTGCTGTACGCAGACTCTTGGACCACTAAAAAGTCAAGTATTATCTCTGATCACATTCATTGTAAACATTTATCCTGGCAAACTGGCAAGGGTTAGCCATTCTTGGGTGAAAAGGTTAAATACATTTTTCCTGGAATTTCCCGGGGAGATTCGTCTTCACTGTACATAAACCCCTTCACAAAAACTATAGTATTTCAGGCAAAAATGTGTCAAGGCCAAATGGGACATGGCTTCAGTAGATTAAAGCTGTTATGAGGAACGAGGAAACCCACACAAAACAAGTGGCAGAAAAAAAACTATGCGACTTTTGTAGGTGAAGTGTTGACTTCATTTTTCAGAGCTCTTTTCCAGAAGGCAAATAAGTTACACAATAATGTAAACTTGTACACTCACCCAAAAAAATTCCTATTGTAAATGCTGAGAAGTTTGAGTAAATTCCCTTGTGGTTTATTATTTGATAAATTCCAGTGGAACATCCAAGAAGGAAATGACTAATAACCTTTTGTCTTTGCCTTCTCCTTTTCCCCACAGATATCCTCCTTTTTAGACTGCCTCATTCACTAATTGATTGCTTTTTCTCCCTCTTCCTAACTTTGATTTTGTCCCTTGTGTCTCCAACCTCTTGTGGTCAAACCAGCCCCTTCCCTCCACCCCCTTGTCTCTTTTGTCATTGTTTACCCCCTTGCTTTTTTCTGTGTGCTTTCTGCCTCTCTCTCTTTATTCATCCATTTCCACTTGTATGTTACACTTGTATTGTATGGCCTCCCTGTTTAAGTGTAATGTGTTGTCATTTAGCCTTCCAGAAAGAAACAGGCCATTAACTTTTTTTGCATTTATACCATAGGTCCTTTTGTTTGGTAAGCAGTTTGCAACAGCTAATTCTATTTTCTCATAAACTCCAGAAAGATTTACATACATAATTCACCTTCACACCCTCCCAAAATATACAAACCTGTGAAAGTTTAAGCTCAATAGTGAAAAACCACATTCAATATTTTCACTGTTTTCAATCTTCAAGTTTTGGACTCGCAAAATCAAAATCATTTGTTTTCCTAATTTTTCAGGCATTTTATGGCATGTCAGGCAACAATATTTCAAGGGAAGTTTTCCACCATGACCATCTTCATGCCGATGTAAGTTTTGTGCAACACTCTTATTAATGTTGTACACACCTTTTTAAAGACCCACAACATTCTCAGTGTTTATTTTAATTGCCACAATCAAAATAAGCCTTATAGAAACAAGCACTGAATGGAGTGCTGGAAATTGTACAGGTTGGTTGAATTACTGAAAGTCTAGAGGCTGGGAATGAATTAACTCTTCCAGGAAACAATGGCATACTGTCTCTCAAAGACCACATGATTCAAAAGTCTCAACAACAACACACGAGGTTCAGCTGGTTGCTCAATTCACCCTGACTCACGAGTGAGGCCATGTGAAAAAGAAAATAGTTGCTTAGCATCCACGGGACGTCAAGCTGCGGGTTGTATATGTTGCGTAATGCAGGTAAAAGAACCCAGTTACACTTATGGTTAATAGACCGTATTGAATATTACGTCACCATTCAAATATCTGCCCTACAACATGGCATCTAGCGTGTGCGCGTGTGTGTGTGCGTGCATGTGCCGCGCCGTAGAAATCAAACCGGGAACGCTGCGTGCTTTATTGATGTACGCGTTTAGACGCGCATACGGTTTGCCCTACAAGATGGCGACTTTCATAGCAACAAAGGGGTTATTCAATACGGTCTATAGAAGGGATTTGCCCTGGTGTTTCTGGCAGTGGCTGCTCAATATGCCAAAGCACCTGGTAAACCATAAGAAGGTGCTACATAAATGGGTCTCATAATTTTAAAACATAACTCTGCTTATCCTGTTGAAAAACAAATAATGAGCACTTTAGTGTGCCCCAAGGGGGTTGATAAAGCACTACAAGTAAGAACCCAGTATTAATATTACTATTATGCCCCAACAGCAAAAACACCCCCTGACCCCTTTTTGAAACTTAACTTAGTTTAGCTTGTTTTAACTTTAAACAATTACTGTAGAAACTCAAAACGATTTAGCACTGCAAAATATAGAGTGTAGATTTACCATGATTTACAGTCACTTTCACAGTTGTTGCGGTGATAACCCAAACCAAACCCAACCATTAATACCGACTTGGAACCTAGACTCGCACGCTCCAAATTGGAATGCAATGGACTACATGCTGTGGTAGTCTGGGTGCCAGTCTAGTTTAGTTAAGCTCTACATGCACTGTGTTAACTAATTAGAGAGGGGGAAAGTTATATTTAAAAAAAAAATATCCTAAAAACCCTCCAAGACTTTCAGAAAGTGGAAACTACTTTTTGTTTTTACATGGCCTAACAATTGTTCTTGTTGAGAACATTCAGTACAACCAGTCCCTAAAAAGTGTAAACGATTTTGACAGTTTATTTTGGCTCTTTGTCAACCAACATGACTTTGAATTTCTCAATTTATAATTGAGATTCCTACATTGTGAATCACAGTTAGGCCTGACGACAAAAATATTTTTAACCGTTCAAAAACCTGCCTTAAATTTTTTTTTTTAATTGATTTTTTTTTTCCTGACAGACTAGTTTCTCTACTACATCACCAGACTCCACATGAATGACCTAAAATATTTTATGAAATCTGCACAAAAATGTGAGAATCCCTTTATAATAGCCCCGTCCTGTTTATTTTTCACTTTATTTCTTGGTGTGTGCATACATGTATGTAACATGGTTTCTTCAAAAAGTTGCCTACGCAGCTACCCAACATGTTTAAAACTTACATGATGTAAGTTTATTTTTAGTTTATTTGAAGTTTTTTGGGGGAAGATCAAATTGAAAGTCTGATTGGAGGATTGTTTTTGTGATGCAATTACACTGCACAGCGAGGAAAAATCACTGCTGCAGCACTCATATTCAGTCTTTCTCTAGTATGTTTTTATGGTACTCTGATTCATACTTGTAACCAGTAGCAAAATACTCATACTCGATATCCATACTCATAACTCAACTGAAAAATAACCTGTGCTCGAAGGCATGTGGTCGAACTGAAAATCTACTCCGACTCCATTTTAAGCAGTTGTGGTCAAACAGTTGTCTAAGTAATACTGTGTAAATTTATGTCATTGCTATTAAAGGAATAGAGGAGTTAAGCACTGAAAAAAGTAAGAATGAAGTAGTCTTTGATGTATTCATGTTAGAAAGTTAGTAATCATAACAAGCACACATTGTCATCAAGAAATTAGTCCAAAAACCAATAAATGTGTTGGTATCTTTCTTTATAAAGTATTCGCACTAGGAGATCAAAGTATTTGGTACTTGGCTGTTGGAGGAGCAATTTCCTACACCTGCTTACAATGTAAGCAGAACAAATATCGCTTAACGGTTTTCTGCTGAGGAAAAATGAGCAGGGTACTAGTCACAGATGCTAAATGTGAAAAGCCATTTTGGATGGTAACCTTTTTCTGGTAAGCATAGTGTTGTTGCACTTAGCTAATTATCCACGGCTTAGCAGCTCTTTGAAGTCGGGCTTTGTACCGACTCTTTGACAATAGCATTAATTACCTTGAGTTATTTGCAGGAAGTTCACACAATCTGTCTGGAAGTTGACCCTAGCAAGTTCCAGCGGAGTGAGCCGCTTGATGTCGCGATTCTCCAGGTCAGCACCATACTGTACTAGGAGATTAGCAATCTTCACTTTCCCATCTTTGGCCACTATGTGAAGTGGCGTCTGCAAGAACAACAACACAACAAAATCTGGTTTATAAATCCATCTGGAGTCTTGGAGTTGAGTAAGCTTCTGTAGAACCTCAAAGTGGACAGTTTTTCACAGGCAAGGTTGAAGATACCGATCAGATATTATATGCCCTGTGCCAGACCTATGTACAGATTGTACAGTGTATACATTTCTGATCAGCTCTCGTGTTCCTGATCAACAGAGTGTGGGTTCAGGTCCTGGTCTTGTCACTTGTGTCCTTAAGCAACACTTAACCATTATTGCTTCGTCCCTTGTGTTGTGTAATGCACTAAAAAAGAACCCAGTTACACATATCACTGCAGTGGCTGCTGAAGTGCTACACAAACCAATCTCAAGCCCTGATACTTCACGGAGGCAATTTCTTCATAGAGGTACCCTTTACCAAGGAGGAAACGCCTTGGTGCTCTTGCCCTTTCAAAAACCAAGCATCAGACCTGGGTCTTCAAAAACTTCAAAACCTGTCTTTAAAAAAAATAATAACAAGGGCTTTGAAACAGCCGCAGACAAACCGCTCTATAAAACTAGTCGCTATTATTATAGTTGATATGGACCAGTATTACCAACGAATATATTTTTGTTTTCACCAGGAAGCCTCAAGTGAAAAGCAAAACCAAAAACAAGAATCTTAAACCAAAACAGGTAACACTTTCTACTGTTTGGAAATTACTATTAACATGTCTGTTAGGGCATAGTGCCCTTGCGTGGTTATTTCAAAGTGAGGCGATCACTAAAACTGTGATTGCAAACGAGAAATCAGGGATTTGGGATCAATTTGAGACCAATCTCCGCATCAATCTGTCACTGTGGTCAAGACTTGCAATCGAAAGGTTGTGGATTCGAATCCAGCCAAGCTAACCACTGATTTCAGAATGATTAGAATAAAGTACATGTATGGTCGTCTAGTTGCTGAGTGACAATTCATTGATTTGTGCAATTCATAATCATAGTATCAAACCGATGTTTGTCTATGAGAGATTGGCTGTTGCCAGCTTGGTGCTTACATGTATACTGTATATCTCCTTTTGAGAGCTTTGCCAAGTTCCCTTGCTGGGAAGTTTATCTAAACAACAAACAAACAATCTGCGCAACATCCGTGCACATATAAGTATTCTATACAAATAATGCCAGATTTTCTACTCACATAAAAGTTGTACTTGTCAGCAGCGGAGATGTTGGGGTCAGCCCCTGACTCTAGGAGCAACCTCACACAATCTATGCTCTCCTTCCTCTCTGTCACCTCAGCAGCACACACCGAGTGAAGTGCCGTCCGACCGAACGAGTCCCTCTCGTTGATGTAACGCCGCTGCTCCCACTTGAGCAGATCTTCCAGCAGTGGCACGTTGGAGTAAATCGCCGCCTGATGCAGGAGCTTTCCCTGGAAGTCACGGTGGTCCGTGGCACTGAGATCGATGTCACCGGCGTTACCCCCGGCATTGCTTGGTCCCGGGGAGGCCTGCTTGGACCCGTTGACCATCATCACCCCATTGAAAGTGTCTGCGAAGGGTTGCCACTTGACTGGGGAAAGAATAAGATGAAACATGCTTTCAGTCAGTACAGCTAACTCTGAATGTAACATTACACTTATTTTCCAAGTTTTTTCGGTATTTGACAGAAAGCTCACAGGATTGGTTGAATAAATACAGCATTCTCCTTTAACAGTGGTCCGCTGGCCAAATGCTAGTTAAAACACCCGAGGAACAGCCAAAATTCTCTCCAAATTGTCTGGCTGGCTAGTTCAGTGTTGAAAAGCATCTTCTTTTAATATAAAATATGGACTAGTGAAAAAGCTGACAGACTAGTGAAACCACATGCTAGCTGGTCCCGACCGCTAGTCACTAGGTTCACTGAAAAAGTGAAGGGCAAACCCTAAATGTCTGCTAACCAAAATTAGCCAAAATTGTTTCTACTACACGTCGGAACTTAAAGGCAATAAAATATGACCAAATAACTTCCAGGTAGGCTGTTGACTGCTGTGCAATAAGGAAACCGCAGGTTTCATGATGAGTGTTAAAAGTTAGTTTCCGTGATTGCCAAATTTACTTCCCACTCAATGATAGATACGTGATCTCTGTATGTTGACATCTTTTTCTTTTCTTTTGGCCTACAACTTGACGGGTTCACACCAGGGTAAATTTTATCACAGGATCCGTCCAAGTGTGACACACAAAAACATGTTTACTTGTTTACAGAAAAAACACTGACCAAAGTCTGTTTACATAAATTGCTGCTCAGCGGCATAACCAGACATTTTCGTTTGGGGGGGAGGGGCAAGAGGGTGAAATGACATCATTTTGTTCCCTGGGTGAACTTTAAAAATCAGTGAGCTTTCAGATAGAACTGCTCAAGTTTAATTTTGTAACCAATCCTTTACCTTGGCTATAAGTGTTCAGAGGTCTAGGTAGATATTTGAATTTTGTGCAAATGCTTATCACCACCTCAACAATTTGCCAATCCGGATTGGAAAATACTTGAAAACTTGTCTTACTGCCATTCAGCAGTGCAGAAGGATAAAAATCTAGGGTTGGTTTTAAATTGTCTTAAAAAAACTAATGACACATTTGAAAGTTTCTGAACACCGCAATGTTTCCACCACTATACTTTTTTTGTACAAATTCTGAAATATTTAAGCTTTAAAAAAATGCAAAGTCAAGCTCTCCTTTCATTTGTAATTCAGCCATTTAAAAATAATGTCTGCACTAAAAATAGACTGTTACAAAGCCCAGTTTAACCCGAGATTCAATTGCCAAAGTTGACTAATCATGAAGTATCTTAATTGCGAAAAATACTTTAAACTTTTTGTTTTAATCTATTCATTCAGGTATATTATTAACCCTCAAAATGTGTTTATGATTTGTACAGTGAGCTACATAGCACATGCATTGGTCCTTATGTACATTTGTTATCATTCAATGAGGGCCCAATGTCATAAAGCAGCTTTAGCAGAAAATATTGCTTAAAATAACTATGCTTAGCAAAAATGAGCAGGACACTGGTCACAGATGGTACATGTGACATGGTATTTTGGCTGGTAACCTTATTCTGGTAAGCTTAACTTTATTGTGTGTAGCTATTTTTTGTGCTTGAGCAGCTCTATAAAATTGGGCCAAGGAAATAACAGTATGGAACCCGGTCTTTACTACAAGTTGGTGGCTGTCCACTGTTACAGGGTTTGAATTTTACACTGGATCACAGGCCTGAGGCCAAATATTTTAGGTTTGGCCCAGTAAAATCAGGACGGGAACAAGTCCAGCTGTCGTGTGCCGTCTAATCTTAAATTTAAACTAAACCAATATAGACTAAATAAATATCAACTGCGGACTTTGAGTCAAGTAAATATTTTTCAAATCTGTTGAGAATCAATTACACTCAACCATAAGACTAAGACAAATCTTCCCATAGTATTTGTTCAAATAAAACAGTTGACATGTTCAACTTTGTAGAAAGTTCTTCTCATTTAGATTCTGGTTTTGTAAAATCCATTCTGGTCCGGTATTTCACCCCAAACTCGAGCCCTGCTATAATGGACCTTGCATGATGTTAATGGACCTCAATGTTGTACCTCGATGTTAATGGACCTCACAATCCATTAACAGCACATAGCTACCAACCCGGTCATTTTCACGCTGTGAATACCTGGACCTCATACTATTATTCCCATATACAAATACCGGTAAAAACACCCCAAGGCCCCCCCCCAAAAAAAAAAAAAACAACAACAACAACAACAACAACAAAACAAAAGAAAACAAGTAAACAAGCAAACAGACAAACAAAACAAAAACGTAACAATTATCAGAACTTTGTGATTTTTCTTTTGTCAATTTTTCAGAATTTTTCTAATCATGTTCAATGGCCATTTTACAGGCTGTTCAGTTCTTGCATGGCACCTAATCTCTGAAACATATTTTGCCAAGAACTAGAATATGACTCCAGAGAACTAGAATATGGAAACACTTTGGTTGGTGTTCAGCTTTATACTTTGCATTAGGTTGGTTTTATATGCCTACCAGCTAAATCAAATTGATACAAAGTCTGCGTGTTCACACATACACGAAAATACAACACAAAATACGCACAAAGAAAACAGTTTATTTTATAGTCCCCGGAACACTGCACACAGAACTTTTACATATTAATGCTAGTTTAGTTTAGGGGCCATCGCTATTGTAGTTCACAGAGTCAGATTTTTAATGTTAATACACAACCATGTGACCAGGCTTCAACCAATCACAGTGCAGATACACTCCAAGATATGTTTACTAACAGTACCCTGGAATGTCCCAGATGTGTCCAAATACTGAAATGACCTTTTGAACACGATGGAAATCTGCTGATGAGTTCTTTATCATTGTTGGATTTGTTGACCAATCCTGAAATATGCCCAAAATGTGAAGAAAGAAAAAACTACCCAAACAAACAACCGTCTATGATGTACACAATTGGAAGGGTTTCCACATAAGAATAACTTCCCATGTGTATTTATACTCGTATCATTGTAAACTAACCCTGAAATGACTGGGTGTGAAAGAACGCTGGCATAACTGTTTTAAACAAAAAGAAAAAACAATAGCCTTTTGGTTGATATAATTGTTTTAAAAGTTACCAAAACTCAAAAATAACTGGGTGAGGCAACAAAAGGCCTTCTGTTCTTGTGTAATTGTTTAAAAAGTTAACAAAACCCAACATAACTGGGTTTGGAAGAATGCTGGCAAAACTATTCTGAACAAAACCAGAAAACAATGGCCTTTAATAACTGGGTGAGAAAGAATGCCGTCAAAATTATTTCAAGCAAAATGAGAAAACAACAGTCTTCTGTTCTGTTTGTGTAATTATTAAAAAAGTTAACAAGACGTCAAATAACTGGGTGTGGGAGAATGCTGGCAAAACCATTTTGAACAAAACCAGACACCATGCAAACAAACTTTCTCCCCGAGATGTGGTGGTTCTTAACAACATTACATTTTGATCGGTGTACTCTGGTGGTCTTCAGGAGAAGGCACTCAGAGCGCACTAAAATCAAAAAAATGAAGTTGTTAAGCCACTGATTCTTCTCAGAACCACCACAGCCCATAGAGAGAGTTGTATGTACATTGTCTTCGAAAACCTCACAAGTTTAGATAAAGTTTCAAATCCTTTGAGTTACATGTACCAACACGGTGTTGGATTTTGTTAGAGTGAGGAAGGATCCTAGTAAATCAACAAAAGGTCCTGAAGGGCCGATGGTTTTGCTGTTACAGCAAAAAACAAACCTTGCCCTCACAAATCATCAATTGGCCCCAGACCAAGAACATCTTGTTTACTGCAGTGGCACCACTGGACTACAAACAGAACTTGTCCACTCCAAAATGAAATAAATGACTTATTAAAACAAACAAAAATGCACCCCTCTGAAAAGAAAATCATTGACACTAAAGAAGTCTGTATAAACTCTTCCACAAAGCTTGCTTCTTTCTTTTCTAAAATGTTCAACCTCAAAATGCAGTGCTTACTCAAGGCTCAAAACTTATACTGGACCACAGCCTGATAAATATCTTTCAATTTGAGTATTGAAGAATACTTTCCCCTTAGTGCTCATTCAAACTAAAGCAGTAGAAATGTTAAACTGTGCACAGTTAAGTAAACTTTCAGTAAACTTTTTGAGCTACAAGGCCTGCTGTCTTATGGATTTTGACCCTCAAATTAGTGTTACTGTCTTTATGTACTTACCATACATTTTCTACAACGAAAACTACTTTTGGTGATAAGAAAGCTGAGCAGAGTGCACTCTCTAATACCAACACATCACAGAGACAGAATGATATCAAACCAATGTCTTTAAACGCGTTAAGTTTGGGAGGTTTTGGATGAGAAATTGTTCTTGTCTGCCATTATCAGCTGCTTTGATCCAAAATACTTTAACAGCGTCTCAACTTGGAAAGTCCGATCACGGGATGTGCAGGTAGCTGAGTCAACATCACATGAACTGGAGGAATAGCTAATCATAAACCACTAACTTTACGACATACAGTGTACATGTAACTGTACGTATGTAAATAGACCTTAAAGACAACCTCAAAGGTCATGAAGTAAGTTACGTGATGCACTCATTTTGAAAAAGATAGAGCAATGTTCTCACCTAACGGTGGTCTGCTGGTCAAATGCCACTTACAACACCTGAAAAGTAGTTAGAATTCTATCCAACTAGTTCTGGGCTCAATTTCATCGAGCTGCTTAACCCTAAAGGGCCCAAATCCTTCAATATCCTCATTGCCATAGTGCAGGATTAAGAAGGAGTTGGATTTTTAGAGATCTGCAGCACAGGAGGATTTAGCAGGACTTGGGCTATCAGGCTGTTTTTACATAGGAGGATTTAGAAGGTTTTAGGTCTCATGCAGCTTGGCCAAAATAGGATTCTGAAGGTTTTGGGCTTTTAGGGGTGGAAATTATAATAAAGCTGACTTTTCTTTTTTGTTTTGCAACTAAAGTGTTTTTTGTTAGCTTGGTCAGTAAATCACAAAGTTGATTTAACTACTGTCACAAAAGGTTTTAGAAGGATTTGGGCTAATATGTGTATTTACAATAAGGAAAAGGAAATAGAAGGATTTGGGCACTTTAGGTTTATGACAACTTTAATCTGAAGCATATTGAAGGATTTGGGCAATATGTTTACCGAAGGGTCTAGTCTGTTAGGGTTAAGCAAGCAAGAAGAACATAACTTACTTTGACCTTTGAGGTTTTCTTAAAGGTCTATTTACATATACAGTACGTGCACACTGTGTGTTGTTAAGTTAGCGGTTTATGAGTAGCTGTTTTCCTGCTATTAAGCAAAAATGAGCTTCATTTTGGTCACGTAGTTTGGTTGTTCTCATCAACTTCCTGTGCTTAAAGGCATCTCTATAAAATTGGGCCTTGCTACTGGCAAGTTTATTGCTGAAGTCCCATCTTTACATGTAAACCATTTCATATCAGCTCAAATAGTCCCATGCTAATGACATTGTTGAAAGGAAACCTTCAAATATGGACCAGTGAAAAGCTGGTGGACTAGTGAAATGACCAGGCCCTGCAGGCTAGTCAATGAATAATATGTAAAAGGCAAACCCTGTAAAGTCTTTATGAAAGTGTGGATAAAAATTACGAGTCTCTCACTTCAAGTTACCATGAAGAGCTGCCAACATTTGCATCTTGCAATCACGGAGATTTTGTACAACAATCAGGAAGATATTCAGAATTACATTTATCATGATAGAGCAAAAGGCTCCATAATCAGGGAGATTTTCAAATTTGTTCATCGGAACATTGAAAGATTGGTTTATTTTCAGGGAACTTTCTGCAGAATCAAGGAGAGGTGGCAGCTCTGACAATGGAGTAAAATGTAATTTTATTTTGAATTCAAAAGATGATGTCATTGGACATCATTATTATTTTTATTTATTGACCAATACAGACCCTACAAAAATAACAAAGAAACAAGTACACAAAGAGGAAAGGAAGAGAAACAAATGGGTTTGTTCCCAGTTCCAAAGAGGAATTTTTTCAGTCAATCAAAATGTCAAAATCAAAGCCTTTTTACTGCATATCACCAAAATTCAGGAGTGAACTAAACAAATTCCTGTACAAAAAGTACAGACCCATACATTTGAAATGTTTCGTCATTGGGTGTTTTGGGATGTTGACAACATTTTCACTGGAAGGATACAAAATACAAAAATTGGCATTTTACGTACTTATAGCTATTAGCAATTTTGTAAAGTTTGTTGGGTCACTTTTTAACTTGGATTTACCTTGGAAGGAATTACCATTAGAGTTACCAGAACTTGTTGAAGTCATAAAGTTCATTCAGTAATCCATTAATCTGTCCATGAGGATAATTAAAGGTAATTTATGCGTCATGCAATAAACAAGAAAACTAGTACACGCACTTGTAGTAAACTCGTTAATTTTTCACACAGTGTTGTTCTCATAATTGCTGCCAGCAAAAATCAAGTGTTTACACATTGATCAGTGTCATAACTTGAAGACATAAAGTTTATGGGTTTTAGTCTGAGTCTGGTACAAATCAGGTGAAAACAAAAAGAACAGGGATGCAGGGTTAGTCCAAAGTTGTTATAGTGAGCAGCCAGTGTGTCCATTTAGCTTGTCATTTCACTATAGTCCACTAGCTGTTTCACTGGTTCACATTTCAAAGTTTCCTACCTTGACATTACAATTAGCATTTGTATGATTTGGATGATCATGGCGCTTGAACATTAATCAACAGGCCCAATTTCATGGCTCTGCTAACCTCTGAATTCTACGCTTGCAATCACCTTTCTGCGCTAGCTGTGTAAGATCTTCGGCAATATATCTCAAAAACGCTACCAACTTTCAAAATGAAATTTGCACAGGTTAGTTTTATTGTACATTCCTACATTTATATATAGGATTTAACCAGGTTAGGCTGCAATCGGCTAAAAAAAGTGGGAGAAGCAGCATTTTATAAATATTGTTTAAAGGACTATATACTGAACACTATATGACCATTGGCCAAAATTTATGAACCTTAGATAGGGCAGGTGTCAAGGTAAATTTGACAAAGTTTGGTTAAAATACTGTAGAACAGATAGTTTAGGAGTTATTTTCAGTTTGATCATGTGACCGTTTGACCAAAGAAAGAAAAAATTCTAGCATTACCATATATCACTATCAGTCTGCTTCGCAGAGCTGATATAATTACTACTCTTTTTTTGTAAACAAATAAACATTATAGAACCAATGACTGCAGTCAAGTCATACACAACTTCAAAGCAGAATTCCCAAACTTTATTTGGGTCACAACTTGAAATTTCACAAAGGTCAAAGGACCACACGATGTGTTGCAACTTGTAGTGCCATTCTCCTGTAATGTGACTGACATTTGCAAACATTTTTTGAAGTGATTTTTTTGAAGTGATTTTTTGGACTATTTCTTCCGCTGTTGAATTATTTTGTGTTAATATAGTACAGAAGTCAACTCAATTTTTCTCTCTCATAACAGGAATCCTAGCAACGCGGCTAAAAGAAAAACATCCCTATTGAATACAAAGTATGAACTAGTGAAAAAACTTGTGGACTAGTGAATTGACAAGCTAACTGATCCTGCTGGCTATATAGTCTCTAAAAAAGTTCACGTCAAATCTTGTTATAAATTGCTCTTTTAAACCTGAAATAAATTTTTACAAATCAAAATGGAACCTAGCTGCTTAATGCACCTTTTACACTCCATGATGGGTACTTTACGAGATGGTGGTCTTCATGGTTGGATTTACGTTTATTTACAAACCATTTAGCCTGGGCTGTTTTAATAAAAGGCCTTGGAATGATGCTCCCTACCCTACGAGAACAGTTCACCACTTCAACTTGGTTAATTGGCTGGATGGTTGCTCTTGTAGATGTGGTACACATATCTCAGGTAAGTTTGAAAAGCTTAGCAATGAATCATGGATTAGGAGGTTGTTGTTTTTTTAATCCAAATAAAAAAAGATGAGCCACGGCCGAAAATCTGCCATAGTGTGCTGGAAACTTGGACTCATTAAACTTACCTCCTACTGAGCCGAATATACTGACGAACAATGGTGGCAGCATATCCATTCTTGTACATGTATGCCACATTTGTGTAACAACACAACAAAGGTGCGGAATCGGGGTCTACACAATAACCCTACTGAAGGGATTTTACAAAGCAAGTTTTCCAGAACTTTTTGTCACTCTTTGTAGGAAGAAACAATAGACTCCTTGTGAAAGTGGGGACAAAATTAAATTCTCCAAACTCACGTTAAAATGGTGTAAAAAGTCAATTGATTTATTATAACATTTGAACGTGAGGTTAGTGACTTGTAATTATTTTTCCACCTCATATATGTAAGAATTCTAGATCTAAAATCTAATTTTCACACTGAAGTCCCTTTAAGGGCAATTTGAAAAGTTGTGAAAAAGTGCCCTATACCATAAAAGACACTTCAGAGACTTTTGGTCTGGGTTAGGAAATAAGAAGTTCCAAACTTGCTTTAAAATGAAAATATAATTCTGTTCATCATTCATTTATTAATGACAAAAATGCCTCATGCTCAGTGATGAACATAGTGGTTGGCTTTGTCATGCGGTTGTTGCTTGCTCACATTTGTGGAGTGGGCCTGACCTCCTTTTGTTTTATAGGCCAGTCACCCACCTACACCAAGGCATGACCTTGGGAAAGTAGATTCCAGGTCAGGTATAGCTGCTATATTACTTTTTGTTGACATACTACTTGGTGTGTGGACTGCACACAAAAATTGTACTAGCCAATCATGTCTCTTGCTTTATCACCAGCAGTTTTATTTGGCAGAATAGCTGTTACTTCAGTCAATTTACGCATTTATAAGTTAAACAATTTTTTCTTCTTCATTTTTGACATTTTTAAAAGCATTTTGTTCTTGTTTTGGATATTTATTACTCATAGTAGGCCCACAATGGCTAAAAATCGAGCTAAGTTGAAACCATGTTCTGGTTTTTGAAACCACAAATAAAATGTAGTTTCACTTGAAAGCATTGCATGGAATGTGTGATTTGAGTTTAAGCTGAGTGATTATTAGTTTTTAAATGCAAATGAATGATTCATTACATTTTTCTCATTAATTGCAAGAAAAGTGTTCGGGTTGTGTTGAATTGAAACTCAAATTCTCCATATATCAAACTGTTCAATGAATTAAAACCATTTAATGCATTTTAAACTGTTTAATGCATTTTTATTTGTATTTCTACATTGTACATGTGACGTGCGATTTGATTACATTCTATCACAGGGTCATTCCGTGTCAAATCACCAAATGCGTTAAACCCTACCCTCTTCAAATTTGCTCAAATTTGGTTTATGGGGTGATTTTGGCTCAACAAGCTGAAATTTCAAATTTTACATGTAGCTCCATCTGATAAACAGTTTTCGCGATACAGCAGGCCGTTTCTCGATGATTTCGGTCAAAATGAGTGTGACCGCTGAAATTCAAACGACTGTAAATCAGTAACCACTGGGTCAAACTGGTTGAAATTGGTGTTTTTGGAAAGACAATTGCAAGCAATCCAAATCTGACACTATTTTTCATGTAGTAACATGTTAAGGTTTGATGACCTTTTGACCTTGAACTTGACCTTATGAATCACACAATCTGGAAATGAACTTGGGTAAAAAGTTACCCCCTACATTTACAATGGACCACCGGCCCAAGGCCACTGTTTTTAGCCTTGGGCCATTAAATTCAGGACAGGACAAGTCTGGTGGTCTTGTATACCAACTGACTGAACTGTACTTCGTTGTGTAACAAAAATCTTTAAAAACAAAAATTATGTTCAAATGTTGACTTTTGAGTTTGGTATACATCTTTCATATGTGTTGAGTATTGAAGCATACTTATAAAAAAAAGATAAAGCTTGTTCAAATACAGACAGTTTACATACATGTTAAACTGTGTAGACATTTTCTTTTCATCAGATTCTGGTCTTGTAAAATATATTCTGGTCCAGTAAAAACTTTGAGCTACATGTACAAACCCTGTGGTCTTGTGGATGTTTCTCCTACATCAGAGCCCTGTAATTGTATAATTGTTATTATGTGGTATAGCTGTCATAGCACAGCACTCATGAGTATCAAGAGGCGATGACAGGATGATGGGCAATATTCCACACCAAAGTGGACATGACACCAGAAAATTGAAATGCATGTCACAACAACAAATTAGGTGTCATATGAAAGCTAACAGTCTATATTTTCAAGATTTACACTAAGAATAATGATTTTGATACATTTTGGTACCCCAAAATTACAATAAATCAATAATCCAGTAATGAGCCAAAAATAAGATAAATACTGACCTAAAACTATTAAAGAATAAATGCATAAATATCGGTACAATTTCAATAAGTCCATGTCATATGAATGTGTAGGTCTTGAAAAAATGAGTAAAAAATTTTTTCCAGAGATTGTGTACTTAGTTACGCTTCAGTGACTTGACATGTTTTGGTTAAGTACATGTAGAGTGCCCATCCGTTACCAAAAAAACTTGATATCTTATTTTTTTTTTTACTATATGTAGTTGTAGGATAAATGCAATATATATTATATTTTTAAGCAAGTTTTAGTAGGCCTTTAACATGGAGTTATGACTGACATCTAAATTCTTTTTGTGTTTGTGCTTCAGTCGCTCTATGAGATTGGGCCCAGGATTACAAAAGGAGCAAACAGTTGAAACAAAAATCCAGGAAGAGTTAATCAATTGACCAGTCATGGCTATACTTAGAATAACTAACAGTGCATGACATATGAAGTTACACCTGCACAGTGGCTGAGGATTTGGCAAGATTTTTTGGCTTCTCCATTGTGTTGTCTTGCTACTAGCTGGAAAAAAAACTTGGTTAGATGCCACAAAGTAAGGGAGCATCTCGAAATGTCTGTATGGTAAGCATGCTCTAAATGGATCAGTTAAACTTACCATGTACAAAGATCTTAGTGAGCGGATGAAACCGCAACTTTTTTGGAACGATGACATCATTGATGACGTCATTACGTTTAAAAAAACCTTAAATAATTTGAAAATTTCATATCTTGAGAACCATAGATGCTACATACAAGATCTTTGATGCATATGAATGGTCTTGTAATGTTGTACAAAATGTATGCAAATCGTGACCTCATTTGACCTTTACTTCCGGTCGAAACCGGAAGTTAAAGGTACAAATTATGTTATTTGGGGCTCTGGAGCCTAAGTGAAGCAAAACATGAAAAAACTTTTAATGAATAATATTTTGTTTAGCTCACGAGCATTCTAGAAACGTCATACATTGTAGCTACGTCACAACGAAAATCGTAGACGAGGTCGAAAAAAACATTATTTTTTGGCAAGATTTTTTGGCTTCAACTCCATTGTATTGTCTTGCTACTAGCTGAAAAAAAACTTGGTTAGATGCCACAAAGTAAGGGAGCATCTCGAAATGTCTGTATGGTAAGCATGCTCTAAATGGATCAGTTAAGTTTTCCAGCGGGGACATGGATCATTCTGTTGGACCACTGCAACGTTCCATTTGGATGTTCAAAATATTCTGGACGTGTCATGGGAATGATTGTGTCTTCATCCGTGTTAGAACAATGTTGCGGTACAGCAGAGCGCTCTGGCGGTCCACTGTATTGCGGGAATTCCTTTACATGTATGACTCGTTCCCAACTTTTCCGACATTATCTTGATGATCTGTGAGCTATAAATGCCTTGTGGCATCAAACTGTCCCTGTCAAGTCAAGGAGAGTGACATTCTCCCCCCTTTCATACAAAATGCTATCAAAAGTCTCTAATAAATCAATTGAATCTTCCACACTGAACCTCATTCCGGTAAAAAAACAAAATGGTTGATAGCCTACATACCTGAAGTATACATGTATCCTTTCCACTGATGAAGATATAATTTGCATTAAGCTCCGGTTAACCAACCATGCTGTATGACAAAATCTCTGCGCATCATGACGGCATTGTCTGCTTGGCAATATTCCCTGGAGAATGTTGTTTGAGCGTTAGTTAATACCACCATAAGAAAACACAGTCATTGTCCCATTAGAATCGCCCAGATGCAGTCGGTGAAAAAGTATCCTCAAACAAGGCAAATGTTTAATTCAAACGTATCCTACGTTTTGTCCAGAGTGTGTGAACAATAAATTTGCGTGAGCCTTCCGAACATTTTTTATTTACAGCACCTTCAGAGATCCTGTTCATTCAGAGCAGGTTTTCTTTCGAACCATGCTGAACTGACCGCCTCCCAATATTTTCCATGCAAGCTCAAACTAGCAGTTGACACTTTGTACAAGAACTTTCCATCAAGGTGAACAGCGCTGCATTATTACGTCCCTTCCTACAGTCCACAGGAGCATGATCTTGATGGCCTTTTTTACATTCAGCTCCTCGGCATTCAGTGCATTAGGGGGACAGGAACAGCGTAATGATACAGGTCTTAGTCGATGGATAGAATCACCGGTTGTACAGGAAGCCCCCTGTATAGTAGTCACTAGTTTGGGCTACCCATTTAGATTGACTCGCCCACATGACATGCACGTAGGAGTGGGGGGGGGGGGGGTATGCAGGGGTCGTCTGTGATTACTTGATGTATAAGTGGTCACACCCTCCACCCATCTCGTGTCTTCCCCTTCCTCTCATTACTCCCGCATGAGAATGAATACAGGGTGGTTTATAATTGGTTGGATCTGTCCAGTCCATGGGGCAACTGTTTGAAGTTTAACAAGCCTGTCCGCAACAATTTGTTTCTATTTATATGCCGCCACAAACAGGTTTTATTTTTTACTGTACATCAAATGTTGCCATTGTTGTGGTGATAGGACTGTGTCCACCACAGGGCTACACTGGACTGCATGCCCCAAGGCCAGTGGTCTTAGTGTAGGGGCCAGTACACTTACCAGACAAGTCCTGCAGTCTTGTGTTTTACAACTGAATAACAATACCCCACTGTGTGATATCTTTCAGAACAGAAACAAATTATGACCGAGTCTGGAAAATACCCAATCAATTCTGTTCAGTAAGAATGATTTACATCCAAATGCGAGATTTGTGGGATTAAATTTGTCTTTGCGTAAAATTAGAAGATTGATAGATACTTAATACCCCAAAAGACAGATGGCATCAATCTTCTCTTACATGTCTTAGTGCTAAATTTGTCAAATAAAAACTGTCAAGTGCAATTTTTTTTTACTTGCATATGAGGACTCAGGAAGCTTTTTCTCATTTTGGTTCTGGTCTTGTACAAAATGTTCTGGTCCAGTAAACATTTTGAGCTATACAAGCTCTGTGGTCTTGTGAATTGTTGTCACAAATTCAGGCTCTGGTTGCAGTCATGGTGATCAGGGCTTGCCCTTAACACTAGCCTGGCGTACATAGTCTCAACTTGCCCTGTGGGCTACTAAAAACTGTGCAAACTACTCGTTCAAAACGCTCATATTTCTTCCTTTTCAAAGGTGAATAATACAATATAAAAAAAGTGTTAAATGTTATAAGTGTGTAAATATAACTTCATTTCACCATTAAACTGGTTGTGATTGCTAGTTTGCTACCATTAATACATCAAAGAGATACATTTATGACAATTACTTGTTTGAAATCTGGGCTACTAAAATTTCCTGAAGGCAAGTAAAATGCACAGTTTACTAGCCCGGTGGGCTACTTTACAAAAAGCTTAAGCACAAGGCCTGTTGATGTATCCTCCACAACAAAAAGATCATAGTTTATATTGTAGTTATTTTCAAAAGTTGATAAATAGATGCTTTGCAGTGTGTAAGACCATTTTTAAGATCAGAAACTGTCAGGTAAAGGTAAGTGATGTGTCGAAAGCAATGAACACAGTCAGGAACAATGGCACGTAAACATCCACTCATTTAAGTACAGGTTCCTGAATTGCTTCCTGTTAAAACAAAAGCAATTAATCTTTCGCTTTCCTTCGGACTGATCATTTGAAGGAAGCATGTGTACTTCCTCTTTTTTGAAAGAAGCCAAACTTAGATCCTGAAAGCCTGTCTCGCTACTGCTCTATTTCCAACCTGAGAATATTTTTTTATTAATTGAAAGAGTTGCTGTTGATCAGCTTCAAGCCCCTAGATGCTTAAGTTATGTTCAAAAGAGTCTTCAAATTCATTGCACCTTCATTTTATGGAATGACTTACCAGGTTATATAGCTGACTCCATTTCTGATTTTCTACATTTTTGTAACAAATTGCTTCATATTATATTATTTCAATGTTTTATGTTTTGTGCTGGCATCATAGAGGCTGCTGCATGATGCACTATATAAGTGTCTCGTATTATTATTAATATTTTAAATAGACTAGATTTGATTAATGACCTTTGTTTTGTTAACATTGGTTATTGGTTGGTTGCAACACGATACATGATCAAACAAACATCAAAACCAAAATTCCTAGAGTTTTCCCAGTCCCTCCGAGCCTGTGAATATTGCGCCCTCTACCAGCGACTACTGTGATACAAAAACTAGCCTCGCCAATCAAGACCATAGAACAATCAGTAATCAATGGATACAACGGATACATTTTGTCTAGCATTTTGCTACTCTATGCTATTCAAGGGAAATCGCTCGCTGTATAAAATATTGAATACTCCCACCTGCTCCAAATCTGTTGGCCGGGGAGCCTTTGGTTATTATTGGCCCACGCCTTTGGAACGACCTTCCCTACAATATCCGCTCTTCTACCCCAGCTGCTACATTTAAGAAATTGCTCAAAACTGAACTGTATCGATTCTAACTCATGTTCCATCCTCACAGCGCCTCGATCTAGTATCAAGGATTTGTGCGCTATATAAGAACCAATTATTATTATTATTATAAAACGAAATCAATTATTTTCGTTTTTTTGTGGGAGTGTACAATTAAATTGACCAGAAACCTCATCAAATTATTTGTTTATAAAAAAGGGACAATTTTGCTCTCCAGGTTCAAGTCCAACCTAAACTAATGATTTTGTTGTATCGTCCTACTTAGATTGATTTTATTTTAAGTATTGTTGTTTTTATTTGTTGTTTATTTATTAACACTTCCCAAAGTATTTCAAGGTTTGTCAGTTGATACAAATATTGATAAACACAAAACAAAAAATGATACAGATTCAAGTCCATGATTTTGTTGTATCGTCCTACAGTACTTAGATTGATTTATTTTAAGTATTGTTGTTTTTATTTGTTGTTTATTTATTAACACTTCCCAAAATATTTCAAGGTTTGTCAGTTGATACATGTACAAATACTGATAAACACAAAACAAAAAATGATACAAAGTCTGCATTAAACTACATTTGTCTAGATACTCTGATACCACAGAATTGTTTAGGCCAAGATTAATTAATTAACAAACCTACCTCCATGGTTCCAAACATACTGGAATCCATGGATCTTTTGTAAAGTTGTTATTGTGGGTAGGATCACTACCTCTTGACTTGACACACAAACCCAATCCATATGCGTGGGTGTGTTTTAACGAACGATACGTACGAAGTGTGGACATGAGGACAAAAGAGGTCCACATAATTTAGGGACTTGAAACACTATGTGGACTTACACACGTCCACACAGTGCTATTTACAGTGTTGAGGAGTAGGATTTTTCCTTTAAGTGCATAGAACAATGGAATGTCCGCACAGACACTGCAACACAGAGCTGCGTGTGTATTAAAAGGGGGGAGAACTTGTAGAGAATTTACCAAGTACCGACACTGTTACCAAGCTGTCTAATGCACCAGACTCAAGTTTGGTTCCCCATCATGGCACTTGTGTCCTTGAGCAAAATCAGCAAGACACTTTACCATTCCTTTATCCTGTGTGTTGTTGAACGTCATACATTTAACTGTTTGATACCCAGCACACACTTATCATTTATAAGAGAAGGGTTTCGCCCAGGTTTGTTTCTTAGGGCATGGATGGCTGTCGATTGTGCCACATCATCTTACATTTAAACAAGGTGCTACATAAATGGGTGGGTCTCATTTTTTGTGCCAGTTGTAAAAAATAATGAGCACAGTGAGACGGTCCATCAGGCATTTGTAGATAAAGCATTGAAATGATAAGAACTGCGTACATTTTAAAGTTTTGTATCGATGACTGATATCGCTACCTACATTTGGGGTCAATAGAAGGATCTTTAAACTAAAACTAACAGGAAATAAACTCAAAGTGACCTGGTTTTTCCCAGGAGTTCCTAGAATTTGTTTTGGTTTGAGAGCCACATGCTTTTATCTAGAAAGACAAGCACTCTTCTGATACAAAGTCTGTAGTACAAGCCTTAAAGGCACAGAACAGGCTTGGAAATAGTTTTTTATGTTTATTTATATTTTCAGTGATCAAAATCGCAAACTAGGATCAAATGGTTATGATTACTGCAATTTAGATCAACAGGTTCAAAGTACACTTCTTCTTTTTTTTGAGTTGCCAGAATGTTTTTTGCTTTAAAACCTAATATGTACAGAGGGTTCAAAAAGAAGGAAACCTACTTTTGAAGGTGTGTTCAGCAACTTGTTGAACATATTTGAAAAAACAACATAACATTGATCTCCAAACGTCGTAATATTGAAAATTTTGTGCAAAAAATGCAATGTATATTCCTGTATAATCCTGTATTCCTCACTAAAAATTAACCTATTGCTTACTTATCATTTCACCCACTATTCCATTGTTCTTCCCTATAATTGCTTTGACTGTGCTTCTTGCAAAGTTTTCCTACATTTCCCTTATTATGTAGCTTCATTTATTGCAAAAATTGCTTTAATTCCTTGGGGGTGAGGGTGGGGGGATGGCGGTGGGGGTGGGGGGATGGCGGTGGGAGGTGGGGGTCCATACTCAACAAGTTGAGAAAACAACATCTGAAGACTTCCAAAATCACCGTTAAAAGGGTCTGTATACATTTTGGTAATGAAACTGAAAATTAATGGCAAGTTTAAGTGTAGTACAGCAGCTTTGGATAGTATGCAATTTGAGAAACATTTCACTTCAACAAGTCCAGTGTTTTGGAAATGTTTCCATGAACTATTGGAAGGACAATGGTGTCCTTTGGGTGCCCACAACTTATGTTGGATGGTCGAGAGGTTCCATTTCACAGTTTAGACTGGATATTTTGTTTTGTGCAAGTGGTTGTGTGTCTGTTTAGTCGGTTTGCCCTGTGTCAGGCATCCGGCTCCTTGCCAATTTAAGTGAATTGCAATTTTGTGCATGCTAAATAAACCCAGCTTTAAGCTGTGCCCAGAAATCGCAGAACTGTTTGTCTGTTGCCAATTTTGTCCGAGTATAAATGTATACTTTAAATATAATATAAATAATAATAATATAATAAATGCGACAAAACTTTCTGCAAAAAAAACAACACCAGTTAATCATATTTGCCCCAAGGCTATCTTTATATAAATTGCCAAAGCAGTATTCAGTAAGCTATGGAATTATCTGGAAAAGCTAAATATTCAGTCACTAACTATTCTGGTTTCGTACTAAAAATAAAATTAAGACTACGGTACGGGTGTGGTAGTTTATACCACGCACAAGTTTGTTGACAAAATTACGTAGACTTACCTTATGCTTAATGTGAACAACAAATCGGAGGGGTACAGACCACTACCAACAATTTTCACAAAATCGAAGAAATAAATTTAACTTATTTAGTATAGCTATATCCTACTTCATAACAACTGAGAGTGAGAATATAACTTACCAATACGCCCCTTAATTCAATTGTCCGTCCCGTTGTGTTTACGAACTCCAGAACCTTCATTACGTTTGTAACCAAACCCACCCGTAGCCCTACCGGTCTTGCTTCCTTCCCAGTCTCGCTCTAATTTCACTTTGAAACTCTCGATATTTGTCATCCACCCCCTCCCCCCCCCCCCCCCCCCCCCAATGCGGTGGAGAGGAGTAGAATCGATACTACTGATTAGGTCGTATTCGAATTGGAGGCTAAGGCTACGGCTGTCGCTGAAGGTGTTGCTAAGGACATCATACATTTCAACACTTGATGACTAGATCGAGCCGTGGCCGAAGTCGAAGCCGCCACAGAGGGGTATCTAAACTCGATTAGTAGTAACCGGAAGTTACCACCGTCATCTTCAAAGTTTCAGCTACTATTAAAAGTGGGCGGTGTTTTAAGGGGTAGGGTGGGCGGTGTTTTAAGGGGTAGGGTGGGGGTGGGGCCTGGTGTGGGGGTGTGATGGATGAATAAAAGCAAACATTTGGTGCTCCGTATGTGCATGATGTACTCCAATCGTGTCTACTCGTCTTTGCGTTCTGGGAATCCACGGAATTCTTTTTATTTAGATGAATGTATTTATTTCTTTATTACTTTGTTTATTTATTTATTTATTTTTGTATTAAAAAAAAAAAAATTATATATATTTATTTATTTATTTATTTATTTAATTAATTTTTTTTTGGGGGGGGTTACTTCTGTGTACAAGAGGGAAAGGTACGGTGGCTCATATTCGCCAATTCCTAAAGAAACCATTTTTACGGCGTTATATCGCCGTAGTACGGCGACATAACGCCGTACTATAACGATGTATCGCCGTACTATTGCGTTATATCGCTGTACTATTGCCATTTAACGAATAATTAGAAAATAAGAAATTAAAACAAGGTCTCACCTGAGAAGAAACTTAGGAGGACCTCGGACGGCGTGCCTTGTGTTTTTGCGCCGTAGAATGCCGATATCGCAATAAAATACGGCGATATGACGCAATAGTACGGCGATATGATGCAATAGTACGGCGATATAACGCAATAGTACGGCGATATGATGCAATAGTACGGCAATATAACGCAATAGTATGGTGATACAACGCAATAGTACAGCGATTTAACGCAACAGTACAGCGATTTAGTGCTATAGTACGGCAAAATAACGCAGTAGTAAGGCAATTTAACACTATGGTACAGCAATCAACGCAATAGTACGGCGATATGTCACCGTAAAATAAAACATGGTTTCTCTAGGAATTGGCGAATATGAGCCACCGTAGAAAGGAGTGTTTTAAAAGTTCGGCTGGGAATATTGGGGGATCCTCTGCCACATATTGGGCATATGGTATAAAAGAAAAGAACTGGAATGTAGGCAGGCCTGGTTATTATGGATCATTGGCGAACTGGGCCCAATTTCATAAAGCCAGTAAGCACAACAACGTGCTAAGCACAGGAAAATCTTGTTTAGCAGCAACAGGTTACCAATCAACATTTCATAAAGTTTACATTGTTGCCACTGGTACATTTCTTGCTAAGTAAAGAAGTTAGAATTTTCTGCTTAACAGCTTTATAAAATTGGGGCCAGGTGGTTGGAGAAGGGCGAATAAAGGACAGAAATCCTGAATTTTTTTCACTCTCAGGGACCTCAAATACATACTCTTCAGCAAGGTCAACATTTCCATAAACCAAAAGTCCATTTGAGTCAAAGAGAGGCAACATGGCACTGAGATGGTTGCAAATGTTAGTCATAATAGTAAGGCTTTACCAAGGCCAGGGCTGCGCCCTTTTTTTATTCAAAAAGCACTCGATTAAATGAACATCCATCACGCTAAGAAAGAGTCATTAATTTCATCAAATTCGCCAGTCATGTTTAAAGTTAAAACAATCCAAACATTTAATAATAGTCGTCTCTGAGTGCCCGCTCCCTCCCAACCTCTCCCTATATTTTTGTTTGTTTAAAACAGAAAAGCCCATCCTGATTAAGTATGTGAGATGTAATGTAGGACTTTTCATATACAAAAGTTTTGTTTTTTTAACAACCTCACTAACGTTTTAAATTGTCACTAAAGAAGACATGACCCACACCCCAACAAAATAAACACTTCAGTCATAAATATATTTGTGTCCGTTTTCAATTCAATTAAAGTCAACTTGGATTACTGTACAAATTAAAAAACAACTGGACTTTAGTCCAAAGACTAAACAAGTCAAGTTTTTAAAGTAACAGTAAAAATTAGATTAAGAAAGGTGTTGATTTATTAAAAAGGTAAACACAGAAATGTTTTGAAAAAACATACATATAAATATAATTCAAAATGATAAAAATCACGAATGACAAAATATTTATTAGCAGCTAGAGAAATATAATACGTTGAATAAATAAAAAAAGCATCACTTCATTATTTCAATATAAAGGATCATAGACGGAGAATAAATAACGAGGTATAGTTCTAAATTAGTGTCAGGCTACTTGGAAACATTTGAAGCTTGTAACTATAACTTGTTTGTTCATTTTCTTTGCTTTACGTTCAACATTCAGTACTTTTTTCAAACAATTTTATCAATTTGTTCAGCCCCACCGTCTCATCCAAGACCGCTGGGATGCGCTGATGAGCTTGTACAAACTCTTGTTCAGGATGTAGTGATGCAGGATGGGACTGATCGTAGTGCGGACAATCACAGCACAAATACACCCTAAACAAGTAGTAAGCCCTCTTCTTTTGAATTCAAAGTTGCAAGAAGAATAAAACTATTGAGGTAAAAATGATTAATGTTGCAATCAAGCCCTATGTTTAGTAAAAAAACAAAGAAAGACAATTATTTCCAATGGATATACCCCCAAAGGCCCCCTTTGTGATTGATTGAGGTTGAATCTTTCGAGATGAGGAAGAGTTGACTGGGGGGGGGGGGTGATATGGTCAGGGGAAATGGTCCAATGAGCATGCACATAGGTCAGTCCATATCAGTTTCTTTGGTTTCTGGTGCTGGGACTGAGCAAATTTTACTAACTACAGTACACTTGGATAGCTCAATTTTACCAACAGAGGGCAGTTTTCAAACACTGATGGTAACATTGCTTAAACATAGAATGTCAAACCCTTAACATCCTATGGGTAAAAACTATTTAAATAACCAAGGGTAGTCTGCAAAAGATAAAAATAAGATCTACAAAAACATTTTATAAAATTTATTTTATATCTTAAAAATACAAACTGTACATACTATATGGCTTTAAAAGGGGCTTCAAGGTTGAATTCAGGTTTGTGATGCACTCATTTCTATCAAATATGAAAGTGGGGAAAAAGTTCAAAGTTACTAACCTCACATTAAATTTGTGTAAAAATGCCATTTTATTTTATACACTTTAAGAGCGAAATTTGAAACATAATGTCATCGGACATCAAAAACAAAAGGGTCGGTACATTCCAAAGAAGAATTTTTGCACCAGTCAAAAGTATAAATTCAATGAAGTGTTTATTGAATATCATCCGAATTGCAAATTCTCTCTACAAAAATGTACAGACCATATATTTGAAAAGTGACGTCATCAAATGTTTTTTGGATATTGACAAAAATTGCAATTGAAGGGTATCAAACACAGCGGTGTTTTTCTCCATTTTAACCTGAACTCTATCTATTGGAAAATTAGTGCATCACAAAACTGAATTTGACCTTGGAGCCCACCTTTACCATTTCGTTTTTATTCATTTTTATACACTTCTCATTTTAATAGATACAATATTGCACAAGTCTCAGTAACATTTATGTAATTGGTTTTCTTCTTTTTTTCCTCTTCAATAGCTAAAGGCACTATGATTATTTCAACTTTTCCATGCACCATGAATAATTCATGTTCTTCATGAATGATTCATCTAATGTTATTCTACAATGTATAAAGTTTCCAAAGTTGAATCATAAATAATAATGAATAATGAAACAGTTGTAAATAGTGCAATATCAATAATTAATAAGTTAAAGGAAATTAATGCTCCAAATAACTAGTTTAAAGTTGATGCTTTTGCTAACTCCTCCGTCATGATGTAAACTGCAATTTGTATATTTTAAATATTGATGTAACCCTTCCCCAGGGTAATGGGGTATGTTCCTTTTGGAATAAAACAAGAAATCAAATCAATAAGAAACAAACATGACATGAACTATTCATCAGTTAGAATGACTACCTCGGAAATCCTCAGTTTTTCCATCTGTCAAGAATAATTCATCGGACGTCAAGTTGCAGATCAACGGTCATTTTCTCTTTTATCTCCTCGGATGAAATCAGCTGTTGGGGGGGGGGAGAAAATCTCAAATCAATGCAGATCAAGGGGTGAAAAACAGATGATAGAAAGTTCAAGAAACTGTCTAAAAGAGTTTAGCAAATTTGATATGCAGATAGCTCATGAATATGTATGAGGTGAGGTTCTTATCAAATGTACCTTCTGGAAATCTTGATACGACACCCTGTGTTGTTCCTGGAGGTCCGACCTCTGAAGGATGAGGACAACTAGATCGATGATGTAATCATCTTTAAAGGTCGGGCTCAGGACAGATTTGTAGAACCGGAAAAGCTCATCAAAGCCCAGGGTACCATCATGACTGCAGTCTAAGGAGTTGAAGAGAGCTAGTAAAAAGAGAGAACAAATCATAGCTTATGTTGTTTATCATGGTTCGGATGCAAAGTCGCAAGTTGCAAGAAGTGTAATTGGATGATCTATTCATAGCACGGACTGCCACATTATTGGGCACGGTTCATCACATTCCGCATGCGTACTTTGCTGGGGGGTTTTTACGACGCTAGGCTGCTATGCCGACAACAACAACAACGTAAAAAAAATGGCACCTGTAAATGAGAACTTGCTCGAACGCCTTTCAATTATTTTTTTTTACTGGCGTCTGCTCGGAGCTTTTCCGAGTTTATTGGTTATTTGCGTTACTGATCTGTTGTATTCCAAGGTAGGTCGTAAAACCTGTGCTGAACTGCGCTATTCCACCTTTTTTTCCGGTCTAGAATAGCCCACTTCTGTGGGTCAAATTGACCCTCACGGACTGGTTTTTTGCGTTCCAAAGGAGGGTTATTCTAACACTTTTGGATTAAGGGTTAGTTTAACTCCACGTCTAAACGTACCCATAGTGCCACACCTTCCAGGCTAGCACTGGGTACATGGGTTTCTTATGTTTATACAGCTTATAATGTGGAAACCCCATGGCTTGCGTACTGTGGACAGTGTCTACAGTCTCCAGTGACAGACCTTGAATTTCATCTTTGAGATGACAAGGGTATTTTCATTTTGCAAAGAGCACTTCCTTTGGAACGTCAATGGGAAACTTTTGAAGGGGCACCAAGGCCAAGACCAGGGGCAACAGAGGCCATGGGTTCCGCGTAATTCCAGGCTTGCTGTGAAATTTTGTGGTAGGAGCCAGTTGGGTAGGTCTGTCTACCGATGGGAACAGGCTTTAATTAACAAACTAATTGAAATGTTCATTTTGTGCCATTTCTTTTGGGGGTTGTGGGTTGCAGTTTGGGAGGAGGGGAGGCTCAGTGTGAACAGTTACTCACCCCTGCTTTTTTCCTCCACTGACGCTCGTGAGCTGAGGAGAGAAAACATCTTAAGAAATGCTTCCGCCTTAAGCCCCGTCATTGGCCGATCCATGTAAGCGTATGCAATCCTCTCATAGAATGGGCAGCCACAAAGTTCTGAAATCTCAGAAAGTTTCTCCAGTGGAATCCCATCCTCTCCATTTGTGGAGTTGTCAAACTGTGCATAGTGTGATAAGACCAGCTTGATTTCCTTGGCGCTATCTGACAATATTGAATTGCCATTTAAACAGGAAAAACCAAAAGAAGTTGTTCGTCATTAAGTTTATGTTCATTTTGCAATATTGGATTAAAATCTTAACCCACAGGTCAGTAGTCAAAAGTAGACTTTCTTAATATTAGAGGATTATACAAGTATAGGATTTATCATCATCAGAATAAAAAACAAGTTGGAGAAAGTTTAAATCCTTCCTCTATTCTTCGAGGAACTCTCCATAAAATAAGAGCTTAAATTTTATCAATAACTACAATACCTTCATTATTTCAATTTGACTAATATCAACGAAAAAGGTCAGAGGTAATCTCTACTAAGAAACTTGTGGGCTGAGAAAGTTCTAAGAAATGGTTTCAGGGACATCAAACCACCTATCATCAGGACCCAACTTCACATGGCACAAGCGTTGTAGCCACAGTAGACGGCACTGGGTGGACCCGTCCGGAACTCCGAGCAAAGTATACTCCTTGGTCACCACTCGCTCCACACGCTCTTGGTGGACTTCAAAAAATTTGGTCCAGCTACAACCCTGTATGGGACCGCTTTCCACAGAATTCGCACTTACCACCTAAAGTTTGTGATTCTATGGCCAAAAGTACAAATTCCAAGGTAAGCAAATCCTTGAAAATGGGTCCAGATGACTCTTTGGAGGTATAAACCTTCATCATTTAAAATCACAGGTCACAATTTACTGATTGTAACAAACCATATGGAATGGATGACCATGATTGAAAATATTAATTATAAATAAATCACACTTAATTTTGTCTACGTACAATGTGTGGATTTCTCAAGCTCTGCAATCTTCTCTGGGGAGAGAACAGAATCTGCGTTTCCCTGGGAAATAAGAAATAAAGTAACAGAAGTCAATAAGTGCCAATGGCGAATTTCCTTGCATGTGATGCCTATGTTGTTTTCTTGTATCAATAGCCAAATAAAATAATAAGAATAGCAACAAAACAGCTAGTTTAACTTGTTTTGAATCATGAAAATTCAGTTCACACACACCCTAATGCAGTCAAAAATACTGGGAAGTGCAACAGACTGCTATTGGTTTACATAACTGTGCAGCCATTGTATTTAC